>CP050234.2:6251055-6976055 GCA_012066045.3 Morus alba
GACGAATGATTATATCATTATCAAAAGCATTCTCTTTCATTTCCATTCTCCTCCTCTCAGCATCAGAATGAAAAGGGAAAAACAAAAGGAAAAAAGATATATTGGCTAATGGTTAACTTCTTTTCTTTCACTAAAGAAATCCGATCCTAATCCTTTTTTGTTACACAATCTATATGTATATTTTATTTCAGTGGTGCCCAAAGTCCAATATCCAAGAGGCAGCTTTTAGATTTTCAATGTGGTTTACCAAATATTATTTCTCGATCTCTACCTAGTATTAGATATTTTTAGTTTCTTTTTTTATTAAAAAAAATTGAGAGATATTAAAGTGGTATGTTTTTATCCCATGACCACCCAGCTGGTGCAAATCCAGTGGCTTACTGTACATTAGCACATGTTAAAATAAAAAGGGCAAAATTAAGAATCTGCAATACAACAAACCGGAGTGGTAAAATGAAAAGGGTAGCCTCTAGTTTACATCTTTCAGTGTTCCCGCGGCACCTTTCTTTATCTAAAAACCAGTGGGCCACACTAGTAATTCATTGACAAAACTCAAAAACCAGAGATCATAATTCCTATAAATACCAAATATCCCCTGCCGTTTAACTCTCAGGCTCAGTCTTAACTGATCATATTCTTTTCATCACTAGCTTTTGTGTGTGCGTGTGCTTTTCTTTCTTTTGTAGCTAATTTTTAAAAAGAATAAGAAACAATAAATGGAAGCAATTCAGTCATGGGTCTCAGAGCACAAGCTCACCAGCATTGGTATATACTGTATAGCTAACAAATAACAGTTCTTTTTTTTTTTTTTTTTTTTTTTTTTTTTTGGTGTTAATAACTTTTTGTGATGATTCGTGACTAATGTGCATAAAATGGGTGGTTTTTGCAGGAGCTTTGTGGGCATCAGGAATTGGAGCATCTCTAGCTTACAATAGCGGATCAAGGTCTCCTACGAAGCCAAGTCTTAGGCTCATACATGCCAGGTACTGTAATTATATATGTCTCTCAAAAATATGGATTTTGGACTTGAATTATCTTTACTTATTACAATTATTGTACAGAGATTTCTAAACATTTGTGTTACTGTTGTTATGCTAGAATGCATGCACAAGCGTTAACATTAGCTGTGCTATCTGGCGCCGCGATGTATCACTACTACGAGAAGCGTGTTGGTGAGAAAGATGCGGAGAAGATTGCTTCTCCAAGTACGGCCACTGCTGCTGCTCTGCAAGCTAAATGAAAGCTCAACATATATAGATAAACAATAAGTTGATATTCTATGGCTCCTATTATTTGTATGGCAATTATCATCTCTTTTGTATCGGTCAATCCAGGGTTTTATCATTATTTGAGAGACTTTACAGTGTAACGTTTTCTTAGTCTGGTGATGTGTGTTATTTATCTGTATCGGGTGAGCCATGATGGTCATGTAAATATTTTTCATATATGAATCGGATGCTAGTTGGATTTACATGTTTATTCACTTGGCAAAAGATTATCAATAATTTTCTTTCTTTTATTGATCTACTTGTAGATTTTGTGTGTTTGGTTTTCCTGTGTTTTAACAACAAAAGAAAAAGAAAAAAAAAAAACCGAGTATGGACTAACATTTTATATTCAAGCAAATAAACGAATTGCATAATCCAAAATGAAAGGCCTATATAGACCATTTATTCAAAACGAACCGAAAAAGGAACAAAAAAAAAAAAAAAAAGTTCTTTTACAACCTTGTAAAAATTATTCAACAATGAAGAAGAGAGGGACATGTAGGGAGAATGTTGAGCTCTCTATACATGCTGATTAGGAGAAAAGCCAGAGGAGCTAGATTATAGCTCTTCTCAATTTGACTTAGTACCACATTTGAGGTTTAGTCATTCGCTTTTCACATTTTAATGTTGCATAGAAGGAAATTTATTTAAAAAACTGAAAATTGAAAGAGATTCTATTTCTACAACATGGATTGTAATGATCATAAAATAAATATTATGAGAAAATTTTAAAAAAGAAAGATACTCGATTCCAATGTCAGTGCGATTGTGTTTTTAACTTAATTTATAAAATACAAAGGGTGTATGCCAGCATTAAGGTTGAACATAGCATTATGAGTTTTTATTCTTTTATTTTTTTTTAAATAGATAATCGTATTCTAAATTAAGGATATACAAACACCAATATTGATTGTTATACAAGGACACTTAACGTCAATATTATACGGTATACGCCTAGTTCCCAAAAATGTAAAGACGCTAATAATTAAGCTCTCAACCGACGCTTTTAATATCACCTCGACAATTGATAAAACTTCAATTGGTCGAGACCAAGAGACCTACACAACAGAGGTCATACACAACACTAAAAGGAAGTAACTATTACGGATAGTACAAAAACAAATAATTAGAGAGCGGAGAGACCACATCTATAATTACATCATACGAGCTAAAACACGCATCAACAAGTGGAGATCCCGATGACATTATTTTACAAAAACAATGTAAAATAGTTGTCTTGGATCTCCTCTGGCCGCATCTTCATTTCATCCTAGCCAGGTTCTTCTAACCATGATCATGTTTCTCCAGATCTGGCCTCCTCCAAACACGATCTGAGCCAATGTTGCATACCTCAGACCACGAACTCAACATTACCTCCATGTATGCACTATTCCCTCTTTTGGGACGGGTCCTGACAGCAAGCCCCAGGACATACACGATATAGAGTGAGGCCTTTAAAGTTTATTATTATCCTTTAAGTCAAATAATTTATAAATGTGACAAACTTTTATAATCACAATATATTTCTTTTTCTTTTTTTTTACTAAGTCCTTCAAAAATATTCTGCAGCTGAGAAATATCAGGGCTTTCCAAAATATAAGTTTAATTTCTAATGGATCAACTTCCATGTAATTCGGTTTTTTTTTTTTTTTTAATAAAGACTTCCTTGTAACTCCCTCTAAAATATGACCCAAAAAAAATTCCCTGAATCGTATAAAGTAAATTAGATATATCCTCTCTAAGGATGAGCATCGAGCGGAACGGGATCGGGTATGTTTCCCTTATTCCCACCCGCGCTTTCACTTTTACCCTCCATACCCACTTCCATACCCACATATTTGAGGCCGTGGTTAGGTATTTTTGATCGAAGAGGCTTTCCTTATACCTTACTAATTTGTCCAATAAAAAAATAATATTGTGATAAATTAAATATAGAATTGATAAACATAACATAATAGGATCGGGTATGTTTCCCCTATTCCCGCCCTCGCTTTCACTTTTGCCCTCCATACCCACTTCCATACCTGCATATTCGAGGCCGGGGTTAGGAATTTCTTATCGGAGAGACTTTCCTTATACCTTACTAATTTGCCCAATAAGAAAAAAAAAAATATTGCGACAAATTAAATATAGAATTGATAAACATAACATTACTATCTTTTAAATTTAAAAAATTGTTAGAGTTTTTAAGATGGTAAAAAGTGAAAAAAATTTTAAATTTTATAAAACCATACTTTTTATATACTATTATAATATATAATATATATTTGTATTAAAAATATTTTAAAAATATATGTATATGTATATGTATATCGGGCTGGGGGCCGGGTGAGGGTACTTCTTCTGCCCCCACCCCACTTCCAATTCAGGAGAGAATATAAACCCCCACACCCACTTCCATCTCCATTTAATAACCTCCATACTCGTCTTATTCGAGGTGGCTATTCGCGGGTAAAATATTCATCTCCAATTTTCTCCCATTATATGGGAATAGCACATCTTATGGACTATAGTCACAGGAAAATAGTTTCAATTTTGAACCCCTCGCCTTAAAAACCTGCAATTATGATCTATAGCACTAACTATAATCAAATTGTTAGAAAGTTGAGAATTAAAAAAGGGAAAATTTCAAGTTTAAACATTATTTTTCTTAACTCTAATGTTCTATTATTTATGCTATTACATATGATGCCATTCTATTATTTTTTTGTACTGACCCTTTTTTTTCATTTTCTTTCTCCAGCACGTCAGTTTCCCCTCCCTCTGAGCCTTCCCCCTCTCTCTAAACGTCGGCAAACTCAGTTGTCGCTAAGCCGTCGCCGTGGCTAGAGAAGGGCTGACTCCATCATACACTACATTTGGTAGATCTCCACTGGCAAGTGCTCAGATCTTGACAGAGATTTGTTGTGATCGAAGGTTCTCATTTTTCTGGAAAGTTGCAATGATTTTCGCAGCCATCAGTATAGATTTGGTATATTCTCTGGAAGGTTCTTGTCATTGCTCTCTTAGTCATTTTGTGCCAGTAGTGAAACACCACCACCCACCAGTAAGCAAAATACAATGAAGTCTCAACGGCATTGTGACGATACTCTAATGATGGAACTCCAGTGAGATTCGGTCAGTGAAGTTGATTTGATTCTCTTCATCTCGTTACTCTGAGTCCGTAGAGACTGAAATCACGCCGATCGGAAGTCAGACGACATAAATATCACGATTGAGAGTATTGTATTTCAAAATTTCGGTCAGCACTTCTCCGGTCGAAGGCACAATTCCAAACTCAACTCGTCGAGAGCTTTCTGATGAGCCAAGAGGTGTGGAAAAGAGAAAAGAGAGAAAGACTATGAGAGAATTAAAAAAATATTAAGAATAAAATATTTTGTAGACTATAAAAAATTATAAAAAAAATAGCCTACAAATTATAAAAAGATAATTTATAAATTATTAGTGACATGAGATAAATTTAAAAATAATGATAGAAATAAAATAATATTATCTCTTTGATAGTTTTTCTGAAAACTTTTCATTAAAAAACCATATGTCAAAAATTCACACTATCAGCAGCGATTTATTCTCCAATAAAGTAAAAGTCACCCCCTTCAACACCAAACCAAAAAGACTCCTTTGCCAGGTAAAGTACACTACTCTTTTCTTCCTTGATCACAATCTATAAGTGGCCGAGGGGTCCTTTTATGTTACTTTTTCTCGATATTATGTCAGGATATACGATAATTTGTAAAATTTTACATTAGAACTTGCAAACTCGAATGATAATTTGTAAAATTTTAAATTTTATGATGAATCATTCAAATTTGTAAATTCTAATGTAAATTATCATAAAATTTAAATTTCACAAATTATCGTAACTTTTATAATTTTATCATTCACATTTGCAAGTTTTAATATAAAATTTCACAAACTATCGTATATCCTGACACAGTGTCGAAAATATTTCTCCTAGTAGCATTAAAGAATCCGAGGTAGAGAAGTCAATCCTTCTAAAATAGGCAATTAGGTTGACTGTATTAGCCCGTTTAGTTTATGGATATAATTTTTTTTTCTACAATAAAAATTTGAATTTTGATTCAAACTTTTAGTACAATCGGGATATCTGTGTGAAATCATCCAAGGGATAAATGATTAGCCTTGCGATGATCATGCTAATTGAAAATGCAATTGTGTAGACAACCCAGGCTGTATTATGGACCAAATTATGCAAATTTGTTCGAAATTCTGAGTGTTAAGAAAGTAGTTAACTAGGATAGGCTGGCCTTGCTCATATTTTCTGGTTGGTGAGGTTGGAAAGTCCCTTTCTTCTTCCTAACTTTTGGATTCCCTTTCTGTTGGGAATTATCTATTTGTTTATACTTTTCATGGACTTGCTTTAAAACACATCTAAAGGACATTGCCTAATTCCCTTCTTCTCTTTATTCCAACCTTCCTATAATTATCTTCTATTGACCGTTTAATAGATGGTAACACGATTTCCCATACTACTCCTCTAGGCTTTTGAATGGCTTTGCATGTTTTAGCCTAATAATCATTTTGTTTGTAAACTTTAGGCCAAAGGACATGCACAATACTCTTTTCCCCCTCTATCTAAAAGACATGTTATAACTAATTCATTTTATATTAGGCAATCATAGTTCATTAGTTGTTCCCCTACGAAAATAATAATTAACAAAAGGAATGTAGAATGTGGTCCAACTAACCCTTTGGCATAACCAACTAGAAAGAAAACATGACATGCCTCCTTTTAAATCACCAAGTCCACAAAAAGAAATAACTTATTAACTCCTCTTATTTCCTTCTTCTTCTTCTTCTGTTCTTCTTCACAGATATCTAGGAAAAAAGAACATGGATTGCGTTATTTGTGCTTCAGTTCCTCACATTTTTAGGCCTCCGAGGAATACAATATGTGGGACATGCTATGAGGGAGCAAGGAAAATTCTCAACACCCTTGAAGAGCAAATGAAAGAAAACGACAACACAAATCACTATCCTTTGAGTTCTTCTAATTCTAAGCCAAATTCGAGTAAGGCAAGCTCTGCTTTCATATGTACAACTTCTTTGTTTTGCTTTTATTTATTTTATTTATTGTTGGGTCATATTACTGAAGTTGCTCTGTTTTGGTCGTTTTCCCTGCTTGATTTGTTTGTTTCTTCTAGTTCATCGCCAGAATTACTAGCGAAAGCATAAGAGGAAGGATTGTGTCTTTTTTTTTTTTTTTTTTTTTTAATGATTTTTCAGCTTAATTTATATGGACAAGATTGTGACAACAGAATTAAAACGTTTCACATAGAGAGAGATGCAGGGAGACATGTTTAAAATTAGGGGAAGGAGGAACTTTTTCTCTTTCCATCTTAATTTATGATATTTCTGAAAATTACCGAGGTTAGTCTGTGAACTTTGAGCATAGTAATATTTTGGTTCTTAATCTTTTAATTTTTGCATATTAGTCCCTAAACTTTCATTTTCTTAAAAGTTTTGGCCCCAGAAAATAAAATTGACGATGAATTTTTATAATCTAACAAAAATAATCATATACCCATCACATAATGACTAAAAATTCTACAGAGTGTTATGTTATATGAAATTCTTTCTCTTGGTTACTATTAAAACACGTTGAAAACTATAACATTTTAAATAACTAAAACCATTTATGTAAAATTTTCAGTTATCAATTTTGGTGTCGAGGACGAAAACTATTAAAAAATAAAAAATGAACTAGGGACGAAAACTATAAAAAAAAAATAATAATAATAAATAAATAAATAAAAGTTCATGAACTAATAGCTAGGTAAAAATTAAAAATAAGACCACCTGTTCAACTCGGTTATATCATGATGAGGCCTTTCCAAATTTATAAGGATGCATTACTATGTATTTTCATTAACCTTTCTAGCCAAAAAAACAAAAAACAAAAAACAAAAAAAAAAGGTAATAAAACACATGATTATTGTTTATAGAAAAACTTCAGCTGCTTCAGCATGTCCAGAGTGAATCCTATTTAAGGTACTACTTACAAGTAACAATACTAAGCTAAAATGATCCATCTCTATGATTCTGTAGAGATATTCTGGAATCTTTTTCCTAATTGTTTCTTGCTTTGCACCAGTCACTCATGAATGTCTGGAGACGCCTGTCTGCTATAACAGATGCTATAGACGACCAGAATGAGAGGACAAAGTTCCTCAGTACTGGGCCTGCACTTGCACTTAAAGAGCAAATTCACCCAGATATATTCGTCAAACCAAGCAGTAATGGGCCTTCTATACCAGCCCATAAAGCCATATTGGTAATTCGATCTCCTCTTGCTCACTAGTCAAATATCTACATATTGCAACATAATGTTGAAGATAAATAAATAAATAAATATAATTTGCTTTCGAACTAGTAAAAAGTTGTCGTGTAAGACTGTAGTTTACTGTATTATTTTCTAAATTTTATCGCTTATATATGATTGTGTAATTAGACCTATTAAAAAATCAGAGTGAATTAGAGCAGTGTCAATCTGGTAGAGTTGGTATAATCATACGGAGAGTAGTACAAGTGAATTACTAGTCTACAAAACTAAATTAACATTAAAAATTAGTGATGATAAAAGTTGTAATACATAAATTAAACTCAAATTTAGCGTAGTATTGTTACTGAGTAATTATAATTTGGAGTGCAGTTTAATTTTTATTTTTTGTAGGCAATAAGATCAGAAGTCTTGAAAAACATGCTAGACTCAGACACCTGCAAAGCACCAGCAAACGACACCATTACGCTGTCGGAATTGAGCTACGAAGAGCTTAAATCTCTTCTCGAGTTCCTCTACAGCGGGAGTTTACCCGAAGAGAAGATGAAAAAACATGTGTACGCTTTGTCACTTGCAGCCGACAAGTACAACATCCCGTACTTGCAGAAGATGTGCGAGCGCCACATGCTCCATTCCTTGTCTGTGTCGAATGCTCTCAAAATCTTGGAGGTCTCGGACGTTTGTTCTTTCCGGCGATTGAAAGAAACCGTCTTGAAATTCGTAGGGAAAAACATGAGAGAGATTATATTTTCTCCAGCCTATGATGCCTTTGCTCTTAAGAACCCGCATTTAGGCGTGGAGATTACTAGGGCCTTGTTAAATAAGGATGCCAAAAATGCTGGAGATCGCTTTCTTGAAGAGGCTGAAAATTCAGATGTAGAGTTATAGATGATATGCATGTGGCTAAAGATCAAAATTTGTTGAAAGGGAGCAAGAGATAAAGGAACTAGTGCGTGGAAATATTTAACATTATATAAGTGTGTATTGCAAAACTACTACTACCTCATAGGATTATAGACAGAACCAGACAGAGGGAGTGTTTTGAGATGTTTTCTATAAATTGGGAGGTTTTTCGAATAATCAGGAAGTACTTTGAAAGAAATGTCCATAATTCATGGGAATAATCCATCATAGGTTGTTTCTGTCTACTATTTAATAATAACATATTACGTGTGAAATAACATATTACGTGTGACCAACAAGAACCCTGCATCAAGGGTCTCTTTCTAGAATGCACAAAGAGAATGCACAATAAGGTAACAGAATTCACCTATACACACAACTGCCCCATTCTCCTTTAAGAGTTGTAGTGCATCTTCCACAAGACCATGTTGAGCATAACCTGATATTATTGCGGTCCATGAAACAGTATCGGGGTTAGAAATTTTTTCAAAAACATTCCCCGCCCCAGTTAAGCAACCATATTTATGCCTCATTTAATTCTCCGATTCGAGTTTTCAGTTTTAATTTATTACAGTAAAAAATTTTTACAAAAAATTACATCTAATTTTTTTCTGTTATAGTAAAAAAAACTCAATGTGACATTAGAATTAAAAATTCGAATCAAATAACTAAACGAGGCCTCAGAATACATGTCGATTAGAGCACTTTCTGTACACTTGTCAGAATCCAGGTTAGCCTTACATAGATGACGATGAACTTGCCGACCATTGTCATCCGTTTTCTTTGACTAATCCGCTGACCTTTTTTTCGCTTATAATTTTTTATGACCTATTTCTCCCTGAACATATTTCAAAATTAATATTTTAAATATCTGTATATCGACACGGCACCATTTGCAATTACCTTTTTTTTTTAGAAGCCATCAATCATAAGTAAATACGCCAAAAACTCATCACAAGCTATACCACTAATGATCAGACAACTTAAGCTTCTCGAGGACCAACTTGACTTGTTTGCTGATCAACAGATTCTTCTTCTTTTGAAAAAAGCCCCAGTTTATCAATGTGAAGCTTTTTCCACTTAGTGTCCAGCTCTGCTTTCTTATGATCAAACTCACGATGTTTTTGAATGTATTATGGTTAATCCAGAATCAATAAGCATGACTATTACTTTTCTGCCATAAGTGAACAAAACTTTGAATTACTGCAACTTGGGCAAGTACAAAGCCTAGTCTTCTTACTGTAAACCTGATCAGTCTCACCAGTAATCTCCACAAGAACATGAACCCCCACTGAAGTGGTGAAAGCGGTACGAATCCCTTAAGATTATTAACCTTCCTACAATTTTTGATATGATTTTTAAGGCGCTGTGACAATCTTCACAGACTCGCAAATTCTTCATTACACGGATCGGTCTCCCAGGTGGTGTTGATAAAATTGCAAAAGCCACAGCCAATTTCTCACTGTGATATTTGAGCATGTTCTCTTTCTCCTCCTCTTCCACATCATGCAAAACCAACTTTGTGGAAGAAACATATCCTTCCCGCTTCATTTTTAAATCCAACTCTTCTAAGAAGGCATAGATCCTATCCTTCTCCGGGTGTACAGAGTCTCCAACTGAAAATGTGTGAACTTTGTTTTGCACTTCAACCCAACTATATCCCGGTACTTTTTTCACTCCTGTATCTCTCATCTTCAATCTCATCTTGCGAACATCAGTCCATCGTCCTGAAGCTGCATATAAATTTGAGAGAAGTACATACATTCCTGCATTTTCAGGCTCTAACTCAAAAATTATCTTAGCAGCTTTTTCACCTAATTCAGTATTTCCATGGATCCTGCTAGCACCAAGAAGAGCTCCCCAAGTTGCAGCATCTGGTTCAAAAGGCATATTTCTCATTAAATCCTGAGCCTCATCCAGGCACCCAGCTCGACCTAAGAGATCAATCATGCAAGTATAGTGCTTTGAATTTGGGGTTATTCCATAATCTTGATTCATCGAGTAAAAATATTGTTTGCCCCTCTCTACCAAGCCAGTATGACTACAAGCTGATAATACACCAACTAGTGTAACGTCATCCGGTATAATTCCCATTCCCTTCATTGAATCAAATATCATAAGAGCCTCTTTTCCAAATCCATGTCTTGCATAACCTGCAATCATTGTGTTCCACGAGACAATGTCCTTTACTTCAATATCTTTAAACACGTTGTATGCTTCCTCTATGCATCCACATTTAGAATACATTACAAGGAGTGCATTCCCGACATAGCATCCAGTTTCAAATCCTGCTTTTACCAGTCGTCCATGTAATTGCTTCCCCAACTCGAGAGCAGCAATCTCAGCACATGTGCTCAAAGCACATGTATAACAAGACCGTGTCAACCTTTCGCCTTCTTTTTTCATCTCCATAAATAGCCGCAAAGCCTCCTCACCGTAACCATTTTGAGCATAGCCAGCAATGATAGCTGCCCAAGAGATGGAATCACGCTGAGGCATTCTATCGAAGATAAATCTTGCTTGGGCAATGTCACCGCTCTGAGCGTATGCAGTGAGCATTGTATTCCAAGAACTAACATTCCTACATGGCATCGCCTCAAACAATTCCCTCGCTATATCCATTCTCTTACAACGAACATATCCAGCAATAATTGCATTCCATGAAACCGGATTCTTTACCGGCATTTCATCAAAAATTCTCCTTGCTTCATCCAACATTCCATGTTGCACATAACCCGACATCATTGCTGTCCACGCAAACACGTCCCTAATTGGAGACTCCTCAAACAATCGCCGTGATTCTGCCAATTCACTATTTTGTGCATAACCCGTAATCATGGTATTCCACGAAACCGCATCCCTCATGGGCATTTGATCAAATAGCTTCCTAGCATCAACTAACCTCTTCTTCCTCACATACCCACCCATCAAACAGTTCCAAGAAACCACTTCCCAATCCGCTTTGGACTCGAACAACCTACGAGCATCATCTATCCTTCCATTTTGCACATACGCAGAAAGCAAACTATTCCATGAAATCTCATTCCTGTCAGGCATCATCTCAAAAATCTTCATTGCTTCATCAACATAACCATACTGAGCATAACCAGACAACATTGAATTCCACGACACAACATCCCTCTCGGGCATCCTATCAAACAACATGCGTGCAGCACCAAGCTTCCTATTCCTTACATATCCACTTAGCATAACATTCCACGAGACCAAATCTCTCTCAGGCATTCTATCAAACATGTCTCGTGCAAGATCAAACCTATCATTCGCCAAGTACCCAGATATCATAGTGTTGTAGGAGACGACGCTTCGCCGAGACATGTCGTTGAACACACGAAGAGCAGCTTTGCAGTGGCCATTGCGCATGTGGGAGGTGATAGCCATGTTCCATTGCACGATGTCGGAATCCGCAATGTTCGACTTCTTATTCTTCTTTGGATTGTGCTTCTCAATTAATGTTTTCTTTGATGGAATTGGGTTCGGAAGTTTGTCGTTGATGGTTTGTGTCTGCAATGAACAAAAGCAGCTGCTGTGAAACTGTCTGAATCGGTGACTCCCGCGCATTGCTCGACAATCAAAGTTAGGTTCTGCAAATTTGAGCATAAATGAATTTCATATCATACATGTATACATTTATATAAATATATATATATATATATATATATTAAATTTTGGGAAATTGGTTTGGGCGGCCGGTTCTTCACCGAACCCAAAATTTTTTGGCATATGTTTTTCAATTTTAAGCAAATGGCCGATCTTGTAAGTTATATTCTTTGGTTTTCCTAATTTCGCCATCTCTTCTCCACAAAACCTCTTCCTTCTTCTTCTTCCGCCTCTTCTTTTTATCTCCAATTGGAACCAAAAGGAAGAACTTGATTAGTAGAGCTAGATAGCATTGTATGTAAAGAAGGGAAAAAAAAATCAATCAGTGAAGAAGAAAGAACTAGATAACAGACCCTAATTTCAAGCATCCATAGAGAGAGGACGACGCCGAAAGGCAGGCAGTTCATTCGCAACCTTCTCGTCTCCTCGGCGGCAAAGTCTATGCTGCAGCTTTCCGGCGAGGGGCGAGTCGAAGGTGAGGTAGCGTTGGCGCCGGGGGGCTGCTGCAGAGAAGAGAGGGAGAGAGAAAATGGGAGAGGGAAGGTCGGTTGTTCAAGTGGCCAGAAGGGTTGGGGGGTAGATTCTTAGGTCCGTTTGGTTGGGGGATTCGTCTCTCGATTCGAATCATGATTCGTAGTTCGTTACAGTAATTTCTCTCACAAAAAATATACGTAAATCAAAATGATTCAAATCACATGATTCGAATCCCTGAACCAAACGGACCCAATGCTACTTTTGTCTTTTTGAGTGTACTAGGTAGAAGAAGCACGCGTCTCGTGCGGATTTTTTGTATTTTTTAAGATATTAACATACCTATTATGTTAATATCCTATTATTATATAATAATTAAGTTTAGTAGGGAAAAAAGTTTGACTCAGTTCATTTCATTGATTTGAGTTTAGAATTTAAATTTTATTACAGTTAAAGTTCTAATAAATAATCACATTTAATTTTTTTACTACAGTAAAAAATTTTCATATAAAATTACAATTAAACTCAAATTAAAAACTCAAATCAGCGAACTAAACGGGCCTTTAATAAGCACATTTGATAGAAGAAAAATATTATATCAAAAAGTATATGAAAGAGGTGTATGATAAAAAAAAAAGTTTAAGTAAGGATACATCTGGAAAAAAATTAATTTAAGGGAGCAAGTAGAGGAAAATATTTTACGAGAGCTACGGTTGAAAAATTTTATTCTTACAAGAGCAAATTAGGAAAAAAAAAAAAAAAAAAAAAAAAATTGTTTAATGAAATTCATTTGAAAACGTGAGATTTAAAATAAATAAAAAATAGTAATGGATCAAAATGTGTGTTTCAATTAAAACATATTTTTTAGTAAATATATTGGTGCGGCAGAAAAATGTGAGCATGTTTATAAAAATAAGACATACTTTTTAATTAAAAATTAATTAGCTTGAATCTCCTAATTTCTTTTTTCAAAACAATACATGTGTGAAAATCTTAAGAAAAATACAATACATGTGTTAGAGTAAAACAATACATGTATTGGTGAGAAAGTAGAGAACATTAAGTAAAAATAAAAGCCAATTAATTATTCAACCGAATTATTGTTGAATGAATGTTAGATTACTCATAGATTTTTATGAGTATGTATACAAAGTATTTTTACAATATACTTCCGCAACTAAAAATTTATTAGATTTTTCGTCCGGCTTTCATTGCTTCTCGGAGTATCTGCAAGCTAAATGAGAGCTCACCATATATATAGTTGCAAATAATTGTCCTTTTTTTTTTTTTTTTTCTCATTCAATCTGGGATTTAAGTAGGGTGAAATGTTTTGTTAGTTTGGTGATCCATGCGTTCTGTATTCTGAACCAAACTCGGGTACTTAATGGTGGTCATATAAATCTAGTTTATCGGTACCTACTTTTTTCACATACTGACTGAATGCTTGTTGGATACATATTTTGATTAGCTGTTATGATTATCCCCTGATTTAGGTGAAATTACTCTGTGAAAAGCTCAGAAAAATCGCATTCATTCAGAGATAAAACGATGAGATTCTCATCAAATCCAAAACGAAGGAACAGTGGAAGAGTGGCGAAGGCGGCAGACGCGTGACGACAAATGGCGGCAGATTAGCCAGAGAACGTGATTGGAGGATTTTTTTAAAGGAAAATTACATTTCATTAAAATACTGATAAACAATTATTTTGGTATAATACTAACTCGTTAAAAGGACAAATGCACGTCTGAAGCCTAAAACTAAAAAAGTACATTGGCACACTAACAACGAGCGGACTGAAAGTTCGACTGGAGAAAATCCCTCTCTACAATATAAGTTGTCGAGCGTTGGAGGGACAGGTTGTCAAAACCTACAGGCCACAGAAGGGGGGCATCTACACGACAAAAAAAAATTCTAGCCGGACCAAAACCATCCTATTAGCATTAAACCGAACACTTAAATCTAACAAAAACCAACAAACCAGACGATGGTCGGGTGAGGAAACCACCAACCTTATTATAAATATAAAAGTTAGAAAAAAAAAAAAAAGAACCTTCAACCACCACCAGTTGAAACCTCTGGTGAAGAGCGTCTGGCCAAAGGACTATTAAGGAAGATAGCCAGCGAAGAGATCTCAGCCACCAAGTAGAAAAACTCCCCTGAGAAAGGAGATCGTCCAATCAGCTTCTAAGCTCCTACCCGGTTTAGATCTACCTAAACGGAGCCACCACACTATACATCACCACCTCCAACAAGAAGCCCACAACGAGACGAGCCGGAGGACAAAATTCGTGTAAAAATTATGGAAAAATTATAGGAGTTAGAGTTGAAACATTTTAAAAGTAATAAAATTTTACCATATAATTATTAGGGAAAATCAGGTAAATTACTATTTTTAATCAATAATAACACTTTTTTATTTTTTAAATTAATGACTGAATTTTTTTTATTTTAACAAAATGATTGTTTTCTTCAATAGTCAATCAGTAATTGATTGACGATTAATCAATGATTGACTGATTTATTATTATACTTTACCAATGATTCATCATTAAATAAATATGTAATTTATTGATTGAAATTAATTAATTATTAATTTATTCATATTAACTATTAATTGATATTAATTAATAATGAAAAATCACTGTTTCAAAAAGAATAATTAAATATCATTAAGTTAATTAGTGATAAACTTAAATCAATTAATGATTAATCGTTAAGTCAATCAGTAATTGACTACTAAAAAATGATGGAAGGACTTGCTATAGAATATTGATTTAAAAGGTGTAAATTGAAGGGAGGACATGAATCCGGAATTGGAGGTTTGAATTGAGTTTTTCTAATCTGAAGACGTTCCAAATTTTTCTTCTTAAACGCCTACTTAAACTGCGTTTCTTATCCAAACTAGGTTTTTGATTCGAATAGGTGAACCAAACATGTATAAATTATTTGCAATACATTTGAACTTGACTAGTATTCAATTTCAATCTGTCTAAAAGGCCTTATTCGTCAAGACATCTAATAATGGGCCTCTCAGGCAATTAAGTCGTACGCGCGCAATAGTAATTCATTCTCTCTTGAACTCTTCTTTTTAATCGGGGTATTCATATAAAAACTCATAGAATCAAACTAGTTTCATAATGATCTCAATCATTTTATTTTACATTAGTTAAAAAGTCAATCATACGTAGTTTAAAAAATCAAACGCCAAACACATTAGATCAATATAAATCTAAAAAGCTTCCCTTCAGCAAAAGAAACAAAAAAACAAAAAAAAATAATCTAAAAAGCTTAACCAAAAAAATCCAGAAAAAAAGCAACTTCTCCAACAAGATCACAACATGGACTAGAAACCAACGAGACAAAAAGAAGAAGTTAACATTAACCTATTTCTATTTTATGCACAAACCATATGACATCTAAAAATATAAAAAATATATATAATTTATATATATACACACACCTATAGTGGATCCGTTTTGATCGATTACCTTTTCTTAATCTGCACTTTGTCAACATATAAGTGTGGATTTGAGAAAGTATCATCCAATCTAATCCATATTTAATTGATTATCCACATTTTACGAATTGAATTGGATTGGTTAACTGGATATTTACACATTTTTTTAGCAACCTTACTTTCAAGTGACACTTAAAAAGAGATGAAAAAAAAAAACCTTCATTTTTTTTTACGATAATCCATATTTAATTGATTGTCCGCATTTTACGAATTGAATTGGATTGATTAAATGGATATTTACACGTTTTTTTTAACAACTCTACTTTCAAATGACATATTTAAAAAGAGGTTAAAAAAAAAAACTTCATTTTTTAGGATAGAAAAAAAAAAAGACATAATTTTGTGATAATCTAATAAATAGGTATAAATTTGAAATTTACTAAAATTTTCTCATGGTCAAATTTCATAAATTTAGAATTTACGTGAATTTATCTCCTGACTAACCTGTTAAATTAATTTATTCTCAAATATTTTCATAAATAAATATCTTTTACTTATGATCCTCACAAATTACAGCTTTAATTGTAAAACATTTCGCATAAATTTTTTTCTTTTTTTTTTTTTTGGTCTTTTGTTTCTATGTCTTTTACTTCAGGTGTTCCTTTTTGCCACTTTTGTCTTTTTTTTTCCTTCCTTGTGTTTTTTCTCCGGTAGTTTGTATAATTGTTGTTTTAAATGAGTGTTTCACGCGTATTTTTGACTAGTAATTGACTAAGCACGGAATGGTCAGGTTTATTTGTTTTTATAACAAAGTTCATCCACAATATTATATTGTAATAAAAGGCCTTTTTTTTTTTTTTTATAAATACCCCCTCAACTTTTTGACTTTGTCAATTTGATCCTTATCTTTTTCTTAGCAATTGACGCTTTCAACTTAAAAATACAATTAAGGTCTAATAAAAGTGACATTTGCTTTTTTGACATTTTTATCATGTGACGGGCATGTGAGCGTCTATTAAAGGCAATAAAGGTCAATTCTCACCCTTAGAATGTATGTTGCGGACAATAACTCTTAGAAAATAAGAATTGTTTATCATAATTGATTGTATTCGTATAGATTAAATGAATAAAAACAATGTAAACGAACAAATAGGGTGAGAAATGACCTACATTACTTTCAAAAAATGCTCATGTGCGATCATGTGATTAGAATTATTAAAAACACTAAGTGTCATTCTTTATTGGACCTTAATTATAAAGATTTAAAAGTCAAAGGGGTTTGTCAAAATAATAATAATAATAATAATGATCATATTGTTAAATTTGAAAAATTAGGGGGGTGTTTATAATAAAAAAAAAGCAAGATGATGAGTAGTTAATTAATCACTTTTATGATCCTGACATGTCAATTGCCCTTAACAAAGAAAAAAAAAATCCACTCTAGGTGCTTACCGTGTCTTGCCACATATTTCTAAATCACAGAGTATTAATTGTATGTTGTTTTCAGATATGCCTCCGATAGGAAAATTTAGGATGCGTTTGGTTAGTGTATTTATGTCATGATTTAAATTATAGTTAGTAGTTCGTTACAGTATTTTCTCTCACAAAAAATACACATAAATCAAAAATAATTTTAAATCATAATTCTGAATTCATAAACCAAACGTCCACTTAATATTACGTGATCAATAAAAACGTGATTATATAATTTATTGACACACAGTTTTGGCACCTAATAGTAACTATGATGCTTCTTATTAAAGTCTATATGCGTGCATTATTGGGACTTAACGACCGTAATTTGTTCAAGTCTTTGATTAAATGAATGCACGATTCGCTTTAATTTGTATATAGGATCCATGTTTCGTGGAGTTGTTTGTTCCCTCATCAAAGGCATTTATAATCAAACTTCATATTATTACTATTGTATATATAAAAGTATATAATTACCTACATATATTTCCTTCAAAACAAATATTATATCTATATACATGTACAATATAATATTCTTAATATTTTTTTTTCCTTCTTAATCCAAACAAAAAGCTAAAAGGTTCTTAAGAAATTTTAATTAGATTCTCATATTGGACCAGCTTGCAAGCATATCAGATGAGAACAACAAAATTATAGCTAATTACTTAGTAAATCATTCAGGGGTGGGAGTGCTGATTTCAGAACAATATATTATATGCAATATAAAAAAATATAAAAAAAAAAATAGTGGGGAAAGGTATAATCTTATGGGCATTATTACACATGCAACCAAGCGTATTCTTAAAATAGGAATACAGTCTAGCTCTATCAAGTAATATAATGCATTAATGTCTTTTACTAACTATAAAATTACATTATCGAACATGGCTAAACAAAGGTGCTTGCTCATGGTGTTACACAATTTAAAGCTTTATCATTCATTTTCATAGACAGCTATATGTATCGTACGTCCAGTACGAGAAAAAGGAGACTGGAGAAATGTCGAAATTAATCCAAACCAATGAAATAAAGTACTTAGCGAGAGACATTTTGAATATATGTTATATGTACGAGTACCAAACCAATTATTATTATATATATACCTATACAGAGAGGATTACAAAATATCTGGCCAGCTTGAAATTAGTTCTTTTAATTAAACGTATGAAAAAAAAAAAAAAAAAAAAAACACATTAGATTGAGCTTCTCAAGGAATTAGTACTTGTGTACTTCTCTGAAGTGTCAATTATAAAGCCTATCGAGTCCCTACACGACACGACGATAAATTTTCTCAGACGGTTTGCCATCCGGATAAGATCATAATAAACAGTATTGACACACACACACACACACACACACACATATATATATATGATATATAGTCATCATTCCTCAATAAAAATGAAAAATAAAAATAAAATGTACTGTTCAGTCATTGCTTAATAATTTTGTAAAATTATTGAATGCATTGTTGGTGACTTTTTGTGTATACCAGTACTACTTTCGAGTTTGGAAATATTAATAACTCGTGATCTTAATCCATATATGCGAAACAATTTATAATTCATTAAGAAGGGATAACTCCTGGTCAATTATAACCATATTTTGAACTCATGACATGTCTAGAAAAAAAAAATGCCAACTTACTTTTCCAGGCCAAGAAGGAAAACAAAAATTTAGGAAAAAGAAAATATAACATTGCCGATGGACCTACAAACAGAAAAGGAAAACTGAAAGAAACTGGTAATTAGGAGAGCTATATAACAGTACTTGATCCATGAGGGACATATTAATCATGCTTGATCCGTGGTTTCACTCCAACTCTTAATAGACATCTCAACCGCTTGTTTCACAGCTTGAGCGTCCATACTCTCACCTTGTTCTTCATTCTACAAAATTAAGAACAGAATTAGAAAGATAATTAATTACATGATTTTTGATGTTATATATATATATATATATATATATGTTAGTTAAAGTAAACAAGGGAAAAAAGAAGATCATGCTTGAAAAAAATTATAATAATTTACATATGCATGTTTAGCAGCCATAAATATATATATGGACGATTTTTCAATAAATACGTTTTTATCAATGGTTACTATTAAATAAGTAAAGTGCATATATGCTTACTTCTCCTCCAATTGCCTGTAATTGGAAACTGTCTGAACAGGAAACCCTAGCTTCCAATACGCTAAGGCCCAGCTCTTCAAAAGCTTCCAATACTGAGACAAGCAAACCTTGGCAACTCTTTTCGGAGAAAACATTTATCATAAACCCCTTTTCTAGGGTTTCTACTCTAACCTGCTGAAGAACATCAAAGTTATAGAACTCTCAATGATCAGTCAAATAAATTTCAAGTACTAGCTAGCTAGCTAGGCCAAATAGGAAACTAGAAGTTAGTAAGAGAAATGAAATGTGGCTACTATTTATCGAGGTAGAATTTTGGGATGGAAAAGAAAATTAATACGTAGAACATACATACATACATACATAGATATATATATATATAACATAATATGAATTAATATAAATTAGTACCGCAGGAATTGCATTTTCGTCGCTGGAAGTTCGCCCACTTGTTATGTCTCGATTCAGTCTTTCTACCTTTTGTTTTAGGTCTTCAATATACTTTGATGCGTCTACTATGATTGAGGTTTCGTTTAGCTGCCACACGACATAATAAACAGAAATATTAATATTGTTTATATAGATCTCGGATAAACCAGTATTGCATTGAGTATTTATAACATATTCCAAATCGAGATAATTAAAAAAGTTGATCATGTTATGAGAGGTAGCTTGATAAAATATAAATATGCGTAATACACACACAAAAATGAAATCCGTATTCTCGTTATATATAATTGAACACAACATTACCTCTTACTCTAGCTAATGTTTAGACGTGACAATAATTAGCATCAATTGCGCCGGAACAAACTAATTAATTAATTAAGGACACTTTCACCATATAAATTTTCTTTTGATTGTGACATCATTTTGAGAATTTCAAGACCCTGATGAAGAGAGAGTATTATCGTTTAGAATTAAAGAGAGAGCCTGGAAGACTGGAAAACACAAAGAAGAAGGCGCAGATATATATATATATATATATATATATATATATATTCTTAATATTAGTTGGGGAAACAAATTGATCCAAAAGAAAATACTGCTAAATGGTCTCCAGATCAGAAAACAAAATTGAGAGACAAGATTTATTTGAGCCACAAAATATATAAATATATATATCCAGATAATATATGTATGTGTGTGTTAATTCAATCAATGAGAGAAGCTAAGCAAATTAAGCCAATGGAAACAAAGGCCTCAGGAATGAAGGGGAATTACAGCATGAGAGTTAGTAATAGAACGAAGAAGCTGCAGCTTCTCATGCAGAGCTGCTCTCTTGTGCTCCCTAGAAACCATTGATTCTTATCCCTATCTCTCTCTCTCTCTCTCTCTCTCTCTCTCTTTCTCTCTCTATCGCTCTATCTTTTGAGCTTCCTTCTTTTCTACCTATTGAGCTTTCTTTCTCTTCCTTACACCCCTGCAAAGCTGATCTGAAGCTGTTTATAAGAGGGGATGAGCTCTCAAATCTATGTGATCTCCTGTTTGCTTCCCACATGACTGCCTCAGTTTCTTCACAACAAAATTCTATTAATATTGAAACTATCTGTACTACCCAAAATACCCTTATGGTGAGTTTTACAAAAAATAAAAATAAAAATATTGTATTAAACTCTAATGCAATATTTTCAATTTTTCAAAAAAGAAGTAAAGAAAAGAAATATAAAAAACTCATATTTCCAAACTGTAACTTTAAGCATAATGCCACCTTTCATTATTTACATGATTTTTTATACATAAATAGAGGCATAAGAGTACTTATATGAGAAAACTTTAGGGCCCGTTCATTTCGTTAATTCGAGTTGAGATGTGATTTTATGTGAGAGTTTTTTACTGTAACAAAAAAATTTGATGTGACTGTTTCTGAGAACTTTTTACTGTAGTAAAATTTAAATTCTAAACTCGAATTGGTGAAGTGAACAAAGCCTAAATATCTCAACTAGGTTAGCATCCACTAATCAACTCGACTTTTCTCGAATTTTTTAATTGAGGCTAACTCAAGTGGTGTTTAGTGGATGTATAAGTTATTTTTAATGAATTGAGTCATGAGTTTAAGTCTCAAGAGATAATTACAAAATAAGAAATAAAACCTACGAATATCAAACCCTTTACTCTAATTTATTTATAAAAAAAATAGATAAAATAAAGAAATCAGAATCCAGCTACAACGGCTAACAAAACAAGAAAATAACCAAGATGACCAAGAAACAAATGCTACACAATGGCAAACGAAAACATTAATAATGGGAATTAGAAAGGATGCACTCTCTTAATCAAAAAATTAAGAGAGATCTTGTTAAAATCCTCTTCCAGCAAAATCTAGTGGAAAAAATTAGCAAAGCTAGCGGAGAGAAAAGAGTACCTGATCCAATCTAGTTTTATTTGCGCAATTTAAATTTTTTCTATTAACTTCGAGCATGAACCTCTTCCTTATAGAGTTGAGCCGTCACATCTTTTTACCAATTATCAATTGGCTTCACCAATTTATTATTCACATGATTAATATATGCTATGGTCAATCTGTCCTAAACTAAAATATCGTTTTAGTCAAAATTTAAGACCAAGAGTATTTCATTACTTGCTAAAAGTTTCCCGTCTCTCATTTTTACAACTTTTCTTCAAATGTTTAACTGAAAATTTAAAGACCAGCAACAAAACTAATCAGTTTGTTAAATGATTATTAATTATGCCATTAGATTTGATGAAAGATTTCAAAAAAAAAAAAAAAAAAAGTTAAGAAGATTTTTTAATAAATCCTAAGCAGTACCGCTCTTAATTTTAGATTTATGGACTAATCAAATAAGGCTTGTATATATCCAGGAAGCAACACGGCAACCAAATATAAAAGCTTCTCGTTGATAATATGACACCAATTGATGTATATTTAGAAGGACTATCTATCATGATCGCATTGGCTAGCTTCTCTCCACATCTTTCCAAACCTTTATTAGTATATGCACGTGTGTATACATACATATATGTATATCATCCTACAATTACTACAAATTAATGGTCTCAAAAAGTGAACAAGTTATCAATATGAAATAGAAAGTATACATATTTTGTACAAATCACATATGGCATGAGCATATATCGATCGCACTCTAAACATATTCAGTTTAGGAATTTCATCTGTTAGAATAAAGTGACTACACTAAATTTGAGAAAGCCTGGTATTACATATCAAGAAAACCCTTGATTCCGAAAAGTTACGTTTGAAGAGTTTAGCATTAAAATTTGATATCTATATGTGAATATGCATGTAAGTCATCCCTAAAGCATCAAACTTGAATGCAAAACTAATAAAATTTCCGAATATTATTCTTTTAGCTAGGGGGAAAGCACAATCTAATCGCCTATATAATTTTAAGGTTTATTATTAATGTTTATGGGAAAGGGGAGAAAGAAAAATAGATAAATCAACATAAAATTACTTGTCCTAATTTAATTTGTAGTAATTATAGTTTTTGTTAGTTTTAGAAAATTTATAATTTTGATCATGCCTTTTATTAGTTTTTGGGTATAGACAAGTTATTAGCTAGTTTTCTTTTCTTTTATTAATAAATTTAGGTGTAAAGTTTGTTTAATTTCGCTGATGTACTCTTTAGTGTTGTGTTTGTCTATAATACAACAAGTACATGATCGGTATGGTCTGCAAATTGTATTAATTATTTCATAATATACACACGCTGTTTTT
This sequence comes from Morus alba, assembly GCA_012066045.3. NCBI lineage: Eukaryota > Viridiplantae > Streptophyta > Magnoliopsida > Rosales > Moraceae > Morus > Morus alba. Next base: position 6,274,378 of record CP050234.2, read on the forward strand.
TTTTTTTTTTTTTTTTTTTTTTTTCAGATTAGTATGCAGCTGGTTGCTTATGCATGTACGTCAAAAGATATAAACAATCATATCTTGATACTCCACTTGATAATAGCGTTGATCCTGCATTAAAAATGGATGGTAATCATAAATATAGAAAATTAAAATGCATATATTTTCTTTTCGCTACTGATGAAAATGCATGTATATATATTTTTATATACTTGTTATTATATACAAGGGTAAAAGCGGAAATGTACATTAGTAAAATGGCATAAGCAGCTCGAGGGGGCTCGGGGAGAGAAAGGGGAATCATGAGCTCGTGATATTGGAGAGTGAAGGGCGTGAAAATAAGCCATCGAAAGAAGCGAAGAGAAGAAACAAAAGGATGTTTAGTTGTGATTTTGGAATGCCTCCAAACACTCCTCACGGGGGGCTTTCTTAGGCTATTCTCTCTCTCTCTCTCTCTCTCTCTCTCTCTCTCTCTTTCACTCACACACACACACACACGTCTTACTACTTCCAAGCTTCTTCTCTCTCACCAGCCGTCACTCTCTTGTCTTCTCTCCCTCTCTCTCCACACGTGCCTTTTTAACCTTGCTAGTTAGCTTCTCAAATCTCAATCGCTTCTCCCATATCTAAAGACAAATTTCATTTACCATTACTATTTTCATTTTTTTTCTTATATATATATATATATATATATATATATATCCCATGCAAGAACAAAGTTAATTTGCATGCACGATTATCAGGACAACAGGCATGTTATAATCAGAAAGAAACTCATGAATCATGATGATGATGTATTCTCATGTATAACAATATTTGTAAAAGAGATATCCAACTTCACTAATAAAAGCGCATAGCTAGCTAACTTTAACTTAGGCACAACATTATTTAGTATACCAATTTATTTCTAGAATCCAATGATTACGCTTGAATGCAACTAATCCATTTAATGCTAATATATATGTAGTATAATAACTAATAAGCATGTATTCTGCACATTGACTATTCCCTTTTTACCGCACGCATGGGGTACTATTGTACATATCATGATAACATTGGAAGAATTCAGTGCTATATATATATATATATATATATATATATATATTAATTTCCAATCTCTGCTTATTGATCACGAGAAGTCATATTATATATATATATATATACGTGTTTATATATATATATATATATATATGTTATGTAAGGAGAGTATATCAGACAAATATATCACATAGAGACACAGTACTGTTGCGATAAATACATATAAGCAAGTTTGGAGCAGCTCCTTATTGCTTACAAAGGACAAATCACGTACTCACCCCCTATTCACATGTGTGCCATTAATCATTACAACCAAACAATACTCTCCATACATATACCCTGCTCCAACCTTGTCTCTTGCCTTCCGTAAAGTTAATCGTTGCAATTCCTAGAGTTTTATAGATTCTAGGGTTATTATTAGCTAGCTAGGTCTTTTTTTTTTTAATTCACAGTGAATTTTCTTCTTCTTTTTTTCTTTTAAAGTACAAATTGCTCTTTTTATATATATTTTGTATATTCTCTCTTTTTTCCTTTTCTTCAAACACTATCATAGTAATTTGTATGTTTGCTTGTATTTTCTTGTTGTAGTCAGGTCTTTAATTATCAATTGATGAGGAATAATCCATGCATGTATGAGGCATAGACTATGTTACAATGTGATCAGATAATTCAAGAACTCATGGGCCCGTTTAGAACTGATTCAAGTTTTTAATTTGAATTGAGATGTAATTTTATGTGAGAATTTTTTACTATAGCAAAAAAGTTAGATGTGACTGTTTCTGAAAGTGTTTTACTGTAACAAAACTTGAATTTTAAATTCGAATCAGTAAAATGAACGAGGCCTCAATTGTGATCAAATAATTCAAAAACTCTGCATTAATTCTGCCTGTCCATATCTTAACCTTTTGTTTCTAACTACGGAAATGAGTTCTGTTATACTTTATATATTTAATTAATTGGAAAAAAAAGAGCATGATTGTTGGCACAAATTCCGTCCTATGCTACTAGTATGTTCTTGCATTTGTAATAATAATAATAACAACAACAACAACAACAACGTGATAAGAACACATTGATATTACTAATAAGAACATTGTAAAAATAAATAAAATGCACCTTGTATGGTATATACTAATAAGACTCCGATGCTTAAGTCAGTAACAGTGGAAGAGAGTTTCTACAACGTTCCACGGTCAAAAAATCCGTTTGATCTGGATTACAAATTCAACGATGTTCTCTTTAGTGTTAGAGAAAATTTTACACCAACAAAAATAGTAACAATGAAAACTCAATTGAAAAAAAATAATAATATTTACAACAAAAACAATATTTACTAGGAATGCCTTTCTATGATTTCCTAGTACCAATAGATGGCTGCGGTCCATATGAAGTAAAAGTAGTAACTAGTACTAAAGCACATGGAACTAGAAAACTGGTTTAGAAAAACACCGTCATTACATGATCCTGGGATAAAGTCCTCCATAAAGATAGGAGGTTCTTGGTGTTTTATTTTTATTTGTTCATAATTCTATAAAGTAATTATAATTAATAATCATATTTGGTTTTTCTTTAATTAATTAACTTGAGAAAATATGGACAGCATACATGTAAATATGCTAATTTATGTATGATTCAAAATTTGACAATCGTACTGCAGCAAATTTGTCAAATGAGCGCGACTGGATGCTTATCTAATATGATAATAGTGTGAAAAAAGTGGGAAAAATACAAATTTAACAGATAAGCAATTTGTCTTGACACTCCTATTAAAACTTTGTTTGATCAATACATATTTCAACGTGAAAGAGAATGAGATTGATTTGTATCTGGCTCATTTCAGTCCGAATCTTCTCAACTTTTTGTTCCAAGATCAATAATTCATATGATCAATTGCTGATGAGTGAACAAAAAAAAAAAAAATATATATATATATATATATATACAAGTACCGCGAATTTATACATCAAATTTTCTCTACAGATTGAGTTTCATTAGGGTTTTTCTTTATTATTATTATTATTATTATTATTATTATTATTATTATTATTATTATTATTATTATTATTGCGAGATCAGTTTCAACAGATTTTGAAATCTTATTTACATATTTCACCAAGAAATTTAGGAGGAAATAATGGAAATATATACATTAAGAATGAACCCACAATATTTTATGATTATATCTGATTATCGTACGGATCATGTTTATATATCAAACACAGAAAGTTTAAGCTCTTTTTTAACCTTGGTATTTGTTTCCAAAAAGTTGGAGATTGATTAAACAGATTCTTGTATGGATTCTGTTGTTGTTATTCACATGTTCAAGGTGATAGAATGAATAAGGGAGAAAAGAATGATTACGGTATAATCGGACTCTGACATATATGCTTTTCATGTCTCTCTCTCTCTCTCTCTCTCTCTCTCTCTCTCTCTCTCTCTCTCTCTCTCTCTCTTTCTCTCTCTCTATATCTCAAATATGATATCAACAACATATTGTATTCTGACATCGTATATACTGTAATTTCCTTTTTTTTTAAAAAAAAAAAATTCATTTCAATATATAATCCCATATAACAAGGTGTGGTTATGGATGGTGCATTGCCGACCAGCTGGTAAGTGTCTATCAATAAAATATATTGTAAATTATTGTATATTTTCAATCATGTGTCAAAAGAAAACGAAAATAGAAAAGGCAAAAAAATAAAATAAAATAAAATAACAACAAAAAAAGGAATATATTATAAGGCCAATAATGCATTGAAAGCAAATAATGTCTTCAGAAATGTTTCTCGTGACATTACATTAAAAAACAAAAATAAAAAATGAGCCCTTTTAATATAAAATCTCTTATAAAATGACAAGCTGGGATAATGCACTTTGCTTGAGACCCCTTAAATCTGTGAAATTCTTGTGGTAAAAACGAAGTTAAAAAAAATCAATAAGTAGTTATAATTACTACTGTGGGATCAATAATCAAAGTTACTCATTTTCATCGATGTTTGTTTACAGAAATTTTGTCCATGTCACTGTATTTTTTTTTTCTTTTTTGTTCTTTTGTTAATATATAAGTTATCCTGTATATATATAGCAGCATTATATGATTCTTGTGACTTGCTAGCAAAACTCACGTGAGCTGTGCACTTCGGGAAAGTACATTCACATGCAAATGTGACAACAGAAACAAAATTCAATAAAAGTATAAAGTTGAGTGATAGGTGCCTCTGTTGTTCATAGAGAGAGAGAGAGAGAGAGAGAGAGAGAGAGAGAGAGTTGGCAATTCAAGAATCTTCAAGGATAATATAAACAACAAAAAAAGCCCAGAAGTTTGGTTGGATATATATACATAATACACATATCAAACACTTCAAATAAATATATAAACCAGAATAACATAACATGCTCACTAAACTGTAATCAATAATGAGAGTGTATATGTGAATGAGTATTTCATCTTAATTTCTGAATTCATTAATTCATAAAACTATATGAATGGAGATCAGAAGTCACTTTCATATGGCAAGGAAAACTCTCTCTCTCTCTCTCTCTCTCTCTAGGAAGAATAAAATAGGTCACTTTCCAGAGGTCGTCATTCTTAGAATTCTGGCTAACGTCTAATGCGTACAAACTGCATTGAGCTTTTGTGCAATATAGTGTCATCCGTGCAAACAGATAAACAGCTTTACATACTTCGGACAGCTATCTTGCTTTGTCCTTTTTTTGAACAAAAATTTCCACCTAATCAGGAATCATATCAAGGCTTTTTCCCTAGTAGTGAAAATCTATCCCGTACGTAACACGCCCTTCTGTTAATTACATCACATCTTAATTAATAAAAAAGAAAATAACAAAGTTAATAGCCATTCAAAAGCACTTGGTCAATTATATACTACGCGTTTTCAATAATATTATAGCGAGGATTACTGTTGCGAATTAAGGTAATTATATTTGGTATGAATTAATATTGCAGAATCTGGTGAGGTAATTACTACTCCTTGAATACCAAGCTGCACCAGAAGGGGATGATGACATGCTGGCCTCTCGTCCGCGTGCTCCGTCGATTCACGGTGGCCCTTAACTCCTTAATTACACGTCCAAGGAAAGGTTCTAAATTTGTTGTACTCATGCATCTTTGGAAGCAATTGTCCACAATCAGCAGATTAAGTTGTGATGGGTGCAAATGTCCGTTTGTTGGAGTACTTGGTGTTGAGCAAATTACCCTAATAATCGTGACAAAATGCAATGCGAGATTTAGGGTCACGGGGACGATTGTAGCTATCAAACATGATATGAGTCCTATTACACCGATCAGAGAAAATAAAAAAAAATATATATATATATATTTATTTATTTATTAGTCTCTAAATTTATATGGATCATATTACAGATACTGTACGTTTGATTTGTCTCTCTCTTTTTTTTTTTTTTTTTTTTTTTTTTTTTTTTGCCTTACTCACATGTTATGGAACCAGCAATTCCTTCAGAGGAAACAACCAAAACCACACAAAATGGCACTGATGGATACCTGCTAAGCCCATATCTATGAGACGTTTCGAAGGCTGTTTTCAACAGTTTGCGTCTTGTAGTTGATTTTTGGATAGTACGTGAAAGGCAGAGAGATAGGCTTCATTTTGGGCCACTTGCATGTTTAATTTCCTCTGCTACCAAATTCTTCTTAAGCCCCAAAGGTCATTAGAGGAGTTTTTGTTTAATGTCTATATTTATTTTAGGGAGAAATAGGAAAATATGTTAAAATTTGAGATGAATTAAAATTAATAGGCTAATAAATTATATAAGTTAATAAATAGGCTAAATTATTATTTTCGTCCATAACTTGTTTAGTTATGAACCATAACTTGACAAGTTATTATTCATAATTGTCCATAACTTGTCCGGTTATGAACCATAACTTGATAAGTTTGTCTATAATTTATCTAGTTATGAACCATAACTTGACAAGTTATGACCTATTAATTTCTATAACTAAAAATTAGCCTATATACTTTCTTAAACTTTTCATATTGGCCTATTTTTTACTATTTCCCTTTATTTTATTGACAAGTATTAAAGAAGGTTAGTTGTGAAAGGAGAACTTTATCTTTTATCTCTCTCTCTCTTTTTTTTTTTTTTTTTTTTTTTTTTTTTTTTGGCATTTGAAAAATGAATGTATATTGTCTTACACTCTTTTGAACGTTGAGCATTCATTTTTAGCATGCAATCTAATGATGCTGAGAAGTCTTTGCCAATCATGGCATAGTTTGTTGACTCTTAATTAGTCCCACGGAAAAGAATAAATCAAGTGGCCAATTTGTTATCCAAGAAAGCAGGATTTTCTTCACTTAATGAACAACAATTTTGATTGAATGTTGCAACTGCATCATGTTCGGAATTGAAGTAATGAATAAATGAAGAGCATGTTTCTAGAACAATGACAATAACCATAACTATTATAACCGACTTGCAACGTAAAAATCATCAGCACCATGCTTACCAATCAACCTGGAATAAGATCGAATCGAAGAGCATCAACAAAGTACAACAGATTGACATGTTCTCTGACTTCATTAGATGATAAGGATGATTATGTAGTTGATATGCAATCTAAATTCAAAGAAACATGACTTTTACAATGCAATTCTTCATGCAATTCTAGAAGAATTTGGTTTGAAGAGCCTCGACTAAGTACAGTGTCTCATCATGTTGTCTTTGCTGTGAAGTTACGGCTGTGTTGCCTCATGGACCTTTAAATTTGTACAAGTTGAGGATTGCTTTACTTTATGTCTTAGAAAGGGAATGAAAAGGCAAGTCATTTTTCGAAATTGCTCGGAGTCCTCAATATGGTTATTTTTTTCCTCAATTCGACCCTCTCTATCTACACTCATCAGAAGATCATGTCCTTTGCTTAATAACCTTATATTTTTTTTTTTCTGTTAATTTGCTTTGGAAAAAAGCATCTACTTTTAGTCACTAGCATCAGTCTTCTATGAAACAGTTAAAACTTCTTCACGATGAAAAAGGTGGTGGTTTTGGTTTCTGTCTCAAAGTAGTTATGCTCACAGACAGTACAGTGTGTTGGTCGAAAGGCATTAGGCATGTCAAAGCACATATTTTTTGTCAGCTTCCTGAGGTAACAAAAATTTTCTCCTTGAATTCAGATCTTTACTCATAACTCAAGTCAGGTACATAATCAATCGATTTGATAGTTGTCCTCAATTCTTCTAACTTTGCATATATGTGATCTTTTTGTTGATGCAATTGATCTCCTGCATAAAATTTATGAACTTCACCTTTGATAGAAATCCAGCTCCATCCTGCTTCCTTTCTTACACCCCGGTCTTTCATCATATGTCTTAAGCTAATTCCATCGTCATAACTCCCCGTCTCCATGTATGTATTGGAAAGGAGAACATAGGTAGCTGAATATTCGGGCCGAATGGCAAGAATCTTCTCAGCAGCAATCTCCCCCAACTCGACATTTCCATGGACCCTACATGCTCCCAACAGGGTCTGCCATACCATTTCGTTGGGCTCAATCGGCATCTCTTCAATAAACTCCTTGGCATCAGCAAGGTGGCCTACACGGCCCAAAAGATCAACAATACAAGCATAGTGTTCCATCTCTGGCACCAGACCATAACATTCCTCCATTCGACGAAAATAATAAAGACCTTCCTCCACAAGACCCCTGTGGCTGCAAGCAAATAGAATGCACAATAAGGTAACAGAATTCACCTCCGTACACAACTGCTCCATTCTCCTAAAGAGATGTAGTGCATCTTCCACAAGACCATGTTGAGCATAACCTGATATTATTGCAGTCCATGAAACAGTATCGGGGTTAGAAATTCTTTTGAAAACCTTTCTCGCCTCAGTTAAGCAACCGCATTTAGAATACATGTCAATTAGAGCACTTTCTGTACACTTCTCATCATCCAGGCTAGACTTACATAGAAGACCATGGACTAGCCGACCATAGTCGAGGGATGAAAGGCTAGCACATGCATCAAGCACAGTAGAAAAAGTATACTGATTGGGTATAAAGCCTTCTTCCCTCATTTTTGAGAAGCTGATTAGCGCTTCCTCATACTCAGAACATTGAGAGTAAGCAGTAACCATAGTTGTCCAAGACACTAAATCTCTCTCTTCCATCCTATCAAAAACCTTCCTTACATCTTCAAGCAACCCACATTTAGAATATGCATCAGCAATTGCATTAGAAACACTTGTCTTAATTTCTGATTCAGACTTTAAAACCATTCCATGAACTCCCTTTCCAAAACGCATACATTTCAAAGCAGCTATTGCATTGAATAAACTGCAGTAAGTATAAAGGTCTGGTTGAACACCGTTTGTGCACATTGTCACAAAAAGCTCCAAAGCTTCTTGGCTATACCCACATTGCGAATAGCCTGAAACCAATGCATTCCATGGCGTATTGACTTCACAGTTGGCAAAATTACAATCGAAAATAGATCTTGCATCGGATAAAGACTCACACTTTGAGTACATGTCTATTAGAGCAGTTCCCACGCGAACACTGGAATCCAAATGATGATCAGACGCATAATGGTGAACAACTCTCCCCTTATCAATATCACCCAACTGACCAACTGCTTTCGATACGCTAATGATTGTGTACATATTAGGTGAAATTCCTTCATTCATCATCTCGAGGAAAAGGTTAAATGCTTCTAAATGAAGGCCATTCGACGTGTACCCTGAAATCATTGCATTCCACGACACTTGATTTTGTTCTCTCATGGACTTGAACACCTTATATGAATCTTCTACCAACCCGAGCTTTGCATACATGTTAAGAAGAGATACACTAACAAAAGCCTGAGAAGCAAACCCACTTGCAACAATCTGGGCATGCACCATTTTACCCAACACAACACAATCCAAACCAATACACGTCTGGAGAATAGCAGAATATGCAAATTTGTCCGGCAAAATTCCTCGATTCACCATCTCACAAAAGAACTCAAACCCATCATAAAACGAGCCATTCTCTGTCGACCCGACAATCATAACAGTATAAGAGAATATATTTCTCTGCGAGATTTTATCAAACACTTGACGAGCAAGGCTAAAATCCATGCATTTCGCATAGGCATGTGCCACATGATTTAACAAGACTAACAAGTCCGACCCCGAGTATTCGGATTTCAACACAAGCGCATGAACAGCTTTCGTCATTGCCGATGACTTTTTGTTGGCACAATCACGTAAGATATCAACCAATGCTTGTCTCTGCGACCTGAGGTGTGTTTTGTCTGCAGCAATTAAACTCTGAAATTTCGCTCCAAATGGTCCATCGGATTTCTGGGCAGTTGGAATTCGTTGAGTTAGAACTGAATTTACCAAATGGGAAGCTTTATCTACCTTTTTCCGTTGAACAATTACGAACTTAAGAAGACTAAAACCAGACAAACGCAACAGGAAAAAAAGAAAGAAAGAAAGGACGAAGGGAAGATAGAGGAACTTACTTTGATGTTGGAAGTATGAGTCGGAAATGCAGATGAATGAAGAGATGGAGCGACGCCAAGATTGAGGGATAAACTCATGGTTGTTTTGTCTCGACAGTGGCCACAAGCAAAATGTCTGACAGTTCTCACGAGAAGACGGAGCCATTAGCCAATCCACTACACGCCGTCACGCCGTTTATCAGCGACACGACGTATTTCGTTTGACACCGAAACGACATTTAGAAGCGGAAAATTAGGTTCATCTTATTTTTTTTATTTTTATTTTTAAAAAAGAATAAAAATTATTTTTAAAATAGCATTTTTTTAAATTCATAATTTAAAAAATAAAAATATTTTTTAATTTGATAATAAAAATAATTTTTTAAAAAAAATAAAAAAAAATAAAAAATAATTAACTTATTTTTTATTTTTTTTTTTTTTTTTTTTCTAAAATAAAATAAATAGAGAAAAAAAAATATTAATAAATTTTTTTTACATTAAAAATAATTTCTTAATAAAATTATTAAATATATTTTTAAAAATAATTTATATTTAAATTTAAAATATTTTTATTTTTATATAAAAAATAAAATTATTTTAAAATAAATTTTAAATGCGCCTGTCATTTTTATTTTTTACTTTATGCGAACCTGCTTTCCTAAAGTACATTGCCACTTATCCCATATAGCCAAAGCAATTTCGGAAGGTCTTGTGTTACAGTGAAACCATCTTTTATAACTTCATATTTTTTATAATTTTAAGGGTGGGTTTTTGTTAAGAACTTTAATTTGTGTATGTAAAAAAATATATATATATATATAATAAAAAATTTAATTTAATTTTTTTAAAAAAAAAATACTATTATAATATAATTTTAGTTATGAAATGAACGATGCCTATTAATACTTCAAATTTTAAAAAATCAGCTTTTGATATCTTGAAGAATTTTTAAGACTTAAATTCTTGAATTATCTTTTTAATAATTTTTTTAATTTAATTGAGATTTGATTTTATGTGAGAGCTTTTATTATAGCAAAAAAAAAAAAGATGTGATTGTTTGTAAATATTCTTTTTTACCTTTAAAAAACTTATTCTAAATTAATAAGCAACTAAATTAAAATTATTAAAAAAAAAAATTCTTGAATTTATCTTTTTAAAAAAATGAAAATTGACTCAAATTTATTTTTTATTAAACGTTTTTTAAAAAAAATTATATATGTAACTAAATATTCTTTTTGCCTTTAAAAACCTTATACGTAAATTATGGTCAATTAAATTAGAAATTATTAAAAAAAACAAATTCAACATTTTATATCTCAAAATACTAAAATCAATATTTTTAAAAGTAGATGTAGCAATTTAAAATTAACAAAAATACAGATATTAAAAGATGATTTTAATTTTATTATAATATAGGGTATCAAATTAAAATTATTTTAATTTGAAATTGGTTTGAATGTAAAAAAAAAAATCCTATTTTATTTTTTGTCATTTTTTGATTAAGATGTTTATTTTAAAATTTTATTTTTATTTTTAAATCATAATTTTTAAATTTTTACAATATTTTTTTTCATAAAAAATTTAAATTTTAAAAATTTAAATTATAAATTATGAACTAAATATTTTTGTAAATTTTATTATTATTATTATTATTATTATTATTATTTCGCTGAATAGATTTAGTGAAGTGTAGTTTCAAGATTTCCTCTAGGGTTTATTTGCCGGCTGCGTGAAGACCCACCCACCGCCCTTAAACCACACGGTGAACAAGAGCATCACGCAGAGAGAGAGAGAGAGAGAGATGGGAAAGAAACCGAAGAGCTCGAGAAAGGGAAAGAAGGCATGGAGGGCCAACATCAGCACCGAAGACATCCATGACTTCTTCGAGAAGTCCACCAAAGACGCTCTCTCCGGCGGCAACCTTTCCTCCGCTCCCGCTGAATCCCTCTTCTTCGTCGACAAATCCAAAGGTTTTTTTTTTTTCCTTCTCTGATTTTGCGTTAAATTCTAAGTTTTGATTACAAAGCTTCCATTTGTCAATGTAAAAAGAAAAAAATCCCATTTGGTTTGAGTTCGTAAATTGAGCTATTTGGTTGGTAAATGGGTCTATTTTCAGAAAAATAATAATAACAAAAAAATCCGTGTATAATAAGCCGATGCTCTGGATATACATTCATGAAGGAAGCATGGTAATGTGCACGGAAATCGAGGCAAATGGGTTGTCATGTCTGCTCCCAATGATGCATTTTTTTTGGCTTTGATTTGGGGGCCTGGTTAAGACCCACATTTCTCTATCACTTTATTAACATTTCGTTTATCAATTCGAGCCTTTTTTGTTGTTCTCCAAGATGTAATTAAAACTGAAAAAAAAAAAAAAAAAAAAATGCATGATCAGATCTTTCAGTGAAGCGCAAGATTGAAAAGAATCGGGCAAAAGTACTCCGGTCCGAGAGTGCGCTAAATAAGAACCCGTTTGTGCAAGCTGTATCGGCTTCAATACCGCAAAAGTTCAATAAAAAGCATAAAAAGATTGCTAAAGCAGAAGATGTAGCTGGAGATGGTGAAAAGGTCTGTAGGGTAACTGCTAAGATATAGAAATGGGTGTTTGAATTGAATGTTTATTCTTGATAGGTTCTGTTTTAAGTTAACTCTTTTAATCTGTTTTTGTACATTGCACAGGATTCTGCCACGGCTTCCGACATGGTTGACATCTGGGGTGACAAAGGTTTCATTATTGTTTAATTGGTTGCTAATGTTTTTAACTTTTTGGCTTGTTGTCTTGTAAGATAACATATATATTATATTCTTTTTCATAAGAATCACATTTTTTGTTCCTGGACACACTTGCAGGTGATGACAATGTCAAGGTCAGAAAGGTAATTGACAAAGTTTAAAATGATGATAGAACTCTTGATTGCTCTCGTGTGATTTTGAAACAATATTGGAAAAGGATTTTAACACCGACTTCTGAGCTGCAAATCATCAATGCAATTCGTGGTTTTGATTTGTTTGGTAGACCTTACTTGATATATTTTCACCGATCTTCTTGCAGATAGCAAAACCTTCGATTATTCCTGCAGTAGAAGTTGATCCTCCTGGGTGCTCTTATAATCCCTCATTCGATAGTCATCAGGTATTCTTTTGATATGGCTTATATTTTTCCTTTTGGACTTTAGGTTATGTGGGGTTTAAAATTATATCTCTATAACTTTTTTTTTTTTTTTTTTTTCTCTTTTCCTTCTTTTATCCAATTTAGGATGTGTTGGCTTGTGCTGTTGCGGAAGAAATGCAGAAAATTTACAAAAATGAGTTGGGACCTGAACCAGTTCCATTAATGGTTACGGGAGAAGTTATCAATGAAGAAGATGTAAGTCTCTTTTTAGTTCTCCTTTTGTGAATGACTGTCAAGTTTCCTCCTTTTGCTATCAGGGTTTCAAACCTTTTATGGTTTTTTTGTTAAGTAAAAGTTTTGCTTGTTTATAGATGATATCCATGAGTTTTCTTGACCATGATATTTTTATTTTACTTTTGAAAATTTTGCCTAAGCTTATTTTACATTAGCTGTTTATTCCGTTAGAGGTATTTTATTGAGGCGGATGATGGGAGTGATGAGGACATGGAACCAGAGAATGTGGATGAGACTGACGACGCTGTGGCTGAGGGAAGGTTAGCATCATGTTTTGAGTTGTCTTTTTTTGTATTGCATGCCTTTGTTTACTCTTTTCATTAAGTTTGGTCTTGCAAATAGATTTCTTAAGAGGTGCAGAAATTGATAACAAGAATTCCTTCTTATATGTTGCTAATTTAGGCCCTGTTTGGGAGGTATACTCAAACCCATGATTCTCGATTCTGACATCTGAAATTTAAATTTATGTGAGAGCTTTACATTGTAGCATAATCAATGATTTGGATTTGAGTATATAAAACAAACGACCCATTTGTTATTTTATGCTTGACATCCTTTTGAACCATTGTAAATTTTAAATTTGTGTTCTCTTCATTCATTCTATTTGATTAAAATTCTGGATTTTCTACCATATTATTAGACATTCATGGCATAATACCACCATGATAAAATCTTTGTGGATTCATATGGTTTGATGTCCCCGCTACAGGCTTTATAAAACAAAGAGGGTGACACGCGTTGAGTTAAATAAGAGAGCCAGACGTAAAGAACAGCTTCGAAAGGAAACAGAATTGAAAAAGATAGAAAGACTTTCTAAAGAAATTGACAGGTGACTTCACAAATAACTAGTTAGTAGTCAACCACATTTGTGAGTAGTAGATTTTAACGTTGTTTGGTTCATTGTTCACAGCTTACCAGATATTCTTCAAGAAATAGAAAAAGAGGATGAAGAGAAGAGTAAGAGACATATTCGGCAAGTTGTTGCTAAACAAGAACGATTAAAGTCATTTCCACCACGCTTGGGGAAGCACAAGTATGCAGCTTCTTGTCTGTAATTTTATAATATTTGCATTTAAACCTACAAATTGGAAAGTATATTATTATAAGAAGTTGCAAATAGTGGTTACTGGAAGGTGGCTGCTAATTCTTTCTTTTTGCATCCCGCTTTTCATTAGTTTGTCTTTTTGTGCTAGCTTTAACGTAAAAATTTAAGACTGAATAGGGCAATTTTATTGTTCATAACCATCTTTTTCCCTGATCATTGTTGGAAAATTTGACCTGAAAAATGAGGAATTTTAGTAGATACTGCAGAAATTGATGCAAAAATGCTTTGATTTTAGCTCTTGATGAAATAGAGATAATTTGTTTTCTTTGCTGCCGGCAGATTTCAACCTGCTCCAATGCAAGTCTTATTATCTGAAGAAATTACGGGATCCCTCCGCAAGATTAAGGTACATCAGAATTTATGCTTTCAGAAATTGGATATGAGAAAATTGCGACTTTTAAGCTAAGAAATCTAAATTTGTTTTTGCACAAGGCATGTTCAACCCTAGCCAAGGATAGGTTCAAAAGTCTAGAAAAAAGAGGACTTATTGCTCCAACAGGAAAGACCAGAAGGTTAGTTGAATCTCTTCTTCATGGATTATGTTTTCGGGTTATGTTACTTTTTGTTAATCCTTCAATAGATGGGCTTTTGTTCATGTTTGTTTCGGGTTTTTAGCAATGTTGAACTGTTAAAAAGTGATTTGAGAGTCCATTAACTAAAACTCGAAGAGTCGTAGCTTGGAGTAAAAATCTGTAGTTCCTCACTTTCTTAGGCTGTTAAAATAGTTTGATGAACCCAATGGTGGAGCCACCTTGAGCCGAGTGGGGGTGGCCGCCCCCACTGACCCAAAGTGGCATCTGTAATATTTACCCAACCAAATTTTTTATTTTACATGACTTTTGAATATCTTATATTTCAAAGTTCAAACCTAAATTGTTAAATAAATCAATAATCAATGGTAGTATGACATAAGTTTGGGGATTGTAAGAGACCTTAAAAGGCTGTGAAATTAAACTTAATAAGACGATTGATTTATTTGGATTAAAAATATAAAAATAATAAAATACAATGATAATTGTGCTATTATTTTAGTTTCACCCGCATTTCCACTAAAAAAAGTTCCTCTCTGAACGAACATTTGTGGTAAAGCATTGCAATATTGACCGTTTCCTATTTGTTTAAAATCTCTCACTTTTTATGCACACGAGTATAGAGACTTTTCACTTCAGATTTTGACGAATGACATTTGGATGTTTGCTTGCTTGAGCAGGAAATAGAGAGATCTCTCTCCTTCAACATACGTCTTTCACAATCAGTCTGACTATCTCCAAAATGGTCCAAGCTTTGATTATATGTATAAGATTGTATTATCTCATCCTCATAGGATGATTGAAATTTTGGTCCTTCTTCCTTCAGACGTTCCTTTTCGTAATATTAATAGGAATTTGATTCATCCTTCTAAGCAAAATATATATATATATATATATATTTTATATAACATCTCAAGTTGCATGCTTTCTTCAATAAGAACAAAAAGGAATCTGGATCAAATGAGTGTAACTGCACAAGTGACCAGGAAAATACCAATTACCAAGCAAAAAAAATCCTGTTTTTTCCTCCGGAAATAAAAGCCTACACGATAATAAATTTGGCGATAGATTTTTGAAACTTCAAATTATTTATTTTCTTAAAAACTTTAATTTATTTCAAAAATTATAAACATGATTATTGCTGTTAAATTTCACAAATTATTTGTTAAGTTTTAATATCCATGATTAAAGGTCAAAACTGTGAGAAAACAAAAGTTCGAAGAGTAATATAATAAAATTAAAAATTTAGGGACCATATTATCTCAATGTGAAAATAATAAATTAAAAAAATTAAAATTTTTAACAGTGACAATAATAAATTTAAAAAAATTAAAATAAAAAAAGAGGAAAATTTATGCCTTTCCCCCTTCTCCTCCCTCTCTGAAAATCCCTCTCAAACAAGAACAAGCCCTAAATCTCTACATTAATCAAAATTGTCGCTTTCCCCTTCCACGTCCCGTCGCCCTGCCGTCGTGCGGTTGCCCTGCCGCCGTGCCGTCGCCGAGTTCGAGCCTTTGGGGAGTTTCAGAGTTAGACGGACGCACTGAGCACCATGCGCAGGTTGGCAGCTCAACTCTCCACTGTAAGCCTCTACTTTCTTCTTCCTGAAATTGATATTTCTTTTTAATTACTATTTACTATTCTTCTTCTTCTTCTTCTTCTAAGAATGAAAACCAATATTTTGAGAGATGAATTTTGCGATCCATTTGCAGTATTATTTCAGAAGAAACACTGTACCTGTACGCATTGCCCAGCCACGAAATTTCTCATCCCTCAATGGAAAAGGTTTATTGCTCTTGTCCTTTTAATCATTGGCCTCGGTTTTTGATAATTAACTACCTATTAAGAGACTTTTTTTTTTTTTGAAAAAATAAAATTGAAAACTTATGATTGCACAATTTGCACTCTTCGGAAGCAAATGAAAAATATAGAACTAATTAAACGGAAATCTTTTTTTTTTCTTTTTTTAAAAGAGATAATTGAACGAAATGGGAAATAAAATCTTGAACATTGAAATTATTTTACTTTGCAGATGAGGTCGCCCTTGAGCAAGACGCTGAAAGAAAAATAGGATGGCTGTTGAAATTGCTTTTTGCTGGGACTGCCTCGGTTATTGGTTACCAGTTTTTTCCATATATGGGTCTGTAGAGTTATCTTTCTAACCTTTTTCTCACGTATGTTTATCAAAGTTTTTTTTTTTTTTTGGACTTACAAGATTTTGTTGTGTATTATGCAGGGGATAATTTGATTCAGCAGTCTGTGTCACTTTTACATGTGAAGGATCCGTTGTTCAAGAGAATGGGAGCCTCAAGACTAGCCCGCTTTGCTATGGATGGTAACTTCTTTTTCCGTATGTCTCTGTTTGCAAAATGTATAGGAAGAGGAAAATGATACTTGCATATGAGGAAACTAAAATTTAACTCGTTGGAGTATATGAGCGTGGACTAAACAGCAATTTTACTTTCATGGAACTCGAATTTTTTCCCGATGTGTATTATTGCACGAAAAGGAAAAGGAAAAGGAAAATGTGCATACCTACTGTGTTTGGATATTGAGATTGTTTTTAATAAAGCAGAACACCAGGTGATGCCTCAGTGTTTACTTCTCATTTGGTTTTTTGGTTCGCCCCATTCTGATGTAATATTAAAACTATTCATGAATTTATCCGTTAATGCTGTTGCTATCTTGCCTTCCTAGTAGTGGGGAGAAATTGGCAGTGTTGTACTGTTGTGTGTGTGCTATCAGTGTGTTTTGCGTTATAGTGAAATTGGGTTGTGTGCCAAACAGCGAGTGATTCTTTTTCGTCCAGAGAAAAAGGAAAAAGAGTTGTTAATCCAACTATCCAAACTCTGGATCTTAGTCATGTTGGTTGATTGGTTAGTTTTTCCTTAATGAATTTTCAAGCTTAACTTAGTTTTGGATTCATAATGTTTTCTAATGTAAATAAATTGCGTTTTTTCTTTTTGTGTAGATGAAAGAAGGATGAAAGTAGTGGAAATGGGTGGTGCTCAAGAGCTTTTAAATATGTTGGAGGGTGCTAAAGATGACCGCACTCGGAAGGAAGCTCTGAAGGCTCTTTCGGCCCTCTCACGCTCAGGTCAGACTTTTAGTTTGCAGCTGGGGCTATATCCAGTCTATGCTCCTGATTTCCTAAACTTGTTTTATTTTAAAGTATGTCCAGTTGTCCACTTTAAACACTCGGAAATCATATTATGTTTTTTTAAGTATTTGTAAAAAGAATGACTAGCTTGTACAACTACCACCATGCTTAGCGTGCTCAGTTGGATTGGCTTGTGCATCTTTCTAGTCATAGGGTCTTTTACTCCATTTTGGTTGGAGGAATATACAAACCCGTGTTTTCATCCAGATGGTTCTCTGTGTATTGGTTCTGATTCTGAAATTAACTTGACAGCTTCAATAAATATTATTCCATTATGTTTAGTATAGAATCGACACTTTAAGAGTCATTATTTCAATTTTCTTTTCCATTTCCGTTTCTTGTATTGCAGGTCAAGCTGCTGAAGCTTTACATAATGCTGGAGCGATCGCGATTATCAGTTCTACTCCAGATTCCTCGGAGGATGTTGAAGTTGAGAAATACAAGGCTAGCTTGTTGCAGAGATTCCAAGATCTGAAGTATGATGTTTTACCTTGAGATAAGGGGAGAACTCTTATTAACGGTTTACAGTGGGTTACAAACACTAAGAAGCATACTAAAGGACGGGTACTCAAACATTTGTATAAGATTGGCATACAAAGGTAACTCTGTTTTCAACATGTCTTGTGCGGTTGACTGCCTATTTAATTTTTTCATTCTGTCACCCAAAAGAATAATTTTTACTTCAGGTAGATTGCACTCATCGCCTTGAATATTAGCTAATTCCCTGCTCAAACGCCTAGCAAAGAAATTCTGTTTCTTCTATCTCTGCTGTCAAATGCTCGTAAAGATAATAAGGATTATTTGCTTCGTTAACTAATGGCCTATCTATTTATTGTCTTAAGATTTTATGTCGTTTTTGTCTGTATTAGTTTAACTGCTGTCCTTTGTTTTATGACCCTTTTTTGTCGTTTTCCCAAGAACAGGGGATATAAATCTTACCACGGTTAAGATATTGTCATTTCAACTCTTTTTTTTTTTTTTTTTTTTTTTTTTTGAGTTTAACTTTTTCAAATTGCATACTGTTTTAAATTTGTATTGGAAATGCTAACGTTTTTCATCAAACGCTTTTCTTTTAATGTTGTCGTTTTCTATTTTTTCTGGCGTTTATAAGATATCTTTAGTTTTAGGTTTGTCTTTTTACGAAGTTGCCGTTTTCTATTTTCTATGATGTGGACAAGATATAATCTTTTTCAGGTTTTTTGTTGTTTTATTTTTTTTATTTTTTTTTTAGGGGGTTTCTGTTTTTTAGGAAGTTGTCGTTTCAAGTTGTACGTCGTTTTCAGCAAAAAATTGTATGTCGTTGTTGTTTTTTGTTGTCGCTTCTTAAATATTGTCCTTTCTTATCCGTATGCTGCTGTTCTCCTTCATTGTTGGCGTTTTTAGTCACTTTGTTGTTTATCAATGTTGTTGTTTATTCATTTAATGCTGTTTTCACTCGTTGTTGTAGTAGCTTATGGCTTGGTCATTGTGGTCATTTAGAAGTTGTGGGGACTGGGGTTTGTGTTGTTGGTATCGTTGTTTTATATCTTGTCGTTGCTCATCTTTTCTCTGTTGTTCGCCTTAGTCGTTTCCACGATTGAAGGATAATAGCCTCGGAGTCTTGAACATGAGGAGGTCCTCGCTGTCGCTTCATATTTACTACATGGTCTCTCTTTTTCCACTTCCATTCAAGCCGTATGGTAACAAAAGAATTAAAACAAGATTTAATCTCATTGGTACCTCTTGAATTTTAGTATCATTCCCACTTTCGTTTTTTAAATTTTAAAAACTCTTATTTTGTTACTTGAATTTTTAATTAGTCTCATTTAAGCATTTTATAAAGAATTTATGTTAAAATCAGACAAAGAAAACAGATTAAGTATGGTCATTTGGTTTTGATCCATTTGCTTTTAATAAATATCCAAATAAAAAAAATCACGTGATTACATTACTCTTTTTTTTTTATTATATATGTTTTTAAATTAGAAATGAGCCCAAAGTTTAGAGACACTAGTTATAATAATCTTAATAGCTTACCTTTTAAATTTTAAAAACTCACATTTTACCTCATGAATTTTGAATTAATCTCATTTAAGTCTTTTTGTATGAATTTTTATCAAAATTAAATCGGAAAAAGAGGGGTTAATTATGGTGATATGATTTTTATCTATTTATTTTTAACGAATATTCAAACAGAGAGAATTGCAATAATTTCTTTTTTTATATATTTGTTTAACAAAAATTTTAACAGATGGAGTTAAACGAGAATAGTTCAAACTTTAAGAAGAAAAATAAGAATTTTTAAATTTTGAGGGATAAACAGAGAATGATCTTAATTTTCAGGGAGCAATAGTGAAATTATAGATAGACTTCATTGGCCTTTGTTTTTCTCCCGTCCAAATTGCACGCTGATCATCACAGAATTACGTTGGTTAATTCTATTCATAAATAAATTTGTTTGGCTAATTGATTAATAAACAGTGTTTTTTTTTTGTCACGTGTGGATTCTTGTCCAAAGCAATTTTATTAGATAATCTTAATAAATATCTTTTGAAAATTCATGAGTTAAGATTTTTATTCTTTATTCATAACCTTTTTAGTTAAATAATTACACTAATAAAATGGTATTTATAAAAAATAAAGAGTAAAGATCTCAAGAGTAAATTCTCTATTTTTTTTTCTATTTTATCTCATACAAAACCATAACGAAGATAGAAGCTCACCATCTTACAAACAACAAACCAAGTACAAAAAAATAAAAAAAATAAAATTATGACTTGTTTCCAAAGGAATTATATATATTTATCGAAATTGCAATTATGCTTGTGACTACTGCCAAGACTATCATTATTGTTGCCAAGATCCTATCCTTTCTTGTAGATATGCCATTTACATCCCTGTGGACAATCACATAACAAAAAGGAAAATGAGAATTAAATTAAGCGTTGTTTTGAGAGAGAGAGAGAGAGAGAGAGAGAACAGGTTACCTGAGAGCAATAGCGCCAGGAAATATAAAGGCAAGGCAAACCGCAGAAGTTGATCCCAGAAACTGAAAGATGTACCAAATGTTTGGGAATGCTATTGCTGCTAAGTATGAGAAGACCAATAAAACAAGTGTGATGATCAGAAATCTTTTGGTGTCATTGACCAAAAGGATCTTCTCAGGGAACAAAAATTCATCTATATTTGCCCTCAAAGAGAAGTTGAGTAGAGGAAAAACTAGCATAAGATGAAGTGCATAACTCAACCGAACAGCATCATTTAGCACTGAACCCGTTGCCGTATCAGAACTCTTATCAAAATTGACGAGTATGTCTGCCATGATTGAGTCTCCAAACAAGAGGTACCCAAATAGGCCAACGGCAAAGTAGATCGCCGCGCAAAGCACGAGCGCAATTCGCACGGCTTTGACCATGTTGGACGGCTTCCCCATCTCGAAACCAATTGGATGAACTGTGAGGCATTGTTATGTTCAATTCAATATTAGGCATTTGTTTAGCCAAAAATGACACAAAATTTGTAAATGTTTTCTTAGTCTTACCATTGAAATGAAAAGTGAAGGCCGTGACGATGACTGGGACGGCAGTAAATAGGTCAAAGAAGGATGTTTGTTGGTCCAATTCAGGAATTAATCTTGGATTCTTGGTTTTGCCTTGGACTAAAGCTATTATTGCCATCACAGAACATATTGCAACAAAGATAACAGCAAGGAGAACCGATACGGCCGAGCTAAACCTCAATGATTCTGTAAAAGACGCCAAAACCCATTTGACAGAATATGAAAAATATCAGCAAAAACATGTAGTTTTATGTTTCAAAGTTTTACCATACACCAAACTCAAGTAATCAAAATTGCATAGTTTTATGATGCTTCATTTATTTGCTTGTCAGTACTTACCCACACGTCGGAGTAAAACCAACGGAAGCATAATGAAAACGACAGTAAATAAGATGGAAAATTCACGCGAGTTCCACCAGTGGATCCCAAACCATTCTTGCAAAACGCCCAAGTGTACACTTCCTTCTGGCTTACTTCCAGAAAGAACATCCCCTGAATAATAAAAAAAATAATAATAATTAAAAAAAAAAAAAAAAACCAGCAAAAATTTGGTGGACAATAAAGTGTTGGTGGGGAAAAGTAGTAAATAGAAAACCAGTAAAATCAAACACGTGAAATTAATGGTTGTGAACAAAACGAAACAAAATTAACTTCATACTCAGAATCAAAAGTTAATGTTAACATATGACGAAAACCAAAGACAAGAACTTTTATTAACTTACCGATAATAATAAGGTACATGATCAAACATCCAAAATTAGTGATCATCACACATATTTGTGTGGCCACGGATCCCACCTGGCCAAAGGACTCCTTCATGACGCCGCCGTAGGTCGTGGCGTCGCCGGAATGCGTAAATCTCATCAAGAACTCCACCGAGATGTCTACCAACAAGCCAACGATTACAATCAGCATAAAAGCTGGTATTACGCCCAAGACTTTTAGTGTCGCCGGAATTGACATGATTCCGGCGCCGATTATGCTCGTCGCGACGTTGAACACCGCTCCGGATATCGACGCGGGCTTCGCCTGCTGCTTGTCATGGTTCGGAAGGAGTGGCGCGTGTGTTCCAATCGCCGGCGCCATCCCGGCGTTAATGGAAAATGTTCTGGACTGGCTGGTTAAGAGGTTGTGCAGGAGTTGTTCTCTATACTTTAAATAGGGAATTAGACACCATTCACCACTTTGTGTTGGTTTATTTACCAAAATAACCTTTGATAATTATATATAATAATTGCATTTTGCTAGTTAGTGGTAGGGGTAAGATTGGAATTGTTGAGGGGAAACTGTTTAGAGGATCTCAATCATTGAAGGACAGCTTGGATTGGGGTCATGTTGAATTTACGGATACATACGTTATGTCAAAAACAGAACAGGAAAATGTATCTGGACCATTAAGCGGCTTATGTGACGGCTGTTTGAAATACCTGAAAATAATATTTGATTAGGAAAAAAAAGTGTCGCCAAATTTGAATTTTTCTCGAGCAGATAATAAACATTTCCCAGCTTACCATAAGTACATCTTAAAGCTAGATCTAATCTTTCATAATAATAATAATAAAAAAACTATATTTAATCTTTAGAGTCCAATTAAAATTAAATTAAATTTCTTACTTTGAATCATTTTCTTAGATTTTTTTGTGAGTTTCAAATTTGGACCCTTATTTTCTTTTTGAATTCTTTACTGCGGAGAGTGAAATTGAAGAAAATAAATAAAGTCTTACAATTTATAATGTTTCATCTAATTACGTTAACTTTTAGTCACTGTAAACTTTTACTATAATAAAAATGTGTGTGTATATATATATATATATAGACACATATAAATCGCGCCCGTCTAGCTTCTAAGACTCTTTGGTTTATCTATCTAATCCTCACTAACAAAATCGAATACTCCTCAATATAAGTATAAATAGTCCAGAAAAATACATGAGCGAAAAATCTAAAATTTCCCTTTTAAAAATTTTTGGTAATAATTAAATTGATTTTCATTCTGCTTCAAATTAAGCTTCATGCTCTCAACTCTACATACGGTGGATCAAGATTAGCAACCAAGAAAAAAAAAAAAAAAAAAAAAAAAAAAAAAAAAAAAAAACAGATACAAGAAGATTTCATTCAAGCATGGACCAGGGACAAGAATTAGAAGAAGAGACGACTTAACCCAATTCAAAAACTTGCACGTAACATAGACTTAAAGAATAAAATCAAAGTAATCCATTCAAAAGATAAATAATAATAATCAAAACCAAGTATGCCTAATCCGACCCTAAATTGAATTAGACTCATGGTTATGGTATTTTTTCCCCTTATTCCAAAGAAACAAATGGATTAGTAGTTGTTACATCACGGTCGAGGGATCGACCGCTCCTCTGGGTGATAAGCGCCGAGGACTTTTTGTTGAGTATCGGTAGCTGACGTCAAGGGAAGTGGTGTGTCCATGTTGTCCTTCAGACATCGAGAAAGCCACTCGCGCTGATGAGCGTTGAGGGCCCAAACCATGTGATAAGGATCCAAATCGAGTCATCGGCCCCCGATCAAATCCGCTGTCAGTTCTAGGGAAGATACACTGTATCACCTACCGCCACTGTTGGAGTCAGGAAATCAAGCATCGAGTAAAGAGTGGTTAATCTAACCAGGAAGCAATAATCAGAGAAATCCAGCTGCTAAATCCCCAAATTAAAGGATAGAGGTTGACTTCCTCGAGGAGTGCAGGAGGTTTTTCACATGTATAAGGCATATAAATAGAGCCATAAAAGTTCATGATGTTTTTAAGACACTCATTAAGAGATTTTTACAGAGCTTGTAATCTTCAATATACTAGTGCATGCACAAGTAGATGTAAGTAAAAAATTTTAGTCAAACCACTATAAATTCTTGACTCATTTATTCATTTAGCAACATTAATCCTTAATTAATTCGTGAGTGATTATCGCGAGTATCCTTAGATAATTATAATTTCTTATTGATTAAAATTCACCATCAACAATAATCACAAATATCAAAATTGTAAGTAATATGTTCATTCCAAAAAAAAAAAAAAAAAAAAAAAAAAAAAAAAAAAAACAAAACAAAAAAACAAAAACCTAGTGTGTTAAGTTTCAATTAAATTGCAATTAATCGTGTGTAAAATAGACTCCACATGTAAGAATGAATAATGAGAGGTAACATGAAGTGGGCCCACTGATTCAGGAGTTGCAAACAAAAAAGAAGACTACTGTCTACTCGTGACGACTGATGATGGAGAGTTTGGTGTTGACTTTCTATTTAGATGGAGACACAAAACAATTTTCCATCCATCAGCGAAAGTAGCTTTTCGATAAGCACAAGATTAGTATGAATCAGCATTATTAAAATGTCTAGATCAAACCTACATTGGCCCCACATGAACATATCATTTATTTGTTTAATACAAAGGAAAGCAATCTTTAAAAAAAAATAATAATAATTTGTATAAAAATAGATCTACAAGATCTTGAGCCAGCCGCGGATATCCGCGTAATTCGTGATACAAAAATAGATCTACAAGATCTTGAGCCAGCCGCGGATATCCGCGTAATTCGTGATCCGGGTAATAAATACGATGACACAATTTAAAATTCGTACGAAATTAATAAATTTAAATTTATAATAAATAGATTTAAATTATAATTAGATTTATATAATTAATATAATTAATAAATAAATTAGATTATAATTAATTTTTTATATAAAGTGACACAAATAATTATATATGTTAATTGTAATTTAATTATATGTGATATAATATAAAAATTTATGACATATTAAATATAAATAATGTGAATTTTAATATTTGTAGGTAAAATTTATTTATTTTTTTAAAAAAAAGATAAATTAATTAATAAATATGTTAAACTTATTTTTATTGTGTTAAATAAGTTATTTTTATATTAATTATTTATTCAATATATTAATATAAACGAGTTAACACAATTAATAAATGGATCGTAATTGTGTTAATATTTTTAACACGTTTAATAAATTAATCGTGTTTAAATTAATATTTTTTGTCACGATTAATAAATAGGTTGACACGAATATGATCTACTAACACAAATTGTCACCCTCAACGGAATGACTATACAACTCTCTCTATATATCAACTTGTTAATTAATTAACTTGTTTATAATGTTTCATATTTGACTAATCCAAGCAATTTAAATGCTTGTAAGAATTATTGATAAGAAGGATACGGAAAGATATATATTAATATCACTACTTGCGAGGGTACAGTGATGGTCTTGATTTTATGTCCCGCACAAATCCATATGGATCAAAGGAGTCAGTTGGGTGAGTTGGCCAAGTGATCGTTTCTTGGAGCTCTTATCTTTCTAATTTTCTCTCTTCTCTTCTTCTCCCTCCCCCTTTCAATTAGCGAGAGGCGACGTCGTTTCACAAAGGAAGCAAAAAGTTAAAGTTAACAGAAGGGTAAGTTGTTTGGAAGATCAAGACCAAGCAGCACAAGTTTTAAGACCGCTGACGTGGACAGATTTTTGAGATATGTATTGAGGATAAGAAATCTATAAATAGGGGAACCCCGACAAGGAGGGCATCCTTTTCGCCATTTTGATAATTTCTTATTAGAATTTGGATAGAAAATTCTAGTGAGAGAATGAGTTTGAGAGAGAATTCTTGTAAGATTCTTGAGAGTTCTTTTGAGTGTTGGAGTTGACACAGATTTTGACCCCAACAGATTATATAATTCTTGAAGGGTAAATGTACTTATTATATATCAAGCAGATTTTCTGGGTTCAACCCAATTCATGAAAATCTGCGGAAACATAGCTATAGAATATGCAAACCAAAAAGAATATTCAAGAATTCAACAACTATGGCTCAGTTTTGATTTGAACTAGTACAAATTGGTTGATATTGCAATGAAGCCGGTCATAACTGCCCAAAGAATCACCAAATTCAACAATACACACACATATCTAATCAAGTTTTTGGCTGAAAAGTACAAACAATCTAGATCTGGCAGACAAAAAAATATAACACGTGTGGGTGTGTGTAGCTTCGAACATTGTACATACCTAAGAATACTCCGGGGAATATGAATGAGAGGCAAACTAAAGTCCTAGATCCCATGAACTGAAAAAAGTGCCATATGCTTGGTATGACAATTGCCATTATATATGTAACACAAAGAGCATTAGAGCAATACCAAAGTTAGGGACACAAATCTTGGTGTGTCAGAGGCCAAACTAGGCTTCTTTGCGGAAATGATTTCGTCTATGTTGGCCCTCAAGGTGAAGCTTATAATGGGAAACACTAGCAAAAGGTGAATTGCGTAGCTCAATCGAATCGAACAATGTCATTGAGCAATTGACCAATCGCAAAATCAGAATTTTGGTTGAAGTTCATTAGTATATCGGCCGTGATCGAGGTCTCCGAACAAGAGGTAGCCAAAGAATCCGATCACAAAGTGAATGGTGAAGCAATTGACTGGGGAATCCTAATCACTGAGCTCACGTCGAAAGGTTTGCCAAGATTTGATCTAAATCTTGGATGAACTGCATTTCATTCACCGACAATCTTATTAGAAAATTATTAGAATTACATTCTCATTTCCTTAATCTAAAAACATTGTTTGTCAAAAGAGCTCGTGGAAATTTACTACTTTTCTGAACAAGTTTGTGGATAACTAAGTGTAGGGTTTTCTTAATGATGATAGTGATAATATCAAAACGCGACTTTGATATGGAGCTGGAGCTTTTAACTATGATGAAAGGGCTAACTTAGGATATGATGTCGGAACTGGTTTTAGATCACCCTTCAATTCAAATTAGTAAATGCTATGTCTCCTTACATAATATAATTCTAAACATTTATGTTCTAGATGTGAATGAGTCGAATTACTTATCCATCGATTTATCAGTGAACTATCTCTTTAAAGATTGTGAAAGATATTCATAGATCAAGTTAATTCATCCGTTTTAAATTTAAAACAATTTTATCTTATCCTTTCCTATTTCTTTCTTTCTATGTTGTAGGGTTAAAACCAAAAAGAAAAAAAAAAGTTGTTGCAAAACATCAGTTATAAAATTTTATTTAATGACTACAAAACCCTTGAAATCTGTTTGAACAAACTACTACTATAGAATGAAAAATAAATAAAAATAATATTGTACACTGTAAAAGAAAACTCTTTATCGTTAGATTGATATTGACATTAACATTCAAAGTGATAAAACCAAATAAATAGCTCCATTTGTCCTTGGTCGCGTTACAGGACTAGAAGTCATTACTGTAACATAACAAGTCACTCAATGCAAGGTCAGATGAGTAAAATGTTTACCAACAACAAAGAATATCTTAATGAGTAAAATGTTTACCAACATATTAACAAAGAATATCTTAATGAGTAAAGTGTTTACCAAGAAATTAACAAAAGATTATCTTATATCTCCTATATAATTTATTTGGAATAACAAGATTCATGGTATTAGGAAGCCACGAAATATCACACTCATGGTCTAATGTTAGAGATTTATTAGATCAAAGCTTTTGTCTGAATGGTGTAACGTTCCACCAACTTCTTTCTTCTTGTAATAAAAAGAATATGGACTTTAATATAATCACAAATAGATTGTATATCATTTTGTCTTTATGCTAATGAGTGTATGGTTCTTGTCACCTTTCACATCGCACACATCAATTGTGGGAAAGGCTACAAATGCAATACACTGTTTTTAGCCTTCTCAACAAAGGTATTTTTTCATAACTAATGCAACAATCTTTGTCTTTACTTAACAACTAAAAAGAAAAGAAAAGAAAAGCCAATAATTTGTCCATGGGCGCAAAAATATGAATGAATAGGTAAACAGAAATGGACCCAAGAAAATATCTTTAGTCATGATCCAATCTACCTAAAGGAGCTGGATTCAGGTTATCATAAATTCATTTAACTCGGATACTAATTATTTTAGTTGGTGAAATCAGTCAATTTATGTTCTTCCTTATTTTGGAAGCCACGTGCCAATTAATTACAAAAATGCTTAGCGGCTCCAATTATGATCAGATAAATGATGAGGCATGGAATGGCGGCACAAATGTGCACTACAACGGATCCTAAGGGCCCAAATCTGCACCGAACAGAGCCTCTGTCTTGACCTTCACTAAGAAGGTGTGAGGAATGTCTCTAATTTGATCGTGGCGCAAAACGGAGCAACGGCGGTAGCAAGAATGTTTTTCTTGCTTGGCGAACAAGAAGAACGGCGCCGCAGCGCCATTGCAGCGGCACTCCCTGCCAAAATCCATAGAGCTCAGTTCCTCAGCGCTGGTTTGATAGGCCCCCGGCGCCTGTCTTTCACAAGGGTCAGCGCCGCGGCGCTAGTTTGAATCCGGCATGTGCGAAAGTTGCGGTTTTTGGCCGATCTCTTCCATTTTCCGATTTGGGAAACTGACCAATTCGACTAGGGCTCGTCCTGGAGACTTCACAAAGGGCTTTGGGTAGTATATAAGGGTTAGGAAACCTAGAGAAAAGTGTAATGCTTCAATTGGGATTGTGAAAAAATAATTATATTAGAGAGAACAAGTGAGAAAATGAGAGAGTACTGAGACATTGAAACTTTTGTGGGTTTTGGAATTTTTGAGAGTACTCTTGTATGATTTTTGTAATCACTTGTGATTAAACATAGTAGACAAAAACACTATAATTGCAGGGTGTACGATCTCATATTGAGAGTCTGAACTTGGATAAATTCTGTGTGTAATTATTCTTCTCTTTTCTTTCTTTATTTTGTTTGATTGTTATTTCTGAGCGAACCGTTGAATTGTGTGCTTGAATCCGCCAGTTTCCACCACAGAAGGAACCAACAACAATGTACAACAAGCCCAGGAACTATGCCTATAATCTTCAAGGTTGCCGGAACCGTCATAATCCCGGTGCCAACCATGGTGGTTGAGATATTGAACACTGCACCGGAAAACGATGCTCTGCCCAAGTTTTGTTCCTCTAAGGACTTGTCATGGTGCTCTAGCGGTGTGGGGCAACCACTCCAGCCTCATTCTGGTTCTCAAGCTGTATCATATTCCTCTAGTTCTTTTTTTTTTTTTTTTTTTTTTTTTTTTTTTTTTTTTTTGCCCTCATTTTGTTGTCTAGCTCATAAGTAGCACTTACATATATACGTAAGTACATGAATATTAGTTTGTAACAATAGTGGTACATTAGTGTTATATCAAGACTCTTCTCAAGTCCATAATATATAGTACCCTACGGAGGCCACCTCGAGACTCAAGTCCAAGTTGAGCTCGGTACCTCAAGTTCGACCTTAAGCTCAATACTTAGAGCTCAGTATCTTAAGCTCAATATATACCTTAAGTTCAATACATTGAGCCCAATATCTTAAGTTCAATACCATGAGTTCGATACTTTGAGCTTAATAGCTCGAGCTCGATGCCTTAAGTTTAGTACCTTGAGCTCGATACATTGAGCTTAGTACTTTGAGCTTGCTTGTTTATTTACATGCGATTCTTTTTTAATTTTTTTACTATAAATTGCTTGCTTTTATTTTTTTCGGTCCTCGTTTTTTTCTGCATGCTTTTGCTTTCTTTTCTCCAATTTTCCATTACGTAAAAGCTTGCTACTTCTCAAAAGCAAGCATTCCATTTTTTCTCCATTTTTTCCCACTGGTATTCTTATTCAAGTAGTTAACAAAGCATTTACGCCCTTGTTTCTTACCATACAACAGACTCTTTATATTCTCCGATCGGATTATTTTAATAGATATTATTAACTTATTCAAAAGTAAGTGATAGGAAGATTCAAGAGCATAAAGCCCAGCCAAAACGAAGCTAGACTAATGTTGTGGCATTTCCCTCTTGCAGGATACTAAAAGCTCAAGACGGATGGCAGTGCCAAATCCGGGTCCAGCTGGGTTTGGAGGAGTCATTAGAGATGACCAAGAAAAGTGAATTCATGGATATATTGGTAAAATTGGGGTAATTACAAGTCTAGCTTCCAATCTTATATGGCCTAGCTTGCTCTAACCTTCCGGCCAACAAGGAGCAAGTACTTATCACTTGAGAGATTATTTGATAAAATACCCCACACTACTGAATCGAAGAGTCAGATTTTTGACTTTTGGGAACTCTTCCATTCCCGGGTTGAGGCCCCCCTCAAAATGGGCTTTAAGAAGGAGGGTTTATTTTGTTCTCTTTTTTTTTTTTTTGGTTTTGCAAATAAATTGTGTTTAAAAAAATTACAGAGATAAACTTGATCCGATTAGGAAAAAAAAAAAAAAAAAACGAAATAAATATATAGCATTTTAGAAAAAACCAAATAAATTCTACCATTTTGATTAAATACAAAGGAGGTTTTTGTCATTATCTATTTCAAGTTGTATTACGATGAATTCTACCATTTTGATTAATAAGGATAATTCAATTACGTATATTTTTATTAAACAAAGGAATAGGAATTCAATTCCTTCTCTAACTTAATTTCAAATAGGTTAGTAAACACTTTCATAGAATTTTGGAATCTAGTTTCAAGGAATTAAATTCCCTTTCTCTTAGAACTTATCTCATATTCTTTGATTTGTGTTTAATAAACACGCCCAAAAAAGAATCAGAATCGTCACACATTAATTGTATTTTGTGTCATACCTAAATAATAGATAGATAATTATCTCAAACGGCAACCTTCTCTTTTCCTAAAAAAATAGACAAAACATAAATATATATATATATATATATATATATTCTACCACTCTTTCCTTCTTATTTATAAAATTATGTTTTAACTTCTTCTTGAATTTGCATAATATTTCTTCTCTCTCAAAACAAAAATCTCCTCTCTCTCTCTCTCTCTCTCTCTCTCTCTCTCTCTCTCTCTCTCTCTCTCTAAGATTTTTTTTTTTTATTTTTTTTGGACTACACTATTTCTCTCTCTCTATTTTTTTGCCCAAGCTATACCTTTCTTACTCTTTTGATTTGGTTGTAGTTTTATATTATTTTGTTAGCTTTGAATATTATTTTTAATGAGTGATGATAACATATTTACTATCATATTCAAAAGAGCATGATAGTGATAATATGTTAAATATGTTTGGCTTTGTTAAATATGTTAAAGCCAAATATGTTAAATATTCAAAACCAAATATTATTTAACAAAAGAGCATGATAGTGGTGATAGTAAATATTTTGTTAGCTTTGGCTATTATTATCACTATCATTACTATTATTTAACATTATTATTATGTAATTTAATGTTTTTTGTATTGATTTTTGATAATAACATTACTCTAACATCATAACTTCTCTTATGTATTCATACATTCTGCCTTCTGGATATAATTACGCAGGTTAGCATTATCATCCTCCATGAGGATTTCAGTTATTCAATGTTATGCAATATAATAGGCAACCTTGAGTGTCTAAATCGAAAGTTAGTATTTACTATTAGCAAGTCATCCTTGAGCTGTAAATATATGGTAAAACGTTTAATTAATGGGAAATAGTAGAAAATAGGCCAATATAAAAAGCTTAAAAAAGTATATAGACTAATTTTTAGTTATAGAAATTAATAGGCCATAACTTGTCAAGTTATGGACAAACTCGTCAAGTTATGGTTCATAACCAGACAAGTTATGGACGAAAATAATAATTTGACTTATTTATTAACTTATATAAACTATTGGCCTATTAATTTTAATTCATCTCAAATTTTAGCCTATTTTCCTCTTTCTCCTTTAATTAATCACCGGATTGGGCCCTCTTCGCATGCTATTTATGTAGCAACATCATCAATATTCATCATCATCTCAGAACACCAAATTTACTGAACGTAGGACCCGTTTAATTCGTTAATTTAAGTTTTTAATTCGAGTTGAGGTGTGATTTTATGTGAAAATTTTTTACTATAGTAAAAAAATTAGATGTGACTGTTTCTGAGAGTTTTTTACTATAACAAAACTCACATTTAAACTTGAATCGGTGAAATAAACGGACCGTAGTATTAGTTACAAATTCTTTGTTAAATTTTAATTCTCTCCAAGGTTTTGCTGCAGCCAAATAAATTTTTTTTTTTCCGCTTCATAATTATCAAATAAATTTTGATAATTTGTGTTGCTGGGATTTATCTTGGATTGGTAGAAGTCTGATCTTCAAGGCTTTGCTTTCTCCGTTGTTCTCTTGATTATAACTTTCTAGGCCCCTTTGGGATGAAGTTTGATGTAGGAAGTCTCAAAATAAAGGATAAACAGAGATTGGTTTCATCATCGAACCAAATCTCAGAGAGAAATTTCTCATTCAAGAGCAAAGCTCAATCAAGGGAAAAAAAAATACAATACTCTCATCTGCCTAACCTCACCAAACAACCAGTCATAAAAGGAAAGTAGTTCTTTCCAGAAGCAACGACAGAGTGCAGCTAAAAATTATTACAATAAAAAGAAACGACCGTAAACACGAGGATAGAGGGAAACGACAACGTTTCACT
This sequence comes from Morus alba, assembly GCA_012066045.3. NCBI lineage: Eukaryota > Viridiplantae > Streptophyta > Magnoliopsida > Rosales > Moraceae > Morus > Morus alba. The sequence goes on from CP050234.2 coordinate 6,307,082, forward strand.
AGGCAGGTCCCCCAAAGGGCCCATCGTCTACTTCAAGTGGTGCTTACATCCCTGTATCAAAGTTTCTCATAACATGAGATTCCTCTTTCTTGTATAACTTCCATAGCCAGGCTCAAAACAAAAATGATAACATCCTTAAAACGACAAAATAAATGTGTCCAATGTGCAAACGATTGGCAAGCTCTGTGTCTTTGCTGTCACTTTCGACAAGTAACGAATAAACAAAACTACATCCTATTTACATGGAAAGTATACGACACAGCGTCCTCTGAACGGCAGTGCTTAAAAAAAGATGTTGTATAATAGTTTTGAATGATACGAACGACTTTCTGCCAATTATGTATGGCCAAATTGCAGCCCTTTGTAAATTTAACTCAAAGACAGGGAGTATTCAAATGTATACGGTTTTTCAAGGACGAAGTGCATGAGCTTTGTGATGCATTGTCGTTTAATAACGAAGCATTCAGTATCAATCAATTCACCACTTTTAGCCAAAAAAAAAAAAAAAAAGGACACTCAGAATCAAAAAGTGATTTCTTAATCACAACAGTTTTTTACAACTCTTTTAGTGACAACATTTTTGTGTCATTTCATTTATAAAAGTGTACGGATTGGAAAAATTATCTATAGCCTTTAGGAATCACATGTCATCACTAAGACTAAAAGTATATTATTTTTTAGTAATATATTATTAGAGAGACACCATATCTCCACACTTTAAGAATCTAATTTGACTGAAAAGATTAAAAGTCTATTTAATTTACTGATTTAAGTTTTCAATTTAAATTGAGACGAATTAAAACGTAATTTTATGTGAGAATTTTATACCATAATAAAAAAATTAAATATGACTATTTTGACAGCTTTTTCTTATAACAAAACTTAAATTTTAAACTCGGTAAAATAAACAAACTTAAAAGAACTTTATAAGAATACAAAACAAAAGTAAACAGACGAGCAACAAAAATGCTCTTCCCAGCTTATTTTCCACCACTAGAGCGGAGCTTAAAACATTCTGCTACTAACACAAAGCTACCAGCAACTTCATGGTTCCAAGGATTCAGTGGTAGGATAGAAAACAAAGATTTCTTACATTAATGAATGTTTTAAGTTTGATAATGTTTCTGAGCTGAGAATTGTCATAATATTTTGTCAAGTTTGCGTGATGTCCATTTTGTTTTTATAATGATCAACTTTAAGAAATGTGCACTGTCGCTACGTAGTAGGCCTCGTGGATTAAACCAAATGATTTCTCTTAACACATGTCTTGTTTGTTTAACTTTTTTTTCTTTCCCCAACAATATCCTTCTGCCTATTAAATCTTGTTCCAATTTCCAGGTGACTTAAACACGACCCAAAATAAAGAGACCAAAATTTATTACTAAAACGATAACTTTAGAAGCCCTACTGCAAATACAAAAGCACCACAAAAAATCCACCACCAACAGCCAATCTAGAAAAAGGAATAGAACTCGAGAAATACTTGTACGAGATGTCGATTGTGCTACTGAGGCCAGTTCCCCCGAGACACCTCTCTCATTCTGAAATTCAAAAGAAAATATTTTATACACATAAAAACAAGGTCAAAGAAGAAGAATCGAATAATTCCATTTCAATAAGACTGGAGATTCGCTGCAACCACCCAAGCCGCCGGATCGAGAGAGAGAGAGAGAGAGAGAGAGAGAGAGATGACCTGATCTGATCTGATCTGAGAGAGAACGAGAGAGAAGAAAAAGAGACAGAGCTAACAAATTAGGGTTTGGGACGTGGGTATTTTAGTCTTTTAGTATATGGCAAAATGTTTGGCTAAAGTTAAAGGGTTAGAGTTTTTTAAAATAAGTACTTTTAATTAGTCTGGTGATGAAGGTATGTTTGGTACAGTGTGTAAGCATTTCATATTATATTATTTAAAAATAATATAATGTTTAGTAATATTTCACACATTTTATAATTTAATATGAAATTCAAATTTAATATAATACATAGTGTACTATCTAATAGGAATAAAAACTTATGTATTAGATTGTATTATGTAATTTAACTTTAGAGAACAGAACAAATATTTTACAAATATCAAGAGTTGAAATCGGGTTTCAAGACTGACGCCAAGGTTAAATTTCAATATTGAAGCGACATTGAGTTTATGGGGTTGTTCTTTTACATTTTTAAGTTAGGGTGACTTGAGTGATGATATTGAGTTGAGTTTGAGTTATAACTTAAGTTGAAGTTGTAACTTGAGTTTGTGTTTAGATGTGCACATTTGAGTTATGATTTGAATTGATAATCTATTTGAGTTTGTGTTTGGGTAGGTCAAAACTTAAATTTATATTTAAATAGTATTTTAATAAAAACTCAATGGTGATGAAAACTTTTAATAGGGCATATGGGTGAGGTTTTATTTGTCTTTTCATTGTAAATGCATAGAAAAAAATCATCTCAATCAGAGTTAAAACGAAAAAGTTATGACATTTTTAAGAATATAAAAAATATTATTCATTAACTTGAGTTTGAGTTTATGAACTCGAGATGAAGAGGAAACTTGAATTCGAGTTTAGCCTCAAACTCGAGTTCAAACTCAAATTTTACAAACAAAAAAAAAACATGAATTTGAATAAAATTATAACTCGAGTTTAAATTTTTTCTGAATTTCGTTGTAAAAGAACAACTAATATAATTTATATTTTTCACAAATTACACTATGACCCCTCAAATTTTTAAAAATTCTGTATTAACCTTAACTTTTAAAAAATTATATTTTAACCCTAAAATTTTTTAAAATTTATAATAAAAATAATATTATATCATATAATACAATACGATACGATATACAAAACGTTAAAGGGATGGAACATGTAATTTACACGACATGTAATTCTCTCGTTCTGAAGTAAAGGGGACCAAATGATCACATAGTTAAGAATTCAGGGACGCGTTTTTACTCCAGATAAAATCGACATTTTCAGCAAAAAGAAAAAGAGAGAAAAAATAAATCTGATTTTTCTTGTCGCCTTTGAAACGGAACCTTGACATTATCAATTTTAGCCTTTCGGTTGCCTTTTCCGTCTTCCACTTCTGCTCAAAAAGCCTCCATTTTTGCAGCTCCGAGCACAGAGATACGAAACGCACCAAAAAAAAAAAAAAAAAAACAGAGCAAACAAAAAATCGAGAACAGAAATCATAAGAATTGAAGAAATGGGGGATCAGATAGCGAGGGCCGAGGAATTCGAGAAGAAGGCAGAGAAGAAGCTCAGCGGCTGGGGTTTATTTGGCTCCAAATACGAGGACGCCGCCGATCTCTTCGATAAAGCCGGAAATTGTTTCAAACTCGCCAAATCCTGTAAATTCCCTTCTTCTTGATTGTTCCTTTCGATTGCTATTCACTTTAATATGATATTTTGTTTTCATTTTCATTTTTAATCTGTTCGAAATTTTTCCGATAGAAGATTGTTCTGATACAGAATTACGGGGAAAAAAATGAAATTCGTTATTGGCAAAAGTTCTCTTGGCGATTATAGGGAATTTGATGCGTTTGGTATTGCATTGACTTAATTTCTCGTTGTTAATATGTTTGGTGAAAAATGGGATTAGGCGCTAAAGATACCATTTCATCAGATTTTGTCTCTCCTATGATTGGGGATTTGGTGTTTAGGGTTTGTTTGGATCCTTTATGCTTAAAAAATGCGTAAATTTCCAGTCCAAGTAGATGTTTTGAGTGGTGGATTCGCAGTGGATTTGGGCGATCTTCGAATTGGATGATTGCTCATCTGATGAATAGCCCTTTAGATGTCAATGGCGGTGGAATGGATCTTGGAAGTGGTCTTTTGCCATATGGATTTGAAGTTTTAGGTGATCGACAATTATGACGGAATAATTCATGAAGGGGGCTTAAGAATTAACATAGCCCTCGCTGAGAAAAATGTCGCAAATACCTTTAATTCTGCTCTGGTCATGTGAATTAGGAAATTACCTTAAGTTTTAGAACAAAATTATTTGAATATTTCACGCCAATTCTATTGATTTCTAATCTCTACACACGCGGTGTTTCAGGGGATAGAGCTGGCGCAACATATATTAAGTTGGCAAACTGTCATTTGAAGGTTGGTGTTTTTGGTACTTGGGGTAAAGGCTTGGAAGTTCTCTTTCTAGTAATTTATAACAAGCTGCTTTGTCAGAATGGGCTATATGGTAATAGTTTTCCTTTCATTGTTTTTCCTTTTAGTTGGAAAGCAAACATGAAGCTGCCCAAGCTTATGTTGATGCTGCTCATTGCTATAAGAAAACATCTATAAACGGTACGTAATGTGGAAGCCGGTGTAGATATTTTCACCATTGCTTAGAGATCCTCTTGGCTTTTGTTTGGCTTGTCGTCCTGGTCAAGTTGTTGTTATTGTTGTTGTTTAAGTGTTGGATGAGAAAGTCGAAACTTCTCAATGGCAGAATAGAATTGTAATGGTTTAAATGTTTGTTTTTGTACAGAGGCCATATCTTGCTTAGAGAAGGCAGTGCATTTGTTTTGTGATATTGGAAGGCTCAACATGGCTGCAAGATACTTTAAGGTATTGCTTTATATGTTATACAGCAACATTTTAAATGAGACTTTGATTATTTACAATAAAAACTCTGCTTAGATACAAATTGCATAGAGTACGCGACCTTGTGGTGTTCATTTGCACTTCTTATTATGCATTTCCCTTGCTATTCATCCTCCTTTGGGTTAAGGTTAAACTTTCTTCGAACACTGTTGATAGGCACTTGGCCGTCTTCTTTACATGAATACTTTTGTAATATATTAGGTTACGAAACCCTTTAAGACATTCCATAACAAGGAATTGCTCTTTTCTTGTGTAGGAAATTGCTGAATTATACGAGTCTAAACAGAACATTGAGAAGGCTATTGAGTTTTTTGAAAAAGCAGCTGACTTCTTCCAAAATGAAGAAGTAACTACTTCTGCCAACCAGTGCAAGCAAAAGGTTGCACAGTTTGCTGCTCAACTGGAACAGTAAGTCTTTCTTGTTTTGCAAATACCTTTTCAATGTAATTTTGTAACATCAAATGTTGCTTTTGAGTTTAGTCTTATTGTATATGCACTCCTCTTTCATCTGCATGGAATTTCATAGAAAAGGCTTTCTGCTCTATAAGCTGTAAACCCCCCTCATCTGTTCTTTCCATGTGATCCTTAGAAACTGCAAGCTCGATCTTTCAATTGCTTGATGACTTTGATTTGTTGCTCACTTATGTTTAATGCATATTCTTGAGATCATTATTATAATACGCGATGTGCATCTGTGAGTTGTACATTTCTTCAATACCGTGGTCTTGAGTTTTAGTGTGGTGATCGAACGTTTTGATAAAGCCACAATTCAATGTGTAACAACTTTAACGTAAACAAAATAGAATAGGAACGCAAAGGAGTCCTTAAAAAAAATTAAGCAAGACAGGCTTTGTGTTTATTTAGGGACATGATTGCTTCTTGACATCTTGTTGGTGCACGTATATAGTATTGCTGACTTGTTATGATATTGATTGTGAAATTTCATCAGATATCAGAAAGCAATTGAGATTTATGAAGAGATAGCCCGTCAGTCGCTTAACAATAACTTGCTAAAATATGGAGTTAAAGGACATCTTCTAAATGCTGGAATTTGCCAACTCTGCAAAGGAGATGTCGTTGCAATTACCAATGCTTTAGAGCGATATCAGGTCTGACTTCTTAGTGTGCCTTCTTCAGTATCAAAATATATGCTCTCGTTAATATACATATGTGTATATATATTATCTTATTTGTTGTCTGAAGTGCAAATATTGCATTTGTTTTGCAGGATTTAGATCCAACTTTTTCAGGAACAAGGGAGTACAAATTATTAGCGGTGGGTCATATTGGTTTGGAAGACTAATTATTTTTATAGCTGTTCTTTTATGTCCTTTTTTTCCCTAATGATGTGTTATAAAGTATTACAGATCGCGCTTATGAGAATAAGACATTGCTGCCTCTTATTGACATTTATTTTCAAACTTCCTTTTCTTTTCTTCGCGCAGGATATTGCTGCTTCAATTGATGAGGAAGATGTTGCGAAGTTTACTGATGTGGTCAAGGAATTTGATAGCATGACCCCACTGGTATATTCCTCTCATGCTTTTGAATTGCGAAGTAATACTTGCTTGTTAAGCCTCTTATAATTGCTTATATTGTTATTCGAAAGAAAAAAAAAATCTTGATAAAGAAGGCAAAAATCTCGAATCATTGACCAAGCATGACACGTTTACGTTGGAAGGTTGAACCAGTACTCTTACATTTCTAGCTTCTAAATTTGAGATAACCTTGTGATTTTCATTTACCTGTCAGTTCCTGATATTAACCGTTTTTTTTTTTTCTTATGCAAAACCTGCAATTTTCTAATGTAAACCGAATTTCCTGCTGTACAGGATGCGTGGAAGACAACCCTACTGTTGAGGGTGAAGGAGAAACTGAAAGCCAAGGAACTTGAGGAGGACGATCTTACATAAATATTGACATGAAATTGTGTGTTCTTTTGTTTTGTTATTGTTGATTTGCATTGTATTATGCATTTGTGTTGGTTATTCTCATTTACAAGGTATTGATCTTGAATGATACTTGAGTTGGGATCCAATCATTGTGGTTATGCATGAATTTACTGACTATGAGTGTGTAATTCTCCTCTTTTTTTCTGCTTATTTGGCTTCGCCTGCACATGATGTAGTTTTTAAAAAAAAAATTTACCCAATAAAAAGGCGGTTTCAATATATATATATATATATATATATATATATATATATATTTTTGAAAATATCTGATCATATTGTAGGTGATTGATCTGCTTATGCCAAGGCCCTTTTAATCTTTATTATTTGTCAACCCTTAACTAATTACCTATAAAGACATCAGAACGTTGAAGTTAATCGGAGTATTAAATGGTGTTGATACACCTACCTACCTCCTTATTGGAAGTGGATACAATCAAATGGTGTTGTGTTAATTAACTTTCCAACTTTTAAACTCGGCAATTCGCCAAAAACTTCTTTTCAACTCTTCAATGACAACAATGTTTTTTTTTTCTTTTTTTTTTTTAATAAAAAGACAGCAAAGTTGGTTTAATAAGTTGAACAACTGTTTACTCTTTAGGAAAAGGTAGTTGATAGTTGATAGTTGATCCCTTGGGTCTGGGGAGACTCGATAATAATAGAAAGCTAAAAGTTAATCCTTGCAAAAGGCAAAGGAGAATAATGGGGAAGTAAAAGTAAAAAATAAAAGAAATAAATATGTTAAAGCATAAAAAGATGATTGAGAGTGAATATGTTAAAAGTCTGAAAATTTGACCGTTTAGAACTAGGACTGATTGTGGGTTAGATTGGTGCAGGGTATAATTTTTTTTTTTTGTCCTAAAAGATACAGGTTGCACATATTTAGTCTTAATGATGCTAAAAAAAATTCACAATTTAATTATGTTTGAGTTGGGTTGGGGTGGGTTGGGTGGTCGGTTTCAATATTCAAATAATCAAAGACTCAAAGTTCAATCCAACATTTAAAATTTATCATCAAATAGAAATAATAACTCCAACATTCAAACAGATAGAAATTCAAAGTTCAATCCAACATCAAACATGAAGCAAAGTACTCCATTCAACATCAAACATAAAGCAAACATAAATTAGTCTACACTCATAAATTAGTCTTAACATAAAGTAAATATAGAGACTTAATTCAAACATTAAGAAACTCTAGAGTAGAAATGAGTTGTTTGTCTAGGGTTAGATATTAGAGGAGGTAAGTTAGAGCGCGATTTAAGTTGGAATGTGCAAGTCATTATAGGTTCAACTCACACCCCGTTTTAAAATTTCAGGCCAAAAATTAAATGGGCTAAAAAAAATTTAAATACTAAAAATTATATTTTTCAGATTGAATTAGAATTGGGTGGGTTGAGCCTGCAGCTTTTTGAGCAACCCTATTTAGAGCTAACCAAAGATCAATTAAGAATTTTTTTATACACAATTTTATAATTTATTTTTGACTGATGACTATTTTATTGTGTGTGTGTGTGTGTGTGTGTGTATATATATATATATATATATATATATATATATATATATATAGAAATGACTATTTTATAGTTTAGATTAACTAGATACACAAAATAACGCGTTTTAGACGATGGAAACTTGCAAGTAGCTGTGTTTTGATGCCGACAGGAAAAAAGGTGAAAGGAAACGACCAGAGTTTTCGTTCTTGTTTAGCTTTAGACAGCCTAAGCGACGGCGTTGTCAAGCTAGTTCCAGAGGGTAAAAAAAGGAATCAGCTATCCATTTTGGAAAGTAAGCGCACGCCACCACACATCTAATATTGGGTCGCTAATACAAGCATATATTACAATAATACAAGCTTCTCCTTTTACCGAGGAAACAAAAAGAAAAACTGACAATTCAGAAACCGCAACAAATCAAGGTTTTTTCAGCTTCCTGCGGTTTTTTTTCTGCCATTTTTCCGGTGAAGTATCAATCTTTGACCTTTTTTTCCCCTAGTATCCATGTAGCTATTATTGATTCTTCTTGCTCAATACTTTGCTTTGATACGATCTTTCCTCCTTTTTTCTGTGTACAATGTAATTTGATTTATGAATTCCTTTCCGATACAGAAAGGTATGCTCTTTCTAACCAGTTTGAAGTGGATATGGAGTTTGAATTTTTTTTTTTTTAATAATTTTATTTTCTGTGCTGAAGATATTTATCGTTGCTTAACTTATTCACTTTGTATGCTTCTGTGTACCAAATTGCAGTTTGGGGTTTGTGATTTTCTTGTTTTGAGTAGTTTCTAACCTAGTCTTTTAGTTTCAACTTTCTATTCGTTTGTAGATTTCTTGATGCTTTCTATTGTGAGAGCACTTTTTTTTTCCCCCGTTTATTTGTATAGATACGTTCATATAATGACTATAGTGTAGATACGTTCATATAATGACTATGTACTAAATGGATTTTCCTCCTCAGTGGAAATATTGAAGAAAACGTTTCTGCATCGAGTTCTTCATGTTACAATTTTGATATTGGATTGAGAAAAACTTTGAGCTTAATACAACAATGGCATTGGCTGATCATGGAGCTCGCAAAGAGGAAATTGAGCAATGTGACGGTAATAAAGAGAAGGTTGAAGCCCCTCTTGACATTTCGACGTCTCAAAGGACATTGCTAAGAGATGAAAAACCTCAAAGGAATTTCAACAATGCCTTCACTGCTATTCCTAATAGGATAAGGTTCCTTAAATTCGGCTCTGCATCCGCTAAATTCAAGCGGATAGCTGAGCAAAAAGATGAGGTTTCGCAAACAGTTGCTTATTCTGGTGGTCATAGCCTTCGAGAACGTATTAGCGGAGTATTTGCTCGGAAAATTGATTGGCTTTCACTTGTGAAAATGTGGAAAGAATGGATTAGAGACCCGATGAACATGGCTTTGTTCTTGTGGATCGTTTGCGTCGCTGTTTCGGGCGCACTTTTGTTCCTTGTCATGACGGGGATGTTGAACAAGGCAATACCAAAGAAGTCTCAGAGAGACACATGGTTTGAAGTCAATAACCAAATTCTGAACGCGCTATTTACTCTTATGTGTTTGTACCAACATCCAAAGAGAATTTACCACCTTGTGCTTCTATGTAGATGGGAACCGAAAGACATTTCTAGACTTAGGAAGATTTACTGCAAGAATGGTACTTATAAGCCTCATGAATGGGCTCACATGATGGTTGTGGTTCTTCTACTTAATTTGAACTGTTTTGCTCAATATGCGCTTTGCGGTCTGAATTTGGGTTATAGGAGATCTGAACGGCCGGCCTTAGGAGTTGGAATATGCGTTTCTCTTGCTATTGGTGCACCTGCAATTTCTGGTTTATACTTAATTGTTAGCCCCCTTGGCAAGGATTATGATCCTGTAACAGATGAGGAAGCGCAGGTTCCTGATCGTCCAGAAAAGTTGAGGTTGAAGTCATTTCAGAGAAGATATTCGTTTGCATCAAGGCGTGAACAGCCGATCATTGAGGAAAGACCCCAATGGAGAGGAGGGATACTAGATTTTTGGGACGATATTTCTTTAGCATATCTCTCCCTCTTTTGTACTTTTTGTGTCTTTGGGTGGAACATGGAGAGGCTTGGATTTGGAAACATGTATGTTCACATTGCAACATTCCTTCTGTTTTGCATGGCTCCGTTCTGGATTTTCATCCTTGCTGCTGTCAACATTGACAGTGAGACTGTTAGGGAGGCCCTTGGCTTTACTGGGGTAGTTCTATGTGCATTTGGTTTGCTTTATGGTGGCTTTTGGAGGATCCAAATGAGGAAGAGATTCAATTTGCCCCCTTATACCTTCTGTTTTGGTCAACCAGCATTGGGCGACTGCACATTATGGCTTTGCTGTTGTTGGTGTTCTCTCGCTCAGGAAATGCGGACCGGGAATGCTTATGACGTTGTAGAAGATAAGCTTTGCATAAAACAGATAAAAAATAGTGACCAGCAACCACTTTCACCTCTGCCCCGCGAAGATGTTGTGGCTCAGTCCGGATCTGGCGCGAGTTCACCGCTGAAAAACAACTCTAGCTCCATCCGGGTCAATTTCGCTGCTGCTTCAAGTCCCAGCGCAGTTTCAAAGGCATATTATAGTCCAGAGAGATCACTCCCTACAGTGAAAGAAGAGTCCTGTGAAAAAGGTAACGATCTAACTATGATGGCACCTTCTCCACCATCAATACAAAGAGAAACCACATAGCCCACATTAGGGAAAGAAACCTTTGTAGCATTGTTGTTGTATACTATGTGAAACTGCGAATCGGTCGTGAAACTTTATTTTCTGTTTTGAGTTATGTATGCCTTTATGTTCTTTCATTTTGAAAAATTTTTCCCCTTTAAACAGCAGATTCCATGATATAATTGAATTTTTATTGGTAAATATATGCACACCAGAACTCTGTGTTCTGATATATCATTTGTTCACGGCAATTTGTCTGAATAAAATTTAGGAGCAATGTATCTTCTCTTTCTTGCTTTAACAGTAAGGTATCTTTTCTTTTTCGTTTCAAGGGTAAGGCATATTTTCTTTCTTCTTCTTGCTCTTTTTTTTTTTTAATCATTATTATTATTATTATTTTGTTCTGTTGACTACTGAGCTGGAGAGATCTGATGTGGAACGGTTTCAGAATTGTTGAGTTAAAAAGGCAACGTAATGCTTCTCATTGAGAATAAGGCATGAGGATAAAGTGGTGTGAAGTTATCTTTAGAACATCAATGGTTGCATGTTTCTTCCGTGGAGGTTCAATTTAAAGTATTTATTTAATATAAAAAAGGTCCTTGGAGTGATTTGAATAAATCTCAAAGTGCTTCTGAGTTTTGCAATCATATATGCTTATCACCTTAGGGAATTCTAAGGCAGAACAAGTTTTGGAAATGGTACTTTCTTCAAGTAAAGCTGAGTATCTCTGGCAGTGAGAGCTGGAGAAAAAAAGTGAGCCATCTCTGGCGGCATATAGAACATATTTTGAGCTGAGGGGAGAATCAAAATGAATAAAAAAAAGGAATAAAATCATTTTGGTATAATGTGTTGTTGTATTTCTGATAATATTAAAGTGGTACCTCCACATTTTTAAAAACATTTTTATATACCTTAGACTTAATTTTTGAGATGTAAAATGACCTTAGTACCCTTATAGTACCCTTATAGTTAATTAATGAAAAACTAATAGATTTAGGGAAAAAATTATGAGCTTTTTATTTTGTTCTTTTCTTTTAACTATTTTAATATTTTAAAATATTTTCATATTTTTAAAAAAATATTGATTTCTATTTAATTGATAAGAATGGTAGTTTGAACATTATATGTCCTAAAAATTAGTTTCAGGATACCGAGAAGATGTTTTTAAAAATGTTAAGATACTATTTTAATATTATCAAAAGTATAGGGTACTAAGAGCATGTTTTGCTATAATTTAGGGTATCAAAATGATTTTATCCCTATAAAAAAATTAGATAGAGTTACTGAACTTATCTTTACGAGTGCATATGTCTTAATTTTTATCTTTTATTTTTTATTAATATCATTTTAACTAATATAATTATTTGACTAAAAAGATATTAACTAAGAATAAAAAATAAAAATCTAAACTCATATTCACTTTAAGAGTGTATTTATTTCATTTCTCCTTATTATAAAGTGTTGCTCATTATGTGCTGTTACTTTTAGCATATCTACATAGGGTGAAAAAGAGAAATACCACTTTTAGGTAATTGGTCTTTTAAGTATAATATATTAATTTTGAGAAATTGTAGTACACATGCCAATTGTTAAAACCTTTGGAAGCAAATAACACATTTACAGAGAATTAGTAAATAATAGGCCAATTTTAGTTTCAACTTCTCTATTTTCTAACTTTACCCTATTAAGTTTTACCATTTTTTTTTTTTTTTTCCTTCTCATGTTTCTTCATTCTTGTTCTCTCCCAATCTCTGATTCTAGGAATAGAACACGATGAGAAATCACAATGCCTCTTGCCAGTAAATCTAATGAAACTCAGCAAATCTCTCTATAATAAAGCTTAAAAAGGTAATCTATGATTTAAATACATTAAATTAGTGTAGAACTCGGATTTACAATATGTTTTTCTGAAAATTTTACAGGACCAGAAACTTCAAATTTACAAGATGTTATATCTAGACTCAAATTGAGAAATTATACTCAACCGCTTGAACTCGTTGAAATCGGCCTCGAATTCAAAAAATTTGCTCACCGTAATCGGAAGCAACGATAGGGGTTCGTGAGGCCGAGGAGGATCAATGGCGAGAACGATGCCAACGAGCATCGTTGACGTCGTTTGCGAAGTAGCCGATGTTGCAGACGTCTTTGACGGTGCTGATCTTTGATCTTCCTTCAACGGAGATCAATGACAAGGCAAGGAGATCGAGAAAGAGAGAGAGAGGAGAGAGAAAGTAAACTTAAGAGTAGAGAGAGAATAAATGAAAAAGTGTTTTTTCATTGTGCTTCTAATTAAAGGGCATTTTCAGAATTCCAATTAAGTGTAAATCCAAATTTACATTAAAATGACCTATTTACTAACATTTTTAAAATCTTAGCCTATTTATTTTTATTCCTCTTTTATGTTTGTCTATTTTGCTCATTCTCCCTAATATCTTTAGAAAATGTTATTTAGTCCAATTGGTCATAGCCCCACCCGACACAAGACTGGCAGTCCTCATAGGTGAGTCTATTAGTTTGTGTCGTGGACCTGTCTATAGCTCCGTTGGGCTGAATATGCTCCCATTTTTAAAGTATGGGCTAATAATTAGATTTTAAAAATTATACCCAATTTAATTTATACCGTCTTTATAATCTTGAAGATGTATATGAGGCTCAATACTATTTATGAAGTATAGTTATTCACCGGTACCATTTTTATCTATAAATGAGGCTCGAATTCTTCAAATAAGTGATTAAAACTTATACCCAATTTAATTTATACCCTTTTTATAATGTTAAAGATGTATATGAGGCTCAATACTATTTATGAAGTATAGAGTGCGTTTAGAACTCATTCGAAAATGATTTTATTTTTTCTATAAAATGAAAATGAAAACATTTTCAATCTCAGATAAAAATTATTTTTGAAAATTCGTTTGGTAATTTTATCAAAAGATTATTTTCAGTATAAAAAAAACTCATTAATATATCTCTGCTCGAGAGAGGAGAAAACAAAAACAAAAAATGAAAAAGGATTAAAAGTCGTTTTTCATTTCTCTCTCATTTTACACTAAACCAAAAAATCGTTTTCATTTCTGTTTTTTTGTCTTTATTGTGTCAAATACCGTTTTAGATATGTTTTTATTTTTTTTTCTAAAAACGTAAAAAATAAAAAAAATAAAAAGATAAATTCAAAACACATCCATAGTTATTCATCGGTACCATTTTTATGTATAAATGAGGCTCTAATTTCTTCAAATAAGTGATGTATTCAAATACCAAGGTAAGTGGTATTCCTACAAATCACTTGAACCTTAAGCAGCAAAGCCATATCAGATTTTTCACTACTTTCAGTGAGCTAACCAGAATTTAAAAACTGATGGCGTTTATATATGTGGCCTCTTTATGTGGATGTCAATTATTTAGTGTACTCATGCTGATATTGTGCGTTCATGGTCAGCAATCTGCTGTCTTTTCTGGTTTTTAACAAATTTGTTTCTTCTTTTGGTGGTCTATAATGCGATTCATATTTTATTGTGATTTATTAGCACTTACACAAATTTCTCAGATATTACGCTGCTAGTGTGATCACTGTTATTCCCATTATCAACAATTAATTACTCTAAATTCTAATCGTGGATTTCTGACAAAACAATCAGAAATAAAGTATTCATGACTACTAGAACATTTCGATTGCATGGTTTTCTTAATAATTGAAACCTCGTATTGGACATGATGGAAACTGGCACCTGAAATGCACGTTCACTGCAGATCTGCATTCCTGCGTATTAAGAGATAAGAGGGTCTGTCGGGTGGGTCCTATATATGGAAAAATATGACAATGATAGATGTTCTATAGCAGTGAGTTAGTGACACTCATACTAAGTTATCATTGTTGGCCTTAATGTTGTTGTCTGTTTATAATGGGTGCTGATTAGTTATTTCGTCGGTTTTTATCCGTCTAAATTAGGCATGAGTTTTGTGTAGTGCGTTTGTATGGGAATAGTGATTGGTATCTATATGAGTTATAACTAATCTTAAGTCTCGTTTGCATCGTAAATTTAAATATTTAATTTAAATTTATATGTAATATTTTCAAAAAAAATTTAACTGTACAAATTTAAAATTAAAAATTTAAATTAATAAAATAAACGATACCATAATTAATTAATCTTATTATAGAAACCAAACCTCACCTCTCTGTTTCCCCCCTTTTTTTGTCTTAAGGTTCATGTTTTGAAGTTCGATGCACTGTACCATCTAGTGTGGTGGTCTAACCTTATAGGTTTATCATAATTTGACACGTGATTAAAGATTCGAGTTATCCATTTTAAAAATTTTAAATGTGAAGACTTATTCTTATTAGTGCAGTCTTGATTTAGCATGTTTGAGACCATAATTTTAGTGAAACTGAGATGACGCGTTTCTCGTCAAGGGAGAGGACGAGCAATTAGGGTCTTTAGCAAATATTTCTATCAGCGTCTCTAACGGGCCCTTTGATTACCAAGAAATTTGATGGCACTGACCTTCACCGAGAACTCAAGTGAATGACAAGTTTTTGTGACCACTAACCGCTCCACTTTTGAACCATTCCTACGTGTCGGTTGAATGGATATGGACACGTGTCTCACAGAAGTTTGTGAAGGTGTAATGCAGTGGTTTGACTGGTTGCACAAGTTGCCAATATGGACTAGTGAAGGATTATGTATACACATTATCACCAAAAATTAAAGGCTTTGGCCCTTGGAAAGTTTGATCTGATGATGTTAGCAGACTAGGCGGCCATGATGGCCGGTAGAGACGGAAAGACAACTGGTACATCTTCAACTGCTCCACGCCTACCCTAAATCCGGAAACTCTATTATGAAGCAGCCATCTGTGCCATGCAGGAAAGCCCAATTCCCTTTTTTTTTTTTTTTTCCTCGAAAAGAACAAAATCCTAGTTCCTAGTACCAATAATACTCGGTGGGATAGCTCACGGAGGCTAGGGACTATATGTCCAGGGCCATTCTAGAGTATTATCAAGTTGGGTCTAATCTATCCGTCTAATAAAATTTAAAAGGATTGTTAACTTGTAACTCCATTGAAATAAATAGGGCTGCTCCCATTTTGATTAATTTGCAATGGGATTTGCCTATAATTTTAAGGAGAAAAACTCTCTTAATGCTTGTGAAATAGACAACTTAAATTTTTCTTATTTAGTTCGCTGATTTAAATTTTTAATTTAAATTGAGAAATAATTTTATGTGATAATTTTTTATTGTAGTAAAAAAATTAAATATAATTATTTTTAAAAATTTTTTACTGTAATAAAATTTAAATTTTAAACTTAAATCGGTTAAATAAATGAGGCATATATTCTTATTAGAAGGCAATATTATTTATCCTGATGGAAATTTCTCCCCATCAATCTTGTTTAGGTCCCATTTAGTGAGACCCACGAGGATCCCACTAGTGTTTAATGGAAAGAAATTCCTGTTTGACTACTCATTTTTCTTCATGAGCATTTTTATTTCTCTTAATATTCACAAATATTAAGTCTTGATAAGTGAGACCCAATTTAACGAGAGACCCATAATTTTACGAGTGATTGTGAATATATGATGGAGTTTTATTTTGGGATAGATACCGTTTTCGTAAGTCAATAGTCTGAAAAAAATGGTCATGAATAATTTTTATGTTGAATTAAAAATTAAACTTTGACCCATCTAATCTAACTACTTAAGAGCAAGGCTAATGCCACTAGACTGCTAACTTGATATGCTGGTGATACTTCTATCTTTAGATTGAAAGTTCAGAGTAGCATTTAGCGTCCTATTTTACTGTTATGTTATTTTTTTAGGTGGCTTTAAACGCTATAAAGTATCAAGTATCTCAACATTTTTTTCTGGATGCTACCACTATAATGTTCCTAAATAGTTGTACTCCTTTGAAAAAGTAAGTACTTGCTTGGTTAGGCCGGCGAAATAATTTAGCCAGAATATATAAACAAAGAACGCCAAATTAAGGTCCCGTTCATTTCGCTGATTCGAGTTTAGAATTCAAATTTTGCTACAGTAAAAAGCTCTCACAAACAATCATATCTAACTTTTTTGCTACAGTAAAAAGCTCTCACATAAAATTACATCTCAACTCAAATTAAAAACTCGAATCAGTAAACTAAACGGGCCAAGTAACTGTTTGCTAATGGTTGTACGCACACCAAGCAATGACTACTCATCTGACTCAAAAAACAAACTATGTGCTTGTTTTATAAATTTAAATTACTGTTTAAATTTTTCTCATAAAATTTAAATTTATATCATAATTATCATAATTACCATAATAAAGATCATAATTATCCGCTTCTGATTAGCATCAGTAGTGGACGTCTTTATCGGGTTCCATAATAAAGATTATGGTCAATCAATAGGACCATACATTGGCAGGTTTTGGACATCTCTTGTTTGAGCATGACATTCACTTTTAACCTTCTCTTCTTTCAGCTCTTTCTCTGAAAGTGATCAGTTGTGGGAGCCAACCATACTCAGTTGTCTTTGAGCTATTGTGGCTGCTCGATCTTAATCAGACGGTCAGAAGGGTCTCTTTTAGTACAGTAACCTAGTCAATGACAGATCAAGATGGTCTGTATCCAGGCGTGCTTTTTTATACTGCATATTTCTACAGTTCCGCGAGCAGTTTCTGTTTTGATCACCATCGGAGAGGACAAATTTAATGTTGTCTTTTTTGTTTTTTTTGTTTGTTTGTTTGTTTTGGGACCCCATAGGTGTTGTCAATTAAAAACCAGCCTTTCATTTTTTTTTTTTTTTTTTATTTATTTTGATAATATCCTTACGTTCTTCTAGTCTTTGGTCTCTAGTCTCTACTCTTATTTATTTGTTGCCCATTTATATTTTTAAGATTATGATTTTCATTAGGTCCTTTTCAATCAATATTTAATCAATTGATACTGTTGTGTGAGAAAATGTGACGAAATACGTGGACCACCAAAATTACGACACGTGGAGACATACGCTCCCTGCCAAACGCACAACCCTCGACGCTCGATATTTCAAAACCACCAAAGCCAACATCCAAAACAAAGGCGATGACCTCATGTGGCGTTGAGGCCAAATTGTCCGGATTAAGGCAATCGGTTCCATAAAAAGAGGATAAAAAGGCTTCCTTTTTTAGGTCAATCAAACCGCCTGGGGACACAAAAGATCCATAATAATCAAGAGTGAAACTTTGGGCCATTTGTTTTTATAAGGAGAACAACCCCAATGAAGAGGGATCAATTAAGGAAGAGAGAACTTACTTGTACATCTAAAATTTTTTGTTTTTTATTTAAAATTTTCTTATTCCAAAAAAAAGAGAACACTAATTACATATAAAATCAATAACCGCCGGTTTTATCCGCGTCGGTTTATTGTACCCACCGCAACAATTGGCGACTCCACTGGGGAACCAAGCGTTAAGAATATAAGTCCAAACCATCCACTCAGGATATCGATGGAAGGAGATTTAAAATTCTGCAAGCTCTTTTGACAATTGTGGTTTTTTAAAGATGGAGACCACAAGGATTTGGAAAATCCTCATAACATTTTTTAAAAAACTCTTTTTTTTTATGAAATTTTTTTTATCAATTCAGCTTTTAAACCAAACTTGTCCTAATTTTCCATTTATCCAAAAAAATTCTGATTTGCATTTTTAGTATCGTGGAAAACCGACGTCTTTATCTTGTCCATAAAAAGAAATTATGGTTTGAATTAGGGACCCCATAAAAAAGGTTTGTATCCATTAGGTTTTTTTGGATTCCTAAGGCAGCTTGAACGGACTACTTCTATTTTCACCGGGATTCCCCAAGGAACTATCCGGCTATTTGATCAACTTTGTTCCCAATACAATGCAAACTCATCGGAGACCGACCCTCCAATTTTAACCTCCATCTACCACCAGTTGTCTTAAAAGCAATTATTTAGTTTTGATGCCCTTGACCAGCCAGAGACAAGAAATGAGGATGGTTCAACAAAGCCTCGTTTTTCAAGAGGAAGTTTCTTGGTCCCATCCTATCGAACAACCGGAGGAAATCCAAATCGACCAAGATGAGAGCAACAAAGTATTTGGCTCAAACTTGACCCCCGACCTTTGAGAAATTCCTTAGGCAAAACCTTTGTTTTGGAGCCATTTTTTAATTTGATTTGAACCCGTATGAATAGGTCGACAAATTTCAACAATTTCATTTATCCACGCTCTTTAATTTTTTCGACTTTTTTAAAGCATTTGATAGACCAGAAAATTGTTAAGCTTGTTTATAATTTCCCATGAATTTAATTTTTTTAATTTTGGCCTTGAAAAACGCAAACCTACCAAAGGCTAGTGAACAAAATGTTCAAATGGCAAAAGGTTTTATTTTCAATTGATATTTAATCAATGAATTTTAAAAATTTAGTTTTGATTTCCATTTTTAAAAAGAATTTTTTAAAATTTTGATTTGGTCTTTTTTTTTTTTTTTTTTTTTTTTCTAAAAATTTCTTTTGAGTCTAATTTAAGGCGATATCCAAGGCTCGTCAAACAATGAAGTTCGAATATGAAGCCCTTTGCTTCATTTTTTTAAAAAGGTTGACATCTACATAATTTTTTTTAATGATTTCTAAATGGCAAACATCCTAGACGCTTCCCAACAATTGAGGAACTTGAAACACTTAATTCCAAAAAGAAAATTGGATGACAAAACCTCATTTTTTTTTCGTTTAATTTTTTTCAACATACGTATACTAAGCTCAAGGAGTCCTCCAAAAAGATACATGAAGGGGTATGTGGTTTTTTTGCTTTTTTTAAATTGGGTCCAATTTTGAGCGATTTTAATCTAAATATAGTTTTTGGGAAAACTTTAAATTTCTTTATCGTTTTATATTATTTTTTTTTTCGTTGCTATTTTTTTTTCGCAGATTTTCATCCCGGGAGAACTAGTTTAAAAAGGTAACGCAATTTTTTTGGCCCCAGGACCCTTTAAAATCTGCGACCAGGCACTTACATCCTAAAAAAAAAAAAATATAAAAAATGAAGTTGTTTACAATTTTATTTCTTTACAAATGAAATAAATTGGTCTAAATTTGCTAATGTGTTTTACAAAGATGAGATCCATCGATCTCAAAAATGTGTTGTTTAAAAGAAAACCCAAGGGTTTTTTGAAGACTCCTAAGATTAAAAAATCCTCCAAGGAGGAAAGACGCAACACCTTAGTGAAATTCAAAGAATTTCCTAAGACGACGACCCCTGGGGGTTACATCGACGTGATCCAAGGAGGAAAGACGAACACTTAGTGAAATTCCAAGGATTTCCTAAGACGACGATCCAACCCAAATGAGCTCGGCGTCAAAAGTTTCTAAAAAAAAAAAAAAATGACGGGCAAAATTATGATATGAAAAACTTTTTATTTATAAGAATTTAAAAAAACGGCGAAAACAGCTTTTTTTCATTTATTATCGATTTAAATTTTGATAATTAATCAAACTTAAAAAGCGGCTTTTTATAAAAATTTAAATGGTCGATCGTTTCCTTTTCAAACTTTTTAAGAAGAGGGACGATTGTTATGATAAGGATAAACTAAGTCAAGATATCATTTTTTTTCCATTTTTAGAAATTGTTTCCGATTTTCCCGATACATTTTGAATTTGTTTTTTTTTTTATCAACTGAAAATTGTTTCATAAATTGAAACTTTTGAAAATTTTGACCTTTTGAATTAAATTTTAATTTTGAAATAAAAATATTTCAAATTTCATATAATTTTTTTTTTAAAAAAATTTTTTTTAACTCAACTTTAAACAAATTATTTTCAATAAAGTAAATTTTTTCTACCTTTTCCATTGAAATTTTGCTATTAAACGTTTCTCAATTTTTCTTTTTTATCCGACACGCAAATTTACGCTTATTTAAAAACCAAGGTTATCCAAAGGCAACAAAGAAAAGTTTTCCAAAAATTTAAAAATTTTTGAAATGGATTTTCTTTTTTCGGAGAGATACGCCCAAAAAACAACGAAAAGCTTTAATTCAAAAATGTTTTTTCATTTTATTTTTTTTTTTTTTTTTTTTCCAATGATTTTATCAAAATTTCGCTTGAGCTCCCAAACCCAGCCATCATTTTTTTTTTTTTTTTAGAGAATGATCGAGGCCACCAAAAAGGAAACCTTTTTTTTTTTCATTTTAAACGCACAACCTTATTTTGACGAGCCCAAAGCCAACATCCAAACCAAGGCGATGATCTCATGTGGCGTATTTGTCCGGATTAAAACCTCTTTCCTCGGTCTAAAAAGGCTCAGGCTGTTTCTGGTTGCGTGCAAAAGAAGAAGAATGACAAGTTTACAAACCGCCTAAAAAGCATTTATTTGCCTTAATGATTTTAAGGAAGAGAGAACTTACTTGTACATCTTCCGAGAATTGTAAACTCTCTTAAAAGAAAATTCACAGTTTGTAATTTTATAGAGTGAACCACTATAAAATCTCTCTTGTGTTCTTATTCCAGCAAAAGAGAACACTAATTACATATAGACAATCAATAACCGGCCGGTAAACCAAAGGGTGACCAGAGGTCTCCTGGCTGGTTTATTGTTGACGAAATTCCACCGTCAACAGATACAAAATAAAAATTTAGCTGTTTCCAGTTTTCACAAGATTTACTTGTAACATTTGGTTTGCCTTTCCTTCTTTTTCTTTTCTTTTTTATAAAAAAATCTTTTAAGTCTGCTCCCAATCTTTAAAAAAAGAAAAAAAAAGGTTGGCACGTGATTTTTTGAGCGATATTTAATGATGATATTATCTGCCAAATGGCGGCTTCCGTAAATAATTAAAAAAAGAACAAAATATTTTTTTCGTTTGCTATGTTTTGAGAATACGTAACTAGTGAATAATGTTTTTGCTTGGTTAGTTGGTCGAATGAAATCGTTTCTAATCTAAATACTAGTGCGTTGTGGCTTGTGGGATTTCTCATTCTCGTTTTTATTAATCACCATAAAGCTTAAAATACTATTATTTTTTACAATGCAATTTTCCCCTTCAAAAAAAAAAAAAAAAAAACTAAACGAGAACAATATTCTTTACGGAAAACAGTAAAAAGAGAAAGTCCACTGTCAAAGTGTTGCACTTGTATTTCCTATAAAACATTCATCTAAAATTTATGAGACGTTTAGTTTATAAATTTAAATTTATTTTTATTTTATATATTTTTTTTATAAAAAAAATATTATAACGAGATATAAATTATAATTTGAATCATAATATGAATTTTTTTACTAAATCACATGTTTCTTTTAAATCAAACTTTTGAAAAACATGACACTTGATAGGTTTCATATCATATAACCAAATGTGATAGAAATATCCATATAACTAGTTGGAATTTGAGACTTTTGAGAATTGTTTTTTCTTTTTCGAGAAACTGAAAACCACATATTATATAACAAGTAATACGGACCTTTTCAATTAAATAATATAAACTAGAACCGTAATTTTCTTTTTTTTTTTTTTCAGCAAAAACTAAAATATATAAGTCAAAAATAACAGCAAAATACAATCTATGATATTACACTTTCGTTGCACCCTTTTTCCTCACGGTTAGCTCAAGATTTGCTACCTTGTCCAATTTGATCACGCTATTTTGTGGACCTATGTGGTTCCACCTCTAATTGTCTTCATTTGATGAAAAGATGATCATTAATGATATTAAACGTTTGCTACTTTATCGTCAACTCTTCACCTATTTCTGAAAAATAAAAAGTTAAATAAGTCCATTTACTTGAAAATTTCGCAACACCACCTTTGCATATCTGATGTTTATCTGACCATGATATGATAAAATGTGGGCCTCTGCCCAATAATTAATATTTTTTTACTATATATCCAATCTTTAAAAAAATAATAACGAAAAAAACTTAATAATTTAGTGGACGTTTAGTTCATAAATTTAAAATTATAATTTAGAATAATTTTTATTTTACATGTATATTTTTTGAGAAAAATATTATAAAAAATTATAAATTATGATTTAAAATTAAAGACGAATACAAAAAATAAACGTATTTTTAGTACGCAATAAGAGTTTGGTATGCTTTTGCCAAATTTATTTATTATTATTTTTTACGGCCCCATTCATTTCGCTTATTCGAGTTTAAAATTCGAGTTTTGCTATAGTAAAAAACTCTCACAAACAATCACATCTAACTTTTTTACTACAGTGAAAAGCTCTCACATAAAATCAAATCTTAACTCGAATTAAAAACTCAAATCAACGAACTAAACGGGTCCGTAACATAAACACAGACAAGTAAAACACAAAAAATCTACGGACAGATCAACTGTTATCAACTTTAAAGTTTAAGGTTAACCATTAAAAAAACAGATATAAGTGACTTCATTTAGCACCGAAAAACTAGCAATTAATTTTCTAAAAAACTTGTGTTTTGATTTCCCACTTATCATCTCCACACATATATTTCAACATTTTATCATCTCCACACACATATTTCAACATTTTAATACTGCTTTTGGCTACCAAAAACTTTTCTGTAGACTGCTTTAAGTGCTCATATTTGAATAAAATGAATTAAAAAAGAAAAGGTCACAAAATATTGTTACATGTGATGGGCACCTTAAAACTCCGAAAGTAATGTGCACTCAATCATTCCTAAACCAACATTACTCCGAAAGTGGCTCTACCGGGTATTGTTTAATCTTAATCCTTGCTAAAACGTAAAGTCAAGAGCGTAAGATTAAGAACCAAAAAAGGTGGTTATGAAGCTTAACAGAAAGCACAAAATAGAGTTAAAAAAATAATAATTAATTAAGGAGTGGGGTCAACTAATGCTGGCTTGACCATTTTACCACTTCCCAGACCGATGCCTTGTCTTCAGCTAGCCGCGTGTCCACTGTCCCCTCGTCTTCCTCACTCCTCGACCCTCGCGATACGCGCACGCCAAAATAAAAGTTTTTTTTTTAAAAAAAGTTAACGCTCATATCATTCCAACCAATCACGACGTGCCACATCTTCTAAGATCCTGATATAATCCCTCGAGTACTAATCTACCCTCGAAAGATCTTCCGAATTGACCATAAAGCCCTCAAATAGCTACGTGGCATATACACAAAGATCATAGTCAGGCGTGCGGTAGAAGAGCCCACACCGCCCACTTCTCCCCTCCCCCAAACTTCATCTATATAACCCCGCTCGTTTCTGTACTCCTTCCACCAATTCCTCACAACTGTCTTCCCTTTTTTCTGTATTTTCTCTTCAACCAGACTTTCTCGTTCTCTTTCTTTCGCTTGTCAAGAACTGGCTAACCCTCAGGAAACTCTGGAGGAAACTGATTTCGTCAACCAGAGGGTGGTCCGCGCCCTGTATGAGGCCCTAAACTCCCGTGACGTTGAGAAGGTTCAGAGCCTGCTCTCGCCCGACCTCGACTGGTGGTTCCACGGCCCACCGCCGCACCAGTTCTTGATGCGATTGCTCACCGGCGCTAATCCCGACGACAGCTCCTCCTCCTTCCGATTTGACCCCCAATCCTTCGCCTCCTTCGGCCCCACCGTCATCGTCGAGGGCTGCGATTACGACCGTTTGATCGCCTGGGTTCACGCCTGGACCGTCACGGATGGGATAATCACCCAGGTCAGGGAGTACTTCAACACTTCCCTCACCGTCACCCGCCTCGGAAGCTCTGCCAAATCCTCGCCGTCCGGATTCGCCACCTCCTCCAACTCCTCTTCGTCGACGGCTGAGATCGTGTCGTACCACTGCCCCTCCGTTTGGGAGAGTAGCCTCTCCAACCGGGTCGGGAAGTCAGTGCCGGGTCTTGTCCTGGCGATTTGATCCGAATTTGGTTAATCTCAATCTATGATCCGGTGCCCCCGAGAGTAGTATAATATAGTGGGCTAAATAAAGAGGGCTCTGACGTGCCCGTTACTTATTGGTTGCCGACGTGTAAAGTCACAGATATGTAGATTCTGAGTCGTCCAGGTCGTGTTTGGCTTGGCCTTGTTGTCGTTTTCGTTTCTTCTGCTTTCGCGTTTGGTTTTAATTGTGTGTGTGCTGGTGTCGGGTGGAACCATGGGGGTGATCTTAATGAAACCCTATTGGTCATATCCTGAAGCGTCTGTCATATTATGGTGCTCTGGTTTTACATCATCAATATTAAAATTGCGTTATTGTGATAATATTGTTGCTCTTTTTCAATCGCCATTTTAAGTTATGCATTGGTGATGATGATGATGATGATAGATTTAACGGTGGCTGGTGAAATTGACGCAGCTAGCCATGAGAAATGCCCCATTTAAGATTATGAGATTGGAAAAAAGGTTTTTTTATTTTTATTTTAAAGGAAGAAAAAGTTTTTTTTTTTTTTTTTTTAAGGAAAAAAAGGGCCTTTTTTTTTTTTTTTTTTTTTTTTTTTTTTTTTTTTTTTTTTTTGGCTTTGAAAAGCCTATAATACTTTTTCGCGACTCTCATGATCAATCTTATTCAACTCTTACAGTGAGACTTTCTGGTACAATAGACATAAATTTTATCAAGAATTGGATAACTTCTTTAATGATGAATATCACATGTCAATTATGTCATTCACTTATATGCTTCCTCTTTATTTATTAACCTTGTTTGAAAGGGATTACTAATTTGATTCGAGGAAGTTATCAAAACGACGATAATAGGGGAAAAAACAATTATTGAAACGAAAAAAATTGCACGTTGATAAGTAGAAATATATCAAAAATGGGAATAAATCAATTGGTTAAATTGATACAAAATTTTTCTGAAAATATATAAATATCGATGCCACTTGGAAAGAGAAATTTGATATAAACGTTAACCAATGTGGTCGCAGACTATTAATGCAAAACCTAAACAATGTCCACATTCATACGTCCGCGTATGTGGTCATATTCGTATATTTGTTTTCTCATGTAATTAATATTAAAAAAATTAAAAGAAAAGAAAAAGAAGTTTCCCGGCTGTTGAATTGTGCCTCTCAATGATTATTGTGTTCATAATAGCAATTTGTCCTGATCATTTTATTGTGGGACCTCTTAGTGGCAGTTGCCGGAATGACACCGATCCAGGTCGCATCCGGACGGGTTCTTTTGACATTAACCCCCGCCCCCAAAAAAAGAAAAAGATTGCGATTAGTTAATGCCACGTGTACGGTTGATATGATCTACCAGCTTATCATGTGTGATTGTACACTGTACAGCTAGTAAGGTCCACATACGAGTATAATGAAGAGAAAGAGGACAATAAACTCTTAAACAAGGTCGTCTGAACGTGTCTGATCAATCGCAGGTCCATAGGTCACCGTTTTTGTCTTCAAATTATAAATAAATACTTAAGAAAAGAGATTCTTCACGTGTATAATGTGATTGACGATTGTGGCTTTTACCTTTTAGTTATAGCTGCACTGACTGGCCCACCAGAGCAGACATTGAACTCAGATCACCGTCCGATTGAAGATCTGATCTTGTATCCCTTTTTTTTTTTTTTTTTAATTTAAATGTTGTTGTCCTGTGGAAGTAAGTGTTCAACCCTAAGTTGACGAGATTAGTATTAGTGGGAACTGATTTAAACTCAATTGAGGGAGTCCGGTGAGGTTGGTTGTCTTTCCAAAGTCCAACAATCAAGTTAAACGAATATCATATTCTTAGAGGTTACCCTAAAATGAAAAGGAAAAAAAAAAAAAAGGTTAAATTAACATTAGAAACTAATTAATTAACTCCGTTCAAGAATACAAATAGAATGACTAAAAATAACAATAGGCTTTTGCTTCTCTCGGACCGTACACGCACGTAAGATATAAATATGAAAAATGTATTATGATATTTATTTAACGTAAAAAAAATTTAGTCATCTTAAACTTATACCATAAATACCATCTTACGCTTCTTACTTTTATGTGTTACATGAAAATACATTTGATCCAAAAACAATATAACATGGCATATATGCATATTATATTGTTTATCACTAATAACTCATCACAATGAGATACAAGGCCAACTGGCCAAGAATGAAATGATATCGGAATTGCTGAGACTAACCAATGTTCAACCATGGAATTGAAAAGAAATACAACAAATAATGCTAACCGTCCTTAGAATTGGAATGTTCATCCAAGTTAATATAAGACTAAAATGTTCCTCAATAATAATAATAATAATAATAATAATAATAATAATAAAAAAAGATTAAAGTCTAAAAGGTATGATCCTCATCGGAGAAATTTGTCACTCTATGCATCAGAAGTATTTTAATAGCTAGCCGGACTTCTTACAAATTATAATAGAATTACGAATGAATACGTACCTTATTAATATTTTAATTGACTAACTACAGAATTGAACGCTCTTCCAGTCAAATCAAAACAAAAAAAAAAAAAAAAAAAAAAAGAATTGAACGCTCTTAATTTGCTTAGTTCAGATCAGGAACGAAAGAAACATACAAGATGATGCAAATAAAGCTAAGATGTTGCTAAGGTTATGTAATAATATTTTGGTACCTTATAATATAAAGCAACTCTCTCTCTTTTTTTTTTTTTTTTTTTTATTTTTGAAAAACGTCACTTTTCAATTTGATATGTAATTGTTTTAGGGCGTTATTTATGTTATCACATTACGTTTTAGCTGTAATCTCTAGATCGGCATCAATAAGTTTAATCAGTTCTTTCATTATTTGTTTCCATTTCTTTTTACAGCATAACTTTCTATAAATATTTTGCTGTTGTGAACTACTGGATAGTCTTCTTTTTTTTTTTTTTTTTCCAGTGAAATAAAATTTTTGAGAAAACTTCCTTTTAAAAAAATCGCTGGGTGTAATGAAGATTTAGAAATAAATTATTTGCTTGGTAGGACCAAAAAAAAAAAAAAGGAGAATAAAAATATACCCAAGAAAAGGTATATTCGCAAAGCAAGTTTGATCTGTTGCCTGTATGATAACGAGAAAGAGAAGACATTCGGATCTACTTGAAAATGTCCGCATCATGCATTTTTTAAGCACCCAACACCTAAGGAATCTCAAAGGGATTCTATTCCCATCTCTATAAAGATTCCTTCATGTTGAATTGTGATCTCATTTGGAATTTCAACGTCTCAATATCCCATACACTTTATCATAATTATCAAAATGATCTGATAATTAGCTCAAACATTTAGGCCATGTTTGGTAGCTTGTATTGTATTGTCTTGTGTTGTGTTATCATAATACAATACGGTGTTTGGTGTCATGACGTATTGTATAAATGGTCAAAATGTAAAATTTTAATCATTTTAGGGTCAAAATGTAATTTTTGAAAAATTTTGGGGTCAAAATGAAATTTTTTTTTTAAAAAATTGGGGTCAAAATGCAATGTTACAAAAGTTTTGAGTTCAAAATGTAATTTTATAAAAGTTTGTGGTCAAAATGTAATTTTTAAAAAATAAATTTGCATTATGTCACCTTAATTTATCACCAATTATAGGCTCCAACATGACATTGTTGGCCTAATCCTAATCCTTAGTCATGCCCAAACCCGATATGAATTATCGATCAATTATAAAATAATATAATATAATACGTTAAAAATAAGCCGTATTTAATAATATAAAATAGACCGTAACACTAAACATAGTATTATTGTATTGTTATATATAATACAGGTCAAACAAACATATCCTTAGAATAAGCATATAATGAGGGATAAATAATATAGGAAGGGGAAAAATGTTAGCCTAATTCTAAATAGAATGAATTCCTATATTACCCACTAAGTTGTATAAGAGTTTCTAGTTTATCACTATATACATATATAGTTATATACTTTGTTAGTGACCCCGAATATGCCAAGCCCATTTCACAAAATAAGTAGACCAACATGCATAGGAATATATAAGAGCACAAGATCCATCATTCATTATCAAGGAATTCAGTACCATTATAAATGTTGGGTGCCTATTGCTCTATTTAGGAGTGTTCTCTAAAGGAATACCACTTTTACAGAGTTGGTACTTAAATAAATTATTTTAAAAAAAAAAAAAAAAAATTTGAAAATAATTTGTGTAAAAATAATTTAGACTTTGATTATAGTCTAATTTAGACTTTGATATAAAAAGGGCGAGAAAGCACTGCTTAATTAAGAAAATAAATTAGTTGTAATTAAGAGAGGAAGATGTCGATAATCTATGTACATCACATATTATTAGCTAAAACTATATGCATATCTTAATTAACAGCTACTATATATCTATCCAGAAATTTTATTGTTAAATTAATCTATCCTCTTTCTATCTATCATGGAAATTGATTGAAAATGACGACAATGTTAGAAGGTCAATATATAAATTGCATATACAATTAACTTTTATATTTTCCCCCCCAAAAGCATTGTCATATCTATACAATTACACGTAACTTGATTAGTGTATATAAGCAGCTGCTATTATCTTTACAGGGCACTTGTAATTATGCAAAAATATTGATATTTGTGTCTTTTTCTTAAAGTTCGTAAAGATAGTTAAGCATATTAAGGGGAAAATATGTATTATAAGAGAAATAGTACAGTGCGTTTGCTTATCAAATGAAATTTATAACGTGGAAGATTATCATAAACAATATGACGTGTGTCCTCTAATTATGTTATCTGGCAAGGAATTTTTAATTTGACAGGAATTAGTAGTCTAAAACGGTAGTTGAGTGTACAAATGGCTTAATTAAGTTGTTTAAACAAAATAAATATATAGTGGGAGACATCAACGGAATAAGGGAATTGTTCAAAAACTAACTGTAAACGGCTTCGACTTCTTCTACCAAATGACTAATACTTTGATATGTCGCCTAATTTTTATTTTTATTTTTTGTTATGTTTATTATTATTAGTTTTTTAAATTTCAAAACAAGATAAAATCAAACGCAGCTCATCACTTGATTCAGCACTTATCACTATAGGATAAGAATGTTGAAAAGGATAAGAATGTTGAAAATGACGGAAAAAGAGAATTCTCATTTTTTGACACTAGAATTTGAGAATTTATTCTTCAATTATAAAAACAAGACCCGTCTTTATCTCGTGTATATGAACTTGATTCCAGACCAAATTAACCCCGGTTGCAATATCTGAAAATACATTTCCCCCATTTAATAGGTACAAAATTTGGTAAATATCAGCCCCACTTTCATTAAGAAAAACAGAAATGGTAGAAAATAGACTAATATAAAAAGTTTAAGCTAATATATAGGCTAATTTTTAATTATAAAAATTAATAGGTCATAACTTATCAAGTTATGGTTCATAACTAGATAAATTATGGATAAATTTGTCAAGTTATGATTCATAGTTAACAAAAAAAAGATAAATAACTTGTCAAGTTAAAAACCAATAATTTGGACAAAAACATTAATTTACTTATTATTGACTAAACTATTTGTTTATTAATTTTAATTTATCTCAAGTCTTGGCCTATTTTTTTCTTTCTCTCTAAGAAAAAAAAGGGGCATATTTTTGGAACTAAAATCAGTTGAAATTTTTTTTGAGGACTTATCTGAAATAATAATAGGGTACCTACTGATATTGTGTATTTTTAAGCTTTAAATCGACATTAATATCGTCTCACAATCAATCGATGTATAATTGAATGAAACTTTACTAAGATCTAATGATCTAAAACCTATGTATATACCAATGAAATATCCTTTTAAGCTTACGGAAAAAAAAAAAAAAAAAAAAAAAAATTCCTTTTGTTCAATTTGTATGATCAGTCTTTATCACTTATCAATATGCAGGTTTTTGGGGTAGGCATTTTTTGACTATTGTAGAGGGCACATTTGGAAGGATCCCCAACAAAGGATATGCATTAGCTTTTGCCAGAAACTTTAAAAGGCCATTGTCATTCTCTATATACCTTTCAAATGTGGGAGCCTTATTTAATTGTAGTTGGGAAGTTAGAATATCATAGACCCCCTCACATTTCATTGTATTCTCAGTTCTTAGTGCTAATTTGTCGTCCAACATATCATCGCAACATGAATTACTCAAAGCAATATATATATTTGTGTGCGCATATCGTGGAATAATAGACATCACTCGCTTAATTTAAGCTTAAAACTTTTTTTAAATCTGCTTTTGATTCATACTATTTTAAAAGTGTTTGGACGATCTGTTAAAAGTGTTTTGATTTTGTTTTTTTTTTAAAACTTCCATTTAAAGCTACAATATGAGACTTCTAAAACAGACACTTATGAATAAACTTTAAAATTTGCATCGGCGTTTGCTTATTAGAAGATTTAAAAATCATGTTAACTCAATAAATTCTCAGTTCCAAACACTTATTAAAAATTATTACAGCTTTTGTTTCTCTTTCTCTACTGACTAAAAGCAAAAGCAAAACCTCTAAACGGACACTTTATCCAATTACTATATCTATAATGTTCATGACTAACATACTCACTTTAAGTTTTTGCGAGTCATCTCAAATTGTTAGCATACATATCATATGAGTTCAAATCTACTTTCTCATTTTATTGTCTTCTTTACTGTCTCACCACTTAAATATCAACACATAAAAAAAAGTTTACAACTCACATCATATTCTGTCTCATTTACGTTTGATACAAAAAGATGAGCAATAAATATTTCAAGCAAAAAATATGAACAAATTTACTCAAGGGAAAGCCTTTCTTGCCTCCTCTTCTCAGTCCGTTACTTTATACTATGGTCTTTGAAATAGCATGTCCAAAAACACTAGAAAAATCCAATGTTAAAAAAACAATAAAATAGGAAATCTCTCTTTTGACTCATTTCTCATTTTCTTAAAATTCTAACCTTCTTAAGTTGATATATATAATGTGAGAAAGTGAAAACGAACTTTTATAGTGTTTAAGAAAGAATATAAATCTTTATATCCCTCAAATGAGCATCCCAGTAGATTTTCCATTTAATTTGGAGTACAGTAGGAAATTTTATCTCTTTTAACTCTCTCTCTCTCTCTCTCTCTCTCTCTCTCTCTCTCTCTCTCTCTCTCTCTCTCTTTTTTTTTTTGCGCCATTCTCTTAATTTTTTTTTTTTAAAATTGATAATGGTTAGAATTTTGTCTTTCTTAAGTTGATATATAATGTGTGAAAGTGATAGCAAAAGTCTTATTAATAACATTCCTTTAGAGAGAAAATTAGGCTGGGGACTAGTTTTAAAAGATGGTTATTAATGTTTACCACTTCTATTATGTCTTGGATACATCCACGTTCGTGAGTTATAAACTTTACTGATTAAAACACTAGTTTACTCTTCATTATTTTCTTAGGGTAAATGTATAGATTTATTTTCTTAGGGTTGCAGCTGGAGCGGAGGATCTTTTTCCCTTTTTTTTTTTTTTTAGAAGTAATTACATAAAATGTCTTTTATTGAAGGCTTAATTTTAAAAATATCGATAATAATATAATATTATAAAAATGCCGATTTAGACATATATGTTACCGAATATGTCTTTATTAGTTATTTTGGGTATGTTTTATATATGGTTAATTTTTATTTTATGTATTCTGTTTGTTTTTTCTCATAATATTCCCCATATTTAAGTTTTGAAATCAATTATTAAACAATTCAACATTCCTTTTTCTTAGTTCCGTAATCCCTAGGCCACTTTTTTTTTTTTTTCCTCCCTGTACTCGAACACGACCGACCCATGTCTCTACGGTTTCTTCGGATCCTTTTCAAATGTTCTTGTGCTGAAAGTGATTACATCTCCATGTCACTACAAATGTATGCGTGTGGTGGACCTAAAGGTTGGGATGGTTGGTGATTGATCTTCTTAGTTTTCATTTCTTGGCTTTTTTTTTTTTTTTTTTTTTTTTTTTTTTTTTTTTTTTTTTTTTTTTTTTTTTTTTTTTTTAGATTGATGATGTAATATAATATGGTTTACAAAAACAAAAGGGTTGTGCAACATTTCTTCTTCTTCTTCTTCTTCTTATTCTTTTCCTTTTGATTTTTGGGTTTGTCATTTTTGACCATTTATGTCGTTTTTCACGTTGTTTTTGTATTATAATTTTGTATTCTTTTTCATAATGATAATATCGTTAATATAACTAAAATGCGAGGATTTTTTTTTTTATTTGTTGTTTTGTTTGCTAGTTTATGACTTATTTTATATTTTTACCATAATTTTCTTATTCTTTAACATAAAGAAAATAGACAAAAAAAAAAAAAAAAAAACTCATGTTTTTTTGCATTTGATTGTTGTTTGCAAACTTTATATTTATTATTTTCTATAACGACATCGTCATCAACATAATAAAAAAAATGCGAGAAGTTTCATTATTTTTTATAATTTTCTCGTTCCTTAACATAATAAAAATAAATAGATTGTAGATTCATGTTTCCGTGCATTTTGATTGTTTTGAATTGCTTGCAAACTTTGTACTTATTTTCTTTTCATAATGATTTTGTCATTAAGATAATGAAAATCTGATAGACTTTTTTATTTGTTATTTTGTTTTCTTGTCTATAATTTGTTTTATATATTTACCAAAAGTTTCACCTTCTTTCACACAATGAAAATAGATAAATTGCAAACTCATTTTTTTCGTGCATTTTAATTGTTTCATTATTTACAAATTTTGTATTCATTGTTTTTAATAATGATATTTTCATTAAGATAATAAAAATGTGAGAGATTTTTTTTTTTTTTTTTTTTTTTTTTTTTTTGCATGTCTATAGCCTATTTTACATCTTTACCATAATTTCTCATATAATGAAATGTTTTTTGATGAGTTCATTTAGTGTTTGTTCTTTATAGAAATTTTGTTTCATTATGATCTGATCATAATTTTAGTGAAAATATGTATTAATTTTATATATTTTTG
Organism: Morus alba; assembly: GCA_012066045.3. Classification (NCBI taxonomy): domain Eukaryota; kingdom Viridiplantae; phylum Streptophyta; class Magnoliopsida; order Rosales; family Moraceae; genus Morus; species Morus alba. The sequence goes on from CP050234.2 coordinate 6,340,643, forward strand.
TGTTTTTCGTCCACTCAAAAATACATTTATTTCAATGTCTAATTTTGCTCAAGTCATCTCAAACTTTACATTCATTTTTTAATAATTCTGGAATCATTACAATAATGAAATGATTTATTATGTGTTCATGAATATATGGATGTTGATTGTTTGAGACTTGTTGCAAATTTTTTTTTTTTTTAATTTTCAGTGTGTTCTAAAATGATATCACCATTAAACTAATGAAAAGCTGTTTAATGTGTACATTTTTTGTGTTCTTTTGTATTATATATTCTGTTTTATAATGATTTGACCATTAAATAATAAAAATATTGTTTGATTTTAAAGTGGAGGGACTCAATTTGGAAGAATTATCGAGGTCACAGAGTTTTAAGGCTGAAATTTTTAAAAATATTCGGTGAGTTTTCTTTTCTTTTTTTTTTTTCATAAAGACTTTCCCTTTTTAAAAATAATTAGATTAGATTTTATGAATACAATAATTTGACTTTTGTATTTTAAACTTAGAATGTTTTATATTCAGATTGTGTTTCATTTTCTTTCCTATTTTGTTGTTTCATTATTTTTTTTTTCCCTTTTTATCATATAAGAATATAAATGTCTTTACATGTGTGATAGTAGATAATTTTGTAATAAATCAAAAAAAGTAGTCATCATTTAAAAAAAAAAAAAAAGCACTCATAATTGATATTTGTGTAAATAACTTTTTTTTTTTTTTTTAAAGGCGGTATTTTACTTGTTTATATGGAAATAATATATTTGCTAAACAGTGTTTGTCTAAGTCCCCTAATCCTTTTAATTTTCGGGTAAATCCAGGAGCATTTAAGAGATGTAAAGAAATATTATTGTAGAGAATGTTATGCTATCGTATTTAAAATATTAAATGTATTCCTAACAGTATAAGAACTAGGCTATTTTGTATGAACACCCTTGAATTTTTTAAATTTAGTAATTTAGTTCTTAAATTTTTTTTCCTCGTAATTAACCTCTATAACTTTTAATTTTTAGCACTTTTAGTCATTGTTTCTCAAATTCGTTAAAATTTTGATGGTTTTTTTTTTTTTTTTTTTTTACCAAACTTACAAGTGACAGCCTAAAAAACACATTAATGATATTTTTGTTTGCTATTAATAAAATTTCATGTTAAAATTTAGATTAAAGTTTAAGTTATAATTAAATTAAGCTCAAGTTTTTAAATGTATTTGTATTGAAAGTAAACAAAAATGAACATCAATGTCCTTATTAGTCGATCATTTGCAAGTTAGGTGTAAAAAATGGTCAAAATTTTAACAAATTTGAGCAACAAGGATTGAAAGTACTAAAAACTATAAGTTCAAGGTGTTGATTGCCAGGAAAAAAAGTTTAAAGACTAAATTGCTAAATTTAAAAAGTTTAGAGGGTGTTCATACAAAATAGCCTAAGAACTATGAGATGTTTGTTTCCTGTATTCGTTCCTGATTATGAATCATGATTTATGGTTCTCTATAGTGTTTTTCTCTCACAAAAACACACGTAAAATGAGAATGATTCATGAATCAATGAACCAAACATCCACTAAGATACTGGCAACATCCATAAGCAACCGTTGATATTTTTACAACAAACTTAAAGGTTTTTCGTAATGATACTAAGGGGTCATTTGGTTGGAAGGTTCATGGGGTTTGAACCAAAGTTTTGTTTCAAATTAGTGTTTGTTTGTAAAAGTGAAAAGAGGTTTGCACCCATTGATCTGATATTTAAACCCTTAAAATAAAAGGAAATCCCTGTTAGATTTTTAAGGTTTGAACCCAAGTTCAAACCACACAGTTCAAAACCCACACGGTTCAAACTCAAGGTTTAAACTCACCCTGATTTGAAACCTTTTACCAAACAAACCCCAAAAATTTTGGCAAACGATCACCGGTATCGTATTAGAGATATAAGGTATCCCCACATAAGACTAAAAATTTGACAACCGGCGATAGCAGGTTGGAAACCATATGGTGGCTTGTAGAGATTGTTAGTATCTTAGGGCTTGTTTGTTTCATATATCTAAACTCAAATTATTGATTTTACTACAGTATTTTTCTCTCACAAAAAATTTAAATTTCAAACGTTAGAATCAAGGATCATAGTTTAAGTATATATTCTAAACGGGTCCTTAGCGTGACTATTTATGGGCAATCGCCTATCTCACCATGATACTTAAAGTCATCTAACGTGATACCAAAATTTGGGCCGAACAGTGCTACGCCGGTTTTCCTTCTGGTAGGATGATAGGCCCACCTACACGCAGGGAAATTGGGCGATGATGTGTTGGAACTTCTGGGCCACCAAAGAGCTGGACTGTGGGCCCAGGGTCATTCTCATGCTGGCCTTACAGCTGCTTCGTTCGGCTTTCCAAGTAATTGGAAAGATCTTAACACTTTTGTGTTTAAGATCTCATGAACAAAAAGAAACCTCCAGGCTCCAACGTGAAAACCAGATAAGAAAGGCAAAAAATCAGAAAAATAAAAGGAAATTAATTTCCCAATTTTTCTATTTTAAAAAAACCAAAAAAATCAATTCGTTTTCGCTCTGTTTTTATGGGAAAGTCGCTTCCTTCGACGAGCAGAATCCAAGAACTCACCAGAATCATCTCCTCCTCGGAAAAGCTCCAAAAGCCGAAGCAACGCGCGTCCCAAGTCCGAGTTACTCCTTCCCCGAGGCCCGAGTCGACTCGGAGCGAGTCAAGAAGATGGAAACGACGTCGTCTTCGTCGTCGGAGGGGCAGCAGAGCCGCCAGCCGCTGTCACTGGTGGTGGCGGACTGCGTGAAGCGATGGTTCCAGGACACGCTCAGGGAGGCCAAGGCCGGCGACACCGCTATGCAGGTCTTGGTCGGCCAGATGTATTACAGTGGCTATGGCGTCGCCAAAGACCCTAAAAAGGTGATTTATTTTATTTTATTTTTTGGGTTTCGTGGATTTAAAATTCCTATTTGTATATTGGAATTTTTCAAGGGTTGAGCTTTTTTGAGTTTTGAGAATGCTGAACTTAGAGACTGATATTAGTCAAATTCATGTGGTTTGCGGTGGCTAATTTGTCATTTATATTTTGAATTTGCGCTTTAGTTAAGATTTTTGGAGAATTGGTAAATTGATAAAACTAACATTATGTTAGTACACTATTGTGCTTGCCATACATTAATTGGAGATTTTTACATGGGGTATACCACAACTTAGTTAATTTAAAATTTAATTAAAATCATGTCAAAACAAAAACTAATGCAAACTGATAGAATCAGATTTTACGGTTTAAAACAAGCACGACGGCACATTACCGTATCGTTAAAATCTCAATGTTGTTTTGAGAACGACACTTTGCATTAGGAAAATTGGCAGAATTTGGGGAGAGTGGCCGTCTTTTCTTTTCTTTATTTTTGCTTACATTTTGAGATGTGGTTAACATTCCATAATGTTTGTTTGTTTTGTTAGTGAAGTTGTCCTTTTTGTGTTTTTATAAGTTCTGAAGAAGCTAAACTCACTAATCACTATATGTCTATGTAAATTATAGGGACGCGTTTGGATTAGTAGAGCTTCAAGAAGCCGATCTTCGGCTTGGAGAGTAAGCGATAAACAACCAGGTAGCTCTCTCTATTTTTCTCCCTTTTATCTCCCCAGTTAGTTGGATCATTGGTTATGGTCTTGTTTGTTCTAATTTGTTCTTTTTTTTTTTTTTTTTTTTTTTTTTTTTCCATTAGGCTACAATGCAAGCGATTCAGATTCTGAAGAACTGAAAGATGACCCCCAATGATAAGGTCAAGTAGACATGCTACTTGGATTTTTTTTTTTTTTTTTTTTTTTTTTTTTTTTTTTTTTTGGCCTTTTGTAATTTTGAGGATACTTCCTACTTCGACCAAGAGTTGAAGAAAGGTTTTGTCTATTCATCAGTGGAAAGTTATCAGAACAAGACTTTGAAATGGGAAACAAGACGTCAACAATGTAATTGAGTTATAAATTCAAACCTTTTTTTTTTTGTGATGCTTGGCACTTCCATTTTGTACTGTTTCTGAGGATAAACATTAACCATCTTCATATTGAGATTGTTCCCTCCTTTTCAACTTTAGTAGCTCAATTGGTCCGGAGAAATGATGAGAGTTGTCTTATTATTCTATTCTTTTGCTTTTTGCCGAAATAAAAAAGAGTTATGAGAATAGCTAACTCATAAAGATAGGGTTATAGATCATAGATTGTCCATGTACTCCACCCCATCATGGTGGGATTGGCTCGAATTCAAGATTATGTCGCGGAGAACGGGTCATCTTATTATCCTAGTCAATTGCACGTTTTTTTTTTTTTTTTTTTTTTTCATGGAAGAGCCCTGGCAGATTGCATATTCTTAACTGATAAAAGAAAAAACAATATGAATATCTTTCTCAGCTGATTTTCTCTTTGCAATTATTACCATAATTTTCTGATATAACTTACAAACTCCTCTATGAATTATGAATGGTCCATTCTCAGTTTATGTGTGTTTTTTTTTTTGTGAGAGAAAACACTGTAGTGATTTACAAATTATGATTCAAATCATGACATGAATACTCATATCAAACACCCTATAAATGATTGATACAAATAACTATTGACAACAGTCTCCTCAGTGCCTCAAATAGCTTCAGGTCCCTTATTGGTCTTGATCCGATACGTACCTGTAAAATGTTATTATCTGCCGTCTCGTTTGTCCTTTCTCCATTCCCATGGCTTCTCAGGGTTTGAGGATGCCCATAACCCAACCCGCTTTCCTCGAGCCTCATTTTCCCACTAGCATTATTGCTTACGGATTTTAGAATAAAGAAATTTCTAAGAAAAATGTATGTACAAAAATCAGCAAGATCAAGATAGTACACACTCTTGCGAATTCCGGGCGTTGATCGTAGGCCGAGTAATGCCAGGCAAGTCCTTTCTTGAGCATCATTTCCTGGTTTGAGATGGAAACAGGATGGTTCAGAACGGTCATTGGTGTAAAACCAGAATAAGAAGAGTGTCAATGGAAACTTATATATAGTACCTGTACGAATATGCCGTTGGAATATATATCACCTACAGAACGGCCATAACGATCTTGGTCGTAGACAAGGACTCTCAAACACTTTCCCTGAACAAGCTTGGCCAGTTCCTCCTTAGCTTCTTTACCATATGGCATTTTACTCTCTGGTGCATCTATTCCCCTGTGTCCCTCCACAATCTTATCATCCACATCCACTTCAAGTCTGATATTTCATCTTAAATTTTGCAAGCAAATAAAAATTACCTCAACCGAATCCGATATTTTCGAGCGAGAACCTCCTCGTTGTTTTGAAGATTGATCACCCTGCATTGAGGTAGTCCTTGATTAGTAATGCATCAAGTATGGATGAGTTGAAAAAAAAATTCTCTCTAGAGAAAATTGTATGATATGTCACCTGTATCCAGAATCAATTATCTGTTTGTGAAGTGCATCTGCCTTTTCATAGTTCTTCCGAGAACGCGCTTGAGATCTTTGAACTAAGGCCGTTTGTACTTCTCTAGGAACGCAGGATGATTCCCGGGGTTCGGCTGTGCTGACATAGATGGTCACCGTGTCCCCATCTGCTACCGCTTTCGCATCGACCTGGTTTCATCAAAATGATGAATAGCTTCAAAGAAGGCCTTTTTTTTTTCCTTGGTTATTGAACAAAAGCGGAATAGAAATTGTGATTTTACTGGTAATGTTAGCAATTCAAACTTTACTCCTTGAGGTAGTGAAGTTGGGACCCCAGCAGACAGCTCAACAAGGGCATGAGGAAGAGGGAGACCATAGAAAGCCAGCAAGCCCTATAAAACAATCAATTAGAAGATAATCTTTTGGTTAATTACTTGTTCACAATATAGTTTAAGCTTCATATGAAAGCTTATCCGGTTCAATATTCTGTCAATGTCGTTTTCTTTGTATAGCATACCTCAACATCTGCCTTTTTGTGTCCCTTCAAGGTTTGGATGACCAGCCTAGCTGCCTCTTCAGCTGTTTTTGGAGGGGGTTTTGCTTCTCTCCATGCTTCTGCTAGTTTTCTGTACCTTAATAATATCATATACCAAACAGAAGTTATACAATTCATTAACACGTTCTTTCATCATGGCCAGAACTAGGTCATAACAATGTGGAAAAAGATTTTGTCACAATTAATTAGTTATACCAGTTAGCCTGAGCCTTCTTGGACGATACAACATGCTTACTGAGGCCATCCGGGACCTAAAAACAACAATTTCATTGCATTAAGGATATAATTGAAAAAAAATTGAAATTGATGCCTAATTAGCTCATCTTTTACCTCGTATAGTTTCAAGTACTAATAACATGTAACATTAATTAGTATGAGAGACAAAATTTGAGAAGAAAAGAGACGAGCTTGAAATAAGATAGGCAGAGAATTAGTTTAGTATACCTGAGAAGTGATCTCAAATTGGAAGATATCATGGGCAAGGGCGGAGACACCGACGGTGGCGGCGGAGATGCCGTGGGGCCCCAGCGAGCCATTGTCCCCACCAGTTGTGGTGGTAGGCTTGCAACAGTGTCCGTACAAGAATCTTAAGGCGTTTCCCATGTTTTTGTTGTTGTTGTTGTTGTTGTTGTTTCAACAATCTGAGTCTCACCTGATTGATTGAGAGAGAGAGAGAGAGAGAGAGAGAGAGAATGGTAGAGAAGCAAAGGAAGTCTCTGAAATTGGGGAGTTGAGTCTTTTTTGGGAAAAGAATCCCTTTCGGGATTGGGGAAGAGGCGGCTCACATTAACGAATCAGAGGAAACTAGGACGCGCGGCGTTTCTGGATTCGTCATGGCCGGTTTTCATTACTGCGTTGATTTTTTCATTCACGTGAAGGTGAAGATAACTATACATGTTTACATGATTATGGTTAGTTGGCAGAGAGATGAGAGGTTAAAAGTTGGAAGTCAACGGTTTGAGCGTACATTAGAAGATGAGTACGGATCAAATTTAGGAATAATTAGAGAAAACAAGTTAACTAAAACGCGTTCTAGCAAAAAAAAAAAAAAAAAAACTAAAACACGACAATAAAGAGTTGGAGCATGTTAGGATAGGCGAAATCTATGCTCCTTCAAAATTAAAATTCTAATAAAGTAATGTTGGAAACAAACAAGAAACAACATAAATATTTGTTAGGATGAAGGAAAGGAAATCTAGTTGTGTAATATATAAATTTTCATTAGCCAAAAAGGGAAAAAAAAGTGACATGGATTTACTTTAATAAACTCTTCAAAACCTGTCTAGATTTGGCTTTTCAACTAACTTTAAGTTAAATACTTTTTTAACTAAATACATATTTAAGTTAATACTTTCAATTATGTCCACCAAAAAAATAATAATAAGAAAAAAGGGTCCATTGGAAATTAGGAGAATTGTTTAATAGAAACAGACAAAAAAAAAAAAAAAAAAAAAAAAACAACTTTTATTGTGCATTTTTTAAGCTTCAGAACTTGATGTATCTTTATTATAGATTCTAGATCCATTTGCCATTGATGTTAACGCTTGTTTTTAGATTGTTAAAATAATCTACAATAGATCATGGTATATGGTAAACTGTTATTTATAAAAATTATTATCCAGATCCAGCGGTAGAAGTTGATAAATAGATTTGGAGTTGCTTTTACAAACTACAAAATATATTTGCTATCAATATTTGAATTTATTAAAACATCTTTAATAATCAATTTTAATTATAAATGTACTAATTTTATTTATTTTTATCAAAACATATTCTTTCAAGAAAATATTTGCTTAAAACTTACACCTTCATCTACTATTCTTTAATATATAAACTACTGAAATTTATACACATATCTTTTAGATATATATGAGATAATAGAATAAAATTGTATTTTTAAAATTTTGGTCCAAATAAGTTATGAATGTTGACCTTAATATTAGAAATAAAAATTATAAACTAAAATCATGTGTACTAAAATATTTTTACCAAATACAAGTAAAATACGCTTAGTAATTATACCAAATGTCTACTTACCAGTGTAACTTTTGACCCATAGCACAATTTACACCGAATGTTCAATAACAGACCAATATCAAATTGATCCTCACACGTGTGGGTCTATATATATATATATATATATTAATTACAATATGTATATCCCTGTTTAATCTAATTTAAAAGTTAATTGAATCAACTATAATTACTTTTGAAAAAAAAAAATCCAATTTCATTTTTTTTGAAAGAGAAATTTCATTTATATTAAATAGTAGTTCTGCAATGTGAATGACCTACATTACAAGGGATAACCTGGTTCCATCAGTATAAATTAATAATGCTCATCGAGTAAAATGTATGCTAGAGACTCCAAAACGGGAAGTATCTCAACAGATTAAGAAGGAGCTCACATAAAGTTCTTTTTAAGCAAAATTCTACAATCGATAGAAACTTGAAAGTTATAGCACAAAGGCCATCACAAAAGCCACAACAGTTTCATTGTTTCTTAGATTCATTAAAGTGCAAGTTAAAACTCTAAAATTTATTTAAATACAATCTTTATTTAGTCCATTTAGAGAGTTAAAACATGTTATAGAGGGGAAAAAAAGGACGGTAAGAACTTAAAGACTGAAAAGTCCGTTATGAAAAACCAAAGAAAAAGAGGATCAAAGGGGAAAAAATGTCAAATGATCAAGAAAGAAAGAGGACCTTTATTCTGTAACATTTGCAACCAACTCTCCCCGACAATGTGTTTGTTTTATTTATACTTCTAGTGAAATTGTTTTATTGTACTTTCATCATATAGTTTTACTCAGAATGATGGATTTGAATAATAATGTCTTTTTTCTATTATTATTGGTTTTGTAATGATTCGTTTCTTGTATTGAAAAGAATGCTTCTAGTTAAAGTCTTGTATGTCATGTTTTTCTTTTTAAAAAAAAAAAAAAAAAAAAAAAACAACAACAACAACAACGCTTCTCAATCATTTAAACTAATAAAATGCTTTTTTTTTTCTCCAGAAGTATAAATAAACTAATATATATATGTGTAGATAGGGAAAAAAATCTTTGAATATAACATGTTTTTAAATATTTTTCAAGTTCTGTATTAGTTTAACATTTCATCATAATTTATCCTCTTGAAATAAATTTCTAGCTTTTCTTTGGTCCCGAACCTCGTCTTTTTTCTTGCTTGTTGTCTGTCTTTTAGCAGAACAAAGAGAAATATGTAAACCCAAAGAAGGTCCAATTAAGCTGTGAATCAATATATATATATATATATATATATATATATATGCTTTGATCAATATCTAAATTCTAAGGTCATTATAAACTCTTTCAAAGTAACCAAACGCTTCAACTAGTGGCCCAAATGCATTTGATCTCATCATTGATTCCATCCCAATGCATTTGATCTCAGCATTGATTCCATCCCATAATCGCCATACCATCTAAAAAGCACAAGAATTTCTGCGTAATACCCTGTCCGTCATATAATTATGCAATTATGCACTGGCAAAGAACAACATGATTGATAACCTAAACCAACCAAGATCCTACAACGACGGTGTTTGTTCCACCTAATAAGGTATCCTTTTTCAATTTCTGCCTAAAATGCTTACAGTGGCGAACTATGTTCTTTTTTTTTTTTTTTTTAACAGTGGGCAACTAACCGTAACTATTCTTAAGATGTGACCATAGAGACTCTCACACGTCAAATAATTATCTGTATTAAATCATAATTATTTACGTCTGGAGATAAAGTGTGCCACCCCTAAGTGACTATAAATTCCCTCAAAGACTTTAATTTAAGACTTCTCATCTACCAAATTACATGAGAATAAGCGCGAACAATTTACCACCCTAATGGTATTTTTCATAAACAATTTACTGCTTTTCCACAAACTCCTGTAATTTTTTTGGTGAAAAAAATAAACAAAGGTAACAAAGGTGTGAATACAAGAACTTTAAAGGCTTTGTCCCCAACAGGACCCGGCAGAGTAATGATTTTTGCCCAACCTTTTAGTGGAAGCTAGCTCTCCCATGGCCTCCAAAGTCAATCAAGAATAAAGCAGCCTCAACAGGATTAAAAAAGAAACAAATTAAAGAAAAAGTCCCCTTCCCACTGCGTAAGAATCCAATACCTTTTACCCCACTATTAGTGGTTTATATATGTATGTTTTCTGTTTCACTTGGAGCTAAAAGAAAATTTTAGCTAGGAACTCTCTTCTCTCAGCTCTCCTCGCTCTCAAGAACCTCATTCTCATATAACTCTTCAAGATTAAGCTATCCTTCTCCGTTCATCTATGGCCAACGTAAGTAAAAGCCACAGCACTATACTACAGCTTACTCTTAGTACCTTTTTTTTTTTTATTTTTATTTTCTGGTATGGAGAATTTAAACTCTTTTTGACATTTTTTTTCCTTGATTTTTAGGTGGTCGAGTTGAAGGTGTCTTTGCATTGTGCCGAATGCATCAAGAAGATCTTGAAGGCTATCAAGAAAATCGAAGGTAGTTTTGAATCTTGTTAAAATTGCTTTACAGTCACCAAAAATCTAGAATTCTCTCCATTTGCTTCATATGGGGTAATCTTGTGGGGGCAGATATTGAGACATACAATGTCGATACAAAGCTCAACAAGGTCATTGTAACAGGCAATGTTACAACAGAAGAGGTAATTAGAGTGCTTCAGAAGATTGGGAAATCAGCAAGCATTTGGGAATCAGAGGGAATAAGTGCTTGAATATTGACCATAATTTAAATCAAAGTTATAGTTTGCTGGACCGAATAATACTCATCAGACGAACGGTGCATATTAGCGCCGGATCAAAGACTGTCGGGCTTTCAGCTTCAGTTGCTAATAAGAGGAAGTAGGCGAATGAAGATCCAAGTTTTATCATTTACTAGAGGGTATGTATGACAATGACTTTCCTTTTTCAACTTTGAGGAATTTATTATTTATATATTTAATATCCGTTCGAATTTTACACAATCCTGTATTCATGTAACAAGTTTAATATTCTAGTTATTTTTACTTTTTTTTTTTTTCTGATGAAAATTTTGGTTATTTTACTTGGTTTTTGAACCACCTCAAAGCCATATAAAGGTGAAAAAAATGATAATTTGTCTGAGAATTTCACGTCGTGGCCGTGAAGACCTTCGCTCGAATCCCAGCAGCAACACACGGTAGTCATATTTTTTTTTTTCAGCAAAAAAAGGAAAAAAAAAATTAAAAGATAGCGGTGAATTCCTTGGATTTCAAATTTATTTATCTTCTTTTTTCCTTTTTTTTTTCTGGCGAATTTTCTATTTGCACCAAATACAAAAAACAAGGTTACGATCCTACGACATTGGAGTCATTGCTCTGTACAAAAAAAGATTTACACGAAAAAAAAAAAAAAAAAAAAAAAAAGCATATTGAAGATAAGGATATGTGGTTAAGCATTTTAGGCAACTAGGAAACTCGCAACGAACGAACTCACTGAGTACGGATGGACCGACTCGACAGATCTACCTCGGCTGCTGAATCGTCCGCGGACTCGGTTTCACCTTCACGATCTTCGGAACCTTCTCGATGTATCTCGGAGCTTCCGCCAAAGCGCGGCCTTTCCTCCATTCCAGAGCTCCCAAGCGAACCAATTTCTTGGAGAAATCTCTCTCTCCTTCCTCTGAAAACAAAACCAAAAAGGAAATGAGAAACGTGAACAAAACCGTCGAGTTAACTCGGATCAGGATCGGATGTTTCCGATTTCCTTCTTACCGGTTTTCATGGAGGAAACGTCGTCATCAAAGAGCGAATCGACGTCGGGGAGGGCAAGATCGTAAATATCGACAAAGGAAGGGTCGGTTTGGGGATCGCAGTAGCGCTCCTGGAGCCAGTAGTCGCGGAACCAAGGGGAGGACTGGACCAAGGCCCACCACTCGTCGGAGAAATCCTCCACCGTCCGATACGCCAGCGGCACGAACATCGGAGCGTTCGGATTCAGAGTCGACGACGACGAAGATGATCTCCCCGAAATTACGTCCATTGCCATTCCTTCAAAATTCTTTCACTATTCAATGAACCAAAAATAAAAAAAGAAAAAATAGCAACAAAAAAACGAGAGAGGAATGTAAGCGAACCTGAAGTTTAAGACGAAGAACAGTAGAAGCTAAAAGAGGATAACTATAAGGTTGGGAAATATCTTTGGAGAGTAATTCGATATATTATATACAGTGGAGAAGTTGAAAATAGGCCTCGCATTGGGCTTTATTACGATAATGCCACTGGCGATTCAAGAACTGAGGAAAAAAGTGACACGACTGTACAAATCAAATAGCGACAAAGAGAAAAGAAGTAAGAAGGAATTTGAATTAAAATTACGTTATTAGAATTATTTTTAATTTATATATATATTTTTTATGAGAAAAGATATTATAATAAATTATAAATTATAATTTGAATTAAAAAATAAATTTAATTATTAAATATCTTTTAAGTAAAGTTTATTTTACGTGTTTAAATATAATTTTTTTTTAGAGTTTTTAATTATAATAAAAAAATTAATTATATTTTAAAAAATTTTAAAATTATAAAAATTAAAAATTAAAAATTTAAATAGATAAAATAGAAGAGGCCTAAATTAACAAAATATTAGCCGTTGGATTGGTAAAAAACTTGGGAGGTGATCGTTTTGTACTTGAAAAGCGGATGCACCTGGTTTTGCCCATAGGATTGAGTTTATAATTAGATTGAATATTGTCGTTATATGATACGCTTTTTTATTTTTTCTACGTCATCATGGAGTTAAATCATAGCGACTGCCACACGTTTTGGGTGTTTTTCATGGTGGGCCCAGTCCTCATCCCTAAGAACGAGACACGCTCTCACACGTTGTTGTTCTTATCCGTTACACTAATATTTATTTTTCTTTAATACTTTCATGAGTAAATTGGGTAACCTCTCAAAAAATAAAAAAATAAAAAATTTGGGTACAAATTCGTGTCGAATTTGAGATGGTCTTTGAGAACGATTCTACCTACCGTCCATTAATTCTTCAAAATTTGGTTATTTTGCTTTATGAATTGACCTCTATATTGCAAAAATTAATCCACGAACATGCATGGACTACTGGTAGGTAGTTCAATTCTAAAAACAATAAGAAATGACTAAGTAAATACTAATCACTTTTTTTTAGATCAGTAATCAATGCAAAGACTAATTTTTTTTTTCTTGCTAGTTGCAAAGACTGTATTTTTGTGAGAAAATAAACTCGCATCGAATAAAATAATTTTAAATTTAGAGTTTGTTTGATAAAAAATTTAAATTTGAGTGGTCTAAACCTTTTGAATTTGAACCATGTATAAGATTTTTTAGGATTAGAACCTTTAATTTAAACCTTTATTTAGACGTGTGTAGAAAAAAGAAAACAATATGAGTTGGAATAAACAAAACTCAAGAGGAAGGTGGGTTCTCATTTTTAGGGTTAAGAAGGGTTCAAATGTTTGATAAATTTCAATCCAAGTATTTTTTTAGAGTCTAAACGAAGGTTTTATTAAATTCATGGGTTCAAATTCGTAGAATTCATTACCAAAAGAGCCCTTAATAAAATTGCATGGAAGAAAATAGGTTTAGAACTTTTTTCAGATTGTCCAATTTCCTTTTTTGCTTTTTGAGCTTAAGGGGAAAAACGAACATAAAACGTATGAAGACACGAAAATAAAAAGTTAATAAGAAATAGGGCATTGAGGAAAATATGACTACTTAAATAAATAGGTCAAGATTTATAATTAGTTAGTGAATGGGATTACTAAGTGTAAATTCAGATTTATACAAAATTAATATATAAAAAATACTCCTAATTTCCTTTTTAAATGAAATCCTAAAATTTACTCTAATTCTCTCCACGTTATCTTTTCTCATTGCTCTTTATACTATAAATTTAAGATTTATGAATAAACACAATATATTTTCTGATGGTAAATTTTAAAGTTTTCAAGCAAATCCAGAATTTACAAAAAAACATAAAATATATTCTAATACTAAATCATGAATCAACTATATGGTAAATATGAAAGTTACAAACATAACTAAAAAAATATTATATTATAGTATTGAAGTTAATATAATCCAGTAAATCTTGTGTAGAACTGAAATTGTGTTCTAATAGTAAAGTTTATGTGTACACTTTAAATCCAGAATTTACGAGTAACACAATTTATATTCTATATTACATCTTGAATTTACCGTATGGTAAATCCTAAATTTACTAGCAGAACTAAAAAATATTAATATTATATTAGTAAAGTTCTAAATTTACTGTGTAAATTCAAGATTTACGAAAGAATAAAAATTGTGTTATGATGTTAAATTTTAGATTTACATTATAAATCTAAGATTTTGGAAAAAAAAATGCAATCTATGTTCTTAGAGTAAATCTTAAATTTACATTATAAATCTTAGATTTACAATTGACAATGAGAGAGAATGAGAAGAGTAGACTCACGAAGGACAAATTAGAGAGAACATAGAAAGAATTTGTAGAGGAAAAAAAAAAAAAAAATGGTAGAATTGAAAACATAAAAAGGCCTACTAATTTTTATACATTGGTAAATTAACTAACATAAGTTTTAAATGTAGGCCTATTTTTTATAATAAGAAATGGACAATAAATATATAAACGATACAAAATCAAGACGCCAACGAACTATAAAAATAAGTTGAAGCTGACATGACTCCAAATAGAATAAACGACTAGACGATGAAAACAAAAGGGAAAAGACACGAAACAAGGATAAATTAATTTTGAATAAATGAAAAACGACGCCAAACTAATTAATGAGCTGGACTTAAAAAAGACTCCAAAACCGAATATATAATGACACGGAAAATTCAAAGGTCTATTTTAAAATTTAATTTGAGTTGATATATAATTTTATGTGAAAATTTTTTATAATAGTAAAAATATTAGATGTAATTATTTTTTAAATTTTTTTATTATAATAAAATTTAAATTTTATATTTAAATTAGTGAAATAAATTATGCCTTAGGAGGTGAATTTTTCTATATTCACACTTTTATAATCAAAATTTCTATAAGTCTTGAAAATTTTGCGACCTTGATATATGTAATGTCTGGAAAATTTAACAGTAGGAATCTTGAAAATTATCTGGATTTGGACAATGAATTTTCTCGGTAACGAAATGATAATTATGGCACTTTATTTTGTGTCAATTAAATTAAATTGCCACGTGTAAAGTTCAATATTCATTAATTATGATCTTATGGGATGAAATTCTAAAAATAAAATATTTTGTGAATTTCAGTACGGAAGTAAAGTTACAAGATTAATAAACAAAATTACAATTTCTGTTAAGATGCATTTTAGTACGAGATTTTAACAAATTTACGTAATTAAATTTCAGAAGAAATTCAAGAACAACAATAATAGATAATTCTCTGTAGCATCAGTGTTAGAAATAGTACATTTGATCTTGCCAAGTGTTGAGAGTGGTGTCTTTTTAAGGCATGAGATGTAATAAGGATATTTTATTATTTGATTAATAAAATAGTGTATTTATTATTTATGTGTATGTATTATTGAATACTTTATGAATATCATTAAAAATTTTGCGATTATTTATGTAACCTTAAGTATTGGATAGAAGTATTATATACGAGAAGATAATATTTAAGGATAATAATCGAAATGATGTTCGTAACGAATTTAATTAAAGTTTTAGAATTTTTAATTAAAACATTACTAATACATGTTATGCCCATTAAGAATGGAATGGTGTTGCCTGCATCATTAATATAGAGGGATATTTAATGAGTGTATTATGCATAATGAGATTATGTAGAACTAGTTTCTGATAATTTCTGTTAAATATAGAAAATCAAATATGAGTCTACCGAGGGTCATATAAAGAATTATCTCAATCCTGAGTTGTTACTAGACTCCTATTTGTGGATTCGTGTTTTTTTACTTACTCAGTATAAATTTTGAGATCTTAAATCCTATTCCTTGTATCTTGGAAACATGATGAAATAGATAGTTGGGAATCCTAATATATAAGATGGAATCCATTCCTTCTTCTTTGAAGAAATAGATAAATAATTTCCTTGAGGGTTGTTTCAGTACTTAAATAAGTTACGAGCTCGTATTCATAAATGTATTTTATGAATATACTATTCATTAGAGAATCAATAGTACTCAAGGATAAAAAGGTAATTAGAGAGGTTAGTGAATTTTTCCTAGTTCTAATTATGAATTATTTATAGAAGATCGATCTATATGTAGTGACTATATCAAATGGACACGACAAGTTCTTAAAAGTAAATTATGTCTATAATTTCAAGAGTGCAATTCCAAGTTTTTAGTGAAGTAACTTTTAGAATTAATCAAAATTATAGGTCCATGAGTCCCCGGTCATCCTTGTATTATTTACAAGACAAGATGAATTATCGGTATTTTATTTCACTCACGAACAATTAAATAAAAATTAATTATATATTAAATAATGTTATTATTTAATTATTTTTCACACACTATGGTGGGACCACATGGAGCGCATGACACTGGGAAAATCCCACTGGGTTATTAGTTACTTGCTCTCCAAGTAATACGGAGTTTATTTGTTTGACAAGTTTTCTAATTAAATTCAAAAGGGAAAGTAAAGTGTGACTTTATTTGAAATTGAATTTGAGCTAAAATTAGAAAATGGATTAAGAAAGAATTTTCTCTCTCATCCTACATGTGTTGGCCAACCCCCTATAGCTAATGAGAAGGAAAGTTTGTTTCCAAAATTAAAAGAGAAATTGTATTTTTAATAAGATTAAAAATATAGTAACAACCAATTTCCTATTGCTTTGTCTACAAGAAAAAAGATCTCCTAATGTTCTATAAATAGGAGATAATAGGAATCGGAGAATTCATAGAGAGAAAACGAGAAGAAAAGTTCTTCTAATTTTTCTAATTTTTTCACATACATGCGTTGATGTGGAAGAATACTAAATTAGTGAGTGAGCCAATAATTATACCTTGAGCGCACACTCTAAGTCTTACAAGTTTCAAGGAGTAGATGAGAAAGACTTGAGTTTTCTAAGATAGCTTTGGAGCTAGGATCATTTGTTGGCCAAAAACCTCAAGTTATCATCCTAATCGTCGACAATGTATCTATCGTTATAAATTAGTAAGATTTATTTATTATTGTATAAATTAATATAATCTATAGCGTATTCAAAATGCTTTATGAAGATTTTTTGTTATACATGATCCGCACTACCACGTTTCCGCACACGAAAACGTTTCCAAAACCAGCACTAAGCACATTGCATATAGTCAGTAAAATTAAAGATCCACCATCAGTGTAAAAACTACACTGCAATTAATTTTGGGTTGATAGAATAATAGATGATTTAATCAAAAAAGGATTTAGATAGGATTAGGATAAAATAAATCCAACGGCTAAGTTTTAAAATAAGTATTGATCTTAAGGCTAAGATTGAAGTTTGATATATACATATACATATATATATATATATATATAGAGAGAGAGAGAGAGAGAGAGAGAGAGAGAGAGAGAGAGAGATTTGAAGGATATGAAAAGGATGGAGAAATTTCATTAGCTTAAGTATATTATGATCACCATGAAATCAAAAAGGTTTTGCATGATAAAGAGTAAACCATGCATAAATCAAAGAGTGAGGAATTATATAAAGACAAAATAATTCATGAACAATCTCTACTTTCACCATTTTAGCTGTAACCACTACCTCCCATTAAGATTAAAAAAACAGAGAAACCATGTGAATCTAAAGTCCAATACTTTACAGAAGGGAACTAGGTAAATGTCAAACCACCAAAGTTACCCCACAAATACTGGAGAAATCAGCTAGTGTAGACAAAAGCTTGCACCAAAAAAAAATAATAATAATAAATCAACTAGTGCAACCCCACCACTCTCCATTAGCCCATGATTTTCCCATTGACTTTGATTTCAAAACTTTTCATAGTATATAGCACATAATGCATTAATAAGAATAATCTAGTGGGATTAGTTTTAAAAAAAAGTTACAGACCAATTTTTATATTATTTTATATGTGTGGGTATATATATATATATATATATATATATATGTGTATAATATATGAGCGAGACGATAAGATTACTGACACTCAAACAGATAATAGGGAGGGGGAGACAATAATAATAGAGGTGATTAAATGCATGTCAGAGGAAAGGTGAATGATTAGTCAAAAAGTCTACATTAGAATAGAACAAACTATGCATTATTCACGGGGTGAGAAAGATTTCTTGCAAAAGTAAGAATTTTTTTTTTTTTTTTTTTTTTTGGATGAGTGCCTTCCATGTCTCCTCTCTTTTGACTGGATTCTCTAGTGGGTAAACAACAAAACTTTTATTTAAATTACTGCACCACGGAGGATTTCATACTAATAGGTAGTGACAGAACAAATTGTGCACCTCACATTAGCCTCTCTAAAGTTTCAAGAAGCAAGATCTTTTCTTTTCTTCCATTTCTACCGAGCTGCACCCTCCTTCACTCTTTCTAAAACTTCTTCAACTAGAGTCTAATGACTTTACTTCAAGAGCAAGACCAAGAGGGGACACGTTGGCCAGAGATAGGTAAGGAGAAACCATTTCCCCACTCTAGTGTAGCTTATTTTGTGTACTAGTTTTGAATGATTCTAAGATAAGTTTTATTTTATGACCTTAAGTTTTAGACCACTTATAAAAGCTCAAGGAAGTGGTTTGAAGCTAAGGAAGGTACAAGTTTAAGGTACAAGTTTTTTTCAACAACTTTGTAACCCAAACATGTTTGTTAAGATTTCAGTTGTGTTAGTTATGGATACTTCAGAGAAAACATAGATATGGTGTGAGAATGAGACATTAAAATATTAAAATAGTAAATATTGGGGATAGAATGATAATATAGGAAATGAACTATAAAATAATTTTGGGAATCACTTGATTTAGTGTTGTTAAGGCTAAGAGATGCTAAGTTTAAATTTTCACCACAATGAGTACATTCATTTTTGGTTAAGCTAAATTTGGAATATGAATATTAAATTTTGAGAATATAAACTTGACATCTTTGAGCTTTCCAACAAGATATCATGTGTCTGAAAATGATACTTGTATAATTAGTTATGAATTAAAGTAAGCATTCTGAATCACTAGTTTCACAAAACCATCCGAGAATAAAAGCCCAAACTTTAAGAGTTAGAGAACTTAGTTTATAAAACTGTTTTAATGGGACAAAATATGATATGTTAAGAACTTAATATCAAATTTTGAGACCATTTGGATGTCATATGAATCGGGAACACTAGTTTTATATTTGAAGGTCGAACCGATAAGTAAATTGAGTAAATATGAACTTAGAAATTTATATGACAGCTAATTATTATTTCTCGTGGGTGTGGCACTTTAGACTGTTTGAAGGTTTAGTTTTATATATATATATATAATGGTTCATATGATTAGAATTAACATTAGGTCCAGTGAAGAGTTTTGTTCTTCTTACTGAGATGAGCCTATTAGCGGAGAAAAGTTTAGATCGACCTTGAGGGGTAAAAACATCAAAATTGCGGTCCAAAATCGTAATTTTTGGAAAATTTAGGGTCAATCTGTTTAGAAAAATCCAGATGCTTATTAAGGCAGTAAGGGACTTAAAAAGTCAAACTTAGAGCCCTTAGGTCACCGAAAAAGACGTTAGGGGCAAAAATGGTCATTTTGACCACAAAGGGTAAAATGATCAAACGGACACTGAGCTATGAGATTTAACTCAAGGTCCTTAAAAAAATATTGTCAGAGGCGATAAATGTCTCAAGTTTATGACCTTAGAATCGTCAAAACCCGCTAGGGCTAAAATGGTCATTTTTCCTGAGAATAAAATCGTCAATCGAAGTTGAAAAACCCCGACTGGTTTATAAGACCAGAGATCACCATTTAAAGAATTAAACTAAGTTAAGAAATATAAATAGACTTAAAGGCCCACATAATGAACAAGTAACCCATAAGTTGATCGTAAAGGAAACCAACCGGATTACTAATTAAAACCTAATATTTAAGGCCTAAATCCCATACTTAGAAATGTTTAGCCCAACCGGATTTAAAGGGGTAACTTACTTGTAATTTAGGAGTATTCTTATGAGAAATTAACTTGATTAATTTTCTAGGTCCTTAAATAAATTAGTAGGACTTTTCGGATAACTTATTAGTTATTTAATTAATTTAATTAATAAACTAAGTTAAGAAATAAATTAACAATTAGCAAAGAATAATTAACCTAAAGTGGTTAAAATTTAAAGGGGGATTTAATACTCGTTGTTTAATGCAAAAGTGTGAATTTGGTTCAAAAATGAATAATCAATTTAATCAGTTAATTCAAATGAATGTTGAAGATCTAAGTAAGTTAAGTAGAAGCTTCGATATCAAACTGATAGTCGATTATCGGTACTATTTGAACTCATAACGAACAACTCTACAAGAGCGTTTTGTTGTGGACAAACGTTGAACACTAGCACCCAGGTGGGGACAGACCTCACCTACAACATGAATAAGTTTTAAAAGATATGCTTGAGATATTATTTGCTTGTAATGCATTGATTCTTTGTTATCGATATGAGTGATGATCATATTATTCAGTATGTTGCCTTTTCAATTTAAATGATATTGATAGTTATGTGGCATGATCATAATCACATGTTCACTTAATAAGAGGCTAAAATAACAAGAGATAAGATAGGTGTCGTGCCAAACAGAAATTAATCAGGTCCATGGGTTGTTGGACTAAATGTATGGGTAGCTCCCCTAACTTTCCTTGGTCGTGCGCTCCTGGTACGAGCACAGGGCCCACAAAAATAAAATTATATATCATAACAGAGCATAAAAGGTCATGCATTTTCTATTTTGATATTATTGTATGACAAATATTTTGTGAGGAATATTTGTATTCACTGAGCTTTGGCTCATAAGTTTGTTCATGCTGTAGGTAAAAAACCTACTACTCATTGATGGACTTCACAAGGGAGTATGTGTATGGTGGAGGATCGGGCTTGGATACCACCATGCTATAAATTCTGTAAATAATAAATATGGTTTCAGAGATACAATTTAAGAAATTATGTATTTGTAGTATTTGTATGAAAATTTTATTAGAACATGCTTATTAAGTTGTGTTTAATAGGTATTTAAATCAGTTTGTAACTATGATATTATGTTGTATTGTTATTAAGTTCAAGCTTATGTTTCTAAATCACATAAGTAATTTTAAAACTTTTATTAATGAAAAAAGGTTGTTTTAGTATAAGTTTTAAAAAAATGCCTAAAAAATTATGGTAACTGAGTATATGTGTGTTTTAAAAGATAAAATATTATTGTTATAAGTCATGAATAGTATTGGCTTTGGAAGGCTGGGTTGTTACAGAATAATGACAAGAACATGAAGAGCGTCGATAAGGGAAAGAGGAACGAGAAGTAAAAAAAGGACACCTAATTGAGTAAATGAGAATAAAGTTAAACGATAAGAAAGTGTGACGCAAAGTAAGAACAATAATGGTGTAAGGATGCTAAGGGTTTGTTTGGTAGGAGGGATGGATTGATGGAAAGATGGAAGAAAGAAGAAGTGGGAAGTGAGGGAAGAATTGAGAGTTTTCTCAAAGTTGTTTGGTATCATTAGAAGGAAAGAAAATGACTTTTCATTCTATTGTTTGGTATTAGAAGAAAATACAGAAGAAAGGATTTAATTTTATTTATAAAGTTACATATTTACCCTTCTATTAAAATTAATTATATTTACTTAAAATCTTTTTTTATTATTTAAGATTCATTTGCTTTATAATACACAAAAAGAAACCCATAATATATATAGAAATCAAGCTTCAAAGGAAGTTTTTAATTTACTTTTTTTCGCATATTATTGTTGTTTTTTTTTTTTTTTTTTTAGCAACATTGTTGTTGTATAGTTAAAAAAATAATAAAAAAAGATCCATCAAAGAAAAAAAATCAATACAATAGTTCCTTAGTGCAATAGCAAAACCAAGGAACTAAAAATTACAATAAAAACTTGTTAAAGCAAAATCAACTTGACATGGAAACATTAGCAGCTCAACTAAGAGGAAACATTGATTTTTAACCCCCAAAAAAAAAAAAAAAAAAAGCCTTGTCATTATCTTATTTTTAAGATTTTTAAGTTTGACAAAGGTCAATTTGGGAATAGTATTCATTTTTGTCTTCAGCCATTCCTAATCCGTCCATATTTGGGAGGATAAAAATTTGTCAGCCCAAGGGATTCAGAACCCCTTCATTTTTCCTCGAAAAAATAGAGATTTTATCTTTAAGAGTGCATAAGTCTAGATATTCACCATTTACTTTTGATAAATACCTTTTTGTTATTGTAATTATTTGACTAAAAATATTATAAATAAAAAATAAGGTAAAAAATCCGATCCATGCACTTTCAATGAGTATTTGTCAAGATTATCCTTTTTTCCTCTCCTCCACTCTTTCCATCCTACCAAACAATCCGTTTAGTTTGCTGATTCGAGTTTTTAATTCGAGTTGAGATGTGATGTTATGTGAGAGTTTTTATTGTAGCAAAAAAGTTAGATGTGACTGTTTCTGAGAACTTTTTACTATAGTAAAACTCGGATTTTAAACTCGAATCGGCGAAATGAATAGGGTCTAAATTTCACTTTTCACCCTACCAAACAAGGTTAAATTTCACTTTCCACCCCTGAATTCCTCCAACCTTATCCCTCCACCATCCATCCTTCCAACCAAACACACCCTAAAATAAATAGTCGACAGGTGCAAAACGACGAAAACGCAGGAGCATAGTAAAAACGGCAACGGTTGTAAGACACCAAAATAAACAAAACGACAACAATTTGTAGAACAACGAGAAACTGAAGAAGATAAGAGATAAAAAAGACAACAAAAGAGAAAAGCAAATGATTTAGCAAACGACAAGAAAAACGAGACGACCATAAAGTGAGTATCATCAATACCTTAATGTTTCAAACAATTATGACAGAATCCGGAGGAAAGATAATTTTTCAGTCAATTATAACAAAACAAAAGAGAGGAGAATTTATGCCAAAATCAGGGCTGAAATGGTGAAACCAGGAAAAGGAAGAAAGTGGACGCAATCCCCTTCTAGGCATCAGTTATCGTCACCCATTTGATATTGTTTGTCTTATGTTCTAAGCACTTGGAAGAAATGTGCTTCTAGACTGCGAAAGTCTGTGTCAACTTTGCTGTCCACAACTCACCCGTTTGAAATTTATGTCACGTTCTTCATATTCTGAGCCAATAATTTATTGGCCAGTTATTGCTGGGTTATTAGCCCTAGTCAAACGATATATATTAGCCGTTCTCAACCGCCATTATTATCTTCTTCTCGCCGCAACCATGGCTTCATCTTCCTCGTCTTCAACAAATCTGAAAATAGGCATTGTGGGCTTCGGCAGTTTCGCCCAGTTTCTGGCGAAAACCATGCTCAAACAGGGTCATTTTCTAAGGGCAACTTCTCGCTCAGATCATTCAGAGCTTTGCCTCAATTTGGGTGTCTCATTCTTCAGGTGAATAAATAAGTACTAAAAATATAGGAATTTCTATGGTAAGAACTGCCGTTTTTTGTATTGTTGTTTTAATAGAGTTATAAAATTTTAACCTAGACTTTCATAAATATTAATCAAATAGTTATAACAACAGTATTTACAGGTAGTGAAAAGGACAATCAGCAGAAATTCCCTAAAAATACATTCAGAAAACTGATATTAATCTTAGCTTCATTCATATTCTTACAATATTTTCAGTGCTTTCAGGGATGTAGAAGCATTTCTTGGAGCTGACAATGATGTCATAATGATATGCACTTCAATTATGTCGTTAACTGAGGTTGTCAAGCCAATGCCACTGCATTGTCTGAAACGACCGACACTCTTTGTGGATGTACTCTCAGTTAAAGAGTTCCCCAAAAATTTTCTATTGCAAGTATGGTACCGTATATATGTGTGTGTGTGTGTGTTGTGTTTAGAAATCTAACATGAAAAATTGGATTCAGAGATTTTTTGTGTGCATAAAAAGGAGAATATTGTGTTTGTTGTGTTGCTTAGGTGTTGCCAGAGGAGTCGGATCTGCTTTGTGCTCACCCCATGTTTGGGCCGGAAAGTGGGAAGAATGGGTGGAAAGATCTGGCATGCATGTATGAGAGAGTTCGAATAAGGAATGAGGCTTTGTGTTCAAGCTTTCTCCAAATCTTTGAAAGAGAGGCAAGCAATCATTTCAATCTTTTGTTCCAAATCTTTGTCAGGGAATATATTACTAGTATTAGCTTCTACAGGAAAAAGGCATGAATAAGATAATTGAAAAAGACAGGTTAAGCTATTCAATACCCAGATGATATTATATTTGTCTATCCCTTCTCCAGTTGCAAGCTCATAAATTTTTTTCCCCCCTTACACCACGCATCAATCAAAATAATAAAAGAGAAATCTTGATAAATACCCTTTAAAAGTGGGGGTCTTGATTTTTACCCCTTATTCTTGATTAATACCCTTCTTAGTCAATAACTATGATACTAATTTAGAGTAAGAGGTAAAAATGCAGACCCAATTAATTTTAAAAATGTGTAACAGGGTTGCAGAATGCTACAAATGCCGTGTGGAGAACACGATAAAATGGCTGCCAGGAGCCAATTTCTCACTCACACCATTGGAAGGTACATCTGATTTTCAGACACTAATCTCCCATCATCATCCTATGGGAAAAAACTAGTGGAAAAAGCCAATGATGACACTGACAAGGCTCAAGCTTCTTTTTTACAGGATATTGTACGAAATGGAGATCAATTCCACACCCATGAACACCAAAGGGTTCGAGTCACTACTACTATTGGTATAACATTCAATCAGTTGTGCAAAAGCTTTCTCTATACATGTTTGAACGCCAAATAATGCATGTAAGAAAAGAAGCTAACATCAAGTTGTTTGCAGAAAGAGAACACCGTGAAAGATAGCTTTGATCTGTACAGTGGGTTATTTCTACGAAATAGGTTTGCAAAACAAGAGGTATGAATCACTGCCAATGTTCTTGACATAATATTTAGATTGAGAGAGAGTCTAAAGGTTGACACTTGACTCCTCATGCAGCTGGAAAACCTTGAACTTGCTTTCAAGAAGGTCAAGCAGAAGCTGCTAGATAAGATGATTTACGATCAAGATATAGATGATTCTATGAATAATAAAGAGAGACAGAGAAACTGATGAAGTTTACAAAGATGTAAAAGAATCGTATCAATTTCTGTCAGCTTGTTTTACTTGTTTTTTCCTACCATGATCAACTCACTGTAATTTGGAGGCATACAAATTCTACATGAATAATATTAGGGAACCGTGGAATACTATCTCTGCAAATCAACTTCTGAGCATTACAGAAATGAAACGAAATCAAATCAAAGTTACAGTCACACAAATTTGTTTCCACTAATGCTTCAGTTGCGATAAATCCCTATCCTATGCCTCTGAAGAGGTTAATGTGTTGCTAGGAAGTCGCATCTTTCCTTTATTTTTATTTTTATTTTCTATTTTTGGCTGGAATCTCATATCTTTCGTTACTTGAAATCCTTTAATTTCTAAGGTTACTACTTGAAATACAATCTAACGCCTGAAGGCAACAACCATTCTAGCAAAGCAAGAATAAGTTTGCAGAAGAGAACAAGAGCTCCGAAGTAGAAACGTAAAATATGCATTTCTACCAAAACTTGCTTGAGCTATATTCTTCCCAAGTACCTCAACCTAAATATGACGCGGAACGGCTAAGTAACACCATAAAAATTAGGCAGCTGAATCTTAAAACCTGCCCTTTTCTTTTAATCAAAATTGGAAGGATGACATTGAATGTTATACAAATCTGAGTTTGAACAGAATGTATAAAAAAATTCTTTTCTTCTTTTTCTTTTTCTCCATATCTCTTCTGGAAGATTTGAAGAAGAAAAATACAATCGGGTAAGAGTATAAAACCGAGTTAGCACCTCATTGGTTTTTGATTTCATCTATGTTGGCTTCTTCACTGTTGTTGCACTCCAGTGCAGCATGACTTGGAGAATCTGATATTTGGTAAGAGGGGATTCACTCTTGCGTGTTTGCAGTCCCGTGTAGCGTGCAAGATCAATCCATTGCTGCATCATTCAACGGCTAATATTAAACCAAGATGGAGAAAGAACAATGCAGCTACTGTAACGAGAGGGAAATTCAAGTAAGAGACGGATCAATATTTTGTGTTGATAGAATGCACAAGTCCAAGTTCATGAGGCATGACCAAGAAGGAAACTGACATATGGAAGGAGGAAGGGGACATTTTAACACGGATTTACATAAACAAGGCTAGATTTCTTTGTAGTAGTACTCCCTAGTGAAATATAAGTATATAGCTCCTAAAAAATATAATCTTGTTTCTTTCTTCCCTTAGAAAAAATCACACATAGTTGTCATAACTCAACTAATTTCTCAAAAGATCCGAGGAAAAAAAAAGAAGAAAAGCTAAATTTAGGCGTAAAAACACCAAAAAATATAGGGGAGAGAGAAAGAAAGAGATGACTGTGACCTGAGTTCCCCAATAAGAGTTGATTGTCCGAGCAATAAACGAAAGCATATTTACAAAAAATGTCTGAGATGCAAATTCTTCAGAAATGCGATGCTCCACAATTCCAGCAATAAACTGCATTACAATTAACTGACATCAACGTCAAAAAAATTCTTGGATATTGCATGAATAAACACAACATAAAAGCTATGACCTATATTTATCCAAACACACCGATGTCATTGCATACTTGTGTAATAACATGACAGAGACATAAAAAATGTTGATTTGTAATATGACAGAACCGTCAGATATAACATCCGTGCTCATGAATGTCGATGGAAACAGGAAACCAAATAAGCTTGCATACGAGGAAACTACTTTCTGTACCTGATACCGAAGATTTGCCGATATTCCAAGAAAGCAACTATAGACCAGCGCTGTCTTAAGTATCGGAGATCTCCTAAGATTTTGATCACTAACAACTGCTGGATTAAGGAATCTGCGAACTGCATAGAGAACATTTGATGAAGCAACAGCCCCAATACTGGAAACAAATCCAACGCTAGCAAGTTTCACACCACCAAAAAGAACTGATGCAATTCTATGATTGAAGTTCCAGTTCTTCCCCACAGGATTCTTTTGAAACGCATTATCTGGAATGGAGCCAAGGAGACCTGATATGACATCCACGCTATCAGAGCCATTTATCTCATTGGCAGATGAAAGGAATGATAGAGTGGGTGCAGGAAGCCATACTGTAAAGAAATCGACAACTACTCCCCTTACAGTATCTGTAATAACATAATCAAGCTCTTGAAAAAAATTTTCTTTTCGCCTCTCATACTGTGCCAAGAGAGTAGTAGTTATTGAAATAGTCTCTTCTATAGCTAATCTATTCAAGAATTTAGGATCAGCCAGCAATCTTTCCCTGAAACCCTGCATGAATGTGAGATACAGTCAACTTACGTTTCTATGAAGCAATACCTTCATCATTCCTATAGTATAGCAATATGGACAAAGATTTGAAACATGCTAACGTGTTTTAGTCATAGAACAAATATGAAATCTAGGTAACTATGATTTTCTGATTCAAGCTTACCTGGAAACGATGAGTGAGTTCTGAAAGAAGAGGATACTGCTCCAAATCAAAAAAGTTCTGTAATACCTCCGGTGATACCAAACCAAGATCCAGTCCTTTTTGAAGGTCCTGAAAAACATGCCAGAGTAAAGTCTCTTGAGAGTAAGAAGGAAATATTATTAAGCAATGTCAATTAAAAGAGTATTCCGGACTCAAAACCCAACTATCTACTACATAGACACCCATCCCCCGTAACCAAAATCAACTCACACCCAATTCTTCGTAGTTTTATTATCTTGGGGCAATGTAATTGTACTTTTTATATACGTATGAGGTGTATGCATTTAATAATATAGAAAATAAAAGAAAATAGCATCTAGAGTCTAGTCATGATAAGGTGAGTTAGTAAAAGCATATATTTGTAAAGATGAGTTGGTAAGCAGATACTCCCAATTGAAATAGATTCGCCTGTTAAAGTTAAAAGGCACAAGGCTTAAATTCAAAAATAAATTAAAAAGCTCAAGTAAGAGAAAAAGATTTATATGCAGAGACTACTAAAATGGATAACCTGAGGAAGGGCATCTCGCTTCCTGCCAGCTGCATTCATGACTCGAGCAATTTCAGCACGGTCAAAACAATTTCTATTGCAGGGTCTGGCCGCAGAGTACCACAAAAAATCAGCAACTGGAACTTCTCCCTCACTTCTTATTTGTTGTCTTTCAGGATCAAGTAATATAACTACTTGATTTTTCTTTGGTATCTTTCTTGAGATTCTGGCGGGCACCCCAGTCCCTCTGGATCCATATGTAACATGGCTTGCACCTGTCACTACGACCATCAAACCCGTGGCACCTCCATCATCCAAGGATTGCAAGATGTTCTGGGACATCGTATACTCGTCAATTACTCTTGCTTGTGCAGATAAATACGAACTTGGACTGAAAGGAACAAATTGATTTGGATAATTCATGTCAACAGATGATCTTCGTGAGATAGCACTAAAGCCTGATATAAAGCCCGAACCCGCTGGGGAGTGTACAATTTGCGATCAGCCTTTGAAAGGCCAGTAACGCCTTCTGCTTGCACGGTCCTCAAAACCTACTGATTTTGAAATAATTAGTATCTTCTTAATGGTTACTATACATATTCATGCATCAAAAGATAAAAAGTTGTAATAAATGAATATAGAAAGCGTAAAACTGAGGCAAATCAGAGGAGAGGCAAACAAGTTTGTGATGGATCAAAAATGATCCACGAAAGTACACATCAACTATACAATT
Organism: Morus alba; assembly: GCA_012066045.3. Taxonomy (NCBI): domain Eukaryota; kingdom Viridiplantae; phylum Streptophyta; class Magnoliopsida; order Rosales; family Moraceae; genus Morus; species Morus alba. Next base: position 6,369,569 of record CP050234.2, read on the forward strand.
CATAGACAAACAAATCAAATGAAATTCTTGTTTTGTGCACATTCCTCATGTGGAAAATGTAAAAGACCTTGAGCGGAGTACCGCAAGCAACAAGTCGAACTCCATTATCACGGCAATAACTTAGAAGAGGCTCGTATTCCTGCCAGCGTTGAGGTGGCCAGTATGATGTGTAACCCTTCAAGGTTTCTCCGTCTATGCTGCAATCACGAACAGACACAAACGGTAAAGAGGAAGAAGCATCAGAATATAAACTTTACAAATTTATTTAGGTATTGGTTTACAAAGACATATTTCTTATCTGGGTCTTCAGTTTATTACTAATCCTACAAGTTCATCAACAACAAAAGACAGGTATCTACATACAGAATATTTCTATTCCACTTAAAAGATAAGAACCAGAGATGCTTCATACTCGATTTCGTGTGGCATGAACAGAAAACCAACGTGTGATATTATTATAGAAAACCTCGTACTCCGTTGGGAACTCATAAACATGTGTTTGTTAGCGATTAACAATTCTCATGATTTCTCTTAAACAGTTATAACCAATAACACTAACAAATAAAACTCACAAAATTTCATCCGATTTTACTTGAACATGACAAGCTCAGATTTCTTACTTCAAATAATTCTAGAAAACCGCATAGAAAACGAAAATGAAATCAAAACCTTTTGTCCATATACTGATTGAGCTGGTCCTGAAGATCAGAAGGAAACGCTTCCAAAGCCAAAGACATCGGCCGCTCAATCTCCGCACACCTTTTCTTCAAATTCTTCACAATCTTAAGCTCCAAATCCTTGTCGTCGCCGATCGGAACCTGCTCCGCTTCCCCTAAATACACAATTCGAGTGTTCATCACCTTCTCCCACACCTTCCCATTGTCCTTCCCAATCGCCATCGGCTCTCCAATCACCGTCGCATCATAAATCCTCGAAGTTATTGCATCCTCCTTCTTCTCCTTCTCCTTCTCCTCATCTCTCGGCACCGCCTCCGTCACCTTCTGCTGCTGCTGCGGCGGCGGCGCGTCCTCTCCACTCGCCGTCGCCGATTGCAGAAACCACGCGCCGAGAGCCAGAGACGAAGCGAGCAGAGCTTGCCTCCTTGTATGCCCCTTGATCCGGCCATTATCTCCCACTGAAAACTCATCATTTACGACGGAACGAATTGCCTTCGGCTTCTGCTGTTTTGCGGCGGAGGAACGGCGGAAAATTGGTTCGCCGGCGACAAATGTTCTCGCGATAGGACTCGCCGCCGGGGAATGGCGGCGAGAAGAGTTTATATAGGTGACTGGCCTACCAGTGTCGAAGCCACTGTGTGTGTGGGGCTTCATTTCGCGATGAATACGCGAAGGTGTCAAAACGACATGGCAAGCGCGCCAATGAAAGAGAGGTCTCGTTCAGTTATATATATTTTTTGAATTGCGTTCAGTTCTATTTTCTGCATTTATATTTCATAATACGCATATTCTTTTAATGCCTCAAAAATATTTGAGCTTATTTTTATGGAAAAATTGAGCTTTTTGTTGTCGAAAAAAATATATTTGAGCTTTTTTTCTTCTTCACAAAAAATATTGTGATGCGTTGGCTCTTTCTGCACTACACATTATTTTGATATGGAGGAGTTTTTTTATGTAATATCTTTGATTTTTTTTTTCCCGTTAAACAAACAAGAAATATGTTTATTTATTGACTAGGATGTTCTCGTCACTATCCGCCAGATAAGCGTATAGGGATTTGAGTGGTTGGCTTGTCTCTCGTGTAACGTGTTTCGATTTTTTTTTTTTTTTTTTTTTTTTTTCCTCTTCTTTTTCTCCTCCTCTTTTGTTAACGTCGACGTGTGGATAAAAATAGAAGAGGCTTACGTGGCATTGACACACCACAAAAGGATACACTTTATAACGAGGATGATTATGATCTAGTTTATTTTATCAATTTTAAATTTAAAAATTGAGTTTTATTATAATAAAAAAATTAAAAAAATAATCACATTTAATTTTTTATTATAATAAAAAATTTTCACATAAAATCACATCTCAATTTGAATTAACAAATTAAACGGGTCATTTTATTTCTCTCATAGCCTATTTAGCTTCGTTTTTATTCGAATTTTTAATTTGAATTAATATATGATTTTATGTGAGAATTTTTTATTATAATAGAAACATTTAGATGTAAGTTTTTTGTAAGATTTTAACTTTTATTAAAATTTTAAAACTAAATAGTAAAATTGAAAAACTCAAACTGAAGGACAATTCAAATTATTTAACAATGATTTTAAAGACAAAAATCAAATTAATTAATTTTAAAATTTAAGGACAACTCAAATTATTGATTTAAATTCTAATTAGACAACAAGACAAATAATTTCATATTTTAATTTTTTTATCTTTAATTTCAATCTTAAAAATGGTATAACATTTTCATTTTAATTCCAAATAAGATGATTTTTTTTTTAATGTGTTCATAATGAATAGAGGAATAAATTTTCACCCATATTGCATATTTTTAATGTCATTTATATTGAGGTTTTATAAGATTTGTTACAAAACTCTAATGATAGTTTTCAACACTTTATCCAAACACATTTGGGATTTTTATTCCCAATTCAAATTACAATTTATTTTATATCCAAACAATAGTTTGGATTACAGTTTGAATCACCACAATTCAGATTCTATAGTTCTAATTAAACAAGTTCAAATATCCACAATTTGAATTGTTATTTTTCTAATTGTATTTTGACATCTCGTAAATTGTCACATCCCTAAACAAGGGTTGGTGATGTGAAGGTTTATTTAGAAATAAAATAGGGATTAAGAAAGTAATTAAACATATGTGAAAGTCAAAAATAGTATATATATCTATATATAAGAAATTTCTAAACAAACCCCACTATTTTAAGGAAATTAGATTTTAGAAAGAGAGAGGCGGACTTTATAAAATTACAATCAAAGTCAAATCAATTTCAAAAGTCAGCCTCCGACATCACAGGGTTTTCACATTGTGCATACATAAACATATTCAAAAATGTAAATAACTGACATCAACCACAATCTAATAGAATTTAAGGTTTATAATCCATAATGCTTATATACATGCCTTAGTAATGAAAGGAAATGAAGGAAAACTTCACAGCTTCTTCTCTTCTTGAATGGAATTTCCTCACCGATAAACACCACCTATTCTACACTACCTTTAGGGTCACTTGGAAGGGGTTAAATTACATTTGAAACTGAGAAAAATGAGTGAAATACCCAATATGATATAATTTTATAAAACTAAATAAATAAATGGAATGCTCAGGGTTCGAACATGTCATCCGAAAACCAAACATCCTTCTTCTAAAATGAAAATAAACTTAAACTACTAGTTTCAGACACCAGCAAGTAATTTAATGATAAATTACTTACAACCATTGCAAGACCAATCACCACCGTAGTGGCCCGTCCGGGTTTTGGGTCTTGTCTCCAAGGATATGATCTCCATATCCCGATCACTAGGCCATCAGTGTTGTTACCATTTCTTAAAATATCTCACTTTAAGAAAAATACCATATAAAACTTTTCTTTAGTTTTCAAGGATTTCAAATACGTTTTTATCTTTAAAACTTTTTCATAGGCCAAATACATTTAAAACATGCTAACAAGGATGTGGACAAGAACATCCTACCTCTTGAATGTCAATTCTATGGATAACTTCACGTGGTCCTAGCTCCACTTGTCTTTGAAGCTCCAAGTCCAATCGTGCCACTGGCTTCGTCATCAAAAAATAACAGTTTCAAGTTTAATTCTTATCTCTAAACAATTTAGCTTAATCATGAACAATTGTATTATACTAGTGTGTCTTGACTAAAAATTAAAGTTCATAAACAATTTCTTAATTCAAATCATGATTCTTTGAGAATTGGAGTTCAATCGAGAGAAATGGAATGGAAACAAAGATTAATGTGGCTAATCCAATCACTTTGAGTCCCCAAATGAAATTAGGTTGGTTCTACATTGAATTTCAGGGTCAAAACAAGGGTTTTGAACTGTTTTGGGTCAGATTTACTGTACACCGATCGACCGGTGACAAAGAAGTGTTACTCCACCGGTTGGCCAGTAGAGTGGTGACCGGTCGTCCGCCCCGGTCGACTGGTGGGGAGCAGATTAGCCAAGAACAATGGCCGATCCGCGAGGAACTAGGCCAGAATCTGCAAATTTTGAGTTCAATTTTGAGATATTTTCAAGAAAAATTAACAAAACCAAGTTCGAATAATCAAATGGGGTCCAAAGAATAAAAAATCCCCCAAATTCTAATATGATTTCAACTAAAATCCATTCAAAATCAAGTTAAAACCAAAACCTCACAAACTAAATAAAAATCAAGTTTCATCAAAGCAAAAATTCGAGATTCAAGAGTGAGTTTTCAAAGAATTTACCTTGATCTTTGCTTTGATGTTGAAAACTTATTGAAAATCTCCTTTTTGGTTTAGATCCGAATCCAAATCCGCTTAGAGAAGAGAGAGAGACAAACTTGAGAGAAGGTGAAGAGAAAGAGAGCAGGGCAGAGACGAGAGTGAGAGATGGATGAGGGAAAGAGAGAGAGAGAGTGAGCTCTGAGAGAGAGAACAAGTGAAAGAGAAAATTAAGAGAAAGAAAGAAGAAAAAAAATATAAAGGAAAAGGGTAATATTAAAAGATAGTTAAAAAGAAAATGATGGAAGTATGTGTTCTCACATACTTCCAGGGTGGAATTGTAAGTATTAAAAATAATTAAATTTTTTTTTATTATAAAAAATTAAATTAGGCACACTAATAAATCACAATTAGTATAATTAAACTTGTTTAATTTTTCATGTCGTTACATAAATTATTTAAATATCTATTATTTTGTATTTATATAATTAGATTTTTAATTTTAAATGACACATTAAATAAATAGTAAGAGGGCAGCCACCAAAATAGAAAAAATAAAAACAACATATTTTTGACTCTTCCCTTGTATAAAGCTTTCGTTTCTGGCTTATTATGCTTGATTGATAAGGATGATTTTTGTTTTTGTTTTTCAGAAAGAATAAATTTGTGCCTAAAAAAATATAAGGATCGTGTTTGCAAAATTTCATTATTTTTTAACGTCGTTTTTTATTTTATTATATTTTTTAAAGATGAAAAATAAAGAAAATCATAAAAAATAGAATATTTATAAAAAAAAATAGTGTCGCATGCTGCATTAATTCCTAAAAATCATAAATTAAATTTTGAATGCAAAACATTAAAAAAACGTAAATATTTGACCCATCCCCGCCCCTAAAATTTTTTGAGCCCCCACGCTGGGCCGGGAGCTTTTTGACAAAACTTTTTTTGTTGTCCTTTTTTTAGGCCATTTTTGTTGGCATTCCTAGAAAAATGTAAGGATCGTGTCTGCAAAATTTCATTATTTTTTGACGTCGTTTTTATTTTATTATATTTTTTAAAGATGAAAAATAAAGAAAATCATAAAAAAAATATTCATAAAAAAATGGTGCCGCTTGTTGCATTAATTTTTAAAAATCATATATTAATTTTAGAATGCAAAACATAAATAAAAATGTAAATTTTTGACCCATCTTGGCCCTTGAGTTGGCCTCTGGGCACCCCACTACGTAGGCCGAGGGCTTTTAACAACTTTTACTTTTTTTTGTCATTTTTTTTAGGCTATTTTTTTCTGACATGCTTAGAAAAATATAGAGATCGTGTCTGTAAAATTTCGTTATTTTTTGACGTCGTTTTTTTATTTTATTTTTTTTAAATAAATTGTATTGCTAAACTTTTATTTGTTACGGTCATAATAAGTTGTGTTGCATTGTCAGTTAAAAAAAATTAAGAAGTTGTGTGGTATCTCGTGACATTAATTAGATTTAAATATAACATACTATATCGTAGTATGATAGTCATAATATAAACTAAAAGAATATAAACAAATTAAATTACTAAATGTGCAAATTAGAACTACTCCTTTGACTTGCCATGATCACTTTGAAGCTTCTACCGCCAGATAGCACAAACTATACAAACCAAAATATGTAGTGCCACATTATATATGGGAACATGTCACATCTATCACATTAGATTTTTATCTCTTGATGAATAGCCTGTAGTGAAACCTACTGGACTATTCTAAAAAATCATGCTCAAGTGTAATAAACAATTTATAAAGGGAGAAAGAGAAAAATAAACTAAGACTTGAGATGAATTAAAATTAATAGATTAATAGTTTACAAAAGTTAATAAATAGGCTAAATTACTATTTTCGTCTATAACTTGTATGGTTATGAACCATAACTTGACAAGTTATTGTCTATAATTCACGGTTTTTATCTATAACTTGTCTGACAATGAATCATAACTTGACAAATTTGTCCATAACTTATCTAATTATGAACCATAACTTGAAAAGTTATGACCTATTAATTTCTATAATTAAAAATTAACCTACATATTTTTTTAAAATTTTCATATTGGCTTATTTTGTACTATTTGCCATTTATAAATATAGGGTGGAGTGAAACTTGGATTTAAAAGAAGGCAAGTTCTGTTTAGTATTGTCTGAAAAACGAATAATTTTTAAGTAATTTGTTTATCAACACTTATATAATATATGCATTTTGTAAAGGCATTATTAAGGACACCAATTGTAATTTCAAATTTTACACCAACTCCCAAATTTTTATTATTTTATTTATTAATTGCGGTGACAATCTTTTAAATACATATTTATATATTTGTAAATATTTTTTTATTTTCTTTATAAAATCTATATCATATTTTTTGAACGGCTGATTAGACTAATGTAATACAATATCTTCAAAGTGAAATTAACAGAAACTTAACTAGTCCAATAAGTAATGTTTGTATAGAATTTTCCTCATAGATAGACTAAAAAGCAATTAGGGCTGTAAGAAATCACCCCGAACCCAACCGGCCGAATTAATACCCGAAAATCACGGGTTTCTAATTTTTATTTAATTTTTGGTTTTAATTATGCCTTTTAAAACCCAAGGTAGCCCTACCCGGCCGAACATGTTTCAAAATAGGTAAAATAATGTCCAACACTTCAAATTCTTACTTTCATAAGTTTATGAACTTTATGCATTTAAACTATTAACTTATTTATGTTTTGGATTCACGGTTTGTGTAAAAAATGCTTGTATGCCATAGTTGTTGAATTATGACATTCTTTATTTATATTGGAAGTGTTTGATTTTAAAGTGAGTGTTTTAATTGTTCACCTTGCATTTAGACCCTCTCTTGAAGGAAATACATGTTCTGTTTGATAATGATTTCTTCTATAATAAGTACAGATTAATTTATTAAAAAGCGATCATGTAGTCCTTGAGATCATCAACCCAAGTAACACGACCCTACCCGAGGTCACTCAAAAGGTTGCGGGTTTGTAGATTTAAGAGAGTGTCGCGGCCTAAAATTTTCTCAACCCGCACTGATCGGGTAGGCTCAATTTTTCGGTTCAACCCTACCTTACCCGGCCCATTTACACCCCTAAAAGCAATTAACATATAAAAATTAAAACACTAAATTAAATTAAACAACAAAAACGAGAAAAAAAAAAAAGGAGAGAACAAAAGCCGTCTATTTAGACGGATTAAACATGTCGGCTCAAAACCTGATTTTTTGGTTGAGACCAAACTGGGTCGGAGTTTTCAAGTCCGAAGTAAATCGAGTTGGGCAGACCAACAGTAGGGAAAACCTTTCCATTATGTGCTAGCTGTCAAGTAAATGGAGGAGAACCTCTCAAGAAAAATGTTTAGGAAAGAAATAAATTGTGTTAATTTTAGTCGAATTATTGATGAAATCTCGTGTTGGTCATAGATTTTAAAAAGCTTTCGATAAGTTATTGATTTAGAAATTGTCTCAAATTATTTCTTAAAACATTAACATATAAAATCTCAATTAAAAAAAAAAAACACAAGAATCATAGAGGGTTTAGTATGAGCTAGTTTTATAATTGACGATAACCGTTAAGAAGGAAGCTATATTATTCTTTAATTAAGCATTATCAAGTAATTGAATAAAAATACTAGTTCGAAATTATTTAATAGATTAAAGATTAATTTTATATTTACTTCTTAAATTTTATACCTTATTTTAAAATGTACTTTAAATTTTTTAAAGTATGAAAACTTATTCAAAACACACTGTATTATTTCAAAAATATTTCTTTTTGTCTACTACTTACTTATCGATTTTTAAAAAAAATCAAGGAGCAAGCTGACATAAAGTAATAATTTTCGCTTATAATTCAGGGGTATTTATAAATTATAAAACTCTAAGTAGTATCACTTCATTAATTTATTAGTTTTATAAATAGATGAAGTATTTTAAACTATGGTACAAAATTTAGTCAACGAAATGAATTCATTTTATTATAAATGGTTTTGAAACTAAAACGTAAAATAAAATGTACATAAAAATAATAATTGCGAAATAGATAAATTACAAAGCATAAATAAAGTAAAAAGACACGAGAGAAATAGAGATAATAATTCTTATTAGGGACAATAATTTGTTAGTTTTATAAATAGAGGAGGTAATTTTAAACTATAGTACATAATTCAATCGAAGAAATGAATTATTTTCATTATAAATGGTTTTGAAACTAAAAAACAAAATAAAATGCATGTTATAAAATAATTGCGAAATAGATAAATTACAAAGCATAAATAAAGTAAATAGACACGAGAAATATAAAGAAGAGTTTTTATTAGGGATAACAATAAAGATGACCCTTCTTAGATTCTAATTTTGATAAATAACCACACTTGTTCAAAATTAGTGAAATGACCGATTGTAAATCCGACGAGATCGTCAATCACCGATCTTGCAATGCCAATCTTATAAAGAAGATGATAGAGGCAACAACTTAATAGAGAAAGAGAGAGGGAAAGAGGGAGGGAGGGGAGAGGGAGATCAGAAAGAGGAGTAGATTGACAGGAGTGAGAATGAGGGCAATACAAAGAAGAAAAGAATAGGAAGAAAGAGGATGAAGACGAGGATAAATTTAGAAAATAAAGAAAAGGTATAAAAGGATTGGCCACATCACTAAATTAAGAAAAGTTGTGCAAAGAAATGTTGTGCTCTCACCCAAGGATCATCATCATATATATTCTTTTAGGATCATCTTGTTGAGTATAGATGCCAAAAAGCCATAAGTTAAATAATAAAGCTTACTAATGCCATATATATAGTTAAGGATCATAGGGAGGTTACAAAGGTTATGGAATACTAAATATCAATGGTGATTTGAGTTATTTGATTCAAATTTATGATTCATGATTTAGAATGTGAATGATAAGTGCAATCGTTTGCACTTTTAATGTTCATGTGTATATTTTATGATTTGTGATTTTAATTTTAAATGTGATTTGAACCAAATTTTAATTTAGTTGTTTTATTTTTTTGAAGAAAACAATTGAATTTGAATCATGATCAAAATATATATAATTCAAGAAATTATATAATAAATATAAATCGTTACGTGTAATTTAAAAAACCCATATATATATAATTTATCGATAATTAAAAAATAAAGTATTAGAAAAAATTATGTAAATAATTATAACTCAAAATTATAACAAACTAAATGATCCGAAATATATGAAAAATGTGAATTAAAATATTTTAAAAAATTCTCAAACATTAGTTGTTATTCTCTCTTTTTAGAAACAATTTATAACAAGCCAATTTTAGTTAGAAAAAAACTTATTTGGATTTTCACATCAAAGTTTTATACATTTGAGAATAATTTTATTTTATCATATTTCTTCTTCTTATCAATATATTTTAAAACTCTCATATAAATCTAGTCATGTCAAATTATGTGATTTTTTATATTATATATTGATCGTTATTATTTTAAGTAATCTTTTGAATCAAGGGGGGGCTTAGATTTCCAAAGATAATTTTTCCCAAAATTAGATTTTATTTACTCAATCACATTTTTTAATTCATATTTTTCCTATTTATTTTTGTCTTTGAAACACTGGGATGTAAACTTTCAATTGAGTCAATTCATGAATCAAAAACCAAATAGGTGAACAAAAAGCATATGGAGGATTCTCAAAGTTACTTTTTATTATTGAATTTTCTTTATTTTAAATTGTTCAAAAAAAATATCAAAAACACTTATTCATTTTTCTTTGTTTGATTACCTATTTTCCTAACGGTTTTTTTGGAATCATATCTTGTTCAAAACACTTCAATGGATCGATAAAAGTTATAATGACCGCTTGCTTTTGTACACGTTAGGAATGTGAACATCTACAATAATAAATCAATTTATTCATAACAATGTAAACTTTTTAGAAAAATATAAAATAAAACAAAATAAAGTAGAATAAAAGTCTTTTTAATATTTGCTCTCTAAATTTATAGGCTTTTGGTAACTTATATCCTAAACTTTAATTTTGACAATTTATCTTTAAATTACAAACTATTACAATATGATGTATTTTAATAATAATTGTGTTAAATTAATAATGAAAAAATATACATTAAATTAAAAATTTTAACATCTCAATTGTATTATAGTATTAATTCCCCATCTACCGGTTCTTTAAAGGCTGTTTTTTTTTTTATTTTTTTTAGTTAAATGATTTGAACGTAGATTTTAAACTTAAATTTAAATTATAATTTAAATTAAAATTATAATTTAAATTTATATTTAACTTATGTAAATTTAAATTATAATTTAAAATTAAAATTTACTTAAATTTGTATTTATTTTAACTAATTGTTGAGTTGTGAAATACTATTTTGAAATTTTTTTTTCTTTTTATTTGATGGATCATGAACCGCAGACTAAAACCCCAGTATAACGCAACACTTGAGGGAAAAAAATCCAGTTTTAAGTTAAAGGTGAAAACTTTTTTCCAAACAGGAAATCGACCAAACAAAAACTGGAAGAAGAATTAAATAGAATAAAGAAAAAACCCGTTCACAGCAAGTTCATATTGTTATCCATGAAGAGACAAAAATCAAAACGCATTTGCTCAAGAGAAAGAAGTCAGGTAAGATAAAAATTCTAAATTTTTCCAAGATCGGTCACCAACAACCTGGGTAAAACAAAGCCACCAAAAGACTTCACCCAAAATCGCATCCAAAATCTGGCTATATCGAAATGAAAAATATATTTTACAAAAAATTAAGAAGAAAACGGAAAGGGAAAAAGGGAAAACTTTTTCTTTACTTTCTGAGAAAATTTGCCTGGCTCTTTCTCGAGAAAAGGAGGACTAGGCGAGAAAAAACAGAACCTGATAAGCAAAAAGAGAGAGAGGTTTTGGACAATTTGGGTGGACAAAACCTGAGATGAGAAATGATATGAAATGATATGAAATGAAATGAAGAGAGAAAGGGAAAGAGAGAGAGAGAGAGAGATTAAAGAGGACAATAATCTCTGAAGCTTGTGTAATTGAAGCTCGAAGGAGTGATTTATGGTCAAAAGGCAGCAGAACTCACAGGAATCTCACTGTAGAAGCACGTGAAGTAGTAAAATGGCGTGCTAGAGCGTTAGAGATGGACGAAGCACGCAATAGTCAATAGTCAGGAATCTTTGCTGTAAAAATATAGAGAAATAACTCAAGTTGCAGTGGGAAGATAAACTCAAAATAAGATAGGTAACTCAAATTTATTTTTGAGTTTTATTTTGAGTTTTAACACATCAAACGTAAATTTGGGTTAAATTTAATTTGAGCATTTCTCGAGTAAACTGTAGCAACTGAATAGAGTCTCAAATATGATTTGATTTATGAATTTAAATTACGTGATTTGAATTATTTTTAAATTACGTGTATTTTTTATGAGAAAAAATATTATAATAATTATAAATTATAATTCAAATTAAGAATTTAAATCTAAAAACTAAACGAACCGGTACAAAATTGATAAGATATGACATATTATAATAGTTTTTCAAATTGAGGGGCAAATCGGTAAAACAAAAAATTAAGGGGAACCATCAAAACCGTTCAATAGACCAAAAATATCCACAGGCTACAGTAGGATAATAAATGAGCTTCAGAAATTTGATGCACGGCAGTTTCATTCACTTTAATGGGAGAAAAAAATGAATTACCATCCGTTTAATTTATTCATTTAAATTGACATATAATTTTATATTAAAATTTTTTATTATAATAAAAAAATTATATATCATTATTTTTAAGAATTTTTTATTATAATAAAAATTAAATTTTAAATTTAAATTGATAAAATGTTCTAAAGTGTAATGGACTCGTGGTCTCCACCGTCAATCCGTATCCAGACAAAGGGGGCCCCACAAAATCCTCTCCATCTAGCGGCTCAACGCAAACGCCGAAATGCGCGAGTGAAAATCGGAAGTCGAGTACGGACGTGGATATATATAAAATAAAGAAAAATGTAGTACGAGTTCGCGCTTCCTCGTGCCCGTACAAAAAAAAATTTGCACTCCACTCTCATGAGGCCTTTCAGTTGCAGGCTCTGCAAAAAAAAGCACACATTATTTCCATTTCAAACTCTACTCTCTACAAATAGCAACGCTACTCTGTATCTTTAGCCCAATTATTTTCCCTCATTTTCCCGAGAAACAAAAGCGATTTTTGGAGCTGCATTGCTTTGCTCCAACCCTCGCTTGAAGTTGATAAAGACCGTTCGTTCCAAAACCCTCCCCTGCCTGCTCTATCTCCATGTGAGGAAACGATTCTCAAATTCCTTCGTTAATTTGTTCATTGCTTCCATGCTTTCGCGTGTAAATGATTGTACTTTCTTCGTGTATAATTCTAAAAATAATCGAAGCGTGTTTGATTTTTATATGTACTCGTATTTATTGCACATCAGTGTTTTCTTTTTGTTGGAATTTTTCATCGCAATTTGATGATAATAATGTACTATAACTTTCCTATGTCTAGTTTCGAATTTGTTTTTTCTGATACTAGAAGGCATATTACAATTTTCTGATTGAAAGAGCTACTTGTTTCCTATTTTGGTTGTCTGGATTTTTGTTTGTTTGTTTTCCTTTTCGTATTTTCTTTTTGTTTGGTTGCTGTTTGATTTGTTTTCCCTCGAAGAAAAAGAAACCTGAAATCCGAAGATCGAGCATGTTCTTTTCACATTTGGGCTGAGAATTTGGAATGTAAAGTGAATTTTTGTGAGAGCAAAAATGTTTCTAAGTTATTGTGTTTGAGTTGTGATTCTAAGTTAATTTTTTTCGGGGTTATAAATAAGCTATTTTTTTTTCTTTTGTCCGAGTTATAAATACGTTTGTTTTCGCTTGTATTAATCATGATGTTTTTGTGTATTTGGAAGAGAAAAGGAAAACATATTGAAATTTCTCAAAGTTATATGTCATGCTAAATTCTGGGTTCAAGCTCACTATACTATTACGTTCGAGTTCTCGATATTAGATTCTTATTATTTTGTCTTGCTATTGAAAAAAGTGAACATTTTTCTTTATTTTTTGTTGAAAAAAGTTGTTTATTTTTTGTTATGCAAAATAAACACCGCCTTTGAATTGTTATTTATTTATTTATTTGTTAACCGACCTCTTACCATGATTAGGACAAAGAGGGAAGAGAGCGAGAGAGAGAGAAACGTATCTTTCACTTTTTTCACGCGATGCGGTGATTCCTGGTTACTGTTTCTCATTATGCGTTCAATATTACCAACTCTCCATTAGACTTTAGCACTAACGTCCATCTTTCATTTGCTTTCAAGTTCTTTGTTTCAAATTTCAACCGTATCCCTAAGTCCGTGTGAAATGCTAAAAAAATACTATAATATTTTGACTAGAGAATAACATAAGTTGTGTTTTTCTGGAAAACAGAATGGGTGCCGGAAGAAAGACTCAGACTTTCACTTTGCAAGAAAAGACTCAACCTCAATGGACCTCTAACAGCAGCTCAAATTGGAGGAATCTGAAAAAGCAGGATCTTGGGGGTGTCATATTTGGTTGTAAGCACAGCACTATCAAAGAATGCTATTCCAAACAGTTGTTTGGTGAGTAGATTTCCCATCTCATTATGTTTTTTGTACAGTTGGAAAAAGTACACTACTCATTCCAAAAGGTTGACTAACGTTTGAAAAAAAAAAAAAAAATTTATCCTTGTTATGTGCTTGCAATTGCGAATCCGTTAATGTCCACTGAATAGGTCTGATATTTCAATACCATTTCTGGAACAGGACTACCCCCTCCGCATTTCGCGTATGTAAAGAACATTTCTCCTGGTCTACCACTGTTTTTATTCAATTATAGTGATAGGAAGCTTCATGGCATCTTTGAGGCTGCAAGTGCTGGAAAGTTGAATATTGATCCATATGGTTGGACTGCAGATAGGTCCGACTATTCTCCATATGCTGCGCAAGTACTATAACATGAGAACTCTATGCCACGTAGTTCATTTTGGTTTCGCTTTTGCATTTACCAGTTTGCTTTTGGTGAATTAAACTGATGACTTTGTGCTATTTGTGTTTTTAAGGTGAGGATTCAAATCCGGAAGCCCTGCCAGCCCTTGTTGGAAGATCAGTTTGGACCAATAATTACTGAAAACTACCATGAGTCCAAACATTTTTATTTTGAACTTGACAGGGTTCAAGCGGAGAAACTAATCTCCTTGTTTTCATCTTTTCCAACTGCTAGCACTCCCTTTCCTATGAATGCAAAGAGGAGAAGCACACCGTCCAAAGCTTCATCTAGGTCTAAAACAAGTCAGGAAGGAGACATTATTGAATCGAATACTTGGAATAGTTCTTATCCTAATCAGGGTAACACAGAATGTGGCTCCTCTGGAGATGGTCGTCCAGGTTTAGGCGCAGAAAGTCAGATGACAGGAATGGTATCTAAGGATTGGGAAGTAGAAAAAGATAAACATGACGGCAGAAGCTTGGAAACTTTGCTTGTTGGACGCTCTTACTCTGCTGTAGTGAGAAATATTGATGCTTCTGCCGGAAATCCAAGTCACTCCAATATGGGATTTTGTAATGCTACAGATTTGGCGTGTGATAGCAGATTGTTGGAAGTTGGGAACGAGGAAGAATCAGGTGGAGAAAGCTGGGGTTTGGAAGCTTCATATCATAAGGAAGCAGCTCAAAATTGTCAAATGCAGGCTGTAGGAGAGACACAAAGTCATGATCATCCTTACTGTCCTACTGTACAAACCCAAAATATCAAGTTGTCAGCTCCGGAATCAAGAAACGTTTCTGACTCAGGTCAATCTGATTGGGGATGGGAATCTCCTCGTTTCGACTCTAGTTTTGACGGAAATATAAAATTTCTAGAAGATCTTGTTGATGATTCGCAAACAAGTCGAGAACACAAGGACCTGGGACTGAATAGTGATATCCCAAACTCTTTTATCATGACAAAAGAAACTACCACTTTTACTCTTTGCGCTCAGAATCAAGGTAGAGATTATACAACGGAAGCTCCAGAGTTGAACTCGTCTTATCAAAAGATTGCAAAAACACAGTTGAGTGTTTCATGTCTTGCGCCTCATTTGGACAATGAAAGCCCCTCTTCGGAAGCTGTTGCAGATGAGGACACAAATGATGTGATAGACGAGGAACACATAGACTTCCAATCCAATGGTGAATATACCTCATTTCCTGCTGCGATAACTGTATCAAACAATCATCTTTGGGACGAGGCTGGGGTAACTGGGATGATGTCAAATGGTCCTCGCTCTCCAGAAACAGCAAACATCTCAGAGATGGTGTCTTCTATTGTGGCCAAGGTAATTGAGATTGTCTATCGCACTTAAGCTTTAAATGTTCAGATAATCTTCCATTTTTTAACTCAGTATTTTATGTCTGACTTCCAATTAAAGTTACTTGATGAGGTCAAAGAGCTGAGATCATCTCATCTAGCACACGTCCAGAAAATCAGTTTGTTGGAGCATGATATGGTATGTTTCTTATTACGAAATGCTAGCTGCTTTTACTTCTTTGGCCAAGTTCCAAGTATTATGTCTAAAAATGGATATTTATTTGGTGTTTCTTCAGTCTTAGTCTCGTTGTCTTTGTGGTTATGCCTGTATGCATTCTGCAAAACTTGTATCTGTATCATGTGTAATATAATGAGAAAATCTCTAGATACTAGATTATGTTGTCATGAATTGGGTACTGGTACGTGCTTTTTTTCTTTGAATGAGTTGTACAGGTCAAATCAAGGTTAGAGATTCAACTCTTAAAAGATAGATGCAAGAAATTGGAATCCCGATCATCAGAAAAAACTGGAAATGTCAAAGAAAAAGTGCTCGGGCCATTTATTGATCCCCGACCCGAACTTGAAGAGTCAATACTTTTAGTAGGAGGGTTTGATGGTTCTTCATGGTTATCAGCTTTGGATTGTTATCGTCCTTCTCTTGATCATACGGAATCCTTTAGTCCTATGAGCCTTGTACGTTCACATGCCTCTGCAGCAAAATTAAATGGTGAAGTCTACGTTTTTGGCGGTGTATATGAAAATTTGTGGTATGATGAAGGTATTGGTTATAAATTCTCTCTTTTGTATTTCATTTTCTGTATCTTACGAATTCGAAATGCATTGATGCCATTTCTTTATTTAATCTGCAGTTGAATCGTATAACCCGTTGAGGAACACGTGGACTAGGCGTCCCTCACTGAATCAAAGGAAGGGAGGCTTAGCGGGTGTTTCTTTCAATGACACAATTTATGCAATTGGTGGTGGAAATGGTGCTGAATGCTTTTCTGAGGTGGAAATATATCATTTGGGTATTGGAAGGTGGATCCCCACTCAATCAATGCTACATAAGGTAAATTTACTTGGACGCGACTGTTTAGTGCATCTACTTGTTGCCTAAATAATGTATTTAATGGGATGCGAATACATATATATATCCATTTTTTTTAAAGCTAATGAGGTATTCTGGAGATTTTTCACTGAGAACATGGTAAATATATCACCCTGTACAACCTGAAATTTTTATGTTGTCTTGGACAATCTTGAATCAAGTTTACTAGCGTATTCTTTCCCTTCTTTTGTCAGAGATTTTCCCCAGCTGCTGCAGAAATCAACAGGGCGATCTATGTTGTTGGAGGATATGATGGAAAGAACTATCTGAGGTATGGTGCCATCCTAGTTTTGTAATTTCTTTATACTCTTTAAGATTTCACTATCGAGAGTAGTTTTTGATTACCATCATGTAGATTAGTTGTTTTTGATTACCACCATGAAGATATCACTATCAAGTTTACAATTTGCTTTTGAGCTATTAGAAACCAATTAGCCCATGAGTTGATATAGCTTTGCAAGCCTCTTATTTTTTTTTTCCTTGATTTTAATCAAGCATGAAGTTCTCTTACGGTTGTCTATGAATATCCGACCCGAATTGTCTGACTGAAATGATCTCTTTCTTAAAATCGCAGTTCAATGGAGCGATTTGACCCTCGAGAATGCTCATGGACGAGACTTGGGAGCATGTCAACAAGGAGGGGTTGTCATTCCCTGGCCGTTCTCAATGACAAATTGTGAGTTGATCTCCTTGAATATCAATTCATTATAGAGTGCCATTCTTCTTTTGTTTATTTGACTTTTGGTTGAGAGATACGACATTCAGAGCTAAATCATGGAATACCTGTTTGGCAGATTTGCTATGGGCGGTTATGATGGTGGTAAAATAGTGTCAACGGTTGAGGTGTTTGATCCTCGTAAGGGTTCATGGATGATGGGGACCTCTATGAACAGTTGCCGGGGATACTCTCCTGCTGTTGTATTTGGAGATGCAATTTATGCCATTGGTGGCTTGAAGAAGGGTGATGAAATTTTGGACACGGTATGCTTGCTATTTCCACCTCTAACTCAAATGTTTATGAAAAATGCTGGATACATGAGATGATCATTGCCATTGCCATTGCTTCTTTTTTTATTGTCATGTAAAATTTTGTGAATTCTTCTGTAATAGTTTGTGTATCAATTATCATGTGGATATGTGTGTGATTTGATTAAAGTAAAAATTAATAATAACAAATTTATGAGGGTGGAGATGAAATATAACAGTATTCGACATATTTTTAGGAATTATCACGTGGATATGTGTGTGATTTGATTAAAGTAAAAATTAATAATAACAAATTTATGAGGGTGGAGGTGAAATATAACAGTATTCGACATATTTTTAGGAATAGCAAAACTCACATCATTATTTTAATGATATTCATGTTTATATACTACAAAATGATGTAGTAATTATTCTAATGATATTGATTCCTTTTATTCTAAATTTTTTGTTATATTTCAACATGGCTAATTAAATTTTGCTATATATGTCTAAAAAGAAGTTATACACCAATACGTAGTGTGTTATTGTAGTTTTCTTGGAACTTTTAGCACATTTCTAAAGTGAAATAAAACATGATTGCAGGTGGAATGCTACAAGGAAGGCCTTGGATGGCAAGTTACAAATTTGAAAGCCATAGGAAAAAGGTGCTTCTTCTCTGCCATTGTCTTGTAATGTAAGATCGGAAATTAAAAGGTTAAAAAGAGGCGGCCGTTGCCCGACTCTTCTTGATAAGATTATATGGTTATTATCATTGTAGGTCGTTTTTCACTTCAGGTTTCGATTGAACTCTTCTAACGAAACACAAAAACTAGAAAAAAAAAAAAGTAAAAATCGGCACGTGAAAAACATACATTACATTATGAGTACGTAAACAACTGGTAACCAAGTTAATTACTTTCGCTTAAGTAATGGAAAAAGGAGTAATTTTATGCACACAGTCAATATAGTTATATGTTTCCTGACTCTAAATCAATCGACTTCTAGCAATTTGCTTTTCTTTAGTGGCGTATGTGTATTTACGTGGTATGTTTATTAAGTAATCATTACTCTGGATGCAATATCTCTAAAATCTCTCGGCAAGGACTTGGAAATAAATGTTTTATATGATACCATGTCCCAATAGTCTTTCCTACCTTTGGTTTGATGTGAAATCAAATGAATAAAAATAAGAATATATGGTGCGTTTGGTTACAGTGACGGAATGGTAATGGGAATGGTAATGGGAATGATAATAGAATGGAATTGGAATGCGCTGGAATCATAAACTGATTCTATTATTTGATTGGAGTTATGGAATCAACACCTGAATGAGGATTATGCTGTTTGGTTGATAACATAATGGAATTGAAAAAATTGTATTTTGACAAAAATACCCTTGATTAATAATCCTAAATAATTTAATATTTTAATTAATTAAAATAGTAAAAACATAATTTAATTATTAAAAAAGCTTTTTATTTGAAAGATAGTAATTTAAAAACTATATTTTGTAAAAAAAAAAATAATAATAATATTTGATATTTTTATGTAATAATAAATTATTATAAGCTTAAATATGATAACTTTTAACATCTGCCATTATATGTTTCATGAAAAATATAATTTTAATCCCGGTCAAGACAATTTTTATGCAATATTGTCACACTATAGTTTCTTAATAATTAATGCATATATAAATTTTTTTTTTTTAAACACAGAATTACCCATTCAACCTCAGTTATTGTATACTTTATGAACTTGCCACTCTTATGCCTGCAACATCCACGATTATATATATCAATTGAACTACATATATATAATTAAGTGTATACAATAACGTTTATACAATAAAATTGAGAATTCAATTACGGTCAAAGCATACAAAACTGACAGAGCTTGATATAATTACGGTTCAAAACAGAGCCCTTTTCATACTCTACCACAAAAATGTCGTTCTTATTTCTTACATCTTCCATTCCAAAACCCTTCCTTTTTCACATTACAAATTAGCAGCCACAAATCCTGAACTCTGAAGGTAACAAATAATAATTTTTCTCATAATAAAGTTGAAATCCATGTAGAATAACAAGGAAAATCTCAAGTGGAAAACACAAATAGCTCAATCTAAGAAGCTTACCTGACCCATGTCGCCAAGTAAAAGATCACCTTCAACCTCCCTCTCCAACGCAACATCTACAATTCAGAACACAATATATATATATATATATGTATGTATATGTATATGTATGTATATACACAAACATATATATAATTAGATTAAAAAATTTAAAAACAAAGAGAAAAACTACAAATCAAAATAACAATTACGTGATTCACATACTAAGCATTGAAGCCGAAATATCCAAACCAATCCATTCGTTACCATTTTCTGACAAAGTCTCCCCACTAAGCCCCGACCCACAACCTGTATTTCAACAATTCCAAAAAATAATAATAAATTGAGCTTTAAAAATCGAAACTTTAACAACTCAAAAATACACAAATCTTTGAGAAATTTGATGAATTTATTTACCATTATCGAGAAGCAACCTAGGGACGCCATCTTCGGGCAAAGCGAGAAGCTCGAGGGCTCTCTTGGTGAGCTCCGACTGGATTTTGACAATGCGAGAAGACGGCGTGTACTTCCGAGCCTCCTCGTCATCGTAGAATATCTCCGGCCGAGACGACATGTTGTATTGCTTCACCAGAGAGAGAGAGAGAGAGAGAGAGAGAGAGAGAGAGAGAATAGAGATGCGGCTAGAGCTCTTTTTCTTTTGATCGGAGACGGGGGAGACGAGGGCCAAATTGGGTGAAAAAAATAAAATGACTGAATGGAAAGGCCATTCAAGCCACCCCCGCTTGAATGAGGATTCACTCAAATTGAGTGAATCAGCTTTTCCACGGAAAGCAATTCCGTGCCAAAATAAAGTAACCAAACAATGGAATTATCAGAATGATAATTCCTTTCCATTCTATTCCTTCCAACCAAACATGTCCATAGTAGAATGAGAATAGGATTACATTGAATAACTATTCTAATTTTATTGTTTGGCAGGTCATTGTAATTAGTATTGGAAATCATAACTATTATGTTTGATTAGTCATTAGCAATTAGCAATGGAATGGACTGATTAATTTTGAAATGAAATTATCATAGTTCACTTTAGGAATGTCTTCAATCATTTTAATGGAATAACAATTTCATATTCCAAAGCGGAGTAGCTATTTAGAATCCTTGTCTAACCAACACAGTTGGTCGTTAAACTTTAAGCATGGTGGTTTTGATCTTTGAACTTTTAACTGATATTATTCCTTGAACTGACATCTTTTTTTTTTTATTTACATTTTTTTTTATTTACAATTTTCGTCACTGACGTCAAAATTGAACATAGATGTCAGAGACCTATTTTGCATAAGTAGCTACAGTAAGAAAGAGAGAATTTCGCATATAGCTTAACTTTTTTCAAAAAAATTTTAAGTTATCATATGATGCACACGTCCATCGTCAATTTTATTTTCAAGAACCAAAATTATAAAAAAAAAAAAAAAAAAAAATACAGGAACTAATATGTTAAAAGCTTAGTATTAAAATCTATTATGTTTAAAATTCCAAAACTAACGGTGCCAATGACCTTTTGTATTGTGATTCTATTTCGATAACCTTTTCATCAAACTAAACACACCATTAAGGCGTGGCTTTGTTCAGATGCAAACGAACTCTGCGACAACACACTATTTTTCACTTTCCAAACTACCTAGCAAGTTCATTATATATTAAGGAAAGAAAAAAACAAGTTAGAACCATTCAGTTCGAGGATGTTTGGTATATGAGTTCTGCCACGATGTTATGGGATTGAAAAATCTTTCAATTTTTTTTTTTTTTTCTAGAGTCCCACGGGATTGGCAATTTTTTTTTTCTTCTTAGTTTCTAAGTGTGGAATGATGCAATGATGCAATGATCCATGCAGATGCGCATGACTACTTTCAACGTCTTAACGAAAAGTAAAATCCACGGTTCAACAAGTAACGCTGAGAGAGAGACAGTGCAAAAGGTTTTGTCCAGTCCAACGAATGAACCTATTTCTCGTCGCTAATGCTCAATTAATTAATTTTTCCTTGGTCTCGATTGATTTTAACCGACCAGAAACATCAATTACAAAATCACCAACTACATCCGAGTCTCATAACGCCACCAGATAAATAGATTAAAAAAAAAAAGATGGAATTCCTTTTAAAACTAAGGGAATTAATGAAAAACCTTGGCGATCTCCAACTGAAATTAGCAGGAATTTGCCATAAAGGAAAACCTCACTCGATACCGTGAAACGATGGCAAAACAGCAATAAGTGGGTCTCCGTAACCAACAGCTTCTGTAAACCACACATAATAGAGTCCAAAGAGTTAAAGCTCATTCAATCCTTAAAATATACGTTACAATTAAAAACTCGTCCGTATATATAAACGAATAAAAGCTCATTCATTAACGCTGGACTAGAAGTACAAATCATTATAGACAATAAAGTCCGTCCTTTTTCACGATCTCCTAAAAAGGAAAAATGATGCTTTAACTCTAAAAAAAAACCCTAAAAACCCTTTTTACGTCATGACGAGCGTCAAAATATTTTGGCTACTAACACCACTATTCCAAACTCTCGGTCTGCAAACACAATTATTGAGGTGAACTAAACCTATGTCTTTATTTTTCATCGTAAGACGTGTGTCCCATCAGAAGCTAATAAGCTACATTTAGATAAAACATAAATGATTTTGAAGGCACGATACTTAAAAGCTTATTCAGTTACGTTATAATGACTTAAATATAGATCTTAAATTAAATTTAAATTATAATTTGAGTTTGTGTTTAGTTATGTATATTTGAGTTATGATTTAAAGTTTGTATTTAATAGTATTTTAATAAAAACTCAATGACAATAAAAAATTTTAATAAGGTATATGTGAGATTTTATACGTCTCTTCATTGTAAAGACATAAAAAAAAAAAAGAATCAACTCAATCAGACTTAAAATGAAAAAGTTATAAGATTTTTAAGAATAGAAAAAATATTGTTCGTTTATTAACTCGAGTTTGAATTTAAAAACTTGAGTTGAAAGAGAAACTTGAACTCAGATTTTAATCCCAAACTCAAGTTAAAATTCAAGTTTAAACTCAAATATTATAAAAAAAAAATATGAACTTGAATAAAGTTATAATTTGAGTTTAAATTTTTTTTGAGTTAAGGTGTAAATGAACAAATCCTAAGACTTGTAATTTCCAAATTATGTACTGTTTTAAGATCATATTTCGTACTCACTCTCTGTGACCGGCGACACAAACTCGATTATGTTAAGCAATTCAAGACTTTGAATATATAATATAAATAAACAACCATAGGCGTTATTTTACCTCCTTCAGTAAAGAGGACCTTCAAGACTTCTCCGCCGATGTCCGACTGCTCAGTATATCAAGAACAAACCATCATGAGATCCATCTATAATGAAAGTAAACACATATCAGTAAGGAACCGAAACAGAAGCCTTACCTTCACTGGAAGTTCGGTGCCAAACTGATCGACGTATCCAATAACTTGTCCCTCTTTAATTACATCTCCCTGTAAATTTCCGAGTCAAGCAAATCCAAATTCAGAAAAAGCAATGGTGCGTTTCTATGCAAATTTAACCCAAATTTGGTGTTTGGATTGTGAAATGGGAAGTATGAAGCCGATATCTAGAGATACACATCTAGAGATGATACCAATTGACAAGAAGAAAGTAAGGCACATGCAGACATTGGATCAAAATATTTATCACAAAAGTATGCGCTCCCAGAAACTACTGGCCATATCTCACCTATATTATTAATTATACTCATATTTCTGTTTTCTAACAAACACATTTGCCTCAAAGCAGATGGTGCATATCTCTCACTATTTGTGTCCAGCAAAATAACTTGAGCAAAAGAAATACTCCGTCTTATAAATTTTACGTTTGGGCACTTAAAAACATAAATACAAACTATGATAAACAAGGACACAGAGCAGGAAGTTGAAATGGTTACGGATGTGTTTTTAAACGAAATGCCCAAGAATATTTTTGCTACTAAAAGATCTGAGAAACATAAAAATGTTGTAGAAAGCAGACATGTAAGAGATACCTCTTTACATATAGGCGGTTGCTTCTTTCCTTTCACAGTCCTTCCCCTTCGGAATGAGCCAACCTGGCCAAAAACAAAAAAATAGTTGCAGTTGGAACATTCAATATTCTACCAAACAAAGACAAAGGACAACTGTCTTCACAGGCAGAACATATACCGTTGGAGAAGCCACAAGCACATATGCATTAGATCCAGAAGCCTCCAAGGCTGCTAATTTTGATGTTTTCACCATGGAGACATTTGTAAATGGACTGGTAGTTTGGGAAGAAGTTTTGGGTGGTGATGGTGGTGGTGCAGCAGGAGCAGATTCAACCATGGGTTTAGATGGAATAGGCGGTGGTGATGTTGGTGATATATGGGACAATGGAGCTACTGTGGCTCCAATGTTCCGCTTCAAGTGCATTTCAAAATCTCCAACCTATGACAGATACAAGTGCTAGTCAGACTATAGAATAGACAAACAGCCAACAGTTTCCAATTTCAGTAGCCTATTGGCAGTTACTATACTGTAGAATTGTCCAAGTACTTCCCTGAACTGTCACTAGATGGTATACAAGATCTTTATATTACCGTTCTTTGGCAGATTTATTCACATGGAAACTGCTAATGGGTTTCAGCCATTTGAAGTATGAACAGAGTTAATAAACTCTAGAATTGTGCGGATGCTAGATTCTAACTTTAGTCTATTTCAATTCAATGAACTTTTTGTCTTTTATCGAAAGGAAAAAAAAAAAAAAAAAAAGAAAGATCTCAAATCACTAAAGAGAGTTGTGAATTTGACCCCATTTTCTAGCAGCAAGTTCTTGTCCACCTTAGTGTTACAATGAAGGAATAAGACTCAGCAGGCACTAAAGGGGAATCAAAAATCGGTATAAAAGATCTTTCCACTATGGTTTACCTCGTTCTTTTGCAGTAGCTCACATGCCAACTGCAGATGGGTTTTTGAGCTATATGAACCATGAGCCACGTAAATAAAATCTAGAACTTGTAAGGATGTTATGATGCTATTTCAAACGTATTTTTGTTCTTAGAACCTTTTGTGTGTACATTAAATGACAAGAATGTGTTCTAAATGAAACCAGATAATTTAACAGGGTCTTGAAGTTCACCTTTAACTTAAGTTCAGCAATCTCTGTTTCATCGCAGACCTCTAGCATCAAAGCCTGATGATTTTAAAACAATAAATTAAGGCAACTGAGCATCAAAATAGAATAAGCGATGCAAAATCTTGAATGTAAAAGGTCAAAAGTGAAATTATAAAGTTCAACAGGCAATATGACACTTTAAACAAATCAATTGGAATCTGACCAACAAAGAAAAATACCATATAAGTAACAAAACAAGTAAATGGAGGAAAAAGCTAATACTAAATTTATGCTCACCTCAAATCCGTTGGGAAAAATTGCACTTCGTGGAGTTTTCTCCAATGAGCCTTGTGGAACACAATCTGATGAAATTGCTCGTGCTAAGTATCAATTCAATCTTGAAAAAATATACTTGGATAATGAAACACTATATACTAGCATATACAAAAATTATTACAAGTCTTAAACCATATTAAGTTTTGTGACTATGGTGGACCAACCACCAGCAGTAAGAGAAGCGGCAATGCCATTTGGGCAACAATTTCTGGCAGCTCCCCCTTGTAAATAGAAAGGAATGAACTTTCACAAAGGATTGTGTAATGAATTAAGCATAAAACATGAGAGTTGCTTACAAGAGTGTAGTTCTATTTTTCACATATAATACTCTATAATCAGCCTGAATTTCTGTAAATGAATCCCAAAACGAACCTCTTTCCCGAGAAAAATAACAATAAAATAGGAGACAAACATGAGGAGTATTGATTTTTCGGTTGCACAAACTAATAGACAACCATGTTAGCCAGTTTCAGAACAGGATGAGCTCACCATTCGACTTAGCTGTCTCCTTAGCTTCAGATGTCTTTACACATGAAACTCGGAATGCCTTCTGCTTTCTCGGAGAATTGATTAACCTCCCACTGGCAGTCAAACTTGGGATGCAAGATCTGTTTGCGTTAAGCTGCCTAGCATTATACACAGGAACCATACCAGGCTTCTCAAGGAAAGACTTTGTACGTGAAATAGTGTCCACTGAAAATTTCATAATATAATAATCACATGATTTCAGATCATCCTTTAGTACTAGTTGAACCGTTCAAGGCTCCAAGCCTTGCAGAGTAAAAATTCAAATTGCATGCATGCAAGGAAACTAACACGCATAAACTCACATATGAATGCAGAGAAGTACTAAGCGGAATCTCTAATAGACTAGTTTTACATTTTCACAAGAAAAAGTAGCAGGAATACAGTAGTTCATTTCACTATAAACGAATCAATTCAGATTATATCCAACGTATTGACCCAATGCCACATAATTGCCCTTCGAAATTATAACACCAGAAGCATACGATAAGTTAAGATCTTTAGTATAACTGAAACAGTCGGATACTCGAAGCAGCATACCTAGTTTACCTACATGTATGCACATAGTAAGTCAAGCAGCATTAAAAGAAAAAAAGAAAACAAAAACTCATATCAGAATCCAACGATTGAACCTAAGATTAAAGCTATCGAATCGACACTACGGACTACGGCATAAAATTGGGAATTCGGTAGAAAAAAGTAAATAAACTCATATATGGAAAAAGAAATTAAACACACATGCTAAGTTAGATCCACTAAGCTCAAGGAAACTCCAATTGAACAGGTCAAAATCACCATTGACATCCTTCAAGCTCCAAATAACAAGCAAACGAAGATCACATTGAACAAATACTAGATCCTACCGCCCTCGAGCCCAATTTCTACGTTGATTTCCAAATTTTCCACTTAACAAGGATTCACGATTCTTTTCAACATAAAGTACGGTCAAAATCGATGTGTTTGCTCATTCTCTCAAATCTCCTCGTTGAAATCAACCAAAAAAGCTCAAATCATCCTCATTCATCGCAAGCGAACCTCACTCGAAAGTTCACCGATACATAAAACAAGCAAACACAACATGCAGGTACACCCAGACATGCCAAATCTAGAGAAAGAAACTTACATTGAAAGGACCGGAGAACAGCGGAGGACTCCATGGAGAGAGAGAGAGAGAGAGAGAGAGAGAGAGAGAGAGAGAGAGAGAGAGGGCAAATAAGCTCGAACAAGATGCGGATTGAGAGATGATTTTGGGATTTGACGAAGCAGAGATTTGAGAGAGAGAGAGAGAGAGAGAGAGAGAGAGAGACAGAATATGAGGAAAACGAAGAGGCGAAGAAGAAATGAGGAGGAGAAAATGATGGGTATGGGTTTGGTTTAAGCGCAGTTGGGGAGGTTGGGCTTTGAAGTCTCCGCCTCTCTCTCATCAGTTTCTCCGTTTTAGCGCAGACTGATCCCGCTAACGTGCGCCGGGGTCTTTGTCCACGTGTACGTGGCTCTTATCTGGCACGGACACTCCTTTGGGATTCACGATAGGGGGATTTTGGGCGTGTGATTGTAATTTTCAAGGTGTACGACATCAAAATTAGAAAACGATTGCAGGATCTGAAAATGTTTCCTTTTTTTTTTTTTTTTTTTTTTTTGTGATGTCGTTTTGCCTCTTTCTTCAAATGATTCGCAAGGACACACCACCTTCTCCTAATCTCCCCAGGCCTCGAATTCAGCAATCAACTCTTAACGTTTTTTTTTTTTTGGGGTCAAATGTGAGGATGGAAAGTATGTACACATATCATATCAAGTAAGAAATTACACTAGAATCATTCTAAAATATAATTTACGAGGAATTATAAGATAATACGGGAGGAAAAAAAATGTAAGAAGTAGAATTCTGAACCGTTAAATATTCATAATTAATTTTTAATGTAATTTAGGGCTCATTTAGAGTCCGTTTAGTTTGTTAATTCGAGTTGAGATGTGAATTTATGTGAGAGCTTTTTACGGAAACAAAAAAGTTAAATATGACTGTTTTTTATAGCTTTTTACTGTAGCAAAACTCGAATCGGTGAAATGAATGAGACCTTATTTTATGCGTTTAAACTCATGGTTTTGATTCTGTTACAGTGTTTTCTTCTCATAAAAAATTTAAATTTTAAATGTCAAAATTAGGAATCACTAGTTTAAACGCATGAACCAAACGGACCCTTAAAGAATAAAAGACGTGTTTCTTATAGGTCTAGTGGCACGTTGATAACTTTATATAACTCGAAATCATAAAGATAGCGAGTTTGGTTTTTACTATAAATAGATATGGGTTATAATCGAGTTGATACGATTAACACCATTAATAATTAGGTTATGTTTAGATTGACATTTTTAACATGTTTAATAAATAATTTGTATTTGAGTGTATGTTTTCTGTCACAATTTATAAACAGATTGATACAAATATGACCCATTAGCATAAATTGTGAGCCCTCTTACATCCCATATGGTTTAAATTAATGTTGTTACATATACAACTATGACAACATTGAAAGTGGCCAATGTCTACGTACTATTAACAATGCGTTTCAGCTTCTTTACAATCTTAAAATCCAATAAATTACAATATTACAACCCCTTTATTTCTGAGCCATCTAGGTCTCCCTCTTAGGCTAACAAATCACAAGGTTAAGGATCACTCTAAACTCCAACCTCCTAGTCTCAGTATAACACGTTCTATATTTGTTGGGCCAATACGTCAACCAAATCCACCCCCTTATTTCCCACTCCATTGTCTTTCCCACGGCAGCTTTGTCCACTTTCCACACCACACTCTCCCCATACTCATCTCCAGCAAAAACCACACCTCCTTGCCTAGTAAAAGGCCTATAAGCACTAGAATATCTATGCTTAAACCAAGCTTTCGGGTTCATCAAAGCAATCTTTGATGGCTTAGAAGAGAACACCTCTCTCCCATTCACACTGTCATGGAGATACCAATTCAGGTTTGCGCTGTATCCGTGCACGGATTCCTCGAACTTCCACGGCTTCAGGCTCATTGTCACCGTCTCCCCGGCGGATACCTTGAGCCCCAAGTAAGGGTTCGGCGGTTCAAAACCGGCTTCTATGGTCTTCTCAAGGCCAATCTCTCTCACGGGGTTCTGGGAGGATTTGCTCACTGATACGCTTAGGACGTTGGTTTGCATGGTTGGAGTGAGTTGTAAGGATATTCGTGATGGGAAGTGCTTCTCTGATGACCCAACACCTCGTTCGGACATCAGTGTCTCGTTCACAAGCTTGATAACGTCACATCTGTTAAGAAGGACAAGAAATGGATACAATGAAGCCTCTTGTTTTGAATTTGAAGCTTTTGAGGTGAAAAGAATATATAGAAATTTCCTATTGGCACAAGTGCCACTGAGTACTTTAATTGATTCGGACTTAGATTTTTAAAACGCAAAAAAAAAAAAAAAAAAAAAAAAAAAAAAAAAAAAAAAATTCCCTCTAATTTTTTTTTTTTTTTTCACAAATAAACTTTTATATCTAAAAATTAGTGGTTAACGATATTTAATTCTTTTTAAAAAAAAAATAGAGAGATCTTTTTTCATAAAGTTATGAATAAATAAATTGTTTTAATTTTTAGAGTATTAGAGGCATCTGCTATTAAACTTTTCATGAATGACAAGTTATGTACGTCCTAAAATTTTAGTATTGATAACTTACCCAACAATTTAAAAAAAGTATCGCAGAGAATCCCAAATCAATGATGAATGTTAAAATTTTGATTGAACATCCTCATACACTGTGAACTTATTTGAAAAAAGAAAATATAATTTTTAAATGACTATCATGTTATGTGTACGAGAATGTTTCGTTCTAAAGACATTAAAATTCATCGATTTGGGACACTGTACAACCTTTTATTAAATATAGAATAATTCGTCACAATAAAAAATTTAATGAAAAATTTACCGATTTAGTAAAACTCAGGGACAAAAGCGTCAAAATCCCTTATTTTTAAGCCAAAAGTTAAGTACCAAACGTTTGGTACAAATCCCAAATACTGTATAATGAGCCATAAAATGCGACAACTCTAATGATTGATCTGTCATATGTACCTACCTTATGTTGTCTATATTTACCACGACACCAACCCACGAGTCTTGAGGCACGACCCTGTAATTGAATTGTATAACACCTTCTAGCTGGTGGTAATTCAGAGAGAATTGCAACCTTTGATCATCATCATGATGACCCGAAGGAGTAGTACTAGTAATTATAGTACTGCTAGAACTACTGCTCTCCATGTTCATGGCGATCAAAGGGCAATAGAGCTGAACTTTCCACAATCCGAAAGTCGAAAACGCGTAAGAGAAGAGAGACGACGGCGTTTGAATCATGGCAGTCGTACTAATTCTTCGGCCGCAGGCTTGGAGCTCGGCAATCCAGTTTGTCACGGCAAGGTTTACTGACCTCATCCACTGCTCTTCCAAGTTGGACCCCAGCATTTTCATGAGCAATTTCGTCGCTTTCCTCGACCGGCAATTCACCAAGTGGTTCTTGATCGTGTCGAGGCAGTCGCGGCGGAGAGGTGACGGCGCTTCGTAGATGCAGACGAGGAAGAAGAGAGTTAGAAACGCGACGTTGAAAGTTTCCTTGACGTTTTGTATGGAGTGATCATAATCCACTCTAAGGAATTTGCTCATGGAATTGTTGTTGTTGTTTGAGCCATAGCGAAGGACGTCTTCAATGAAGTTGAGAAAGAGAGGCAATACTATGGTTTGGTCATCTAGGGAGTTGTTATAGTTAGTTGATAATGATTTGGAGCTGATTTTGAGGGGTTTTGAAGTCCAAAGAGAGATGGGAAGGTTGAAATCGGCAATTAAGGAGAAACAAAGAAATGGGGTTTGGTTGTTTTTTGATATGGTGAGGTTGAGAGATGGTTGGGATATTGAAGTTGAGGAACATAGGCAAAGGGAAATATTGGAAGTTTTTTGCCATTGAGTGATTGGTGGAAGGTTCCGAATCCATGAAAAGATATCAGGAAACACACAAGAAGCCATGGAAAACAAATATAGACTTAATAAGTTGTTGTCACACTATGTTGGATGGGGTTTGAACTGAAAATGATCGTGATATTTAAGGACTTTCTCAATACTAGAAGAAAAGCTAGGATTCTTTGGTTCGTAAGGAAAGGAAAAAAAAAAAAGGGTCAAAAAGTAAATGATTCGTTAGGTGATTAGCATTAGAGGAACCTTGTAGAGTTGTAGATGGATAGTTGTACAAGGAAAATTAACTACTACATATTGCACAAAGCTAATATGTGAGGATTCGTCCTAACCTATATTTATACTTTCTTGATGGCGACAAATAATTAAGTTTAATTATTTGTATTGGGCCAGCACCACAAGGAATATCGGCTAAGCTTCTTGTTGAAGAGGGGGGCAACCCCAAAAGAGTTCGCTCCATATATCCATCATGCTCACTAACTTCTACCAATTTGATGGATTATGCATGTGCTTGAATATATGATTTTCAAAAGAAAATTTGGAAAAAACATAAATCAAATAAAATATTGGATAATTTGGTCACTAAAACTTGATAAGACATCGTAATTTGCGATAAATTTGTTTCTTATTACAAAAATATCCATGAATTACTTGCTTGCGAATTGGCCATCATATTCTTTGGTATTTTAAACTGGCTAGCTAGCTATCTACGAAAAGCATAACATAAATGGTATATAGTCTGAAAACAGGGAAACTAGTGTACGTCTATAATTAAAGCGTGAGGGAATCTGCAGCTAATATGTATTTGGCGAACTCTTTTTATAATTTCTTGAGTAAGCAAAATATGCTAATTATAACTAGTTACCATTAATTTTCTTATAACAAGTTAAGAATGTCAAAACCTTAGCCAATAAGGAAGTCTTAGAAGTAGTTACGCTAAGAGGTAGTTTAGTACATGTTTGAATGAACATCCGTATGATACCATCTCTTTGGAACATATTAAGTACATATCTCTTTGGAAATGTAAAAGAAAAAAGTCGCTTAATGATCATTATATATAAGGAAATAGTAGAACATAACTTTTTAGTTATAAAAATTAATAGGTCATAACTTGTTAAATTATGGTTTATAACTAAATAAGTTATGGATAAACTTGTCAAGTTATAGTTTATAACCAGATAAGTTATGGACAATTATGGATAATAACTTGTCAAGTTATGGTTCATAATCAAACAAATTATGGATGAAAATAGTAATTTGGCATATTTATTAACTTATGTAAACTATTAGCTTATTAATTTTAATTCATCTTAAGTATTAGCCTATTTTTCTCTTTCTCCCTTATATATATCATATAAAATGTATATCTTCAGATTTAAGCCACCTTTTCTTTTCTTTATATAGTTTAAACCAGGCTAAATGGGCCCACTCGAGACCCACTACTATTGGCTCGAGCCCGACCGTAAATTTTTTTGGGCTGCCAATCCTCTCTTTTAGGGCCAGATTAACCCGACTCAAATATCATATTTAGTTTTTTTTTAATACCTTATAAAATTGCAGTCGACCCTAAATTTTTAGGCTTAAGGCCTGGCTGGACCGGGTCCGACCAACCCTTTCTCTTTTAAAATCGGCTCAAGTTGACCTGAAATTTCTTTTTAAATGGTCTAAATTTACACCTCAATCTCAGCACAAAACTTTATTTTTTTTTTTTACTCTTTTTTTGAGATTATTATATAGTGATAAAGGCCTGGACCAGACTTTTATAGTTTATGGTCTCGTTCATTTTACCGATTCGAGTTTTCAATTTTAAGTTTTTACAGTAAAAAACTCTCAAAAATATCACATCTAACTTTTTTTACTACAGTAAAAGTTTTAAAAAATATCACATCTCAACTCGAATTGAAAACTTGAATCCCCAAAGTGAACGAGGCTATATCATGCCGAAATCCGAATTATGAATTAGGACTGCTGACTTTACCAATAGGAATATTATAAATCATCAATCAGTACGTGTTACTTTTAACAGAAGTACCAAATTCCTTTCCTTAAACGTTATTAGTCCTGCAATGGGTTCACAACTAGCAATCTGCCAATGCAAATGTTAAAAATGACACATTTGATTTATATATATATAAACTCTAATACATTTAAAATGTTTATTCGTCTTTTATCAGAAATATTAAAGCTTTTTTTATTTCATGACTCAAATAATATTATTACAGTGTTTTTTTACAAAAATTTAAAATTAATTTTTTTAGTTATAATATTTTTTTCTCTTACATTCACAAACTTAAATTATGACTTAAATTGAAAACAAACATACCCTATACTTTAAAACTTACGAAAGCATTTTTTAATTTCTTTAAAAATTAAACATGATAATATTATAATAATTAAATTAAAATGGCCAATTTTCAGATAAAAAACTGAAAATGGTTAGTACAACAACAATACTAAAATCAAATGTCAAAATTTAACATTTGACATACTTCGTGTTAAATTGGTCATCCGATATAAAATATATCAAATTTAACACAAAATACACTATACCGGAGAAAATTTTTTCACTCAAGCGTTGTATTAAAGATGCTATAATACGTACTCATGTATCAAATGCGCTGTACTCGTTTTTGTGCGCTCGTTTTTGTCGTTCTCCAAAATGACAATCGCCACGACATTCGTCAGGTGCATTGTCGTTCTATTGCATGTCGTATAAAATTTAATACGACATGTCGTTTTTTTCCACTGCTGTAGTCGTTTACCTTGGACACTTTATCTGCATAATCAGAATGAGTTGTTTTCTTCGTTTTTCACTCCCAAAAGGAAAAGAGCAAAAAAAAAAAAAAAAACACAGTGATGTTTTCTAGGCCGTGTTTCCGTTTTTATTTTTCACCTTTTTTTTTTAAATAAAAATATTTTGATACAATAAATATAAAAAATAAAAATAAAAATAATTTTTTAATTTAATATAAAATAAGAGAAAAATAAAAAATAATTTTTTTTTTTTTTTTTTTTTTTTCATTTTTAAAAAAAAAGAGAAAGATAAATATTATTAAATTTTTTTATATTAAAAATAATCTTTTGATAAAATTACTAAACGTTTTTTAAAAAAAAAATTATCTAAAATTAAAAGCGTTTTTTATATTATTTTTATATAAAAATTAAAATTATTTTAAAATTAGTTTTAAACACATTTAGACCTCGTTCACTTCACCGATTTGAGTTTTTAGTTTTAAGTTTTTACAGTAAAAAATTCTCAGAAAATTTTATATTAAAATTTTTTACTACAATAAAAAACTCTCAAAAAATGTCACATTTTAACTCAAATTAAAAACTTCAAATCCGCGAAATAAACGAGTTCTTAATTTCTACTGTGTTGTTTAACTTGTTGCTGTTTTCTGTCTATTGGACAAATCAGTATATTGGTGTCCTCAACGGTCATGATTAATCAACTTGCTTCATCTATACCGTGGATTTCAAACGCGCTTTGGACCAATATTCCTCCACACACAGAATCATTTCTTTAGTTTCCCTTTCCCTTTCCGATTGTTGGCCTACTATATTCTCTCCCACAACCCAGCCCCTCTCTCTCCGCTCCCGTGTCTCTCTCGATCTCTCGCCAATTTCATAAGTGAATCCCACGCGCCATCCATGGCTTCCCAACCGACACTCCCGGTCTCAAGCTCCCAACCCGCCGCGGGTACCGCCTCCCAGCCGCCGATCGCCACTCCCGCCTTCCGCGCGTTCCTCTCACGCCTCTCCGCCTCCCTCCGCAACGGCTTCTCGCAGCGCCGCCCATGGCTGGAGCTCCTCGACCGGAGCTCCATGGCCCGACCGGAGTCCCTCTCCGAAGCCTATTCTCGGATCCGCAAGAACTTCTCCTACTTCCGCGTCAACTACGCCACCCTTATCGCCGTCGTCCTCGCCCTGTCGCTCCTCTCCCATCCTTTCTCACTCGTCGTCCTCCTGTCTCTCTTCGCCGCCTGGGCCTTCCTCTACCTTTTCAAGCCGTCCGATCAGCCCCTCGTCATCCTCGGCCGCACCTTCTCCGATACCGAAACCCTAGTCGGCTTGATCGTGGTGACGGTGATCGTCGTCTTCGTCTCCAGTGTCGGATCGCTCCTGATCTCTGCGCTAATGGTCGGATTCGCTCTCGTGTGCGCTCACGGTGCGTTTAGGGTTCCGGAGGACCTGTTTCTCGACGATCAAGAGCCTGCAAACGTCGGATTCCTCTCCTTCCTCGGCGGCGCCGCCTCGGCCGCTGCTCCCTCCATCGCCTCACGCGTGTAGTGGAATTTCTTTGTGCCCTAGTAATTTCAAGGTTTGTTAGAGTGAATCTTTGATGTACTCTTTGCCTTTGCAAATTGCAATTGGTGATTCTTGTTTTCTTCTTAGAAAGAGCGATTTATTTGAGAGATCATAGAACAAGTGTTAGGGTCTTTTGTAGATTGGATTTGGTTCTGAACTAAATATGTTCGGATATTGCTGCAAGATGTAAACTTTTTCTTTGTACTGAAAAATTTAGTTACTATAACATTCATTTCTTATGTTCTCCAACTCTTGCTTTGTTATTGTTCTTCAATTATTTATCTTGAGGAAACGTCTCTGCTATTACTTCCTTGTTTCTTTAAGTATCATCTGCAAGTTTCATTTTGGTTATGCCCATAGATTCCAATTATTCCGGTACTTGTGATGTTTGTTAAATTTGCTGTCTTGATACAGTGGCAGTGAAGGAAGTGTGCTAGTCGAACTGCAATGAATTAGATCTGCGTTAGTTATTTTCAATTTACTAGAGAAGTAAAAAAGAGTGAAGTAAGACTAAGCTGATTACCTTATTATCTTAGGTCGGAACATGTTATAGGATCTTTTTCTCGCCCCCATTTCTACGTGGGGACATAAGTGGTAGATGGATATTACTCAGTGCCTCAGTGGTAGATCCCACCCTCGATAATTCAGGTGGGTTTAAAACCAAACTACTCCTTCGGAGGATAGATATTCAGGTGGTTTCTAATGTAGAGCCGTCTTCTTATGCACTCATGGATACGGGCGGTCATGGGGAGGGATCACCACGGCTCCTTTTATTGAGAATCCATACATCCTTGTCTGAGGCAAGATTTATGCAGGCTAGTTTTACAATGTCAACTACTGTATATGGACAATTTTGTTCGATTTGTATCACTCCAAAGTAACTCCTCGTGTCATTTATCATATCTGTGGTTTACTAAAAACTTCTGTATTTTATCATGTCAAGCCATGGTTACTCTTTCGACTTCCAATGGTTGTGTAGATTGTAGAGTTAAGACAATGGAAGCTAAGGAAGAGCAATACTATTTAGCATAGGTGATGCCGAACAACACTAATCCCCAGGTCCCGTATGTGGAAAGAAGTGGTAGGGGGCATGTGTTTGCAGGACTTACTGTTCGTGAGTAATTGTGTCTGGCAACACTCATGCCCTTTTACCCTATCTTCTCTAATGACTGTTACCCTGAAGGTTTCACTATTTCATCAGCTGTTAATGAAACTGCATTTTGTGCGTGGGAGCAGATGATAACTATGCAAAGGGTGAAATAAAAGCAGGATACAATAATTGTTTACACACACACACACACACACACACATTTTTTAGTGAATTGGCGTGCATCCAGTTGAATCTGATCTGAGCCGACAGAAAGTTGAAAGATTGATGCTTCCTATACGGAGTTGAAATGTGAAATATGGAATGGAATATAGATAGTAAAACAAAGTACGAACTTCAGAAAGGCCATTGTTCAGTTTTTTTTTTTTTTTTTTCAACTTTTCCCCCCTTTTTTTTGGCTTTAATGGGAACCTACTAATTGGTGCTTACACGCAAATCTGATGAAAGGCAGCAGACAGAATGGTTTTTTGCTTATATTTGTTTGATAGTGACTTAAGTTGACCCTTAATGATGCATGGGACATTGGCGATCTTTCATTGCCTGCATTGGCTTAAGGAGATGAAGATGACATGATTCCAAATTTCCAATTACAAGCAACACCCACTTTTTTTTTTTTTTTTTTTTTTTAGTTCTCTTTCAGTTGTGTCCCTTAATGGCCAATTTGACATTCGTAGGACCATTGGTCCATGACTTCAAAGATTCAACTTTAATTTTAATTATGAAAAAGAAATTATCAAGTCAATAATTGAACGTCCATAAATTAAAATCATAAAATGAAAATTATTTTTAATTTATATATTTTTAATATTATAATAAATTATAAATTATAATTTAAATTTTCTAATCAAACGTCCAATTGTCGATTTCATTAATTTGAGTTTAGAATTCGAGTTTTGTTCTGATAAAAGTTTCTATTCACATTTAACTTTTTTTTTTCTTTAAATTAAATTTAAAATTTAAATCGCCTAAAGACCACTAAATCAGATCCTAAATGCAAAACAAGAAAGGGGTGTTCAAGTGGAACCAACGACATAACTTTCAACTCCTCTGTCCGACCACATCACCACGTCACACAACACAACATGTCAGATGATGATGATGATGACGACGACGACCCTTTTCTACTTTGAGTTTGAGGTTAAAAGCAATACGTCAGAAAAGCTGCAAGTCCCAACTCAAACTTTTCCAAACTCTAACGCATATCATTAATGATAGAAGGTACTCCTCTCTCTCTCTCTCTCTCTCTCTCTGCACTTTCCTATTTCTCAATATCAATAGCTTTTCTGCCATCCGTTCATTGTAAAAATTTTAACATGTTCTTTTATTTAAAAAATTTTTTAAAAAATAATTTAATTTTATTTAAATATATATTTTTTTAAGTTTTAATTTTATTTAATTTTATTTAACTTTATTTTAATTTTAATTTTAATTTAAAATTATAATTTAAATTCAACTCAAAAATAACACTCAAATTACACTTAAAAAAACGATCCCTTCGTATTAGATTCTTCATCCAAGGGTTTTATATATCAAACGCACACAAAGGCTTCAAATGGTAATCACCACACTGTCAGCTACTCATATATATATATGTATGTATCCGAAATGGATTGTCGTGTCAATTTTTAATAATTTAACCTCGTATTTTGAAATGCCTCCAACAGAAAGATGATGTTCTGATAAACTAATAGTTCGTTTATTTTTTATATTCATTTTTTATTTTAAATTATAATTTATGATTTTTTACAGTATTTTCTCTTATAAAAAAATACATATAAAACAAAAATAATTTTAAATCATGATTCATTTATGACAATAAAATTACATGAAGGCTGCATGTATTGCAGTTGATTGTGCGGGTCCCATTGAAAAAGATAGCCGTTGTGAGGAGCGGTTGTGGCAATAAAATTACTCGGGATTCAACCCACAAATGAAAATGACCATGTGATCGAGATGGTCAAAGAAAAAAAAATAAAAATTATAAAAAAAGGAGAAATATAATGCTCAGAGAAGAGGAAAAAAAAAGTAGCCGTTAGGGGCAAACTAGATACCAGGGGCAAAATAGTCTTAACAATCTTACATGAAGGCTGCATGTATTGCAGTTAATGTGTGCGGGTCCCAGTGAAAAAGATAGCCGTTTTTTTTGTTTTTTTTTGCTGAAAAAAAAAGATAGCCGTTGTGAGAATCGGTTGTGGGCCTTGTGGCAATAAAATGAGGGAAAAGATGAAAATAAGAAAATTTGAGATGAATTAAAATTAATAGATTAATAGTTTAATAAAATAAAAAAATTAAATTATTATTTTTATTTATAATTTGTCTGATTATGAATCATAAAAAAGTTATTATTTATAATTATCTATAATTTGTCCGAATGAACTATAATGATGTTTGTCCATAACTTAAACTAGATAACCAGGGCCTAAATTTTCTATAACTAAAAATTGGTCTTTTATGATTAAGCTTTTCATATTGACCTGTTTCTACTATTTCCCAGAGAAAAGATAGGGATTTTTGTTTTGAGCATGTTTTTCATTTTGATTTAAAAATTTGAGTTAATATATAATTTTATGTGAGATTTTTTTTATTATAAAAAAAATAAATGTGATTATTTATATAGACTTTTTACTAAAAAAAACTTAAAAAACTCAAATTAACGAAATAAGGGGATTAAAATTAATGACTTAAAATTATAATTCATAATTTTAATTTTTAAAATTTTAATTTTTTATTAAAAAAATATTGTAATAAATTAAAAATTATAATCTTAAATCATGTTAAAATTCTTAAAATAAAGGGAGAAGAACATGACCATGAGATCAAGATGGTCAAAGAAATAAAAATAAAAATAATAAAAGAGGAGAAATATAATGTTCAGAGGAGAAAAAAAAAAAAAAAAAAAAAGATTATGTGGAAGACTAGCCGTTAGGCTATATGTAAGAAGAAGAGTCCTGCACCTTAATGCACTCACCACCCGACAATTTCTCTCTCCCAATACAAGAAGATTCTCTCTCTAAGAAAAACATGCTCACGTGCTCTTTCTCTGTCACAGGAAACCCCATCCATCCCCATCCCTACCTGTGGCTCCGACTACTTAAAACATTCCTCCAAGTGGCAAGACCGAAACGAGGAAGCCATTAAAATACCCTTCTTCTTCAATCCATTTTCGCATCTTCAACTTGTTTATTCCCACAAATACCCAGTTAACAATTTCAGTCTTGAGATGAAAATAGCATTAGATTGTTGGCATTTTCTCTACTTTCTTCCGTTTCTTCTCGTCATATTATGCGTGTGCGAGCCAATCTCAAGCCAAGATTGGGATGGTGTGGTCGTCACAGCGGCAGATTTCCAATCACTCCAAGCGTTCAAGCACGAGCTCTTCGACCCAAAAGGCTTCTTGAGGAGCTGGAACGACAGCGGCTACGGAGCTTGCTCGGGCGGCTGGGTCGGGATCAAGTGCGCTCAGGGACAGGTCATTGTGATACAGCTTCCATGGAAGGGATTAGGAGGCAGAATCACCGAAAAGATTGGCCAACTCCAAGCTCTTAGAAAGCTAAGTCTTCATGACAATTCCATTGAAGGCTCAATTCCTTATTCCTTAGGCTTGCTTCCGAGCCTCAGAGGTGTTCAGCTCTTCAACAACCGGCTCTCAGGTTCAATCCCTCCTTCGTTGAGTTTTAGTCCATTGCTTCAGAATCTTGACCTTAGTAATAATTCTCTTAGTGGGACTATCCCGCCTAGTCTAGCAAACCGTACCAAACTTTTTAAACTTAATCTTAGTTTCAATTCCCTTTCTGGGTCAATCCCATCCGGTATTATTGGCTCAAAATCCTTGATCTTTCTTGCTCTTGACCACAACAATCTCTCTGGTCATGTCCCTGACTCTTGGGGTAACAATAATAGTACAACACGAAACAAGAATGTTTCTTTTCATCTTCAGTCCTTGACCCTTGATCACAACTCTCTTGATGGAAGCATTCCTACTAGTATCTCCAATTTGTCTTCACTTGTTGTATTGAATTTGGAAGGGAACAAGTTCGATGGCCAAATCCCCCAAGAGCTTGAGAGATTGCAAAATCTTTCTGTTCTAAACCTTAGAGGAAACCACTTCCAGGGTCCAATCCCTGCTTCAATTGGAAAAATTTCCACACTCACGCAGCTTGACTTGTCCCACAATAATCTCAGCCAAGAAATCCCCGACTCCTTTGCTTCTTTGTCACGCCTTAGTCTTTTCAATGTTTCATACAACAATCTCTCCGGTCATATTCCCCACTCTTGGGGTAACAATAATAGTACAACACAAAACAAGAATGTTTCTTTTCATCTTCAGTCCTTGATCCTTGATCACAATTCTCTTGATGGAAGCATTCCTGCTAGCATCTCCAATTTGTCTTCACTTGTTGTGTTGAATTTGGAAGGGAACAAGTTCGATAGCGAAATCCCGGAAGAGCTTGGGGGATTGCAAAATCTTTCTGTTCTAAACCTTAGAGGAAACCACTTTCGGGGTCCAATCCCTGCTTCAATTGGAAACATTTCCACACTCACGCAGCTTGACTTGTCCCACAATAATCTCAGCCAAGAAATCCCCGGCTCCTTTTCTTCTTTGTCACGCCTTAGTCTTTTCAATGTTTCCTACAACAATCTCTCCGGTTCTGTCCCAACTCCTCTGGCACAAAAGTTCAACGCCAGCTCTTTTGTGGGGAATGTTCAGCTTTGTGGGTACACTGGTTCAACCCCATGCCCTTCTGAAGAAATACCTTCGGCGCCATCGCCCGTGGTATCGAAACCTCATCCTCGTCGCCACAAACTAAGTACCAAGGACATAATTCTCATAGCAGCCGGGGCTCTACTCATTGTTTTGCTCATAATTTGTTGCATTCTACTCTTCTTTTTGGTGCGAAGAAAGCCTCCATCAAAAGCCAAGGACGGTCAGGCCGTCCCAAGGGCCGAAAAGGGGGCACCACCAGCTGAAGCAGAAGCAGGCAGCGGAGAGGCTGGAGGAAAGCTGGTACACTTTGATGGGCCAGTGGTGTTCACGGCAGATGATCTTTTGTGTGCAACGGCTGAGATTATGGGGAAGAGCACTTATGGGACTGTGTATAAGGCCACACTGGAAGATGGACATCAAGTTGCGGTCAAGAGGTTGAGGGAGAAGATCACAAAGAGCCAGAAGGAATTTGAGACCGAGGTTAATGTGTTGGGGAAAATCAGACACCCCAATCTCTTGGCTTTGAGGGCTTATTACATGGGTCCTAAAGGAGAGAAGCTCCTTGTTTTTGATCACATGCCAAGAGGAAGTCTTGCAACATTTCTCCATGGTAAACTTGAACCCAAATTCTCCCTTATTTGTTTGATTTGTATTAGTCTTTTTATTGGTTCTAAAACTTTAGCAAAACTGTGCCTTTGGTTTCAAAATTTAGAATCATAGCATAATAACAAGAAGGAGAATTTTTATAGGATGATAGAACACAATTTTTAACCGTTAGATGTTCGAAGGTATGCTAAATTATTATACTTTCTTTGATTTAGGAACAAACCAGTAATACTAATCTAATTATTTTATTTTACTTGTTCTATTTTCTGCAGCTAGAGGGCCTGAAACGCCCATTAATTGGCCAACAAGAATGAAAATAGTCCAGGGCATGACTCGCGGTCTGTTCTACCTCCATTCCCATGAGAACATCATCCATGGAAATCTCACATCAAGCAACATCTTACTTGACGAACAAGCGAACGCCAAAGTAGCGGATTTTGGTCTCTCTCACCTAATGACAACTGCAGCAACATCCAATGTTATTGCCACTGCGGGCGCACTAGGATACCGTGCACCGGAGCTCTCAAAGCTGAAGAAGGCGAATACGAAAACCGATGTGTACAGCCTCGGTGTCATCATGTTGGAGCTCTTGACGGGGAAGTCTCCAGGCGAGGCGATGAACGGCATGGATTTGCCTCAGTGGGTTGCCTCCATTGTGAAAGAGGAGTGGACAAATGAGGTGTTTGACTTGGAGTTGATGAGGGATGCACCTAGCATCGGAGACGAGCTGCTCAACACCTTGAAACTGGCTTTGCATTGCGTCGATCCTTCCCCGTCTGCGAGGCCCGAAGTTCAACAGGTCCTGCAGCAACTTGAAGAGATCAGACCACTCGATACTATGACTGTTAGTTCTGGTGATGATGGAACTGGAGTTCCTTCAACTAGCGAGTGAAAAAGCAAAAATTGGTTTCCAGAATTTGGGTAGTTAATTATATTATGGTCCCATGAAAATATGAGATAGTAGAGTAGGAGGAGAGACTAGTTGATGATCAATTCTTTCATTCTTCAAAATAGTGATTTTGGTTTGTCTTTAAATATATTTAAGTTGTGTAAATACAAGTTTGTTTTGATCCGTC
The DNA here is from genome assembly GCA_012066045.3 of Morus alba. Classification (NCBI taxonomy): domain Eukaryota; kingdom Viridiplantae; phylum Streptophyta; class Magnoliopsida; order Rosales; family Moraceae; genus Morus; species Morus alba. The sequence continues at coordinate 6,412,243 of CP050234.2, forward strand.
CAAGAGTTTTTTTTTTTTTTTTTTTTTTTTTTGTTTTCGCTTTGCAATCTCAATCTTCACAAAGTCCTTAATTGCTTTAGTTTGTTTCTGTTTTCTCATTGATAATATCATAAGATACAGTTTTGAATTGTAGAAAAATATAATAAGATCAATTCTTTCATTCTTCAAAATAGTGATTTTGGTTTGTTTTTAAATATATTTTAAGTTATGTAAATATTTTTTGATCCGTATTTTTTTTATTTTTTTACAATCTCAATCTTCAAAAGTCCTTAATTGTTTTAGTTTGTTTCTGTTTTCTCATTGTAAGATAAAGATACAATTTTTGTAGTTTTAATAAGATCCGTTTTCTAAGATTTTGGTTTGTTTTAAATATATTTTAAGCTGTGTAAATATTTTTTGATCCGTCTAAGAGTGTTTTTTATGTTTTCGCTTTAAATCTCAATCTTCACAAAGTCCTTAATTGCTTTAGTTTGTTTCTGATTTTCTCATTAATAAGAATAAGATACATTTTATAAGAAAAATACAGTTTTTTTAAATTTTTTTATTATAGTAAAAAAAAAATTAAATATAATTTTTTTTTAAAAAAATTATTATAATAAAATTTAAATTAATAAAGAAAACTAATTATAATAAAATTTAAATTAATAAAGTAAACGAGATTATGTCATATTTAATTTTTTCCTCCAATCAAAATGAGAAATAATTTTTCGTTTCATCATTGGCGTTTAATAATATATCAGCTTTTCTCTGTGGGGCTGAGACAGTTGTGTTGGACCACTGAGAAACACGACATTTATGGACTTATAGAAAATGTTGATCTAGCAAAGCTCAATCAGATTTCAGAAGGAAGGTGCTCCATTTACTTACGACTAGATAATGATGATGATGATGGAGACTAGCTTGCCACATTATTGCTTTACTGCCGTTGTCTTCGTTAACGGCTCAAATTATTTTTATTTTATTATTTTATTATTATTATTATTATTTTTTAGGAAACACGTAACAATCATTGGAATTATTTTTCCTCTGCGCCCTCCAGGCTCCCACTTAATGCACCGACAAAAGGCGTATCTTTATACGTAATCTTAACAAATATTTTCTAAAAGTATAAGAGATAAAATTTGTATTCTTTATTTTTAATTTATAATATTTTTTATTAAATAATTATATTAATAAATAATATTTATTAAAAATAAAAATTAAAAATTCAGATTCATACACTCTTAAAAATAAACTTTTCATTTTTTTTATTATTTTTTAAAGGATGATAAAGATACATGAAAACAAAGTAAGTAAAACTTGAAAAAGAAACTACAATAGTAGTACCTGGTAGGTCAAATAATTTTGTTATAAATGTTGGCTCCAAGGTTTCATTAAATTAATTAATAATGATTTTGATGATAACAAATAAATTGATTGATTGTTTACTAACATTTTTCTTGAGTTTGTTTTATGCTTAAATTGTTCAAGTATGTAGATTACTTAAAGAAAGATTGAACAATGTTAAAAAGTGCTCTCAAGTTCAAAGCTTGGAATTGGAAAAATGAAGCTTGAAGATGGATCTTAGAGTTTGAAGAAATAATGTACAAGACTTGCTCACGTAGGTTTATTCTTACAACTTTAGGGCCTTTTCGGCAACCAAGTTTTTGAGTGTAAATTTTGAAAAAAGCAACTCGAGATACAATTTTATTTGAGTTCATGTTCTTTTAAGTTTGAACTCGAGTTTTGGACTAAAACTCGAATTCAAGTTTTTCCTTCAATTCGAGTTCAGAAACTTGAACTCAAGTTAATAAATAGTATTTTTTTATTCTTAAAAATGCTATAACTTTTTCGTTTTAATTCTGATTGAGATGATTTTTTTTCTATGCGTTGATAACGAAAAGATGAATAAAACCAGACCCATATACCCTATTAAAATTTTTCATCAGCATTAAATTTTTATTAAAATACTATATAAATATAAATTCAAGTTTTGACTTACTCAAACACAAACTAAAAAAGATTCTTATCTCATATCGTAACTCAAATGTACACAACTAAACACAAACTCAAGTTACAATTTCAACTCAAGTTATCACTCAAACTCAACTCAAAATCTACACTCAAATTACCTAACTCAAAAAGGTCAAAGAACATGCCCTTAAGTCTTTTATTTGATGTTTGAGCACTTGGCAAAAATTATCTCATTAATTTGGCTAAAAGTTTTTCACTAAAAATTGTTTTTGAAATTCTTGCAAGTGACAGTTTTACATCCAATTGATTTTTGAAAATTATGAAAAATCATATTTTTTTGACATATAAGAGGTCTTTTACGGTCCAAAATTGTTGTTGAACATTTTTAAGGGCTCGAAAGAGTATCCAAACATCATTGAACTCAAATTACACTAATTCCTTTGATTTTTTAAGCTTTCAATACACACTTTGAGCCAAACTTGAGATTATTCTTGCTCTGTGTGAAAAACATCTCCTAGCATCTTATTTGTAATCAAACAAAGTTGAGGGAGATTTTCTTGGATGATCTAGCTTTAAAATTTCATTATTCCACCAAAGTTTTAGGTTGCCAATCCCTTGTAATTTGGTGTGTAAAGGATAGTCTAAATCCTAAGTTAAAGTTTGGCAATTGTGAGAGGTTGTGGTGAGCGTTGGATTGAAGAAGTCATCATCTTTGTATTGGAGTGATCGAGCTGAAAAGATGATCCAATATAGTGGAAGAAATCAAGCGGTGGTTTGCGTGGCGACGGTAGGTGTAGGCAAATTGCCGAACCACTATAAATTGCATTTGCACTTTCTTTCTCTTAATCTCTTTAAATTTTCGCAATTTGTTTTTCAATTGGTATTTATCTTGATTGATTTGCATCTTGACATTAAATTTGTTTAGTTTCTTGTATTCTTTGAAGTGCTTGAGATTTCACATGCTAAGTGTTGGATAAAATTACATTGTTGAGTTTATCATTACTATTTGCTCTAATTTTCTTATAACTGCGATTATTTTTGAAAAATTGTTTAAAACACAATTCACCCCCTCTTGGGTAGTCAATCTTAGGATAACCATAAAGACGTGTAATAAGTTCCACTTTTTAGCAAAAAAAAGTTCCACTTTTAGATTTTCTTTTTCCTCTTACATATGTAACTGGTTAGAAGGCAAAATAAGGTCCGTGGCATTTGACTAGAGACCTACTTGGTCAAAATGCTCAGTGCATAAAAACGATGTCAATTTCGTATTCCAACCTGTAGATGAAAAGATGGTTTGAATTACAACATAGTCGTATAGGCTACCCTTTTATTTTCGCTTGAATGATTGATTGCCCGCAAGGCGCAAACTCTCACTGGTATTAGTAAAACTTGTTAGAGTACACAACAATTTGATGTCAATTTGTAACTTGTATTGGTATACGTACATTTAGAGAGAAGAAAACAATGGAAAAGCTGATAGCAAAGATTGACGGTTAAAAGTTAAACAGATTTTCCTTCTCTAGCGTATTCACCGGTTTCCTCCGTGAGTTTTTCCCACACATTTGCCATCTTCTCTGCATATCCTGCCTGTTATAGAATGCATGGCATAGCATATTGTTTTCAGTTAGAAATTTAAGATACAGGGCAGAAAAATGTCGTGCTTAGCAAAATTTATGCAAGAGAGTATGCGATGAGATGAGAGTTCATACAGATACCTGATTAAGGACAAAAGCTCTCAACATGCACATAAAGTCGTCATGCCTTTCTTTGTCAAGCCTTTCAAGCTCGCTCCTGTTGTGTTCCTGCATAAACATAGATACCAGTCACATTTATACCACTTGCATATGATTTCATCATGAAATACTATGTCTTGCGTGCTTCATTCAGTAAGCTAGAACTCACATCTCTCATTAACCTACAAATGCAAAATACAAAAAGGAAAAAAAAAAAAAGGAACTAGGACCAAATATGCTTTGCTAAATCATCTAGCTGGTATTATGTAATTGATACAATACTGACAGAGTTCGGCAGAATTATTGCATTAGTTAAGTAGACAGAAGACGGAGAGAATCAGATTTTACTGCTGTTTTCCATTTCTGCAAGTCCACATGTAGGGGAGGCCTTCCCCATTTTTTACTTTGTTTATTGCAAGGATGTATAGCTCTTCAATGAGCATAAGTCAAGTGTTGTACTTGGATATCAATGTTTCCTCAATTTACATTCACCATAGCTACATTTGTGAAGAAGGCAAGAAGTTCTAACAGCTTTTTAAGACAAAGCGATGTCAAGCTTTACTTGGACGATAAGTCTGGATGTGTCGCCACATGTATACCCAATATTAGCAGAGTGAAATGAAAGCCATGATGTACCGGCAAATGAAAAGCAATTTAAAACAATAATTTACACATCATGTAATGCAAAGTCACTAGTTAGGCACTGACAAAAAACAAAATTATCACGCGGATGCTATTTTTCTTGGCATGAATCTCAAATGCTTCAACAGATTTCCAGTAAGAAAATCTTTACCTTGATCCCTTCGTATTCTCTTACAGCAGAAGATTTTGCATCCTCGGTAAGTCTGACAGTTTCTTTTAACTCCTCTATCTTGCGCATCCTTGATCTGTCCCCACCAAATATTTTGGACGAGGCAGCTTCAAGCTTCTCAATCCTAGACTGCAAGGAAGTTAGCTCGGTTGACAGAGTCTGAACTGTAAGTAAAGCACTTGATCGATCCGAAAATGCAGTGTTGGCAGCTAACATAACTCCTAGATAATCGTGGAGTTTATCCTGCAATAAATATAAACATATGGGGAGAATTGGTAGTAGTTATAAGGACTAGAGAGGTGATATGCAAGGAAGCTTTGGAGACATTACGGGACCCATCTAGATCAAAACAAAATTGGTAGGTGTATCAATGTATACAAAAAAATCCAGTAATTTACCAAATGCTTAACCGTCTGCGAATTTAACTCCCTATATAATCTGCCGGATTTAACAGCAGCAGTCGCCACGTTTTTCATATCAGCGGCTCTTACTCTTTGTGAGTTGAAAACGGCTTCATCCGTCTCAAACTTGGTCAATTTCACAAATGCCAACCCCAATTCCCCCATTGTCTCTCCTATGTCTTGCTGAGCTTTTACCAGAGCCTCAGCCTGCAAAACCAGGCATAATACAAAACATTCACAAACACAAACACCACCAATAACCAAACAAACTCCTATTCATTCATTCATCAATAAATGCTAGTAAATTTGTTATCATTCAACTACTCCAGATGTTCAAGTAAAACCAAAAACAAGATATGAACAAAGAAGGAAACAAGCACACCTGTTGAGACAAATTGCTAAGCTGTTGCTCAAACTCCAAGAGCCACTCTTTCCTCTCCAAGAACTCCTTATCTTCCTCAACAACCAGAGGCTTGACTCTTCCCCAGTCATTCACCACCGACTGTCTCAACTCCTTGAACATCCTCATCAAGTCCCCGCCGGTTCTCCCCTCCACCGCCACAACCGAAGGCTGCTTCGGCGACACGTCCACGCTCTTCGGAAGCTGCAAAACCCTCCCTCTGGTAACCAAAAACGCTCTAAGCTCCTCGCTCCTCCGAATCACCGGGTGCGCCGCCAATTTGTTCAGGTACTTCTCCACCTGAGCCCTCCGCTGCTCCACGAACTGCTCCGATTGCATCATCTGGCTCTCCACCACGCTCTTATCCGGCCGTACGGGGACGAAAAACCCTCTGTGCGTCTCCGATAACCGCTCCGACAGCGCCACCACGTCCCTGAACCGCCGCCGCACTATGAACTCGGATCCTCCGAAATCTTGAATGTTCGTCCTCATTGTGATCAGGTACGTGTAGAAAGTAGTCCGGCCGGTCAGCTCCTGCTCCTTCTGCGGCTCCGAGACCCACACCTTCAGGAAATCGGAGATTCCGTCGCCGGATTCCGATCCCGGGGAGAGCTTGGCGCTCCGGTGGCCGTTGGGTGAAGAGGAATCGAATGACGTGAAGATCGCGTCGGCGTACGACGGCGGATCCACGACGGAGTTGACGGGAGAGATCGACGGCGGAGATCGGCCGCCGCTGACGACGGATGGTTCGTCGAGCGGCAGCGATTCCATTTCGTCTTGGGATTCGTGAAGGCCGGCATCGCCGTCGTCTTGATTCTCATACTTCATCATTTCTTTCAATCGAATACAACAAGAAAAAATATATATTTAAAAGAAAAAAGAATTCTATTTTTGAGATTGAATTACTTTCAGTTTTTTCCAGATTAAGAGCGATAAGGAGGCCAGTGATGAAGCTCCATTGGATTACACGGCAAGCGAGCGAGTTCGTGAGTGAGTTTAGGCGAGTCAACGAGTCCACTCGGAGTGTGTGGTGGGTTTGTGATGATGAAGACTCGATATTGGAGAAAAAAGTTTCTAAAATTTGGCGCAAACTGAGGGACCCTTTTGCAAATCTGGCACCTTACTATTCGTCAGGATGACGCTGAAGGATGCCACGCCAGCTGCCAGGTCATCGTAAAGCGCAGATTTTAACGGCGTCTTTGTGGTGCAGCCATTAGATTCGCAGTTTCGTTTTTGCGGTTTTGTCAACAATCGCCATTTATTTCATTCAACTGGAATCAGTGTTGAAAGTTTGAGTCGGCGTGCCTCTCTGAGGTTCAAATTTTTCCAAGTTTAGTGGGCAGGGGCTCATGCCGCCCGTCTAAGCATTAGGGCGGGCTCAGGCTCGGACTGCCCGAGGAACAGCCACACAGTGGGAGCCTGCCGCAGATTTGCTTCCTCCGACCGTTGATTGCTGTTTTATTTTTTCTTTTTTTTTAAAAAAAATTTCATTCGACCTGAATTTAAGCCCGAATTACCCAAATTATCGGAAGCCCAAGTCCGTGTAACGACTAGTTTTTTAAAATTTTTCGCCCGGCTCAACTCGCCGCGCGAAAGCCTGACTTCTAACAAGTCTTTTTTTTTTTTTTTTGCCTGATTTTCAGCCTGATTTTTAGCCCAGACCAGCTCAAACCCAACCCGTTGTGACTAAAAATAACTGTTAAATCTGAATTTGGGGGAAACAAAATCAATTTTTTAACTTAAAATTTTTTCTATAAATACCCTCTCCCCTAAATATTTTTCTTATCTAAACTCTCTCAATTCCTCTCAATCTTTCTCAATCTCTCAAATCTCTCTCACAATTTTTTTAAAAACTATCACAATATCTTTATAGATTCTTTTGGTTATAATAGTATTCCTATTGATGCCCAACAGAACGTGGAAGAATGACAATTTTCTACTAATGAATTTATTATGCAGGAATCGCAAACACAACCAACTGAGGAACCTATAAATCCAAGCCGTGGTGGACATACTAGAGGTCATGATCGCAATGGTGGTGGGCGTGGAGGAGAGGCGAGTGCAAGTGCTACTGCATTTGTAAGTGTTGCAGCCTCCAAGAGGAAATGCAAGCGCACCTCGACAGTTTGGGATCACTTCGACACAATTGAGGATATCAAAATGACGGTAACACTAAACACATCGCTCAGTGTAAATATTGCTATTCTAAATTATAAGGTGACACTTTCATAGTACAACACACTTGAGAAGACACTCCGAAAAGTGTCTTCAAAAGCGTGGCCAAACAGGCAGAGCCGAACTCCACCAAACACAATTATCTTTTGATTGTACAACTGGTAGTCTAACCACTTAAAAATACGATCCGCAAGTAGATCGTATAAAAGTTGCGCAAATAGTAGCTAAATTAGATCAACCACTTAGTTTTGTAGAGCATCCTAATTGGCAACGATATATTAAAATTGTATATAATCATAATGCACAGTTTACTTTAAAAACTACTCTTAGGAAAGATTTGTTAAAAGTATTTAAACAAGAAAAAGAAACATTAATAAATCTTTTATACTCTATTAGCAGTTACGTTACGTTAACGACAAACATTTAGTCTGTCGTTGCCAACAAAGATTATTTATCAGTAACCAGACATTACTTTAAAGGCTTCGAGTTAGATAAGAGAATATTAGGTTTCAAATGTGTTCTCGGATCACATAGCGCCAATTTAATTTATAATACAATTTTAAATGTAATTCATAAATATAGATTGAGAGATAAAGTGATTGCTATAATATTAGATAATGCTAGTGCAAATACTAAAGCAATTGAATATTTTGAAAATGATTTAAGTTTATTCGGTGATAGTGATATTGTTCATCAACGTTGTGCATGCCATGTAATTAATTTAATAGTTAGATATGGTTTAAAATCAATGGCTATTCATCTAAAAGCAATTAGAGATAGTATTGCATAGATTCATGGTAGTAACTCAAGACAACAAGATTGATTTTGGTTTTTACAAGCATTAAATCTAACTCCTAGAGCATTAGCCCTAGATATGCTTGTAAGATAAAACTCAACTTATATAATGCTTCAACAATGCATCCTTTATAATGATGCTATAACAAACTATATTAGTACAAAATTAGAAGTAGGACACAGAGGCATATGATTGACAAATTACCGAAACTTTGTATCAATTATTATGGTAGGTTTTATGAAGTTATTTTAAAACTTAGTGGAACATATTACTCAACATCACCTTTAGCTTTAAGTGAACTTTTAAGAATAAGTATTTTATTTAGTGAATTTAGAAAACACCCACTTTTAGCGGTTCCTATAGCGTCTATGGAAAAGAAATTTAAAAAATATCAGTCTAAATTACCAATATTGTATGGTTTCGGTACTATTTTTGATCCTAGATTAAAATTAGAAAGTTTAAAAAGTAGTTTAGAAAACTTAGGTGAATTTTTAGGCATCGATTGTTCTAGCCAATTTCTAAAAATAAAGGAAAAAATACTTTCTCTCTATAACAAATATGAGAATAGGTTTAGAAACACAAATTCTGAAGTACAAGAACCACAACAAAGAGATGAAAACCCATGTTCATTCATGAATGTTTTCGGGTTGAAGAAGAAGAAGAAGATGACTCAAACAGAAACTGGGAGTGGATCTTCATCAAGAGGTGGTGACAACAACGGCGGCTTCAACGAGCTTATGGCGTACCTCAGTGAGAGCTTAGTAGTCGACAGTAGTGGAGAATTATTTGGTTTAGTTCAATGGTGGAGGGCACGAGCATTAACTTGGTCAGTCCTAACTCGAATGACAATTGATATTTTTTCGATCTCAATCTCCACTATTTCATCTGAACAAGCCTTCAGTACAACCAGACGAATACTTGAGGAAAGCCGAAACGCATTGCAAAGGGACATTGTTGAAGCTTTGGTGTGCATTAAGAATTGAGATTGTGCCGATCAACGTTTACAAGACACAATTTCTCCAACAAGCCAGAAATTGATAGATGAATTTAATAGATTAATATTTCACTTTGAAGACAATCCTTTAGTTTCAAATTAAATTGTAATTTGTAAATATTTATTTACTTTAGACATTGTAATTGTAATATTTCGTCACAAAATGATTTGTAATTGTAATATTTCGTCATAAAATGATTTGTAAATATTTATTCGCTTTATAAGTTTGTAAAATTTGTAATTCGTCACAAAATAATTGCACTCTTTTTTCCTTACCAAGTTCTTATCCCAATTGGATTTTTCTTGGTAAGATTTTTAACGAAACAATCATGAATTACAATTTTAAAAATTAATATACAAAATTAATTTTTTAAATTGTGTTAATAGTGTGTGTTGATTTTAATTTTTATATAATTTTAACACAAAATAACTTAATTATTATTTATATACAAATACAATTAATAAATAATAGTATATTATATATAATATATATATATATATATACAATATTAAACAAATTAAAAAATATAATAAAAAATATATTTTTTCGGGCAATTTAGGCGGGGTCGAGCAACCAAAACCAAGCTTGCGGTCCCTCCAAGGGTATTTTCAAGCTCGGACGGGCAGGTTCAGGTGTCGGGCTCAAATTCAATTTTTTCGGACAGTCGCGGGCGGCTCATCCAAAATTCCAGCACTAATTGGAATGTTTGAAGTTGAGGGATTTGAGTAATGTTAGGGCACCGGTGGTGCTTACTGCTTAGTACTATTTATAAAATTAAAATTTTGAACTTTGATGTATATGATTATTTTTTATTAATGATTATATTTAGGGCTCGTTTAGTCCGTTGATTTGAGTTTTTAATTCGAGTTGAGATGTGACTTTATGTGAGAGCTTTTTACTGTAGCAAAAAAAAAAAAAAAAAAAAAAGATGTAACTGTTTCTAAAATTTTTTTACTGTAGCAAAACTCGAATTCTAAACTCGAATTGGTGAAATGAACGAGACTTTAATACTAATAGTACTTTTAAGTATTTTTTTAAAGGATTTTTGACCTTTTGAATGATGAATAATTAGCAGTATGATGGAGGTCGAAAGAGCTGGCATTTTCACTTGTTTGCTCAGCTCCAGTTTCATTGACCATCAATGAAAATTGGGATTGAAAAATATTCTATATATCAAATATATTTTCATATTAAAAACGACATCAGTCATCAAGTTACTACTCCATGAAATGGAATTTACTAGGGATTAAAAAGTTACTTGTTCTTAAGAATTTATTTAGTTTTTAATAAATTTACCTTATTTTTTTTTATTTTTATTTTACATTTAATTTTATTTATTAGTTTGTTTTAGGTATTTTTTTTTAAAACATTTTATTTTTATTTAGTTTCCTTTTAAAATAATTATTTTCCTCATTATGTAATTTAATTTTGGTGATAGGTGGGCTTTTTTTTTGAAATTCAAATTGGGAGAGAAATGCAAGTGAAATTAAACAAAAAAACGAATTTGAATTAGCCTCAAAATAGAAATTTGCTTTAGTGAAACCAATACAAAACTCGCCACTTAGCCGTTGGATTGAAGCGTAATAAGAGCTAAATCACCCCGGACGACATGTCGCTCAATCATTAAGGAAGGAAATCCCCACTCAGCAGCCCGCGGGATTTTTAGTTTCATCGAAGGCGCGGAAATCTTGCCAGATGGAACGACATCCATTTCTAATTGTTATTAAAAAAGAAACGACATAAAATATTTTTGAGCCATTTGATAATTGTAGCGACATAAAAAGGAAAACAGAGAAAAATTTGTTCCAAAAAGATTTAATTTTCTTTTCAGCCAATTTCTTAAAAATCCAAAAAAAATATTTTTATTTTATTAGATTTAGATTTTAAAAACATTCATAAGTTATTGAGGGAGAAAATCAATTTGGATATTCAAGAAAGGAAGATGATGATTTTATTAAATTTGGATTTTGTAAACATTTGGTATTTCTTTCCCATATTTATTCTCTTTTATTTTGTAATTTTAAAAATGATGAAACCCTTGATGTTATTTAGTTAATTTTGTGAGCTAGGCTCCTAGTGGAACTAAGATTGTGATGTTTTAGTTTTTGCTTTTGGATTGTCTATGGTATTTTTGTGCTTGTTCATTCATGTGTATTTACTTGCTTAATTTCTATTTTTGATGGAAATCAAATGTAGAACTAGACTTAGATTGATTTGGAAAATGAATTTAGGTTGGACTTTACATGAATGATGCATGTTCAATATAGAAATATATTGATTTGTAGAAGGTATAGGAATATATATCGTTTACCTTGTATAACCTAATAAACCCGAACTTGAAATTGGAATTCCATGAACTAGATTCACATAGGAATATGATGAAATTGGTTTGAGGAGTTATAGTCATAATTAATTCGGAAGAACTTTATGCACAAACTTGAGTTTGATTAACTAGTACAGAACTCTTTTTCTTTAGCATGGCTTTAGCATTTTGAATTAAGGGGAAATTAGGAAGTCTTAGCTCAATTATTTACAATTGCTTGCATTTTTATTTTCTTTTAGCTATAAAAATATAAAAAAGAAAACAATCCTAGGAGCCCCTTTAAAAAAGCTAAACACAATCCTCGTGGGATCGATATCCGTACTCTTGTACACTTTATTACAATTAGGATCTAACAAACTTACTATCTAACAAACTAGGGGAAAAAAATTTGTCAAAACGACATTTAAAAGAGGCAAAATATGCAATACCTTTTTCCAACGGAACGACATTTCCTTTTATTTAATCCAAAAGGTATTATTTCGTTGTTCTAAAAAACAGCGTTGGATAAAACAAGTAGAACCGTTAAAAAACGGCATCACATTGGAACTTAATACTGTTTTTAATTTGAAACTGCATGACTTTTTTTTTTTTTTTTTATTTGAAATATAGAACATGGTATCTAGCAAAAATAACGGTTGCTTTATTTACTTCTAGGATATAATAAGAGCTAAATAGAACGACATGTCGCTCAATCATTAAGGAAGGAAATCCATTTTTAGTTTGCAACTTGCAAGATGGAACGACATATTTCTAATTGTTATTAAAAAAGAAACGACATAAAATATTCATGCCATTTGATAATTGTACACGACATATAGGGAGCGTTTGGAATTTGTTCCAAAATGATTTTATTTTCTGTATTAATATGAAAACGAAAACGTTTTCATTTTTCGTTTGGTGGTTTAATTTTAAAAAACATGTAATAATATTTAAAATAATAATATATTAAATAAATAATATTATTAAATATATTAAATAAACATTATATACATGAAGAAAACATTTTCAGATGAATAATTTTGGTGTGTTTCAGAGGAATCTGGAATTTTTCGATCTAGAGTCGAAGAGGCTGCGATCGTCGTCGTCAAGAAGTCAGAGTGCAAGGTCTCGACTCTGGTGAGGTGGAGGAAGGGGCGGCGACGGAGTCAGATGAGGAGGGGGTGGTTAGGGGCAGCGAGGTCGTGGCAGGAGAGGTAGGGGGAGTAGTCAGAGACGAGTGGGGTGTGTGTGGGTGGGGTGGGTGGGTCGGGGGGCAATCGGATTAACATTAAGAACTTTTCATACCGGCGGAGTATTCACAGGGGGTACTGCAGAACATGTACGAGCCCCTTCTAATGGAAATATCAAATTCAATGAGGATTTGGTTCATCCCACATGTACACGTCACGGGCATCTCACTTTTCTATGTTCTATAGACTTGTATGTAACTATTGAGAGTGAAGATATTATACATGACGTGAAGAAAAGTGGGGGGCAGTTGGCAGTCGGAGAAGGGGGGGCGCAGTTGGAGAAGAGTGACAATGAAAATAAAAATGGGAAACGGAAAACGATGCTTAATTGTTATCAATGTTGCATGACTGCATGACTTTTTTTTTATTATTTGAAATATGGAACATGGTATCTAACAAAAATAACGGTTGCTTCATTTACTTCTAGGATATAATAAGAGCTAAATAGAACGACATGTCGCTCAATCATTAAGGAAGGAAATCCATTTTTAGTTTGCAACTTGCGAGATGGAACGACATATTTCTAATTGTTATTAAAAAAAGAAACGACATGGAATATTCATGCCGTTGTACACGACATGTAGTTTTTCATTGCAAGATGCAAGGCGTATAAATTTATTATGAACGTCATTTAATTTAAACTACGTGTCGTTAAGTCTTCACTCGCAAGTCGCACGTTGCTTCATGAAAGCGACATGTCGTTTGACTCTGGGCCCTAGATATCTTGATATGATTGGTTTTGCCGACGAGGTCCATATGGAATAGAAAAAGGCCAATCCAAATTAGATCTCAGAATCCGATGGTAGAAAACTAGTTTAACAATCACAATCCTTAAAGTCAACATTCTCTAGAAAGGAGCTTCAAAAGAGTTTATTTTACAATTTTCTTTAACTTACAATTCAACTAGGAAAACTTAAAAAAGTTTATTTACTTTTCTCTACTTTAATTACTTCGTTGTATTCAAGGGAAGCTGCGGATTTCCTTGAGCAATTTTTCCCATCAAGTTGATCTACTCAAATAAAAATGTAAAAATGAAAGCTAAATTAGAAACCTTGAAAGCCATATTAATCTTAGTAGAGATGTTAAAATATATTAAAAAAAATTAAAAAAAACCGAAAAAACTGACACCAACTGTAAAAAACCGAAAAAATTAGTTTTAGGCGTAAGGTGACTAAAATGGTACCAAGTTTTTTTTTTTTTTTTTTTTTTTAAAATTAATAAACCAACATGCATTAAACATAAATGCTCGAGTATACACACATGTAATGAGTTATAAATTTGTATGTAGAAATAAACGTGCGTAGCCTCGTTGAGGATGAAGATGATAACAGCTCACAAAGCAAATTTTCAATGAATTGTAGCTCGCGGGACGTGGAATATTGTTTGCCCAATAAAACAAATCCCGTGTCTAACACATTGATATTTGCAACAACTTTATAGTTGTAAATATTTATCACGAGGTGAATGCTTCAATATTTTATGAGTGTGAACTTGCTAAATAAGCTCGTTTGGTCATGATCAAACACCACATAATCGTTTACGTTCGCACCCACCTACAACTACCAATGAAAACGAAAACCCAAGAAACGAATTTAACCAAACGACACAAAAAAAAAAAAAAAAAAAAAAAAAAACCCAACATACTAGAAAGGGCAAACTGAATGGCAAAAAGCACCAGACAAGTTTGACTGAGGAACTCAAGTCCTTCAATCAATCTCTCTATTTTTCTTAAATCGGAATTACTCATACCCCCCTCTTACTTTTGTTTTTATTCACAAGATTCTCCAAAAGTCCGTAACAAACTCTACCAACTTTGTTAAAAAATTTTTAATTCCCTTTTTTTTTTTTTGTTCACCTATCTAATCCTAATCTCCCTTTTCCTTACTTTCTCTCTCTTCCTCTTTCTCTCTCGCGCTAGCTATCTGACATGCTTCGGTTCAAAGAGTCTAACGGTATGTCACTCTCTGCAATTTCCTTCGTCAGCATGGCTTTGTCACTCCGTTAAAGATGTTACTCGAGTTCCTTATAACGTTGGCCACAAGAGACAAGGGCTCAACATTTCTATCATCCTTTTTATGCTTTTACTTTAAGAAATTTTGCAAAAAGTGCTATCTAAACTATGATTAGAGTTATGGTACGATTAATCTTTGCCTAATCATTCCGTGCTGGAAATTTATCATGTGTTTTGATGATGAAAAATTAATCTTGACTATAGTTAAATTTTATATTTTTTTTTCAATTAAAATTGTAATTTTAATTACTTAGTGTCAAAATTTTAGCTACTAATTATAATCTGTAACTAATAAGTAACATTTAGCTACAAGTTTTTTTTAAACAAAAAATATAAATTTGTAGCTAAAATTTTTGTAGCTAAAGCTACCGTTGAAATTTGAGCTATTTTTATCAAATGAAATCCAATAAAAAATCAATAGCTCAAATCTCTATGAAACATCATCGAACATCTAAAAATTTTAAGCGTTAGATTTGATTCATGGTCACAATAGTAAGATTATAATACGCAAGAGTTCTATTGACAGCTAATCACAATTTTACACGCTTTTGAATGTTCAAGTTTAGGCTCCAATATGCTATGTTTTGGCAGTAAGAAAAACTTAGAAGTATCTCTTTTGAGTTGACTAGTTGTTCCTTTCAAGTGTTATCCTTATTAAAATTTTGTTGCTTTAGATTACTACTTAACTAATCCTTCTCTTTCAGAAGAAATGCACAATTAGAAATGAAAATATACAGCCCATGAATCTACTAATTATTTCTGGAATTTGTTGTTAGAATAGCAAATTTTGCATTAAACATGAACAACACGAAATACCCATTTATGATCTCTTTGGCTTTATCCAAATGCAAATTTCATAACATAAAAAATAATAATAATAAATAAATCACTGTTTTTGAGCATAAGAGACAGAGATTTTCCATTGGTTAGGATCCAAGTATATTGTTCGGTGACAGGCTAACTAATTTATACATAATTACTCAATTATATATCTCTTAACGGAATATTGTTAGACCCTACCAAATCTCCCACTGGTTTCGATCGTAACCATAATACCATATTAACCCCCTCTAAAGTGACTTGATTCACGTTTAACTTATAATTAGAAACTTAACCACCCTATGATGATCATCATATGTGTTAGCTCTTGTCTAACTACCTGAACATGGGGTGGTACAGTCCTGTTATTTGATGAGTTTGGACTAGAAACTCTCCTCATGACTAAACTTTGTAGCAAATTATATATATTTCTTTCTAATTTTGAGATTTCAATACTTGGTATCTTTGTAAATTATGCAAACTGCTATTTTATTATACCATCTAATTAAGGGTTCTTATAATATATGTTTGAGCCTATATATATATATATATATATATATATATTATTAAGTACTACTGTATAATTATTTACCTATAAATAGGTACATACAACTGGGCTCTATTATCTGGATAACTACTATTACTTCTTTTTCCAGAAACTATATATGAACTAGCTAGCTACTTCTTGTCTAATTGTTTTTTTTTTCATTCAATTACCACTATTTAAAGGGAAAAGGACCGAACTAATACAAGAATTAATCGCCATATATCTTGAGTATACTTTTTGACGAATTAAACTTGGCCCCCTTTTTCCCCCAAAATGTGGCAAACTCAAAAAATATATCTTAGAATACGCGTTTTTATTTGAGGGCGGCGGTGAGATAATGCATGACCTAATTATGGTTTGAAAGACGAATAACGGTGTTGTTCTAATTTGTGATGAGAGGGTAATTTTAGATACGAAGATATATTTAGAGAGAGAGAGAGAGAGAGAGAGAGAGAGAGAGAGCGTCATACCATGATACCAACGTCAACTTCTATCTTTGTTGGAAAAAAAAAAAAAAAAGAATGCACAGTTGACCATTATGCACGTAAAAATAAAAAAAAATAAAAAAAAATTTTGGTTTTTGGAGCATTTCTGTTGTCATGTACATTAAATAAAAAACGTATTTTGCCTTCTTTGATATGAAGATTAGGACAGTACGTAACAAAGTAGGCAATGATAATCACAATATCATACTTGGAGAAATATGCTAGTTAGAATGACTATCCAACAAAGTGAAATTAACAAAATGACTTTTTTTTAAAAAAATTTTTAATGAAAAATGATCATCCAGTCATTTTTTGTAAAAAGTTGTCGTTTTTAGTCGTTCCGTAATCATTTTACAAATAAAAATTTTTAAAAAGTTATTTTCTAATAAAACTTTCCTATTGAGTTATTTTTATGATTAAGGCCTCATCATCCTTGTGCACAAAGTAATTTCTTTAAACTATTACATATTAAGAACTAAAAAAGTAGTACAAAAATGTTTATATTTAACAGTAAAGAAAAGAAAAAATTAAAAAGTTGATTTGATTAAGCATCATATTGTTAATAATGACACTCTCCGGAAATTCAACCATGAAGGAAGTCTTGATAAGCAAGCATTGAAGAAATAATTTGCTTTCTATTAGAGCAGTGGGTGCAACAACTTCCTAAGGGTTGAACTAAGTTTTGCCCAGGGATCTGACCATTTTGCTGAATCAAAACCTAATCCGCCAACCTCAAACAACCTTTTCTTTCCTAGCTAATTTCCACTATAAAAAGAGCTCTTCTTCATCTCACTTCCCTCACAAGTTCTAATCTCATTTTCCACGTTAATTAACCAAGTCAATATCTTTCAAACAAAATTTACCAAGGGCAGCTTGTGAAGAATAATGGCCTTTACTCGGTTCTTCGCTTTACTCTGGCTTCTCTTTGCTTCAGCATTATTGTCCTTGGTCAATGCCAGCGGCAAAACTCACCACCATGATTTTGTAGTAAGTACTATTAATTCTCTCTCTCTCTCTCTCTCTCTCTCTCTCTCTCTCTCTCTCTCTCTCTCTCTCTCTCTCTCTCTCTTCTTTTTCTCTTTTAGAGTCGTATATTATATTCTCGTCATTTTTTTGACTCACTTCCTTTCTGCATGTGTATTATTTGATTTCTGTTTTGGAATATATAATGGAATAATATTATATAGATTCAAGCGACACCAGTGAAGAGGCTGTGCAAAACCCACAACAGCATCACAGTCAACGGACAATTCCCTGGCCCAACCTTGGAAGTAAATAACGGAGACACTCTAATCATCAAAATCACAAACAAAGCTCGTTACAATGTCACCATTCACTGGTAATTAAATTGCATGATCATGCATGCGTACCATGCACACACATATAATATATATATATATATATATATGTTACGTGTATATCTATATATTAAAAGACATATATAGCGTGTATGTATATATTTGCATGGGGCATGCAAGCATGCTCCCATGTAAATGGATGTATATATTTGCTTTTTTATTGTTTTCTTAACAAGAAAAAGAACTATATATATTAAAAAGACATATATAGCGTGTATGTAATGGGGCATGCAAGCATGCTAAATGGATATATATTTGCTTTTTTATTGTTTTCTTAACAAGAAAAGAACTATATATATATATATATATATATATATTTTCCAGGCATGGGATTAGGCAACTCAGGAATGGATGGGCCGATGGGCCTGAGTTTGTGACTCAATGCCCAATTAGGCCAGGAGGGAGCTACACCTACCGCTTCACAATTCAAGGCCAGGAAGGAACACTGTGGTGGCACGCCCACAGTTCATGGCTCAGAGCAACTGTCTATGGAGCTCTCATTATTCGTCCTAGAGAAGGAGAATCCTACCCTTTCCAAAAACCTAAGCGTGAAACACCGATTCTTCTTGGTACGTGCATATATGATAATCATTAATCACTTAAATCAACAATATTATCCTTATTAAACTACTCTAGCTTCCTTAATTAATTAATTTTCTTTGTCCCATGGCGATTACAATTAATTATCAGGTGAATGGTGGGATGCGAACCCCATTAATGTTGTGAGACAAGCAACTCGAACAGGAGGAGCTCCAAATAATTCCGATGCTTTTACCATCAACGGTCAACCTGGCGACCTTTACAACTGTTCTAGCAAAGGTTTTCTTACTACTTTTTATATAGTAATCAAACGTTTAATTCTCAATAAGCGGAAAATTACAAATACATAAACAAAAAAACTTCCGGTAAAATCTTTAGTTGAAAACCCCATAAAAAAATATTACGTTAAGAAATGTGTGAGAAAGTTTTCAAAAAAAAGAAAAGAAAAGAAAAGAACGTGTGTTAAAGATCAGAAATTAACGGTTTCCCGCCACTGCAATAATACTACACTTTTATTTTACAGATACCGTGGTGGTGCCCATAGACGTGGGCGAGACGAACCTCCTGAGAGTGATAAACGCGGCGCTGAACCAGCCGCTCTTCTTCAAGATAGCGAACCACAAGCTGACTGTCGTCTCCGCCGACGCCTCCTACACCAAGCCCTTCACCACCGACGTCCTCATGCTCGGTCCCGGCCAGACCACCGACGTCCTCATCACCGGCGATCAGCCCCCGGCCCACTACTACATTGCGGCGCGCGCCTACCAAAGCGCCAGCGCCTCCTTCGACAACACAACCACCACCGCCATCCTCCAGTACAAGTCCGCCCCTTGCTCCTCCAAGAACTGCGCTGCCACCAATCCAGTAATGCCGCAGCTCCCCGCCTTCAACGACACCGCCACCGTCACCGCCTTCAGCCGCAGCTTCCGGAGCCCTCGGCCAGTTGAGGTCCCCACCGACATCGACGAGAATCTGTTCTTCACCATCGGCCTTGGCCTCAACCGCTGCCCCACGAAATTCAAATCCCGGCGTTGCCAGGGCCCGAACGGGACGCGGTTCACTTCGAGCATGAACAACGTCTCCTTCGTGCTTCCAAGCACCATCTCGATCCTCCAGGCGTTCCAGCAGAGGATTCCGGGGGTTTTCACGACCGACTTTCCCGCGAACCCGCCGGTGAAGTTCGATTACACCGGGAACGTGAGCCGGTCGCTGTGGCAGCCGGTCCCCGGGACGAAAGGATACAGGCTGAAGTACGGGTCTAGAGTTCAGGTTGTTTTGCAGGACACCAGCATTGTGACCCCCGAGAACCATCCGATTCATCTTCACGGATACGATTTCTATATAGTTGCCGAGGGTTTTGGGAATTTCAATCCCAATACTGATACAAAGAAGTTCAACCTTGTTGATCCGCCTCTGAGGAACACCGTCGCTGTGCCTGCCAATGGTTGGGCTGTGATTAGATTCGTAGCTGACAATCCAGGTAAAATAACCTTCTATAGTTCTATTTCCAGTACTAACTTTAGTTTTTCTATCACTTCTTGTCTGACGAGATCATAGATTCATAATCGTTTTTTGCTTAAAAGAGTTATTTTGTGTACATGTGATTTGGTTAAAAATTATAATCAACCACGTCAAGTTACTTAGATTTTTGAAAAATTTTTTTAACTGATTTTTCCTTGTTTCAATGTTTGAGTTAATTAAATAACATTGACATCAAAATTGAGCAGAAAATCTGAATCTGTGATCCGCGGTGATCATATAAACTAATATTTGTTTGATGTAATTAATAGGTGCTTGGATAATGCATTGTCACTTGGATGTGCACATAACATGGGGATTAGCCATGGTATTCTTGGTGGACAATGGAATTGGGGAGCTGCAAACGATGCAGCCTCCTCCAGAGGATCTGCCTCTGTGTTGATTGAAGATGATGAGATCGTATTCAAACATATTTGCTTTGCTACGATAAAACAAAGATCCGTGATCAGAATAAATAGGGTATCTCAAATTTTCCCTTATATAGTATACTACACGAGTTCATTGTTTTTTGTTTTCCCCTGCATTTGGGGGGTCTTTTAGTTACATTGCTCTGTTTTTTAAGTGTACCTTTTTTGGGAAAGATAAAGAAGCGGGTCTATAGGAGAGATGCAGTTGTTACAGTAGTAATGCCATCTGATCTAGCCGTATATACCCGACCTATTCTTTATCGTTTTTATTTTTTCTAATTTGTATTCTTTCTCGTAGCAAAATGTTAAACGGATTAATGGTAAAGTTTCTTTTTTTTTTTTTGGATGTTTTTGGTATATTTCTATATATATATATATATATATATATATATTTTTTTTTTTTTTTTAATTTTGCAAAGTTTATGATGTGATAAAGAAGTGAAAAGCAAACAAGTTTATTGGTATAACACACTCCAAACCGCCTACAGACATTTGGCAATCATATTGTTCTTGTATGAGAGATTAACAACAAGAAATAAGAAAGAAGAGAGATTATTATTAAAAATAACAAGAAGAAGGAAAAAGAGAAGCAGAGAAATAAGATCCCCTTGCTTTTCAAATGTAGTCAAAAAAAGATGAAGAGAAATAAGATTTCCTAGCTTTTCAAATGCAGTCAAATACAGAAGAAAACATGGTTAAACTTTTGGAGCCTTTAGTTGGGAAAATATATGGAAGTTATAATTAAAGGGAATAAAAAAAGGTCAATATGGGTGCACCAATATAGATGTAGTAAGAGCTTGGACATCATAACATTTGCAAAAAAAAAAAAAATAAATAAATAAAATAAAAGTCACTCACAACTCACAAGCTGTTCTTTCGAAAAGTATTTACCTATATAATTACGACAAGTAAATGCAAAATATCACTGACGAATGAAATTCTAAACTACACATAACAACACAGTGACAAGATTATTCTACTCTCTCTAACGATCAAATAAACGGATAATATCATTTCCATTACAAAATTAGTACATAAGAAGGTAAGGAGTTTCTCTAAATCATCAAATCTGTATACATTATACTATTACAAAGTTAGTTCGAACAAATTTAGTTCGCTCTCTGGATGAAATTTGTACATCCATTTCTAGCACATTTTTGGTTTTAATTGAGAAAGAATAAAGGTAAGGAAAATCTACACAAAGATTTGGTTCAAACTAACCCAAACCCATACCAAGGGATCAAAGAACCGCGTTTTTTACAAACATCTGGTCATCTGCTATCTGGGGATTAATCTACCTGAGATCAACGAAGAAACACAACCTTTAAGGCAAGGAATTACAAGACGAATTTACTATTGTTGGACTTAACAGAGCTGCTTCTATAACCATCCCTCACGTGGTGCTGCATCACCAACACAGACCCCATCCCTCCGCAGAAATCCGACGATGCCAGCGTGTCGCCGATCACTCCCAGCTCCTCGTTCTCCACGAAATCTGACATATCTTCCTCGCCCATCGACACATCCCAGCTCCGTCGCCGCCCCACCATCACCAAGTCGTAATGCCCCTCCACAGACCGAATGGCATTCATCACCTCCACCTCCTCCTCCACCTCGATCTCACGCCAGACCGCGAGAGCGTTCCCTACATTCTTCAATTTAAACTCCTCTGCCGCGGACTCGTCGAGGTTCACCTCTTTTTGCTGTTCTTCGTTGGTGCATTCCTTCTTGTTCTGCAGAACAATTCGCACCACGGTGACAGTCACCTCCGACTGCTGGTTCGACATGCGAGTGGCGTAGGCCAAGGCCTCGCGGTCGTCAGGTCCGCCGATGAAGATCGACGCGATGTGGTAGGAGAAGTGGGACGAGCTCATTCCACAGGAAAATCCCCTGTCGACAAGAATTCCCACGGTACATGGCGCGTATGATTGAACATTGACGTTGAACTGGCGCAAGGCGGCGGCTATGCTGCTTCCGACGCTGTACCGTTGATTCTGGTGAAAGGGGACGATAATGAGAGGGATGAACTTGTCTTGAGCGAGACGGCAGACACTCTCATGCATTGTCTTATAGGACGCGATCATGATAAAGGGCATGATCAATACAGGGCCTCTGGAATTGTTCGAGTAATTCTCGAATGCCCGGATGATTTGATCGGTGCTGGCGGAGAAGGCGAGCTTGAGCTTCCTTCTGTTCTTGTCGTAAGGGACGAGGAGTGGCGCCGCAAGTCCATTGAGTTCAGAAGTTTGGACAATGTAGGCGCAGATCGAGCTCGCATCTGTCGGGTTGGAGGCCTCAAGTAGGGTGATGATGCTATGGACGCTTTCCTCATTGTGAATGGTGCAGAGGATCCGAAACTCGGTGTTTCGAGGCATGGAGCAGAGTGTCCTGAGGCCTCGGTGCTTGACGGACAGGTCGAGGCGCATTTCAGGCGTGCATAAGTACTTTATCAATGGCGTCACGATCATAGTCACTCCAAGCACGGACAAAACAAATTGAGTATAAGTTTGATCATCAATATACTGCAAATGGTAAAAAAGTTCTGGTTTAGCGTTAAGACAATGGTAAAACTAGTTCTAGCACTATAAAAAGGGAAATGGAGGAAAAATTAACCTGATTGGATTTCCATCGATGGTAATGGATTAGCTCAAGAATGCCCTTGATGTTCATTATTAGGCCTAGCATAAGAGCACTTCTAACGCTGATCTTGCAAGTAAGGGAAGCCAGGAAAGTCCCAAGAAACTTGGTGAAATACGCCAGAGCAATGATGATCTGAAACTTGATAAACACTGGCCAGTTATGAATGGCTTTCAGATCTGTACTGTAACCAACTTGAACAAAGAACATGGGCATTAGAAATTCAGACACCACGGATTCTGTCTTAAGGACAATTGCTGACCCTAATGGTGGCCCTCCTGGAATGACCAAGCCAAGAAGAAGAGAGCCAAGAATAGAGGTTACACCTATACTGCTTGAGACTAATGCCATCACCAAAACACCAAGCAGCACAGTGGTGATATAGATTTCTTTTATTGGCTTCCCAACTGGGGTTCTCTTGATAGCCGACCGCACTGACCGGCGAATGATAGTGAAGGTGAGCAGCACTAGTGTCATGAAAGCACAGAGAGCCTGGATAGATTGGCTCAGCTTTTCTTGCTTAAATGCGACGGACAATGCCAAGAAGAACCAGAAAATGATGTCGTTGAGCACGGCAGAGGACATGGCGAGCTGACCGAGCTCGGAATTCATGAGGTTGAGTTCCTCCAAGGCTTGAGTTAACACGGGGAAAAATGTGTATGATAGAGACAAGGGAACATAGAAAACGAAGGGTCCTCTGACGCGTACGCCGGGAAAAGTACTGAGCTGCGCGAAGAAGAGGCATGTCCCGACTGTTACGGAGGATAAGAAGCCAAAAATCCCAATTCTCCAAGCGTTCTTAGCGGACCTCATGATAAGGAATTTGTCCATCTTCACTCCCACAAGGAAGACGGAGTAAATTCCACCGATTATGGCCATTGTAAGCAATAACTCATTCTCCCTCGGTGGAAACAATAACTTCTTGATTAATTCGTTGCGTCCTAAAAATGAAGGTCCTAAAATAATGCCGCCCTGTGAATTGAAAACGAATATAGAGTCACATTAATCACTCGGCGAACTTCGAACGAGTATGAAGAAATTAACAATACTTGGTTATCTTTTGAGTTGTTATGCCCCATCAGTCACCTTAATGCTCTGTTTGGTAAGAAGGAAAGAAAATAGGAGGGAAAGAAAAACTATAATGCATAGAAAATTAGAAGGATAGAAAAGATTTTGATTTTTCCTTGACTTGTTTAGTATGATAGGGAAGAAAGAAAATGAATCTACCTTCCCTTATTTGGTATTGAAAGTGAAACTAAAGATATAGAAAAATTATTATTGGTGTAATTACTTTTTTGCCTAAATATTTTTTATTAATATTCTTTTCTAATAAAAGTATAAATAATACAGTATTCAACATCAAATTAACTCAAAAAATTCATGTAACTTGAACATATATTCCATCTATATTATACACACATACATATATAAAGGTACAAAAACAAAGTTTAACTTATATAGCATTAATGCATCATTAATTTTTTTAACGTTTAAATACAACAAAAGAGTAGCTAGCTACAGTTTAAATACAACAACTTGTTGAAAGTTCAAATACAACAAAAAAGTGACTAGTATAATATGCATCTACTATTGTAAAGTAAGCGAAATTTTCCACAAAAGTATTAGTTTGTATAGTCATATATATTTCTCAATATTCACCTGCAGTCAAGTATCAATAAAAACTATATGTGATCAACTAAGTACCATATAGATATATTTACTAGAAGGGTTGTAAATTGGTGTGACTACTAAACTTCTAAACCATATGATTTCAGTCTTCATTGTTATACATCATCTTCAAGAGCAAGTCATTAACATACAACGTTGATATTAGACAAAAAAAAAAGTGAGAGAGAACGAAACAAGAAGAAGAAAGGCAGTGAGAGATTCATTAACATATTAGATATTAGACAAACAAAAGCAAAAAAGAGAGAGAGAGAGAGAGAGAGAGAGAACGAAACAAGAAGAAACAAGACAGTGAGAGATTCAATAAAATCCTCTCACTTTTAGAGAGATTAAATATGATAGGACCCACCCATTACAATTTCCTTTCAATTTTCTTTTCCTTCCCAATTTCTTTTCTACCAAACAAGTTAATTTACCAATTTCCATCTTAAAATCCCTCCAACATTTTTTTTCCTTCCACTTTTCATTCATACCAAACATAGTGTAAATGTATATTTTATTTTATTTTATTTTTTAAAAATCCCCCAAATTTATGCATAATGTCTAATGATGTTTTTGGTGATTTCTTGGTTTGTTATAAATGTCAACGTAAAACAAGATAATTTATTCCATTGCTCATTTCTTACTTTCAAGCTGCAGTAGGCATACACAACGGTGATATTTAAATGAAAACTTCTAAGTACATTGTTTTTGCTCTTTTCTTTATGATGATTATGCGAATCAACCAAATATGTCTAAAACTTCAAAGTACATTGTTTTTGCTCCTTTTTTTTATGAAATTTATGCGAATCAACCAAATATGTCTCCAGATCTCTTGTACATTGTATACTTCTCAAATTTCCTTCTCTCCTCAACAATGAAATATTGTGATCTAATTCAATAAACTGTGAGAATCCACATAAACAAAACGAGAAAAGTACAACCTTGACGCAAGACCAAAAAAAAAACATTTTTTTTTTATCCGTATTCATTCTTGTCAACGGAGAAAACAAAAAATAGCAAGAAAAGGCTAATTAAACAGGGGGAAAAAAAAAACAACAAAAGCATTGTCGTCAAATAGACAAATCAGATACAATAAGAACTTTGAAATAAAAAGTTTTAAAAAATCCTAATTTACCGGTCCGGGAAAAAAAAAAAAAAAAAAAAAAAGCGTACCAGGACATAGCAGACGAATCTGGGCTGATTAAGAGGCCTGAGAAGGCAGTACAACAAGCGGGAGATGAAAGTGACGATGATGATTTTGGCGAGAACCGTAGGATAAACGAAGTCGAAAGGATTATCGCCGTACCAAACGCCACGGAAAACGATGTTCCTGTTCTCCGACACGCAGAGAATCGACGACGAAGTCCAGCCGCCGCGGACGGCGGAGTCGGAGCGGTTGCTGCTGCTGAGGGCGGCCATTTCGCCACCACCGACGACGCCAACCAAGTGTTCGACCGAAATACTCGCTGCGTAGAAGGTGTCCTCGTTCCCGCGTTAAGACAACCATCAGAAATAGAAAAAACGACGAAGAGAAAAGGGAGAAAAAAAAAAGGGGAGATTAAAGAGGAGACTCACCTGAGGACAGTTTTGAACGTCAAAAGCGCCATCTAAAAGTGGCAAGCAACGGCTTTCTCTGTGTGTTTGGTTCCGTACTGTTGATTAAACCCTTGTCCGGATAAGTGTACGCACACCCAAACACTCCCTTTCGACGTACATGGGCCTGAAGCGTAGGCCCATCTGGTGGGTTCGTGTTCGGCCCTACTTTATGAATCCCTCTCTTTCTCTTGAGAAATATGAATGTAGCTGGAGAATGGGGAGAACAACGTCACGTTTCGACGGGAAATAAAAATCAAAGAGATAAAAAGAAAAATAGGTTAAAATTTAAAATTTATTAAAATTAATAAGTTAATAATTTATATAAATTAATAAATAAATTAAATTATAATTTTTATTTATAATTTGTCTGGTTATGAATTATAACTTGATAAGTTATTATTCAAAATTGTTTATAATTTATTCGATTATAAATTATAACTTAATAAGTTTATTTATAATTTATCTGATTATAAATTATAATTTGACAAATTATAACTTATTAATTTTTATAATTAAAAATTAATTTATATACTTTTTAAGCTTTTCATATTGATCTATTTTCTATTATTTTTTTAAAAATTAATAGTGTGTTTACCTTTAAAAAAAAAAAAATATATTACGAAATTATCTCATGTCTCTGCTTCTCTCATGATGTCCTGCCTCGTCTTCGTTATTTTCTCTCATATTGTTTCAATAAAAAACCATTTGCTACAATTTCTAATTCTTTTCGTCAGTAGAATATAAACATATTATTTACTATTATTTTTACAAAATTTGTTATTCACTGTAATTTTTTCTTCTATTTAGCATTAATTTTCTACTTGCTTCTTTTTTTCTTTTTTTTTTTTTTTTTTTTTTAAATGAAAAGAATACCTCTCTTGTTTATCTTTTCTTGGAATGTTTGACTAGTTCTGATTTTCCTGCTTGGTCCACAAAAAATTGAAACGCGGTAATTCCTCTAATTGCTCGCAACATTTCTTGTTGTCTTTTTTTTTTTTTTTTTTTTTTTAAATAAATTACAAGTGGCTTGATTTTTTTAAATAAAACACCTTGTCTTAATCTTTTTATCCTCATCCTTTTTATTTATTTGTTTGTTCTCATTCCCACCCCTTTTACTATGCTCTTTCACTGGGTATTTTGTTTTTAAGCTTCTTTTACTCGGTATCATATACAGAGAAATATAATTCTAATATTAAACAGCTTAAAAACGTGTGATCATTATCATTAGCAAAAAAATAAATAAATAACATTAAATTAGAAACGTGTGAAGTCAATCGAAGAGCGCCCCTAGGGAGACAAAATCAAGATGAAAAATTGGTCAAAACCTGGGAACTGGGAACAACTACTAGATATGCCTCAGCAAGCAACTACTTGCTTTAAAAAAATTTAAAAAAATAAAAAATAAATAAAAAGAGATAAACAACTACACTTTGCAACTTGCATAATTGCGTATAATAATTGCTAAGACATTATTTTTTAACATATCCTAAAAAATTACCAAGAAAACATAGTTACTTAGTGGGTGTGGACCAATCCACATTATTATTAGGTTTTTTTAAATGTTGTTTATTTCACTAATTTGAGTTTTAAATTTAAATTTTATTATGATAAAATTTTTAAAACAAATAATTATATTTAATTTTTTTATTATAATAATTTTTTTTAAATAAAATTACACTTAAATTTAAATTAATAAATTAAGCGGATCATTATTAACGAGTCAGCTTTGAAATCTGAAAACAGATAAGTAAAAGTCATTAGTGACATCAGCTAAATTGACAAGCTTTAGCTACAAAAGGATAAGAGCCATTTTTCTTTCTTTTTCCTTTAATAGTAACGACACGTGTGCATGTGCAAATGGATCTACGTGGCACTCATGCAAGGCTGGAACATGAACTTCGAGCAAATTACCGATCAAAGTAGATAGGATTCATGAGTCATATGAGGAGGAATAATAGATAAATACATGGCTTTTGGTGGGCTACAGAAAAATAGGGTGGTGACGTAGAAAAAGCGCGAGTGTTCTTTAGCTATACATGGATTCACGTGAAACTTCTGGATATGATTGAATTGCCCTTGACAGCAAAGCATATACTCGACTTTGCCATTGAGTAATAGTTAAAATATTGTCACCAAATTTTATTAATTGATCAATGTGGTAAATATTGGACATGCGTGAAATAATTTGGATTTTGGTGATTTATATTTGGATTGAGTGTAACATTTTATTCAGTAGTTAAGTTTGTTCATTTTATCAATTTAAATTTTTAATTTTAAGTTTTCAGTAAAAAATTCTTAAAAAATATCACATTTAATTTTTTTATTACAGTTAAAAGTTCTTAAAAAATATCATATCTCAACTCGAATTAAAAAATTAAATTTGTGAAGTGAACGGGACCTAATAATTGTTAATAGCATCGACTATGTATATACATCATTATTTAGTGATTAGTTAGTGTAAATAAAATATTTTATATTGTTCTCTTGCACGCTTCATATGGTATTTTAGTATTAATTTTACACTTAAGTCTGCTTTAAGTTACAGAGTTAAAACTCTCCCTCTCTATGGTTTTTTTTTTTTTTTTTTTTTTTTTTTTTTTTTTTTTTAAAGAAGAAGAAATTTTCTCTACTAAAATATCTAATCACGGGAGATGTTATATGTTAAGTGACTATTAGTACAATTATATTGTTTGGAGATAAATTAAATTTCCCTCTCCAGCATACGAAAATATTAAATCCGCCATTATGTAACCCTAAAAATTAAAGGAATGGGTTTATTAACATTATGTTGTTTTTCTCTCTCGAGATTAACCTTCATTTGATATTATTGCATATTATTTGGCATATGCATTAGGCAATAAGAAATTGTTACTTTAGATGGGTTGAAGTGGATACCTAATAGTAAAAGTACTTGGACAATTGCAAAAAATATATATAGGATGAAGGTTTTTTTTTTTTTTTCTTTTTTTTTTTTTTTTTTCATCAAGACAATTATTTGACTATTTGGTTATATCGATCCCAATATTTCTACCATGTTTTAAAATTGTAAAATTCCTTCTCGCTTGAATGAAAATATCGTTTTCTCATTTTTTCTATAAAAATATTTGGATACTACAACCTTAATAATTACGAGAGGGTTTAAAGCATTTAAAATTACAAATTACAATACCCGAGACATTTTTTTTTAGAGCTTCTTTTATAGGACCATAAAAAATAACTACTACTAATTCTTTATTTTTAGCTCTTGAATGTATATCAGAAATAGTCTGTTTTACATAATTTTTTAATTTAATATGATTTTAACTTAATTTAACAGATAAAAATTAACCCTATCGATAGGCAAAATAACCAAACAAACTCTATTTTTTGTGATTTTAAAAAGATTTTTTCTTTTTTTTAAAAAAAAAAATATAGTATAGACTTTTTCCCTGCGAAATAAATAAGCATACCATGTGTGGTTTTTTGTCCTTAAGCAAATTAGGAAACAAACATATAGTTATATTTTTATTTAACTAAAATTGCAAACCTATTTTAACAAGATTGCAGTTTGGTTCTCAGGTTGTCTTCCAATTGTGATTTGAACTTTTTCTTTAAAGGTAAAAATATATCATTTATAGTAAGAAAACGACATTATGATTAACTAGAAAATGACCTTCAAAAGGAAAGTGGTATGACGTGCTTAAAAAGTTATTTGGAAATAATGCACACATATAAAAATTAATAAAAACGTGCAACTATTTAGTATTTACCATGTAAACTGTAAATCTTCCTAGATAAATCAATATAATTTATGGACCACTTATTTTAGTATAACTAATTTTTACCTTTTCTGTATTCCCTTTTCTTTTTGATAATTTTTCGTATTCTTCTTCAAAGTATCTATACACTTTTCGTTTAAAACACAACATTCCTCTAGTCTTTATTAAAATCAGAAAATTAAAAATTGAAAAGAGGGTGTATATATTATATAATTCACAATTCACATTCACATTCTTCATTACATATAGACGAGTTTTTAATAGTTTTATTTTTATTAATTGTTAATAATCAAATATAAAAATTTAATAATGTAATGTAAAAAAACTCAATTCATAAATATTTATTATATATTTTTTATTAACTATTTAATTTATTACAATTATTAAATTAATATTACAATTAAAAAAATAATATTTATTAATAAATAAATATTAAAATAACAATTAAATAATATATATGCATTATATATGCACGTATATATATAACTAGTAATTAGAACACAATAAGGAAGTCTTTATTGACGTTTGAACTTTGAACCTCGAAATAATATTGGCATTCATGGGATGTTAATGTTTCAAAATAGTTTGAAAAAAAAAAATAGCTCGAAAAATATTCTTGAAAAAAATACAATTACGTTATCTAAAAAAATATAAAAATTACAAATTATCACTTTTTCGTCTTTAACAAGTTGTAATTAAGTGCTACAGCGAAAACCCAACCGCGTAGAATGGTGTGTTTGGACCCTCCGATGACGCAAATCCAACCAACCACAAGAAGAGCGTGAGCAAGAGACAGCGGATAATTAGCTAGCTGCCCCTCAGTGGCCCAACCGCAATTTCACGAAGGATCCGGGACAATATCGGAAAATCAATAAAATTGTAATAACTATAATATCAGCATGCTTCGGCACCAAGAAAGCGAAAGCGAGAGGCAGGTTCGGGATCCTTCGGACGACACGTGGCAAAAGAATTGGACTAGGAAAGGCCACGACCCGGCTGGAAATCGCCAGGTCATCGATGTCCTCACGAGTCCTATAAAATAAATTAAACAATAAAGAAATATCAGAAATATCTAGAGAAGTCTATAAATATCTCTCACAACGTATAGGCTCACGATTTCTGGATTCTCACACAGCTTAAAGAAAGAAAAGAAAAGCACTTCCAAACCTAAACGAAACGAAACGAGAAGTCTCTCTGAAAAAAGTTTCTCACACTTTGAAAAACGAACGCA
This sequence comes from Morus alba, assembly GCA_012066045.3. NCBI lineage: Eukaryota > Viridiplantae > Streptophyta > Magnoliopsida > Rosales > Moraceae > Morus > Morus alba. Next base: position 6,443,655 of record CP050234.2, read on the forward strand.
GAAAATACCAGAAGAAAAGAAAGGGGAAGAAAATCGAAAAGCTTCTGATCTTCGTTTGTCGCAAGGAGGTTTAGTGTTCTCGCATGTCATCTGAGACGATTGGGAGGTTAGTTTGATCGATTCCTTTCTCTTTTTTTTCCCGTTTCTTTCAGTTTTGTTCTTTTTTCTTTTTTTTGGGTTTAGGTTGTTGGATTTCGTTTGGTTTTGGTTTTCCTCGAGTGAAATTGTTCAAGAAATTGAGGTTTTAAGTTTTGATTGGGTTCCAAGGAGTTGGTGGATTTTTTTCTTCCTCCTTTTCTGTTTAATCAGAGATTTAGGGTTTTATTGATGTAGATTAGGGATTCTTTTTGGGAAACGGCATTTTCTTGTTGAATTTGATTGCAAAATTTGTCATAGTGCTGGTAATTGATTTTGGTTTGCTTGGTTTGCAAGTAAATTTCTGTCCTAAGCCGGGCAAGTTAGAACCTTCTTTTTGAAATTTCTGCTTTTTCTTTTAATAGAAATTCTTAGAACCCAAGAAATCTGTCTTAAGAAATTTCCTTTTTTGTTTCTCCTAGAATAGAAGAGGAAACTACTTGGATGGGTAGTGTGAGATTGGATTCTTGCTTAAATTTACGCATCTGTATTTCCCTCAATAAAGAGGAAATTGATTGAATATTTTTTCTGCAGATTCTGAAAGTGTCGCTAATTATATTATCCTGTACTCTGATTGAGAGGTGGTTGCTTTGAAAGACTATTAAAAAATTTCAGTTTTTGAGAAGTTTCAAAGAATGGGTGCTCTTAATCATCAAGGTTTTAACACGAGTTCTCTTCCTTTCGATTCTACCAGGAAGAGAAAGACGCGGAGTAGACGGGAAGGTACCTCTGTTGCTGAGACACTCGCCAAGTGGAAAGAGTACAACGACCGTCTAGATTCCGGCAGTGGCGACGATGGCAAGCCGAATTGGAAACTTCCTGCAAAAGGGTCGAAGAAAGGATGTATGAAAGGCAAAGGAGGACCTGAGAACTCGCGGTGCAATTACAGAGGAGTTAGGCAGAGAACGTGGGGAAAGTGGGTTGCCGAAATTCGGGAGCCTAACAGGGGAAGTAGGCTTTGGTTAGGTACATTTCCCACGGCTTTGGAGGCTGCTATAGCTTATGATGAGGCTGCCAGGGCTATGTATGGTCCATGTGCTCGCCTTAACCTCCCGAACATAACTGACTACACTTCGTTTAAAGAGAATTTGAAAGATTCTTTTTCGGTTGAGACTCCCTCAGGCTCCGACTCAACAACTACATCGAATTCCAACCTCTCAGAGGTCTGCGCGGTTGTGTCGAGTGTGAAGCAGGAGAGTGTTGAAGGTGAATCACAAATCATTCCACGGCTCACACCAGTCACTGAAGCCGCCACGCCTATTAGTATGGTGAAAGAGGAAGAAACTCCTAAATGTGTTAAAACAGAAGCTAAGGATGAGCTGATGGATATCGAGGATCGGAGTTGGGCCGATGTGTGTGGTGTTGGTGGGGATTTGCAGAGCTTCTCAATGGATGAGATGTTTGACGTGGACGAACTCTTGGGGCTTATGGGCAAGAACACGGGCTCGGTGGAGGATTTATGCTACAATAATGCCGGTCAGCCAGTGTTGTCCGACAATAACAATTTGCAGTGTGACAAAACATCTAACTTATCATATCAATTGGAAAACCCCGATGCAAAGTTGCTCGGAAGTTTGCATCATATGGAGCATGCGCCTTCAGGTGTCGACTACAGCTTTGATTTCTTGAAGCCCGGAATACTAGAGGATAATGATGTTGGTATAGATGATCAGGGCTATCTTAACTTGGGAATATCTGATTATGGGTTTTGAGACGCAAAGTGAGGTTTAAAAAAACAAGATTTCTGATTGAAGACACTGCAAATCTGGAAGATGGACCTTGGTATATTCACATGGGAATTGTAAGGCTTGAAGAAGAATGGTTCTCGAGTGTGATAAGATTAGTTTGCTACACGGACTAGTAATTTTCCAGCCAATGTTCTATACGTCCTTTTTTGATTTCTTTTTTACTTGGCGCTAACTCGTTCATTGCATCTGGACTGACCCGTGAATGAGCTGGTTCTCTATGGCTTTTAGGTTGGAGAATTTAGCTATTAAATCACTTCTTTTATGTTTTCCTTTTCATCTTTTTCCCCACTCTCTTTGTCCATCTCCTGGCAGTTCCCAGGAAACAGAACTTGACCAGGCCACTCATACATATATACTCTGTTTAGAATTCGAACTTTGTTTAAAAGAGTTCATGTTACTGACATTCTTTTTTGTATATATCATATGGTATTAGAGTTTACCTTTTGAGTTTGTTGCGGTTGTGTATAAACTAAAACATGAATGACAAGGCTCTTGTCTTTTTAAGCGTTGTGTATTCTATTGATCTTGAAGTGCCTTCTTTTTTTTTCTCTCTTTTTTTTTTTTTTTTTTTTCAAAACAAAAAAATGGTTTATCGTTTTTCTAGCTTCTTTATATATGTAAGGCTGGGATTTGAGTGCGGTCGAATAGTAGGTGGGATTGTAGAAAGTCTCAACAGTTTTGGACCACTGTTTACTTGGCTTGGCTGTTATCTGTATTGTCTCTTTGGTTCCTTTACCTTGCAAAACCATTATGGAGCTAGTGGAAATGATACCCGATCTTTGCCTAGTTCTGAATTAATTTGTTCTAGACAAGTAGAAATTGTCACCATCAATGAAGCTGTCCTGATATAAATCACTATAAACAAGTTGGGTGAAGCACCTACTCCAATAGGGGTGCAGACCAATTTGTCATGTGGTCAGTTCCCCATTTCTTTGTCAACATTAATTACAACAATAGAAATTTGCACCTACTTCGAAATGTTATCCTCTTGATCTATAAATGTCATAAATACATGTCCCAGCAAAAAAAAAAAAAGAGAAATATATGGCCGGTTAAGAAAAAAATTGAATTTCAGTGTAAATGAGCTCTTTTTTTATTTTTTATTTTTATAGCTGAAATCAACAATTAATTTTAACAAAGATATATATGTACATCGCTTGGTTGGTCTCAGCAAAAACATTGGACTTATCTTATTCATATGCTACGAATATTTAGACATTTAGTTTTGAAGACTTGAAAAACATTATTATGTCCCTCTTAAAAAATAAAAATCATTATATTATTAAAGCACGCGGAAAGTTATGTAAATATTTTCTTAGAGTACAATAGACATCCCCAATTTGTGGCGGATAAAAGGGAAAGCAAATGCCAAACTAGGCACCATCTTTATCCTTGATGTTTTTTTTCCTGCACTAAGTTCATGATATTTTAGTAAGTGCAGAAGTATTTCATCTAATGCTCAATTTTTATTTTTATTTTTATGTTTATTTATTTTTTGCTGAAATCATCTAATGCTCAAATTGCGGAAAAAAAGTGCTCACCAGAAAAATTAAAGTACAGGAAAATTTTTCCAGATAATACTCCTGACAAATCACGTTTTCTGCAATACTATAATGTGCTAATGCGAGACTCTGGTAACAAGTGTTCCTAAAAAAGATCTTGCATTTTGTTTTAAGGATTGAAGTTATTTGTACATTCCAGCCTTTTTAAGTTAATGTGTATTTATACATGTATTACTTTAGCTTGAGATAGTGTCATACTTTTAGGGGGTAGGGATAGTATCATTTGTGAGGTAATAAATAGAATATGCTGATCCCAGACATAGTTTATTACTGTTAGGTCGGTAAAACTATCCTTGTAGCTAAGGTAAAGACATGAGTTGCCCCTTTTTAGGGATAGGGCTGGCAATTTAAGTCACAATGACAACACGATTCAAAATCAATACGAAATTAGAGGGTATGGGTTTGTCTTAAATGAGTTTGGATTAAAATGGGTTGAACCCTTCAACACGATTAAATAAAAGGTTAACACGACATGAGCTTTCCAACATGAAATTAACCCACAATAACCTATTTATTAAACGCGTCATAAATATGTTAAAACAAATACAACACATTATAAACTTATTTATAATCTGTTTTATAAACATATGTAAAAATTGATCTTGTTTTCTTGTGCTTAATTGTTGTTTATTGTTTTAGTACTTTGTTTTGTTCTTTCAAGTTTAATAAGTTGATTTTTTTTTTAACTTATTGTTTTTTTAAGCTTAAAAAAATGGATTTCAATAAATGAGTTGTAAATGTGTTTCAGGTTAACACGACACGATAATAACTTATTTAGTAAAGGACTTAGTCGTGTCATGTTCGTGTCAACCTCTTAGTAAAAAATCAAAAATACCATTCAAGATAGTAAAAAGTATTATTTATATCACTTCACTTAAAAATAAATAATTGCCGTTCAATTAATAAAAAAATAAAACATCATAATGACACTTAATTATTTAAAATGACATAAATAATAGGTTTCTATAAAACCATGATAAATTATGTATTTTTCTCTTTTTTTTTTTTAAATAAGAATAAAAAATTATTAATATTGTTGGATATCTTATTCTTTTTATTTTTTGGGGGGGTGGGGGGGGGGTGGGCACTCATAATATGTGCATACCTCTTTAATACAAGCTACCTAAGTCTAGAGATGAGGGAGGCCGAGGCATGGATGACCACATGACCGCCAAGCCCGAGGCTAATTACGGTTAAGGCAATAGGCGAGCAGAAAAACGAGATAAGGAATGAAATTTGTTTAAGGAGTAAAGTTTGTAATCCAAATCTTATAAATAAAGGGATGTTTTAGGAGATAAATCCCGCGAATCAAGGTGGGATTATTCTTAAGGAAAGAGAGATAATGATCTCATTAAGAGTAATTGTCTAAGTGAGGTATAAATAGGAGATTAAGCTCCTAGGAAAACCCTAAGTTTCATCCACTAGACTAGGAGTAATTAGAGCATGCAATACCCTGTCTCCAAATAGTGAAAAAACTCTAACTAGCCCATAATGAAAATTGCTCTTAAATAAAGGGTAAATCACTCTAAATTATTCGGTATTTATTTATTTTGCACATTTAATTCTATTCATTCCTCAACAATTAATATATTAATTTCACAATGAGCTAAAAGTTTATGAGAATTTTTTATTAACGAATTTTAACCATTAACAATTAAGATCGGTAATGTAAGTACACATCCAAATTCACTAGAACGTTGCGAAACCTCAACGATATATACATTACATTAATATTATATTTTCTTCTTATAAAATTGAAGCAACTGAAGGAATTAATTTTATATTTTTTAAAAAAGATATACAACTTTTGGATCTCCTCTAGATTTTTCAAAGAAAAAAGAAAAGTAAAAATTACACTATATGGAAAATTTCTTATGATGGGGTTGAAATATAGGATTTAAAAAAAAAAATATTTTAAGATTGGAAAAAATCATATAATAATCATTTTAGTGATATTATCTTAATGATGTTCATATTTGTACCACAAAATATCATTACTTTTTTTTGTTTATTTTTTGAAAAATAGTAGAAAATAGGCCAATATGAAAAGCTTAAGAAAGTATATAGGTCAATTTTTAGTTGTAGAAATTAATAGGCCATAACTTGTCAAGTTATGGTTCATAACCAGATAAGTTATGGACAAACTTATCAAATTATGGCTCATAGCTAGACAAGTTATGGACAATTATAGACAATAACTTGTCAAGTTATGCTTCATAATCAGATAAATTATATATAAAAATAATAATTTAACCTATTTATTAACTTATGTAAATTATTAATCTTTTAATTTTAACTCATTCTTAAATCTTAGTCTATTTTTCTCTTTCTCTCTTATTTTTTTTATAAAACTTTTGGACCGGGCTTTGTCATTTAAGGCCGTGAAGTAGTCCAAAACATGATGGGCTTACGGGCAAAAACACTATAGTCAACGGAGAGACAAACAAAAAGTTGACTAAATGGAATGACGAGTAGATGACGAGCTCACACGTGCTTATTCTGGCTTAAAAGTTTTCAGAGCATCAAATTTCTCACCTGAGTGGTGGTCCCCACCTTCCAACAACTCCAACTCAGATGAATCAATCACAGCCGTCTGTTCAACATTCCATATCCCGAAATTGCCCTTCCCAACCCACACCTCTTTCTACGACATGCAGTTCTGACGACAAACCCCGGGTTTCCCAACGACCTTTTTTAATTTGCATAATTAAAAAAAAAAAACCAATTTAATTAATTGTCAATTTTACTCCCTCATCACGCCAATTTGCAAAAAAGCAGCTCGAAATTCGAAGATTTCATCTTAGAAATAGTCAGACCCGTTTATAGATTTCCCCGTTGAGCTGTCGTTTTCTTTCTCTCTCTCTTCTTTTTCTTTTTTCTTTTTGCTTTTTCTTTCACCTTTTCACACACTTCAGCGGCTACTTGTACAACTTTTTCTAGCTTCAGCAGAGTCCAGTAAGAGCTTCTTTATTTGTGGCCAAAAGTTTGCTGGGAATCTGAATTCCGATCGAAACTCAGTCGAAATCCGATTATCTTTGAGTTACAGAAGTTGGGTTTTGTTTTTGAAGGTGTGAGTTCTCAAACCATATTTTTTCTTTTTCTCATTTCTGTTTTGTTGATAGATTCTGCACTGTTGTTCTCAACAGAGTGATTGGTTTGATTTGAAAATTAAAAGCCTTTTGGATTGGGTTTGGCTTGGGTTGTTGTTTGAATTTAGCACATTGTTGGTTTTCTTCCTTTTTGATTGATTATTTTTGGTTTTCATTGTGGGAATTTCTGTTTGGTAATGCGTTATAAAGCAAGATTCTCCCTCCGTCTCTCTCTCTCTCTCTCTCTCTCTCTCTCTCTCTCTCTCTCTCTCTCTCTCTCTCGTAAACGTTAATACTGTTTGCATTGAAACATACCTTTTTAACAAATAATTGAAGTAATCAGGAATCAAGTTCTCTGTTTTTGTTTTGTTTTGTTTTGTTTTTTCCATTTTTGTTCAACTTAAATGGACTTGGTAAACTGTTGATTTGTTTCCCTTTATTGTCTTATTTCCTTCTTATTTTCTCACTACCTTTTCAGTCACGAAAAAGGAAAAGATGCTGTTTTTTTTTCCTACAGGATCACAAATAAATAGAGAGAGAAAGAGAGGAGGGAAAGGAAAAAAAACACTTTTGAGTCATTTTTTTAAGTGTCACAGCTTTCACTTTTGGCACAGAAATGTGTGAATGTGAATCACTGAATTTGCATTAACATCTTTGTGATTTTTTTTTTTTTGGGTGTGCAATGTCATTTGAATGAAAGGTGGCGACCAAGCAATGAGAAATTAGAGAAAAGGTGCGGCGAAAAAAAAAAAAAAAAAAAAAAGAAAACCTCAAAGGAGAAAATGAACAGAGAGAGAGCAACATTTCTGTATTTGGAAGAAGTTCACAATTTCCATGGTATTGATGTGGGATATTATTAACCAATTTTTTTTTTTTTTTTTTTTTTTTTTTTCCTCCCATCATTTTTGCTCTATTACCTCAAATGATGAATCGTGCTTTAGTCTTTATATAAGCTTCAAATGTGCAGAATAGAAATTGTGTTTCATCACTGTCTAGCAATCATTTGAGAGATTAAGCTTTTGGCTTATCAAAGATGGTGACAAAAAGGCATTTATATCAATCAACGCACGCATTTGGTGGTTATTGTAAGCGTTTCCTCTTTCTTTCTTTCTTTTTTTCTCAAACCAACTAACAAATTTCTCTCACTTTGATTATATCAATCAGAGTGTTTTCTCTGCTAACTTTTTTTTTTTTTTTTTTTTTTTTTATAAGCGTTTGAGGCTAGTTCTGGCAGCTCATGGAAAAGGGTAAAAAGTTTACTTATCAGGAATGGAACTATGACTTTGAATTTTGTGGACAATCCACGTGTGATTCAGGAGAGAGGTCCCTCTGTGAACCTTAGGATAAAATCAAGAGAAGCTACATTATCTGATTGCACATGCTTTTTGAGGCCTGGCATTGATATATGTGTTCTTTCACCCTCCCAAAATGAAGAGAGTTTGGATAAAGAAATACAAGAACCTGTGAGTTTTTAGGGAATTCTTTGACCCCATATTGTGTTCTATTCATAATGCATTACTTTTTGTCTTATCATAATTGAGTAGGTAATGTGCTTACCTTTTCTTTTAATGTTTATGTTGCTTGTTTGGTTCAAAATTACTGATGCTGAGATATTTTGGGTTCGTTTGGTACTGTTTTCAAATTGGTATTGTTTTGAGTAGGAATATGGAAATGATAATTTTTTGGAAATGCTGCTGAAACTGTTTTTGAAATTGCGTTTGGTTATTTTTGGTTTTTTGAGAGATTGTTTTGGTATAAGAAAAAAAGTAAAACTTCATTTTGGTATGTCCTTTAATACGTGTATTAAGTTATAGCCTTAGAAAACGAAAACGGAAATGTGAAAACAACTTTCAACCATTTTTCATTTTCTTAACAAAAACCATTCTCACAAAAGACGTTCTCGTTTTCAAAGCATTTGCAAACCAAACATGATTTAGAAAACGTTGTCGTTTCTGTGCTTCAAAAGACGAGCAGAAATATTTTCAAAAACAATTGATAAGTTTTTGATGATTTATTTCTGTTACAGGATTGGATTGATGGTAGAATAAGTTCCATTGAGAGGAAGCCTCATGAATCTGGATGCTCATGCCTGTTTTATGTTAACTTCTATACCAACCAAGGTTCTCTTGGTGCAGTGAGAGAAACACTAAGCAAAGAGATTACCGCAATTGGAATTGATCAGATTTTCATCCTTCAAAAGCTCGGTTTGAACCCTTGTGAAGATAAGCACTACAGATGGGAGTCCTCTGAGGACTGCCCTTCAAGGCAAAAAACTAAACTGCTTTTAGGGAAGATTTTAAATGATCTTTCATGGTTACTTGTTACCTCGTCTTTAAAGAGAGTTTCATTCGATGTAAGATCAGTGCAAAATAAACTTGTATATCAAATTTTGCGAGGTGTTGAAGAAGGCACTTCATCAAGTTCTCATAGTAATCTACATGCTGTGAACTTTAGAGTGGACAATGGTGTTTTGCTACCTATTGTCATTCAATTCGTCCCTGATGACTCTAACATGGTAGTTCTTAAATGTGACATAGATGAAGCTGGACCATCACCATTTTCTGACTCTATAGGCTTGCGTCGTTCCAAACGTCGAAACGTACAACCTGAGCGTTTTCTTGGCTGTGATAGCGGGTCAGAGATAGATATTGGCTATGTCCGTTCAAGGCCATACAGGGTAGACAGAGGAGAAGATGATGAAATGAATTTGCCATTATCATGCCTTTTTGGTGTTAAGGCAATTTGTGACAAGCCGCATACTGACAAACCGCATACTGTCCAAGGAAAAAAGAGAGGTCGTCCTCGCAAAATAGATTTCTGTGTGAATCAAAGAGAAAGCGAGATCACGGAGAGGAAGGAGAAATCAAGTGGGAAAAGGCGCAAAGAAGATCGACATGAGCTAGCTATTGTGCCTTTTACAGAACAAACCGATCCGCTTTCCTTTGAGTACTACCAATTCCAAGCCAGGAATCCTCCAAATCATGAAAAAGAGCTTGATGAAATTTCTCCCGAGCTTTTTTACATTAACAGCAGCGCAAAAGTAAAGAAAAAGAATAGTTACGATTCAGAAGATTTGGATATAGACACTACATGGGAAACAAGATCATTCAAGAAAAAGCCGGTATCGAAGAAAAGGGCTCATTTTGTGCGATTTAAGAGTTCAAGTGGAGAAAGAATTTATCAGAAACGGTCCTTAAGTGCAGGCGCATACACCGATCTGATAAACGAATACCTCCAAAACATTGATTGCACTGGCAAGGAAGAGCCCCCTATCACTGAGCAGTGGAAAGAGAATAAAAAAACAACAGACAACTTGTATCCAAGTAACACTGAAGTACCACTAGAAGAGGAAGAGGAAGAGATGTCAGAGATTGACATGTTGTGGAAAGAAATGGAACTAGCCTTGGCATCAATTTATGTGCTTGATGAAAATGAGGTAGAATTGTTAGTTTTTCCATTTCCTCTGATCCTTTTTTATGAAATTATCAGTCATGGACTCTCTCTCTTTCTACAGTTATATGTTTTTGTTTCAAGATTGCTAGTTGAGAGTAGAATAAAAACTCTTGTGAACAATGCAGAATCATTTATGTTGTCTTCAAGTTATGTTACTTTGTTTGGAAGCTTAATTGAATCTGATAAAACTATTTTATCTAGGGTTCAAATGGTGTGTCGAGTGCAAAGGCAAAAGCATCGAATGGAGGTTGCCTGCATGACTACAAAGTGGATGAAGAGCTCGGTGTTTTGTGCGTTTTATGCGGCTTTGTTTTGACTGAGATAAAAGATGTTTCACCACCCTTTGTAAGTCCCTTCACCTTTCATAAACTCATAAATAGAAACATTTTGTTTTTTATTTTATTTTATTTTGTTTTTATTTTTTAAGTCTTACCTTCCTTTTAGATGAACCAAGGAAGACTTTTGACATTCTCATGCTGTTTCTTGAGCTTAATACTTCTGAGATGAGGATTTTTTCTCGATTTCATTGCATTTACAAATATTGATTTAGGTTGATCTGTAACCATAAATGGGAATCATTTGCTTCTGCATTATGCTGTTCTTCAGCTAATATCTGATGTGTTTTTATTTAATGTTTTATTTTCATTTTTCTAGGTGCAACAAACAAACTGGAATTCAGATGATAAAAACTTCAATGAAGAGGATTTGGATCATGGTCCAGATGGTGATGCTAAGTTGGATTTTAAGAATAACCCGGACTCTCCAGATGATCCTCTAACAGAAGGACAAGAGAATGTTTGGGCCTTAATTCCTGAAGTAAGAAGGAAACTGCACCTTCATCAGAAAAAAGCTTTTGAGTTTCTGTGGCAAAATATTGCAGGATCTTTGGAACCAGATCTAATGGAAAAAAGTTCCAAGAAAACAGGTGGTTGTGTTATTTCTCACTCTCCTGGAGCTGGGAAAACTTTTCTGATCATAGCGTTCCTTTCCAGTTACCTCAAGCTTTTCCCCGGAACAAGACCATTGGTTCTTGCTCCAAAGACAACACTCTATACCTGGTACAAAGAATTTATCAAGTGGAAAATTCCCGTACCGGTTTATTTAATCCACGGTCGGAGAACCTACAGAGTGTTCAGGAAGAAATCCGTGGTCTTTCCAGGGGCCCCAATGCCGACAGATGATGTCAGGCATATATTGGATTGCCTAGAGAAAATACAGAAGTGGCATTCACATCCGAGTGTTCTTGTTATGGGATACACTTCGTTTCTCGCATTGATGCGAGAAAACTCCAAGTTTGCACACAGGAAATTCATGGCTAAAGTTTTGAGGGAAAGTCCAGGGATCTTGGTGCTAGATGAGGGGCATAACCCCAGAAGTACCAAATCAAGGCTGAGGAAGGTCTTGATGAAAGTCGAGACGGAGCTAAGAATATTGCTTTCTGGGACATTGTTTCAGAACAACTTCTGTGAATATTTCAATACCCTTTGTTTGGCAAGACCAAAGTTTATCAATGAGGTGTTAAAGGCATTAGATCCCAAGTACAAGAGGAAAAAGAAGAAACTGGCAGAGAAGGCACGCAATCTAATGGAAGCGCGAGCGAGAAAGTTCTTCTTAGATACCATCGCGAGGAAGATCGATTCGAATGTAGGAAAGGAGAGGATGAAGGGCCTTAACATGTTGAGAAAGATTACCAATGGATTTATAGATGTGTATGAAAGTGGGGGCTCTGACTCACTTCCTGGCCTACAAATCTACACCTTGTTGATGAACTCGACGGATAAGCAGCATGATATTTTGGTAAAACTGCATCAGATAATGTCAACGTACAATGGTTATCCCCTGGAACTAGAGCTTTTGATAACTCTAGGGTCAATTCATCCTTGGTTGGTAAAAACTTCCCTATGTGCTAACAAATTCTTCAGCGATGAAGAGCTAATGGAACTTGACAAGTACAAGTATGACTTGAAAAGAGGTTCCAAAGTGAAATTTGTTCTGAACCTTGTTTATCGTGTTGTCAAGACGGAGAAGATATTGATCTTTTGTCACAACATTGCGCCTGTTAGACTGTTCCAAGAGCTGTTTGAGCATGTCTTTGGTTGGCAAAGGGGTAGAGAAGTTTTAGCCCTCACGGGGGACCTTGAATTGTTCGAACGAGGAAGAGTGATGGATAAATTCGAGGAACCAGGAGGGGCCGCGAGGGTTTTGCTAGCTTCAATCACGGCTTGTGCTGAAGGAATTAGTCTAACAGCCGCGTCTCGGGTTATCATGTTGGACTCAGAGTGGAACCCTTCCAAGACCAAGCAGGCCATAGCAAGAGCTTTTAGGCCTGGTCAGCAAAAAGTGGTTTATGTGTACCAACTTCTGGCAACAGGCACACTTGAAGAAGACAAGTACCGAAGAACAACTTGGAAGGAATGGGTGTCAAGCATGATTTTCAGTGAGGCTTTTGTGGAGGACCCTTCTAGGTGGCAAGCGGAAAAGATAGAGGACGACATTCTGCGAGAGATCGTGGAGGAGGACCGGACTAAATCCTTCCACATGATCATGAAAAATGAGAAAGCTTCAACAGTGATCAGAGGTAAAGACTAACCTTATGACATGACACAAGTCGTCTTACAAAGTGTCTTACGTTCGGATTTCTCTCACTCTCACTCTCATTTTCTCTCTTATATATGCATGTCCTTAGTCTTGATCTCCATCCCTTTCTGAAACGTTTGGTAAGAGGACCGTTTTCTGGCTAATTTTCAAGCTGATTATTCATGTTCTTAAAAGGGTTATACGTGAATTTTGGACCTTTTTGGTAGGACCATTATGATGATCAGCTGCAGTTATTTTATCAACAGTTCATATATGTCAAACTTGGTTGCTCTTTCTAAATATTGAGGAGTGTTCTGAACCTTGTATGAAAATTAGGACCAATGACGGTCATTGAGATTATCTGCTTGTTTGGTTCATAGGTTTGAACATAAGTTCAAATTTTTGTGAGAGAAAATACTGTAGCAAAAAAGTTTGAGTTGTGGTTCAAATTGCGAACTTTTCTTTACCAATTGGTGTGAGTTATTACTTGGCAAGGTGGCAAGAGAACACCTTATCGAAGTAAAATGTTGATGAACCGTCTGATTTACATCAGATTATGAAAGCACCTTACAATAGTAAATGTTTATTGTATGAGGAAACTAGGGATGATTTTGTTGTAAGAGGATTGAAACATCACCAATTGGAAACACAGAAGTTTGTACTTGTTATTATTATTATTATTTTTTTGTTGAGTTACCCTAGGTGCTCAATTTAAGTAAGATCAACTTCTGTTAATGGAAAATGCCCTGGAGAGATTTTGAACAGGTTTGTGTATATTTTATTGATCAATTTCGTACGTAGCGTAAGTAATGGTTCCTATGTTTTGTTTCGGACTTGTGAAATCTATAGGAATGCTTCTCCAGTGAGAGAGCATAAATTTATATTTGAGAAAATTATATAGTATGACACTAATGCCGTGTTTGGAATTGTTCTTGTTTTTGTTTTTCACTTTTTTTGAGAAAGAAAAAATAAAACGATTCTAAAATGGTGTTTGACACAATTAAAAAAAAAAAAAAAGAAATGAAAATAATTTTTTAGTTTAGTGTAAAATGGGAGAGAAATAAAATATAATTTTTAGTCATTTTTTATTTTTTGTTTTCATTTTCTCCTCTCTCGAGCAGAGAGAGAGACATTAATAGATTTTTTATACTGAAAACAATCTTTTGATAAAACGACAAAACGCATTTTTAAAAATGATTTATGTCTGAGATTAAAAATGTTTTCATTTCTTTTTTTATAAAAAAAAAATAATTATTTTTAAAATGAGTTTCAAACACACCCTAACATTCAACAGCTTTATATTTATCTCATCTAATCTTTTGCTATATTTGTTAATATAAAAAAAATATTCTGGTAGCCGAAAACAAGAGTCGGATATGTTTGGTAATCTTTGTTGAGAAGAAAAATAATCTAGTAGGATATTAAAGTATCCTATCAGGATATTTTCTGGTGAATTAAATGGCATAAATGTTAAAGTTTCTGTCATTGGTGGCATAAATATAAGGACAGTATTTTTGTGAGTAGCATTTTTGTATTTCTCCCTTTTCTTAAACGCTGTATAACATCTCTGCTTTCAAACTTTTCTCCTTAAAATCGTTATATATATTAATTTAAGAAGCACAAAATTCTCAAAACTAAAAGGTCAAGTCCGACAGATTTCCTTCTTTTCTTCATAAAATACTCGTATTTGCAGTGTGCTTAAATATGTGCGTAAAACGTAAACAAATGCGTTGGATTATTCCATGAAAGATTTGTTGTGTTTAGCTTTCAAAGTCCATTTAATTGTGAAGGGCAATTGTTCCATCGAGGGTACAACGTTTTCATATATTTGTTTTAAAGGGAAATGAGAGAAATAGCCTTTGTTCTGGAATATTCTCTTTAGAATATATAGATTTTTACTAATTATTTTGGATTAATATTCTCTTTAATCAGATAACTATATCAGTCACAAGGGTATTAATCAAGAGTAAGAAATAAAAATTCATAATCATGCACTCTAAAGATAAGTTCAATAATTTTATCTTATTTCGACATAGAACTCTTAAATGAGTTAGGCCGACCCATTTGCAGAGGAACACAATATCACAAGACATTAATATGTGGACGTTATTCAAATGCATGAGTTTAGATTTTTACTCTTAATTAATACCTTCTTGGTTATTGTTGACGGTGTTTTTCTGACAACTCGTAATATCCTCCCGTGAACACTCGCAATTATGTTAATCACAGGATTAAGAAATAAGCAAAAAAATAATACAGAAGAAACAACAAATTTATAGTGGTTCGGCAATAATATTGTGCCTAATCCACTTGTGCATGCACTATATTTTTTGAGATGAGTACAAGTATTTTCTCTGTAATACAAATGGTCTCTAACCCATTTTCTGGGTTCTTTCGGTCCTATTTATAGGCTCTCTCATGCGATTATACATTCCCGGTTCCCAAGAGAGAAATCATATTCCGTCCTCGGTCTTCGTGAGGATAGGTGAGTTCTCATGATGACTTTTCCTGAAAATTCGGCTGATCCCCCTAGTCTGACACCGGATTTCTTGACTTCTAAAGTAGCCGTCGGATCAATACTTCCCTCCTTGGGTTGACATGACCTCTGGCAAGAAGGATCGACAATGATTCCTCGACGTCGCTGTATTGGCCCGTGGAGGCCTTACCCGGCGCTTCTCCTCTTGTGGGATCTCTCGACGCATAGGGCACGTCCGCTACGCTTTTCCTCATTGCCAACAGTCGATCCTCCACGAGGAGTTCCTCGACGTCGGTCATCAGAAGGAGTGGTCAAGGTCTCGACCATGGCGTAACAGTTATTATAATTATTTAACTAAAAATGATATTAATCAGGACTAAAAATTACACTTATGTACTCTAAAGGTTATTTATCTCTTTTCCCCTTTAAACAGATTAAAAAAGTGGCTTGACATGACAAGGAACATAACGACATGGTCAAATGGATCGTGTCAAGCCGGTGAGTAAGGATTTTTGAATCTGGCATGATATGAGATGAATGTATAATTGGTTGTGCCATGCACATCATGATAATATGATTATGCCTAGTTGAATAGTTGTAACAGGATGATACAGACCATTTGACAGCTCTATTTGAAAGTATGATTTTGTAAAATTTTCTCTTTTATTTATTTTTTATTATATAATCGAAAGGGATTATAAGAATAAAGTGGTACCCTATAATTCTAAGCCTCACAAAGTGAATTACTCATTCACTCTAAAATTAAGACTCGTAACTGGAATCCAATATATCTTGCTTATCGCCCTACTAATAACTGGTTGTGAATTTGTTAAAATGGAAGATTGATGGCATTATGAAAATAGAATACAACAGCCTAATGAGGTTGTTTCTATATAAGTTGCAACGGAGAATAAACTGTCTCATATCCTAAACTACAAAAAGTAGGAGAAGAAGATATTACTACTTTATACGCACACACAATAAATACTCAAATATAATTATAATTATTTTTTTTTTCCGATGACCATATGCATGCACAAATGTTATATGTGTGCATATATTACTTTTATGCATATCCGGTGGGCGATAATTTTATAAATAGTTTAGTGCAACTATACGAGAAACAGTGGGTTGTAGTTGAAAACCAGAATATCACAATCAAGTTGATAAAAGTATAATTAGCCTTAAAAAAAAAAACCGAAAAAGAGGAAAGGACTCTTTAAAGACATGATATAAAGAAATGCTTTTAAGTTTTAAATGAAGATGGCATTATGAAAATAGGATACAACGTCTTGACGAAGTTGTTTTATGAGTTGATATGCTCCTATCCTAAAGTACAAACGTTTAGAGATTTAGAAGAAGAGATAATACCATTGGCATGTTGTCACGGTGAGATGATGGTGGGATTACCCGCTTCAAATACTGGAAACTTATTCAACATATTTGATTCACGCATCCTCCTTTATTCCGTAAATTTTGTGTTTGTTTCTCTGCCACCATGACCATTAGCTAAAAATTTAACAATTAACACTCAGAAAGTTCAGTGAATGCCATCATATATATTTAAAGTAGAAGTTGCTATAAAATTAAATTAGAAGAATATATTAATATGCTTTTAAAATCTCCATGAAATCGCGATCTGTATTCATATGGGGATGGTCTAAAGAGTTCATAACTACTCCTCTTACTATAAGATGCTTATTAGCTAACATTTAGATCCGGCTCTAAAAGAGAAAAAAAAAAAAAAAAGATTGTATCATATTCGTAGTAGTCATAATAATTATTAATCATAATGAGATTCATAATAATCATAATAATAATAAGATTTATATAATGATAATAATATAACCGGTGTACACATATATACATGTATACGTATGTATATTGTGAGTATTATGTATACATATTACAATTGATCTCAAATTATATATAGGGTTTTATTTATAATCTCTCAGAGAACAGTCAATTAAACGCAACATATAAACGTAAAAAATGTAATATGATAACATATATATATATATGTGTGTGTGTGTATATATATATATATATATATATATATATTTATTTGAATAATATTTACTCATAATATATTCTTGGATATGGATCGATACGAACAGAATGAACATACATGCAAAAATGTTTGTATATGTGCATGTATATTAATTTTATGCATATCTTGTGGGCTATAATTTTATTAATTATTTAGTACAACTATGCGAGAAACAGTGGATTGTAGTTGAAAACCGGAATATCATAATGAAGTTGCGGAAAGTACAACTAGCCCAAAAAAAAAAAAAAAAAAAAAAAAGAGGAAAGTACTCTTTAAGGACGAACCTGGACCATATGAATTATGACCTAACACGTATAAAATAAAAGATGTCGGATTAAGCATGGATAAATTACTTGGAAGTAGGAATTCAAGATATATATTCATGGAAACTTCTTCGAGCCAACCACCATGATCAAGTTGCCAAACTGAAATATAAATTTGGGCTCCATCTTATCGTTAATTGGCCACATGATTAGAATTGACATTATATATTTGCAAATTGCATGATTATTTTAGCTATTTCAGAAACTACCACGATTTTTGTTTTTGTTTTGTTCTCTTAAATTTTATCTGTTTTCATTAGCATAGACGATTTCTTTTGCTATTACTAGATGCAGTGTACCTTTAATTTGTCCTAATTAAGGCGTATTATGTCAGACAATTTTCGTCCAATATTATATAAAAATACACATGCATACATACATATGATTATGCATGTACATATATATATGTGTGTGTGTGTATATATATATATATGTATTCGCGCATAAAATGGACAATATATAGTAGATGTAAGTGGGAGAATATTAGCTGGAATTTTGTTTTCAAATTAAATGAGAGAAACTTATAAACAGTCAGAAACGTCAAAAAAAGAGGAAGATGAGAATTGAGATCAATGTGAGACCTAACACCACGCATATATGGACTAAACACAAAGTTATCAGAAAATGGTTCAATTCACCCTTTTTCATTTTTTTCCAAAAAGGAAAAACTATAGGTCGTCTAGGAAACATCATAAGCTGGGTGAAGTATGCTTGCTGATTTAACACTTTTGTTTCTTTCTTCAATTTGGTCATCGAGAAAATATATACTACTTGTTGGAGAGATACCACATGTGAAATTGGCTTAATGCATTTCAAGAGTCTAACTTGACCCAAAATGTTAACCTATTAAGTCTTGGGCTCTTCTATGTATATAAATCATTTCACATTCTCATCCACTTTTTGTGTCGGACAACACATACATGCACATTTCTCAACAATCTCCTCCTCATGTGTGTGTTCATTGAGCTCTCTCTCAAACTAAAGTTTCTAATAGCCATCACATCTAAGCATCACACTTCAAACAGGAGCCAACTTGAGCATGGGAAAGAGAGCCGAAACCATGCGAGTCCATCAAATACTCTACCATCTGCAGCTGCAACAACACCAATTGCGAAAACACCAACCGAGTCTGATTGCTTGGCCTATACAAACCATGAGATTTGATACCACTTGTTGGGGAGACACCACATGTGAAATTGGCCTAACGCATTTCAGGAGCCCAACTTGACCCAAAAGATTAACCTATTAGGTATTCGGTCCTTTCATGTATATAAATCATTTCACATTCTCATTCACTTTTTATGTGGGACAACACACACATGTACATTTCTCAACACTACTATTATAATTTAATTCGTTATATTTTTCTGAGTTTTTTTTTTGGTTGTTAAAAAAAGCGTAAAATATTAATTTAGTATCATGTGGCACGTAATAATATGATTAGCGACCTTTGAAGATCGACAGAAAAGGCTTCAAGAATTAATTAAATATGTGCAAGTGCAATTTAATATTGAAGAGAAAGAAATGAAAAGATATATGAGCTAGACGTATATCTTTCTTATATAGCAAATAGCCTTCTTTTAATTGTGCACTTGCAACAAATATTAGAAGAAATATTTGTCATTATCCTTTTAGATTGAAGTTTACGCAAGATCATACCTTTCTCACCTCTCGGCCTTCGGCAAAGATCAGCAATAGTTTAGGTACTATCTTTACTCAATATATCAAAAACAGAAAAGGTTTTGTTTTACAAGAGTAACACTAAAATAGCTAGAAGAATTATCCAACTTGTTGTTGTGCTCTTAATTGTTATATATTTTTTAATTTATTGAATAAGTCTTTTTTCCACTACGTACTGTATATAATATAAAAAACGTATATATAGATATATATAAAGTTTAAGACTATATCATTCATAATTTTTCGAAGGATTATTTTCATTTTTAATTTCCGAAATATTAGTCTATAACTTTTAAAATGTCTCAAAACAAGTTCTCAAACCACAAAAGTTGTCTAAACTAATCCTTCTATCCATCCGTTTGTAATCTTGACGTAAAAAAAAAACCACTTCCTTCTTAATAATTGTACGCTAACACAGAAATGTAAAAGTAACTTCTAATAATTGTGCATGATCTCTTATTATATTTATTCGCGAGATTTTAACTGTCGAATGGATGAAAAGACTAATTTTGAGACAATTTTACATATCAAGGTACTAGCTCGTTTAGGATGTTTTAAAAATCAAGAGTCAGAATGAAATTTATCCTACAATTATGAGACTAAAAAATGAGAAAACCACGAAATATGTTAAGCTACATGATGATGATCGTTTCATTATCAGCTGCTCCTTAATTTACAACGTCTCTAACACACTAATAGGTAACAATTCATTTTGATACTTGTTGAACTTAGATGTCATATTATTTCTTTGCCAAATTATTGTCTATGAATAAAATGATTATTAATTAAATATATATATATATATTTATATATATATCTAGAAGCAAAGCAGACGGCAGAACTAAAGTAGTCCAGTTTATTTGTTTATGGACAGCGAGTTTCTTGCCATAATCCACGCAGGAGGTAATAGCATCTATTGATTTGACGTGGGGTTTTGGACCTAGACCAACATGGTGCTTCTCTCTCTCTCTCTCCTCTCTCGTGATAATCACTAATATGGTGCTTCAACGTCCTTTTCCTTTACATAAATCGTGAGAGAAAGGTAAAAACAGCCTTTTGTTTTTGTTTTCTAAATTAAGCAAATATATCCACTTTTTTAAGCTATTGGTCTTAGATGGAAGGAACAAATGGCCAACGTGTAAGAAAGAAAGAAAGAAATAGGGCAAACCATGATACGTCAAGTATATCATGATCATGTTGTGTATATCACCATATACTAGCGAGCTAGTTGCAAAGAGAGAGACCTAAGCTAAACCAATGAAAATAGGTCTTCTTGTAAGACCAGCACGTGAAAAGATGGGTGGTTCCAATCTCTTTAATCTTTACGCAAACAAATAAAATAAAAATAAATGATCAACTTGGGATAATAAGTTTGGTGGGAATTGGAAAGAAAAAAAGAGAGAGGAAAGGACAAAAGAGAAAGTTCAATATGGAGCCATGGAATCGTGCTAAAAGTTGTAAAAGGACAGTGTAAACGGTGAACCCCTCAACTACTTTTGTGAGAGGTACAAGATTAATTGTAAAGTAGATGATATATGTGTAATTGGTTGATATATAGAACCCTAGGTCCTCCCTAGCTAGTTGATGATATCAAAGATTGACTGAAGTAACCCTGGAAAATTCCCACACAATTAATATTTGTGAAACTACATAAGTTACTTATTAAAAACTATGTATGAGAGAGTCAATCGTTAAAGCTAATTTAATTGTACGGATCGAGGTATATATGGGTTAATAGGGTCCCTAAAGCTAACTCCTTTTATATTTATCTTTAAATTACAATTTTACCCCATATGTTCTTGTTTAGTCCCTTTAAAATTTTTTATTTCTAAGTTTTATATTAATTGTTTTAAATGTATTCATTTATACCCTATATAAAATTTATTACTTTGCCCTCTAAAATTTATGTGAGATATTCAAAATTATTTCATTTATCCTCTTAATTTTTACTTAAAATTATTTTTTTGTTACATACTTAATTTAGTTTAAAATTTTAGTTTAACTCAAGCCCCCTGGAAAATTTTTCGTGCTTCGTCCCTGCGGTCTTTTTGTTACAAATTTTTTTTTTTTGGCAAATTTTCAATTGGAAAGTTTAATAAAATGATTCTTTGGTACTCTTGGTTAGAATTCACTTGCTGAAAAAACCAATAATCATTCTTTTATTGGTGTTTTTTTTTTAATTTTTTTTTTATTATTATTATATATATATATATATATTTTTATTCGTAATGATCAGTTACACATCTGAGACCAGAGGATAACTTTCTCAGTTCTCAGAAATCAATCACAACTTCACAAGTACGTGATTCAATCCTAGAAATTATTTGTATAAACGTCTAAACCACTTTTGGTTAGGTTATCTATTTGAGGAGTTAATTAGTGCAAAATATCAACTCACTTTTATCGCCGCTTCCACATCGCGTATCAACCATATTATATATGCTACAATTATCAAAAAAAAAAAAAAAAAAAAAAAAACACACACAAACACACACACACACACACACACACACACACACACACACACACACACACACACACACACGTTATAATTTTTAGGTCAAATTTTTGGGATAATCGGTTAGAATTAAACAAATTAAGAAAAGTAACATTTTGTTCCTCAATTATATCCTTTTTTTTTCCTTGTGCCTTTTTGTTTTGTTTACTACATTAAGGATATATATAAATTTCTCAATTCTCACAAATCATCCCTAAATGATCCCGATGAATTAATATATATGCAATTCATGAATCTTGGCAAATATAAGTTTACACACACACACACACACACGCAAAAGATTATATGTGTACGTGTATATATTCATGTATACACATAATCTGAACCACACGTTAATTATATTTTGATAATCTATTTGAGGTGAGTATTCTTTTTCTTTTTTTCTGTCATATTAATTGCTTTATTGAATTAATTGGTGGATTATTTTTGGTGCAAAAATTCAACTTATCCACTTTTATAAACCCCTATTAGTTATCAAGTCTATGTTATAATTTATTTCCGCAAAATTTCATTAGTTCTCCACTTTTGACCTGATATAACTTCTCTGCTATAATTAAGTATTAAGTCTTGAACAAACTTCCGAATTCAACTATATCAACCAAAGCAAACAATCTAAACTTGAAAATTACGCTTGACAAAAGCGAAAGCATTTCGAGCAATACGTTCATACACGATAAAAAAAAAAAAAAAAAAAAAAAAAATAAATAAAAAAGGATGATAAGATTGCAAGAGGAAGGGTATATATTGTAAAAACTTGCAATTTGTTAGAGCAATATATAAGATTTTTAAAGCATCCACCAAGAATATTTAACAAAGACGTGGAGTACCACTAAGAAACTGGTATATATGAATATACAAAATACGAGAACTATTGGTATATCCTTCTAGGGATCGGGATAAAAAAAATCCTCCAAATTAGGCATTGAATCACGATAAGAATAGTGCGTTCTAGCTTACGGAGTTCTCTGACCATAAAAATGCAAAATCTTTCTCAGAGATAGCCAATATATTTTCACAGTGCCATCTTTTATTATTAATTCAATGAGTTGGCACTTACACACATACATGATATATATATATATATATATATTTATATGAAAGTATATAACTGATTAATCTCCGAAATCTAGATCCCGATAAGCTTGGTTCAAAATTATGATTCATGCGTTTAGTTATATATATCCATATCCTAGAAATTTAGTGACATATTTGAAGGTTTCCCAAGTGTGAATGATCTATTTCCCACCTTTGTTGCCTTTAAAAACTTTTTTCTTATTTTTTGAGTTTATTCAGTTGTCCGTCACACCGGTAGTCTCAATTTTTATCGTTATATCTGATCAAAATCACATCAGATTAAAAAAATATATAGAATAAATAAATTTTAATACAAATTTAATAATTGAAAAGTAAAGAACTACCAGTAATCTCTTTTTATAAGAACTATTGTAGAAATTTATTTATTTATTTATTTATTATTATTTTGTTTTCCTTGTTATACTACTAGAGAAAGTCTTTTTTTTTTTTTTTTTTTTTTTTTTTCCTTGTTGTGTATTCTTTTTAAGGAACCGCCGGAGGTAATTGAGAAATAGTACCAAAAGTCAAAAGTCAATGCTCCCAATTGTAAGAATGCATATCTCTATTAAATATATTGAACAAAAAATTAAACATATTGGATGTTCATATACGATTAGAATATATATATATATATATATATATCTATCTATCTATCTATCTATCTATCTATCTATCAATATCTACAGCAATATATAAGGGATCCCGGCAAAGATACTCATGATCTTCTCCCCCTGAACTTCATGTAGAATGATCACATAATTTGAGTTATTTGATTTTCTTATTTCTTTTGGAAAGTAATGGAAACTGTGCAATTAGAGCAAAGATCTGTATCATGATTCGTAATTCGTTATAATATTTTTTTCTCATAAAAAATATACATAAATTAAAAATAATTTTAAATGATAATTCTGAATTCAGAAACCAACTTCCTTTAAATATTCTGAAGAAAAATATCTATAGCAGTACCGATATCTCAAAAGTAATATAATAATTTTCCTTGAACGAAAATAAAAATCATATAAAGTGATTGCTCCAGGAAAGCCAAGTGCTAAAAGCAAATGACAGCTCTCTTTCTGTCCCAAACGCATTTGGCTGTAGGGCTTTGAGGGACTATGCTAGGTAACATTGTTGTGAAAATATGGAGCATAAATAAAAAGAGTGTGGTTTTTTTTTTGATGCAAGCATAGATAAAAAGGTTGAACCATAAAAAATACGTGATACTCCCTATATATATATATATATATATATATATATATATGCAGCCGATCACTCTTTATATGGGATGAGTATATATAACTCTAGATACCCAACAGAATGCTATATCTCATTTTCCGTTATGGTTATTGTTGATTAATGCGTATAATTTACATTTGCATATAATATGCGACTGAAACTGGGGTCAGACGGTGAAAGGCAATTATCTATTACTATTAATATATGTATGCCATCATGAAACGCAAAATTAACTCTACTATATTAATAAAAAAGTATACTTTGCAGTGTACATTGCCAAATGAAGACTTAAAAGGTTATTCTGTTTAATATACATGATCGAATTTGCATTATGTACAGAAATGCTTTGTTACGGGTTGTGAAACTAATTTCTTCTGCTTAAATGCAATTAAATTAAAATTAATTAACAAGGACCGCCATTGTTGAAAGAATTTGTAGAACTGAAGACCACATATATAATTTGTTCCTTGGAAAGTGTGTGGATATAAAAATATTTTAATTATAATAGCAAATTTAAAAAATTGGCAAAACGGAAAACAGAATCGGCATTTTTTATTCCATGATGATTTAAATATATATAAAAAAAAAACTATGGACAGTAGAAGGAATATCAGATTAAGAAAGTGGCAAACTTGTAGTTTGAATTAAAGAATGGGATAATAAAGCTAAACTAAGTCCAAAGGAGTTTGCAAGTTGACGATCCACTTGCTAGTCCGGCGTAAGCTCTGTGATAAACATCATCACCCCATTCTCTCTCTCTCTCTCTCTCTCTCTCAAAAAAGTCTAAAAAATCTCTCTCTCTCTCTCTCTCTCTCTCTCTCTCTCTCTCTCTCTCTCAAAAAAGTCTAAAAAGACCTCTCCTACTTCTCTTTCTTTCTCCGAGGAAAGACCAAAACAAAAACTAATCCAAGTGGGAACCATATAAAATAACCAAAACCGACGAAACCAACCCTCCTTCTTTTCTCTCTCTCTCTCCCTTCCTATAATATATATCACTCAAACATCACTCTCCCATGAACCCAACTGTAAAACCTTGTCAAACTCCAATTCTCTGAAGACACAAAAATAAAGAAAACAAAAAGAAAAAAAAAATGCCTTCATCACTACAACTCCACAGAATCAACCCAAACATCCCCACCGACTTTCCTGGCTCGGCTTCCATCGGCTGCCACAAGCAATCCCTACGCGCTACCGCGCCGGCGTTCCCTCCGGTGCCGGACTCAGTAGCCGGCCACCACGCCCACGCTGTCGCCGCCAACCAGTGCTGCTCCTCCGTGGTCCAGGCCATCGACGCGCCGGTGGCCACCGTTTGGTCCGTCGTCCGGCGTTTCGACAACCCTCAGGCGTACAAGCACTTCCTCAAGAGCTGCCACGTCATCGACGGCGACGGCGACGTTGGCACTCTCCGCGAGGTCCACGTTGTGTCGGGGCTCCCGGCGGAGTCCAGCACCGAGCGCCTCGAGATCCTCGACGACGAGCGCCACGTCATCAGCTTCAGCGTCGTCGGCGGCGACCACCGCCTCAACAACTACCGATCCGTCACCACGCTCCACTCCAGCGGCGGCAACGGGAACGGGACAGTTGTCGTTGAGTCGTACGTCGTTGACGTACCACCCGGTAACACTAAGGAAGAGACCTGCGGTTTCGTCGACACCATCGTACGGTGCAATCTCCAGTCGCTGGCTCAGATTGCCGAGAATATGGCGAGAAATAACAACAACAACAAGCTCTCATGAGATGATACGAGAAACGAGATGAGATTATGATTATGATTCGTTCGTATTATATATAATATTACGGTTCTTTCTTTCTTTTTTGGTTTCCAATATATGATCTGGGTTGTTTTGGTCGCTGTACACCGTCGGATTATGATATCATGATTGGAAATTTGTAGATTTTTGTAAGGTGATCTGATCAATAGGGGGGCTTTTCTTTTGATGATCGTCGTCGTCGGGGTTTGCAATGGTTGAAGGTGATATAGTATGATTCTGTGTATATGTTTTAGTACTGGTTCTACTTTACCATCGAAAACCCTTATGAAATATTAATGTTCCTTTAAGCATCATACCATCATAGTTAATTCAAATTATGGTTAATTTTATATGCCCGTTCTTTGTTCCTTTCTGTTTGTGTATATATGTACTTTTCTTCTTGTGTAAATTAAAAATGGTTTTAGTTGATCAATCATTAATGAATTATTTATAGATTATTTGATGTTTCATCTCTATCTTCTTCTCGTTTTTCTACTTCTCTTTGATCTCCGGTACGGTATGTGTATATATATGGTATAGGTTATTTCGAGGCGTTTTAGTCAACCGTAGCTAGTTTTGCATGAGAGGACATATAAGAAGATAACTGGCCAGCCAGACAAAAGCAGTAGTACTGATTGATCATCATATATCTGCGAGGCAAATAATATAAATAATGGACAGGAAATATATATATATATATATATATATCGATACAATTATGTGATCACTTCTTGTCAGCTGTAGTAACGTCAGATATTATGGATTAATATGCATAACCCAAATTAATATGTAATATGTATTGATTTTTGATATAACCAGCTATAAGATCTTCGTCTTCTTCTTTCTTTTCTTTTCTTTTCTATTTGCATTGCACTATAAAGTATAAACCATTCGTAATTGGGGCTTGTCAGATATATATCCCGAGGTACACTCTCTGACATTTATACAATGCTAAGAAATCATTCTTAATTGGGGCTATATATATATATATATATATATATATATATATATATATATATATATTAAAATGCAGCATTTTAGTAATTTCTGTCGTTTATAAAATGCCAATGCTACGATGGCTGTAAAGTATGTACGAAGAATCTCAATTTGTTGTAATGCACTTAACACCGATGAGTCAAGTGTTCCACACAAAACCGACATTAATTTTAGCTGCAACCTATTGATATAGGTTATCTTGATGCTTAATTTGCTATATATGCATGCTTCCCAAATGTAAAAAAAAAAAAAAAAAAAAAAAAAAAAACAGGATGACGTACAATATTAATGTTTTGAAGCAATCGCTAATAACTATACCATGATCATAATTATTTATTGTGTGTATATACTACCCCAAGTATTTTGTAGGGCCTATATATATGTATATGTATTATATATGTTGTTTTAGCGAATCAAAGAATTGCTATCACAGGGCCAACTTTTTCAGCGGAATATTTGACCTTGTGATGGCGCTAAGTCACCAAGACTCAGCCAGCTAATTCCTGCACTACAAAGGTTAGCAAAAAACCGAACACAATAAAACACAATAAAACACAATAAAACACAATCAACACTCAATTTACGGAAACTCTTTTCCAACCCTTCATTAATCTAGTATAAAAGGAATACACAAGGCTAAGGCTTGCTATAAGATTACACACTCAGAGTTCTCTCTAAAATCTCTTTCCTTTCCTTTCTCTCTCAATAGTGGCCTGGCCACTCTATTTATAGACAAGTATGGCTGACAACCCCAACCACTTAGGTTTAGTTGGCTCACTAACTCCCGCCATGTGTCCCCACACTTAGGCGCATACACAATCCCACTACCACGTCCCCTTGCACGTGATAGCTTCTCTTGAGCTTATCTCTAAGCCACTAACTCGGTTTTGACCCACTCTGCCATGTTTCTCGGTCATGGGCAGAAGGTCACCTGTTGGGCACGCCACTTGGCACACACGCGCCCCATGATCTCGCGCACCCAGTGATCCACTCCCCCATGTTCTTCGGTCATGGGCAGCAAGTCCCTCTGCTGGGCACGCCACCTGGCACACGCACATGCCCCATGATCTGCTCTGCTCAGATAAGGGTCCACTTGGCGCCTAACTCTCGCACATGTCCAGCCAACCACTTGACTGAGTCAACCCCACGATCTCGCGCCACCAGTGATCCACTCCCGTGGATCTCGCGCCCCACTTAGTCGTTGTGTCGCGCCTTAACGTCCACCAAGCCGTAGATCTCGTAGCAGCACCAAGGGTTCGTGCTTGTGCCTAGTCAGCAGGCCACGCAGCCCACCCGCGTGTATTTCGGGCCTTGTCTGAATTAGTCCTCCGAGGTTTGCCTATGCACGCAGTCTGCCCTGCGAGCGTGCGCGCTGCCTGCTGCCAGTGTGCACTGCCTGTGCGGTCCTGCCTGTATGCACGCGCTGCCTCCTGCCAGTGCGCAACATCTAGTCTCATGGGCGCACTGCTGCCTGTCAGCACGCCTATCTCCTTTGTTGCTCCCATCTGGCCCGGTCTTGGTCTGCAACATCCTCATGCCTTGCGACTCTCTTGGGTGATCTTCACACCCTCATCTCGGCTCATGGAACCAAGCAAGGTCTTTAGTGCGCCATGGCCGAGGCTCATATTCAAGGGTCTAACAAACCCTCCCCCACTTTTTTAAAGCCGACGTCCTCGTCGGATGGGGCCCAAAGTCTTGTTTTCCCTCTGAAATCTCCTTCTTATGCAGCATCCATCTCAATACCACCTACCCATCGAATCAAGTAATCCGACCGTTGATACTCTTCACGATTCATGGTCTTCTGGCCAAGGACTATATCAGCGTCCTCATCGGGCTTAATCACTTGCAATGCTCCAACATGGGTTACGCTAACATGCGTAGATACCGACCTCATAATTTCTCGTTGTTTCCCTTCATTCTCGGCTCGCACAAAGCAGGGATATTTCTCATCCGCCACCAATCTGCTAAACAAGTGAGGCATTAGAGTAACTTTAGCCCGCACAAAGAACTCTATCATGAGAATTAACTCAAAATCATCAAGAGAAACGATGGTAAGATTACACTCACCTTCCACGGATCCAATCCCGAGAGTCACCATAGTCGTGCCTCCAACTTTAATTGCCCTTGAGTTGACTGCTTTCAACTTGTAAGTGCTTTGGGTCACCTTCAAACCCAAACTCTTCACGACTTTCTCTGATAGGAAGTTGTTGGTAGCCCCATTATCCAACATAGCTCGAACTTCCACTCCATTAACCCGCACCATCACATACATCAAGCCCTTAGTCGGTGTCGGCTTCTTCATCGTGATTGTATTTAGTAATTGCATCGGGTTCACCCTGGCTACATCTGTATCAACAGAATCATTAGTTTTACCTTCCTCTTGTAGGGTAAGGGCACTAAGTTGCTTCTTCAAAGAGCAATGTTTCGCGCGATGTGGACCTTCACATATGAAGCATCCACTCGTTTTGACGGACAACTGGTCCTTGGACTTGCTAGACTCTCCTGTCATCAAGTTAGTAGACCTCTTACCATCCTTTACATATAGCTTGCTCTTCTTCCCGTCACTCTTCTCAAAAACCGAAGAACTTGAGGGCCGAAGGTCCACCAGTCTATCCGCGGCGGTAATGGCTGTAGGTAGATCCTTAACACCTTGCCTATGCAACTTAGTTTGCGCCCAACCCTGTAATCCTGACAAAAAGTTAAACAACTTGTCAGACTCAGACATATCTATTATGTCAAGTATCAAAGAACTGAAATCCTTCACGTAATCCCGCATGGATCCCGTATGTTTCAGCTTCCTTCGATTCTCTCGGGCAACCCAGGCAATGTTGCCGGGAAGGAATTGATCCTTCAGCTCTTTCTTGAATGTGCCCCAATCTGCAATTCGGGGTCTCCCAGCACTAGCATCATTGGCCATCCGAGTACGCCACCATAGCTTTGCATCACCACTTAAGTACATGCTTGTGATTGTCACCTTTTCATTGTCCGGGATTCGGGCAGCTCTGAAGTATTACTCCATGTCCCAAAGAAAATTCTCTAACTCTTTAGAACTACAAGTACCACTGAAAGTATCGGGGCTCGGAACCCTAATTTTTGAGGCAGCACCATCTTGAGCCGAAGGGTTGTTTAAAGCTCTCTTCAAAACAGCCATCTCTTCCTCAATGCTCTTTACATTTCCTTTAACGGCATCGATGAAGGCCACAAAGTCCTCCAACATCGACTTGAACTTGGTTTCCGTATCATTAGTCAACCTAGCATGAGTGACTTTGAGTGCATCATGATCGGCTTTGAGGGTTGTTAGCTCCTCCTTCTGCCTCTCAAATTGCACAGCCAAGTTTACCGCATCATTCGCTTCAGGTGCACCAACAAAATCTTCTAACCGAGACAACGTTCTTTCAACTCATTCATTGCCATGACTAGCCTTCAACTGCTCTGATACCAACTATCACAGGGCCAACTTTTTTAGCGGAATATTTGACCTTGCGATGGCGCTAAGTCACTAAGACTCAGCCAGCCAATTCTTGCACTACAAAGGTTAGCCAAAAACCGAACACAATAAAACACAAGCAACACTCAATTTACGGAAACTCTTTTCCAACCCTTTATTAATCTCGTATAAAAGGAATATACAAGGCTAAGGCTTGCTGTAAGATTACACACTCAGAATTCTCTCTCAAATCCCTTTCCTTTCCTTTCTCTCTCAATAGTGGCCCGGCCACTCTATTTATAGACAAGTATGGCTGACAACCGCAGCCACTTAGGTTTAGTTGGCTCACCAACTCCCGCCACGTGTCCCCACACTTAGGCGCATACACAATCCCACTACCACGTCCCCCTGCACGTGATAGCTTCTCTCGGGATTATCTCTAAGCCACTAACTCAGTTTTGACCCACTCTGCCATGTTTCTCAGTCATGGGTAGAAGGTCACTCTGTTGGGCACGCCACCTAACACACGCGCGCCCCATGATCTCGCTCACCCAGTGATCCACTCCCCCATGTTCTTCAGTCATGGGCAGCAAGTCCCTCTACTGGGCACGCCACTTGGCACACGCACACGCCCCATGATCTGCTCTGCTCAGATAAGGGTCCACTTGGCGCCTAACTCTCGCACATGTCCAGCCAACCACTTGACTGAGTCAACCCCACGATCTCGCGCCACCAGTGATCCACTCCCGCGGATCTCGCACCCCACTTAGCTGGTGTCCCGCCTCAATGTCCACCAAGCCGTAGATCTCGCAGCAGCACCAAGGGTTCATGCCTGTGCCTAGTCAGCATGCCACGCAGCCCACCCGCGTGTATTTCGGACCTTGTCTGAATCAGTCCTCCAAGGTTTGCCTATGCGCGCAGTGCGCACTGCCCGTGCGGTCTTGCCCGTATGTACGCACTGCCTCCTGCCAGCGTGCAACATCTAGTCTCATGGGTGCACTGCTGCCTGTCAGCACGCCTATCTCCTTTGTTGCTCCCATCTGGCCCGACCTTGGTCTGCAACATCCTCATGCCTTGCAACTCTCTTAGGTGATCTTCACACCCTCATCTTGGCTCATGGCACCAAGCAAGGTTTTTAGTGCGCCGTGGCCGAGGCTCATATTCAAGGGTCTAACAAACCTTGATCATTTTATTGCTAATACAAATTGATGATGATCTCAATAGTAATATTCAACTATGGATACGCCGTACAATAAAGGAAGAAAAATAAATAAAAAGGAAAAAGGATGAAAAGAAAAGGAAAAGGAAGAAGAATTCAAATATCTTGAATTGAAAAAGCGTAGCCTTGAAATTTTGCCGTAATTTCGTGTGCAAAAGGAGAGACTAGCTAGCTATAGAGAGTTTGAACATAGCAATAAAATAGTGTTTTTGGGGCGATTGGGGGGAATCCAACAGCTGCCAAGCAAGTTGGCTTTAATAACTCAACTTGTTGTGGAAACAAAGGCAAGTTGCTTTTAATATTTTTTGCCTGCCTTTATATTCTCTCTCTCTCTCTCTCTCTCCTCCCTTTCTTTCTGTACGATTACAAATGATATTGTGTGTTAGTAGGGATTGGCATTGCAAGTTGGTGTGCAAGTTGACAAGCAGGCTTTTAATTGTCCCCCTTGTTTCACAAGAGAATGAAATCAAAGCCAGCCATTCCGTCGTGTTTTGGCCCATGACTGATTTGACTTCACCTACATACATACATACATACATATACATATATATATATATATATATATATATTTCAATCACCGCAAGCTTCATGCGCTTATATATGAATTATGATCTCCAAAGTTAATCATCATTAATTATGTCACCGACTCCCAATTAATTGACCAAAATTAGTACATAATCACTAATAATTAGTACATATATAAATTCACATATATAAGTGCATTAATATTAAGCGCACATACTTAGAGGTATTATAATTACTATACGTATGTGTGTGTGTGTGTGTGTGTGTGTATCCTCGAAAAAAGAAAAGTGGAAGTAGCAATTCTAGACTTTAGGTAGATATATATATATATATATATATATATGATTAATATTAGCTTCGATTTGGATATATGTGGTAAAATGCCGACTCACAGAACAAGAAAAACTACAAGCTACAGTGACGTTAAACCTGTCAGGCAGATTCAAACCTAGCAAACTAAATTTGAAAATTTTAATTGCCGGAAGACAAAATTATGGCTCGATCGCCAGTCAAAGCATGCAAGTTGTTTTTCAGATCACCACTTGTCTATCATGTGATGCAAATAATTAAGTTAGATAGCAGCTATATTATATGTAAATTAAAGTCCGCAGTTTTTTCTTTAGATTATTATTGTGCTTTTTCTAGATAACCAAAAGAAAAAAGAAGCGAAATAAACGCATGGTAAATATGGCTTTTAGCGATCTTGTAGACCCTCCTACATATAAAGCAACTTGAAGAAAACTTAACATTGGATAACTCCATGGAGAAACTGCTTAAAAGAACACCATCATCTACGTGGCAGCAAACTTGTAAAGTTAGAGCAGATCACAAAAAGTACCGCATATACGCCAAATCAGATATAACAAATTCAATTGTAAAGTAGATAGCAATTGATTATAGAACCGCATAAAAATGACGTTATAAACATATTCCACGGACTGCTGAGTAGGCTCCGACAGTGAATTTGCGTGTTTCCTAGTTAAAGATCCATACATATTATATATTATCGTCATTTACAAGAAGTAACTGATAAAAACAAAAAAAACAAAAAAAGTTAACGCTTTTTCAATTTTTGCTGTCGCTTTTTGCTAATCCGGCATATGTCCATATATATATATATATGTGTGTGTGTATATATATAGCTTTAATACAAGAAAAAGCAATTCTACTGTGTTTCCACGTCATGGGATCTTCGAAACTGTGATTATATATACAAGATCAGTGCGAACAGAATGGTAAACAGCTAGCTTAATATTGGTCGTAAAGCATCAGATGAGATCAGTGTAAACAGAATGATTTTCTGAGGTTGTAGATTGATCAAGTCTTAATTAACAGAAGAAACGCGTTTTTGTTTCTGTTTTGAGGCAGTGAATACTCTAGGTAGGACTTTTTTTTTTTTTTTTTGCCCCCTCCCGTACGCAAGCCCATGCATGTCGTACTAATCTATTTTTGCAACTAGCGAAGTCCTAGTTTTGTGACTGATAAATTTAGTCTTATTTGTTTCATAATTTTGATTCAAACTCTTTTTTCTATAGTATTTTTTTTTCACAAAAATTTAAATAAATTTATATAAACCAAACGAACCAGTAATCTTTAAGCCAGCCACTCTGGGTCAATCTTGATTAGTTACCTTGAGGATTTATTATTGATTAAAATTTTTATTAGCAACTCTATCTTTCAGAGGGGGGAAAAAAAAAAAGAGTGCACAACTGTTCAAATTACTGAGATGGACCTCTTATGCCGAAAGTTCCATGCAGGCAAAGAGGAGAGACGCACTTCAACTTTATCTGGGTTTTCAGATATCAAAGGACGTCCTCTTAAAATGAAGACTAATTTGTCTTTTTATATCACAGCCAAAGAGTAACTACACAATCTACACTGATCAAATTAAGAACAAACCAATGACAATGAAAAATAAACAAATAAACGACAACGAATAATAACACTCGATCTTAAACGACAATAAAAGACCAACATACGAGTCTCGTATTTGGTAATCTCCTGAATCATCATTCCCAAACAACAATACTAATTGAATGATTATATGATGAAATGGTTTTAATTTGGTCGTGATCTTATACGTAGGTCTTCACCTACTCTATATCTTAGCTAGCTAGCTAGGCCGGGAAAAATTGAAACGCCATATTATTGCATTGATTTCTCCCCTCGTATTTTATTATAGAAACTGCACTTTTGCTCTTTATATGTGCTACAGGCTGCTTTGTCTTATATCAACGAAAATGGGAATCTAACATGGAGTTTATGTTGCCTCTTTCATCTTTTATAATTTGCGTACTTGAATTGCTCTGTACTTGTGTTATTCTATACACTCTTTTAGCAGTGCTAGCTATGTCTCAATTAAGACTCTTTCGATCTGTAACATCTCATTAAATAATTGCGAATTGCGCGTGATGCGTTGAGAATTACATCTCCATCCCTACTTTGAAGGGCGCTTAAGGGTGGAATATTAAGGGGTGATGGTTTCGGTGCTTGTCATTTCAATCCTTATGTTTGGTGTATGTAATATATATCTACCAATTGTCCATCAAAAGACAAAATTGATTTAAAAGGTAACAACAGTGAAACCGTGGCAAGAATTATTATTATTATTATTATTATTATTATTATTATTTTTTTTTTTTTTTAATTTTCGAGTCCAATGAAAATCTTCACTTTAAAGTTGCACCAATTTCAAAAACAAAAAAATCAATCAATTTTCTTGTATTTTTCCTTTCATGTGCGAGATTTTACAATGAACATGACCCCTATTGTCATTCGTTCACCTTCCCTTGCCTCTCCCAAAAACCAAAAACTCCCCATACATCAATATTGTTACAATTGAATGGAAAAATTTACCCTAAATCCCGCTCACAATCACGTGCGCTCGATCGGGTTGTGGCGATATGTGAAAAAGGAAACAATTGTTTACCACTGATCATGACTACATTCTTCAAGGGTAAAAGAGTTTGGCAAAAAGCAGCTCATTCCAAGTATCTTGAAGGCCAGGCAAACACCAATGCACACAATCAGCATAGCTAACGGGATTTGCTAACTGCTCGGGGGTCAATGGGTTCCATTGTTTCTTGTAGATCGACGTGTGCGCATCTTTGCGATAACTTGAGAGTTGGGTGATGTTGAGGAATGTGATGGGCACTTTTGAGTTACTAAAGACTTCTCCAATCACCTGCATTATGCTTTTCCTACTATCTGAACCCCAGTAAGTTGGATCTTCTATCATGGTTGTTTCATTGAAGCAGTTGCGGCCTGGTACACCACCCCAATCTATGCTCCTGCCAAAATATACTTCCAAGTTTTAGTTCCGAAGAAACAAATTAATTTCTGCAACTTGGGAATTGAGAATTGTACGCTAAGTAGCAATAGTACTAGTAACTTAACTCTCAGGAGTATCCAATTTTGTTGACAAATGACAAATTAGGGAATACTAAATGTAAGAGATATTTAAAATTTTATAATGACAAGCGAGGCCATACATATCGTTCTAATTTTATCGGATGTTCCTGAAGCACGAGTAGAAGTAAAAATTTTCTCCTTTTGAAAAATAATACTAGCTACTCTCTCTTCTTAGTTAATTACTCAGAAACCCGCCAATGCCAAAATTTGGACCAACCATTGGCAATCCATGACTTCGATCTCTTCCAATTTGCCAGCTAAAGTTTTCTTTTTAATTTGTTTGTCTGCTAACTTTATTGTCCACTTTAACCGAATTGAATACAAATGCTGTTTTTTCTTGTTCGATCTTCCTTATAATTTATTTAGTATTACCCATGAGCAAATTGTGCAGGCTAGCTAGAATCAAAATCTTACTTTGCATGAGTAGGTGACATGCTAGTGAAGAAGACCCTTGTCTGTTTAGGGTCCATATTGATCCGCACCCATCGCAACATGCTCTTCATCGCCATACGATAAGCGTCCTCTGTGGATAGCTCCATGATATCCTTCACTTCATCATCGAAAGATCCAAGCCTGAAAATACATAAGAAGCAGCCATTAATAAAATACTCACATTTCTTAAGCTAGAGCTAGCTGTAACAAGATATTACTTAATAATTTAAATCCTCGGGAGCAGGAAATTTACAAGATCTTCATCTTCAATCCGGTCATCCACCACAAGTAAGTGTTAAACACGATTATGTCGACGCCCTTCCAATGTTTGCCATGCTTATTGATGGACCCCTTTCTGACAATCCTATCAGATACTCTATGGATAACTGCATCGTCTGAATTTGATTCAAGAAGAAATGGTGCCCAATAGAACTCAATCGTGGCATTGTATTTCTACACATGGAAGATAAGAAAAAAAAAAAAAAAAAAAGTTTAGGAAAGCAAATATGCGAAATATGGACACTCAAAAAAAAAACTTATTTCAATTAAAGAAATTAAATTAGGCACCTTGGCAGTGAAAACGGTCAATGAATCAAAGGTTTCCATGGATTTTTCATCTTCAGGAATGAGTGAGTGAAGAAGACAAATCATGGAGACGTATTGACCCCGATTCAGAGAATCTCCTACGTACATCATCCGCTTCCCTCGCAGGGTCTCGAGCATCAGCGTGGCATTGAACCTTCATGATTGGAGTATCAACAATGTTTTATTATGAAATGCACAGTTAAATAATCCAAGATAGCGTCTCAATGTTTTGGTCTTATTAGTTATTAACTACAATTAAATTAGAATCCAATGTAACATGGCATGTTTTGGTCTTCCTAATGATTAATTGCACTAGATCTAGAAAGGACGACATTTATGAAAGCAAATTAATAGGGAAAATAAAATTGTATTACATTATAAATAGAAGACTATGCGCACCATGTCATAATTCTGGCCTATTTTGCATCTAAGGTTTAAGAGAAAATTTATAGATACTATACCTCCATAAGTATCTAGAAATACCCATTTTAAAAAAGTCTATCTCTTAACTAATTCTAATTTAAAAAGTAGAAATATATAGATTAATGTTAGAAAATAAAATAAAAAGGAACTCCATTTCGAGAGATATTTTTAAAAATTGCCAAGGCTTCTCATGTGCATCTCAAGTTTTGCCCAAACATAATAGATTTGAGAAACATAGCAAAAAGCCCTGAAACGTGCTTGGGGCTAATTAAAGCCCACGATCTTATCTCAGGCCTTCTTTGAACTGCCCCAACTTTTTAGGTGTAAAAATGCAAAGATTTTGTAAATTACTTTTATAAAAATTAGGCTTAAATTTTTCATGTATTTAAATTCCCAACTATCTAAGAATGATATCTCTCAAATTCACTCCAACTTTTAGGTGTAAATTAGGCTCAGTACTATTATGAAATCTAGTTTCTTTTCACGTGTACCATTTTTATTTATGAACTAGAGTATTCCTCTAATTCACACAAGTTTCAGCCAGGATTACACGTTCGGCTACCCCAATAACCAAAAATGCAGTAAATCAAAGCAAAAATTCCCTTCTTTTTTCGTGAGAAAATAGACCAACCATTGATTCTGCTAAAAACTAGAATTAGAGAAAGCTAAAGGGTACAATATGTGACCCCTTGGGGTCACCTTAGCGGTAATGCTTACCAATAATAATAATAATAATAATAATAATAATAATAACTAAAAGTTACGAAATTATTTGAAGCCATCCAATAACATTCTCTCCACGTTTTATAGCCAAAACAACAGTCAACAACAGAGAGAACCTCGTACTCACGACACCCAAAGATAAAAAAATAAAAAACAAAAACAAAAACTTTGCATGTGATCACGCGCGAAATAAATGGCGGCGCGTACACGGACGCAATAGTCCCACCGCGAGAGGGACCAATCATCAGAAAACTCATTACCACAAACCGACACGTGGATGGAAACAAACAAAAAAAAGTTGGGCCCCACTCAAAACCTCCTCATTACTAGTCACGAACAGGCGTGACTTCTAACCCACATACTCAAGCTGTTGACCATCTCCACACCCAAGATCCACCATAACACGACACGTGTACCATCTTTGGCCGTTTTTTGCCGGCCAACGGCTCCGATGAGAGTAAAAGAAGAAACAAAAAAACAAAAAGAGGGGGGGAAAAAGGAGACGAGAGAAACTGTTTTTTTTTTTTTTTTTTTTTTTTTTTTCAGATGAGACAAATAGAAAAACCGTACTAACTATAAATTCTTCGCTCTGTCGGTGAGTTTCCAAAGAATCAAAAGACTTTTACGTAAATCGAGAAAAACGAAATCCAAACTATTTAAAAAGAAAAAGAAAATCGAATTCCGAGAGGAAATGTATAATTAATCTGAAACTTGATCCACCATTTCATTTCTTGAATCAGAACAATCAAGAAGTGCATTTGAATGGTAAAATTCTTGAATTTTTTTCCTAATTTTGTTAATTATAATCGAGACCGTGAATTTCATCAAAAATAAAGGAGATGGCGTACCTGGGAAGATCGCAGCCGTTGGGTTGCCATCTCCAGTTCTGGTACTTTGTCTCCGGTCGACCGTGTTCGAGGCAGGTGAGCTGTGGCTGTATATAAGGACACTCCGATTCTTCGTAAAGCGGTCTCGACTCGTCCCATACCCATTTCCCGCTAAACACGTCGCAACTCTCCTCGGTTTTCCCGACGGCGAACGGCAGCTTCTCCTTAGCAATCCTCCTCTCTCTACCCAGAGCCAAACCCGCTTCAGCAAACCACGGTTTCTCAGAATTCGGTTTTTTTTTTTTTTTTTGAATAAAGGAGAACGTTTTGTTTGAGTTGAGTTTGTTAACGAGTTGAGTGGACTCACCGGGTGGGGCCGAGTAGGGAGCGAGTTGGAGCTGTTGGCTGAAGATGCACATTACGTCCTCGCCGTAGAGGATCGCGACGAAGACGATGAAGACGAGCAAGGAGAAGAGGTAGGGAGAGAGCTGACGTGGCGGCTTTCTGAGGACGGAGGGCGAAGAGGAAGAGGAAGGGAGGGGAGGCTTCATTGTCGTCTTCTTGTTTGCAGTTTGCACTAACTAAAGAATCGCTATTTGTTTTGGCGTCTTTCGTTTTTTCTTTGGTTTCTTGATTGATTTGTTTGAGATCAGCTCTTGTGAAAAATGATGTCTATGTTGTATACAAAAGTCTCTGGAATGGACTTTTTGGGGAATTTGAAATGAATGTAATAACTATGGAAGACGTGTGTTTTTGTAGTTATGGTTTAGAAGCATTGGTAATTATGTTACTCAATGTGCGCTATTAGTTGGTTGGGATAATTCAGTAGAAAATGAATTAAATAGAACCAACATGTCACTTTCCTTCCTTTTTTTTATTTTTTTTTTATTTCGCCCCTCTTTCTGTTATATATATATATATATATATATATATATATGATTTGATTATATTTCCTTATCAACAAATTCTCCTACTTATTATTACTTATATATATATATATATATTTTTTTTTTTTTTTAAATTAGCATTAGCAGCTTGCATTGTGAAATCTGATTCTTTCTGTCATTAGCGAATGAAAAAAGGAACCCCTATTTATAGGACGGGACAGAGTTTTATTCTATTAAATTATTATAACTTTCTAATTTAATATGATTCTAATGTGATTTAGTAATTAACAAGTATGCTTTACTAATAATATATTTATGTATATAATATACCTTACCACATGATTTTACAATATGAGTTTACTTGTTAGAGATCATAATTTGACAGAAGTAAAGGAAGTTGCAACAATATGTAGCCCTTCTTTTTGCTACTTGTAGATATGTGAGTCCACTTTCGTGGTTTGGTCTTTACAAAAGGCAAATCATAGGAAAGGCGTGATAAGCAAGTTTAGGAGACTGATGATAGTGGGCGGTACATGATGGTGTACTTGGAAATGGAGGTTATAATTTCGCTTGGCTTCTAAGCCAAGATTCTCAATGCAATATTGAAAAAATCCATTGCCTTTTGCTTAGTAAATCATCACATCTTTTCTTTCAATATTAAATACTATCTCTTGGTTTCCTACTCCAAATTAAAAATTTCATAGGGGCAGTGATGCAATAATTTATGAAAAAGCTTTGGTAAAGAGTAATAGGATAACTGGTGAGATTTCAGCTTCAGAGTAGTTGGCTCTCACCTGCTTCATTTTCTTATTTCTTACCCTAAAAAATATTGGACGATTGAGCTAATGAGCTGTAGACTGTCACTCCAAGACAACCAGAAACGAATAATAGTGATGTATCAACTAAATCGATTTTAATTAATTGCAACTTATCTTAACTACAGATTAGAAGGTTCCGATTAGTGTAAGCAATTTATTTAACTACCGATTAGCATTAATTACTTAATTGTTTTGTAACAGATTGTCTCACCACAACATCATGCCTCAATCTGCCATTTTCTTTGGCGTGCAACATGGTTAATTTGCTTCTATCCCTTTTAATCACGTCCAAATCCCATAGAATTGAAAATTTCGCAAAAATAATTATATTAAATGCAAAATATTTTCTTCTTCATAGCTATTAAAATAAAAATAGAATGTTTTGCATTTGATATAGCTATTTATATAAAAATTTCAGCAACTGTGCGACTGAGACGCGATTAAGAAATTTTAACTTTTAAGTGCCATTTGTCAATTTTAATGTTATGGACTAAATTTGCTAAAAAAAAAAAAAAAAAAAAAAAAAAGTCAGGAATTAATTTGTCAAAATAATAAGTTCAGGGATCTAAATGATACAATACCTATAAGACATGCAAAAATAGTGTTAATAACCCAAGACAAACCCCATAAAACATCTGGATTCAATTATTCAAGCAATCTCGTCCAGGCAAAAGTGTACCCTTTCAACTGCGGCTCGCCAACATAACCCCAGAATCTAAAACCTCAAACTTCACAAAAACAAAACGACCCAAATGACACATCTTTGACAACTTCCTCTACATAACTATAGTCTTGTGTTGTGACTATTTTTGTTGCAACCGTTTGGCTGCTTGAGGTGCTCTCTAGGAAGCTTCGCAATGTTGCATCAAAGCAAAGTCACATGTCTCATAACAGTTTCAATTGTCTCGTCAAAAAAAAAAAAAAAAAAAAAAAAAAGGTGTTACAACCATTTTCCTCATCAGGTAATTTACTTCTTGCTTTAAACACAAATTTGTCCAAGACACTGACCTTTTGCGTTGACTCTAGTATAATTGAGGTCTTTTTAGTAGGTTTTAGTCGCTTTCAACAAAAATCATCAACCTAATACAACCAATCTCATTATTGGATTTCACTTAAGCATCAATCCTCTAAGATTATACTTGAGTTCTTTAGGAACAAATAAGATAAAGACTAAAAATTCCAATTTTTATGAAGCACTAATTTATGTTATGTTACTATTTAGAGCAAGTCTATAAATTACCCACGGTTTGAAAATCTATAATCAGCATGTTTTGTCTTTTTAAGCAAACTTAATAACTTATGAACTAGTTTTGATAGAAAAGTTTCATTGAGATTCGGTCAAGTAACAGAACATGAGTTAAAAAAAAAAAAAAAAGAATGTTAACCATGATTAATCTGAAAAATCTCCCGTTTTCTTTAATCGACTTCATGTTCAAAATTGTATAAGAAATTAATGTCTCCAAAATTGTTTGAACGAGAGCCAGTGAAAATTCAAATATTAAAGAAAAAGAACAATACTAGCAATTGCTAGAGCAAGGACTACGGGGATTACCAAGCTACTGAATATCAATGGCGGGAAACAAAAAAAAAATTGAATGAATTTGACGGGGTGGAGAGGAGCAATATTATGGAGCGTGATCTAAGTCCTAGTTCTGCAAAAATCCATTTTTTTGGTGAAACAACAGGCTTCAAACTAGAGGGCTTCTTTGAAGATACTCAACAACTTGCACTTGGTGCCGAAAATGCTCACGGTAGAGAAGAAATTAAACCAAAATGAACTCACCAAATATTAAAATATTTGCACTCAGAAGTTGACAGAAGAATACGAGCTCCGATAACCTTGTGAAGGTCCTCTGAATCTTCTCACCAGCGATGCAAAAAAACTCTGCAATAAGAAGCAAAGAGGAAATTTCGAATTAATAATCATTACCGGGCTTTTGAGGGGGAAAAAAGACCTGAGTAAGGAACGACTACTGGAAAAGGCATGAAAATACCCGTGTTCTCTGAGGTAAGCTGATCCAGGATTCCAGGTTTGGAATAACCTTGAAAAGAGAGACACACGTCAAGACTCAAAATTCAAGGGTGCTTAACTAAATCAGTTTTTAAATTTCTTTCTAAATATAATAACTTGTTAAAAACGTGCATAAAAAATAACAGTAAGAGTAAGACAATAATTATGTTCAAGTATGCCCATGATAGGAAAATTTGTTTAGGTAGTTTGAATGTAAGTTCTTTAACTGGTAGATCTATGGAATTAGTAGATGTTATGATAAGAAGAAGAATTAACATTTTATGATTACATGAAACGAAGTGGACAGGAGAGAAAGCAAAGGAGATTGGAAATTTAGGACACATATTATAGTATACAGGTTGGGAAAGGAATCGCAATGGAGTTGGTATTCTAGTAGACAAAACTGTGACAGATGACGTAGTTGAGATTAAGCAATAGGGGATATAATTATTATGCTCAAATTAGTACTAGAAAATAAG
Source organism: Morus alba (assembly GCA_012066045.3). Taxonomy (NCBI): domain Eukaryota; kingdom Viridiplantae; phylum Streptophyta; class Magnoliopsida; order Rosales; family Moraceae; genus Morus; species Morus alba. The sequence goes on from CP050234.2 coordinate 6,486,087, forward strand.
TTCATATATGTAATTAGTGCTTATGCTCCACAAAGGACTAGATGCGGAAATTAAAGTCAAGTTTTGGAAAGACATTGATGACTTAGTGTGTCGTATAGGCAATGAGGATAGCATTTTCATTGGATGAGATTTCAATGGGCATGTTGGTAAGGATAGGGAAAAAGGATCCATGGTGGTTTTGGTTTTAGAGCTCGAAACGAAGATGAAAAATCTATTTCGGAATTTGCGTTGGGACATGATTTTATCATAACAAACACATTTTTCAAGAAAAGATATTGTCACTTGATCACTTTTAAGAATGGGAAGAACTTGAGCCAGATAGATTATTTTCTCATAAGGTATAGAGAATGTTCTCTATGTAAAGATTGTAAAATAATTCTTACAGAAGTACTAGCCACCCAACATAGGTTAGTGATCTTAGATGTGAGCATTAAGCTTTGCTATAGAAGGACTAAGATAAACCACCTTCCACGAACTCGTTGGTGGCATTTGAAGGGAATAAAACAATTAGCCTTTAAAGAAAAGTTGTTAGAATATGCTACTTGGTCATATATAGGTGATGCAAATACTATGTGGGATGCCATGACCAGCTGCATTAGAAAAGTGACAAAGGAGGTACTAAGGGAATCTAGAGGTAAAGGCCCCCCAGAGAAAGAAACCTGGTTGTGGAGTGAGGAAGTTCAAAAGGTTATTAGGACCAAAAGGGATTTATATGGATTTACCAAAGCGCAAGGATGTTGAAATTTTTCATAAGTACAAAGAAGGGAAGAAAGAAGCTAAGCGAACAATTAGTAAAGCTCGATCTACTTATTTATATGAGGTATATAGGAAACTTGGAACTAGAAAAGGAGAGAATGATATATATATATATATATATATATATATATATATAAACTAGCTAGGATAAGAGAAAGGAAGTGTCAGGACCTAAATCAAGTGAGGTATGTTAAGGATGATACGGATCAGGTTCTGACAAAAGATAAAGACATTATTAGGGAAAGATGGAAGAGTTACTTTAAGAAACTTTATAATGATGATCATGTGATAGAGTTTGACAATCTTAGGTCACAAGGAGAACCTAATGTGATGTATACAAGAGGAATTAGAGTCTCAAAAGTTAAAACTGCACTGCGGAAAATGAAAAAGGGGAAGGCATGTGGGCCAGATAATATTCCAATAGAGGTTTGGATGGCATTAGGAGATATAGGAATTGTGTGGCGCACTAAGCTTTTTAATGAGATACTAAAGAAGAAGCATATGCCTGAAGCATGGAAGAAAAGTATTCTTGTCCCCATCTTCAAGAATAAAGGAGATGTGCTGAATTGTAACAATTATAAAGGCATAGAGTTAATAAGCCACACTATGAAATTTTGGGAGAGAGTTATTGAAAGAAGAAAAAGGGCCACAACTACCATCTCAGGTAACCAACTTGGCTTCATGCCATGCAGATCAACCACGAAAGTCAATTTTCTTCGTAGGATACTGATGAAAAGGTACAGAGAAGCCAAGATAAACCTACATATGGTCTTTATAGATTTAGAAAAAGGTATATGATCGGTACTGAGAAAAGTTTTATGGTGGGTGCTAGAAAAGAAAGGAGTGCAAATGAAGTATATAAGGTAATTAAGGACATGTACAATTGGGTGGTTACGAGTGTGAGAACTACTAGAGGCTACACTGCAGAGTTCCCCATTCGGATCGCCCTTCATCAAGGATATGTTCTTAGTCCTTATCTTTTCACCATTGTGATGAATGAGCTGACAAGAGAAATTCAAGATAGAGTTCTTTGGTGTATGCTTTTTGCGGACGATATAGTTTTGGTTGATGAACTGTAGAGACAGACTCTCGAGATGAAGGGATTTAAGTTAAGTAGGACGAAAACTAAATACATGCATTGTAAGTTTAGTAACTTAAGCAATCAGAGTGATATATAATTTCTTTAGATGGTGTGGAGATTGGGGCTTCTAGAAAGTTTAGGTACCTTGGGTCTATAGTGCAGTACAAAGGAGATATAGAAGAGGATATTCAACATAGGATTAAGGCAGAGTGGGTTAAGTGAAAGAATGCTACGAGAATTTTATGTGATGGCAAGATGCCTATTAAGTTGAAAGGAAAGTCCTATAGGACTGCAATCCGCCTAACTATATTATATGGTAGTAAATGTTGGGCCATTACGAGACAATATATATCTAAGATGAGTATGGCAGAAATGCATATGTTAAGATGGATGAGTGGTCATACGAGAATGGAGTTATTCGTAGTAAAATAGGTGCAGCACCAATAGAAGATAAGATGTGCGAATGCCGCTTGAGGTGGTACGAGTATATCCGACGTAGACCGCGAGAAGCACTAGTTCGTGCTTAGGAGGATATTCTTATACCTAATAGGAGAGGGAGGGGTAGACTAAGAATTACATGGACCGAAGTAGTTAGGAAAGACATTCTAGATCGAGGTCTTCAGGAAAGTCTAATTTCGAACAGAGCTGCGTGGAAAAGTGAAATCCATATATCCGACCCCAATTAAGTTAAGATTAAGGCTTGTTGTTGTTGTTGTTGTTGTTGTTGTTGTTGTTGTTGTATGCTGGAAGAATGAATGAGCCATCTAACTTTTCCTGGTAAGCTCCAGTAAAAATTTCATGGTTGACAGAATTTGATAGACCAGCAAGTGCATGTGATAAAACAAATGTTTACATGTACATTCGAAAGACTCTTTCTCAACCCAACGGCTCAGCCAGAAATCCTCAATTAACATCAGCTTCGTGCCGGCATGCCATGGAAACATGGAACTTAGAGGACCAGAACAATATGGGTCAGCACAATGCCAGACGCTACCTTAAAATACAACCTCAATTATGTCAAGATGCTTGTTATGCAACAGTTTCGTGTAATTTATGAAAGCGTTTTTCTTTTAATACTTTTTCTTCCGTTAAATTTTTGCTTGGATTTTTGTCGTTCAGAGTTAAATATACTTAATTGTGTCAAGTGTTCTTGCTAGTTGTTTAAATAGGACTTGATATCACTAACTCTTATCTCAAACAATCTAATTCTCCCACTTCAATACATTACTGGTAGATCTTAACGTTTATAAAGGCTGAGGGGTCGATTAAATTCAATCCCATTTTATAACGTTCCATGGAAAACAGTTGGGCAAATAAAGAAAACCGAACTTTGAATAGACATAGAGATGGATACAAAGAAGAAGCTCAATTTGGAAGAGACAAAACATACCTCTATACCACGAATTCCAAGGAAGAAATATCGATAAACTGCACCAGCCAGAAGATATGCTCCAAAAAGGCATACGATGCTGTAACCATGACAACTATCAGTACATGAAGATGACTCACTCACATTTTAGTAATAGGCAAATAGTAAGTGTTCACAAATTAAAACCTTACATTAAGATTAAGGTACTAAACCAGCCCCACCCTTTTGCATTTATATTTGCAACCTCAGCACAGCCAGAAGGATGTTTTAGCTCTGTAGCCTGCCAGAAATATCAAATTATGAAATTAAAACAGTGTGAACAGGCATGTAAAATTAACATCTATACCTACGTCCTAGGCATTTCAAAACCTCCATCAAATTCATGTTGCAAAATATAGTATGGCACATAAAGCAATTGCAAGCTCGTCTGATTTCCTCAAGTACCAACCACCTGAGTTAAATAAATTCAAATTTTTTATTATTATTTCTTGTTTGGCTATCCACACTAAAAGCCAGGTAGGAAGTGTCAGAAATCCATCCAGCATACAAGTTTTTAATCCTTGCTTCATGATTAGCTTCTCTCTCTCTCTCTCTCTCTCTCTCTTTTTCTTTTTTTTTTTTTTTTTTTTGGTTAAACCTGGAATACACACGAGCATTTGCCACTCAAGCTGGAGGCATTGATTTTATTAAAAATGAAAAATAGTTTCCAGAATTCGGTAAAGATACAATTTATTCTCAGGAGAAGCTAGTCAAGATATCATTACCATCATAATCAGTTAGAGGAGCCTTAAATTCTACATAAATGAAATTAAAAAGGTAATAAAAATGAGAGCACTTACATAATCACATGTCCCAGTCCGGTTCAGCGAATAAGGTCCCTGAAAAAGAAAAAGAAGTACAGCCATAAATACAGTATGGAAAGTGCGAGAACTTAAGAATCCTAAAGTTAAGATAGAAAAGATGCTACCTGAACTCCACTTGCATCACAGATTACAGAGACTGTAAGTGAACAGTTGTGCGCTTGGCCACTATTTGACATCTTAACGATGACACCCATGAGAGGATTTTCCTTATCTGCCGAAGTTTGATAAGAGAGAAACCTTATAAAATCTAAAATAGCAGTATGAATTTTCTTTCATTTTGTACAGAATGCCATATAAAGAAATTCTTTTTGAAACGTAATATTTCTACATGTAATATGGAAGATAATACAAAAGAATCAAGTAGCAACTCACCAATAATGTTAATACTTATGCTTTTAGCACGCCCAATGGTAGTGCATACTGGATAACCTGCATTTAAAGTATGTTTCGCGTTAGAGCAATAAAAAACAAATTTTTCCCATCTCCAATATACTTTACCCTCCAATCATTTCCTGATGAGGACTTCTTTGCTAGAAGGCAAAATATGCAGACATCATGCACATGAGCACTAACAAAAGCAACTCTTTAGGAGCTAGAACTTTAATCTTAGCTAACTAAAAAATTATGAGGGAATGGATTTACCGGAAGCAGATATCCCAGTATAAATCCTTTTAAAACTAAGTAATTTGCAGAAACTAAAAATCAATTGTATTAATTAAAAACGTGAAAGAAGCCTCAGAGAATATTACCTCCTCTGTTGTTAGCCACAAGTGCACTACAATTCATACCACAGTGTGAGGGGCCTCCACAGTCCTACAACATTGAGTAGAAGCGGGGAAAAAAAAAAAAAAAAAAAAGAAATAAGCAGGATCTTTTTGGTAAATTTAGGGATGGCATAACATGAATTTCTCTATTTCATAACAATGGGTAGAATTTGAACTAGCCTAACCCTGAGGGCAGGTTTTTAAAAGAAATTCCCTATTAAACTGGTATAACACTTGGATTTATGAATTATAAAGATTGAAAAGTGTACTATGCTCTGTCTAAGAAAAGAAAGGGGAAAAATAAATGAATTTATGAAACTGGAGAATCATTACCGGGCAGTCAACACATTTAGGTGGATCGTGGTTGAAAGCCATCACATCACAAAGCTGCGCATGGGTACCAATGAGGAAAAACTCAGTATAATGAATTGGAATTAAGAAATAAAGTGAAAGAATCTACAATATCTGGTACAAAGCTATCTTCCACAAGGGGAAAATAATTCCCTTTCATGCAACGGTTCCTATCGCGAACCAGTCTAGTGTCTAGAGAACTTTCGTCTTGGTTCAACATGGTCTATATAAATTTCCTATAAACTTGCAAAAGCCCAAAATACAAAAGAAAAATGGTCTCCTCATTGTTTGCAATCACAACAAGCCACTGATCTCAACATAATTATATTTACAGTGATAGTAACAATAACTTGGAAAACAAAGAAATGTGACCTGATGGGGCCAACCTGAAACCATAGCACAGTCTCGTTTTCTTCCACCTTATAAAACCTGTAATAGGATAATGCAGAAAACAAAAGAAAAAGGTAAATTGATTAGAACCTGACATGATTAAAATCTACAAAAATGCATAAAAACGTCACCATAAAAGAATTACTCATCAACTGAAAAAGCTGAACATCATATATTAGCAACCCGTTAAAGCATACATTTCCATAAGTTAACTACAGCAGATCAAAAAAAAAAAAAAAAAAAAAAAAAAAAAAAGACTAAACCCAACATTTCTCCAAAACAGTGTTGGGTGTGGAGTCAAATTATCTCCCTGACACAAAGTTAGCACACGGATCGATCTTATGGTTTTTGCAGACGCATTTCGGTTACCCTGTCTTCTATGAAAAAGTGCACGCAGCTCTTACATTGAGGTAAATCACTACAACTTTAGCGTCTGCGCTTTTTTATTATTAATTTTTTTTATGTGCATTAGATTACAATTCTTTTATTTTATTGCTCTTGTTAGTAAAGGATTGGGACGTTTAATCCCTAACAAACAAGTGGATGTCAAATCCCTACATGTAACACAAATCATTACAATAATGATAACATCGAAGAAAATACTAATAAGGGAAAGCGTTAATAACAATGGACGCCAAATACAAGCACTAAAAAACAAAAAATAAAAATAACGTGTACCCTTATTACATGCATCAAATCGTAATCCCTAAATACGATTAAGATCCCCCTTAGCCCAAATCCCTGGTATCAAACAGTAAACAATCACGAAAATGAAAAAACGGCCATATAAAATAAGTCAGAAAAAAATATATATAAAAAAAAAAGAGAAAATACCCATCTTCGCTGAGGACGCCATGAGGGAAATTTCGCAAGGGAGAAGCCAAGTTGAAGTTGTAGAGCTTGTTACGGTCGGTGATGCTGAAATCGCATATGGCCGAGGCAGAGCTCAAGCACAAAACTCGATACGAAATCGTTAGGAGGAGAAGAAGAATGAGAAGATGCCATTTCAGCAAATCTCGTCTCGTCACCATTATTTTCCGCCTTTTGCTTCTTTCAATTAAACTTCCATTACGGGTTATGGTTGTTTCTGTGATTTGGTTTTGCAGAGAAAGTGGTTTCAGGTCGTGGGTGAAGTTCCCAGACGCTGAGGGAGTAACTTCCGCGGTATGGTAAGGTGGGGTATGGTTATAAGAAATTAACAATAGCTATTAGTTATATTTTATGACTACTCGTGCAAATTAGGCGGGTGTATCTTACTTGATTGTAGAATATTCAATATTGTGTTAATCGAATGGCGTGTCGTTTACTCCACTAAACGACATCAATTTCCCAAGCAACAAAGTGACAAGTTGTGGAGATTATCGGCAGGGAACGTACTTGCATATAAACAGCAGAAAATTTTGATAATTGACATCTCCATAAAAACAAGAAAAATACAAAACACTTGAGAGAATGAAAGATAACTACGAGATTATACCTTGTAACATAAAAAGGGGAGCACAATATTTCAATAAAATACACAGAAGAAAAGTAAAATAAAAAACAAAGAACTTAGAAGACAGCAAACGACTTGCATCTCGTATTGAAACGACACAAAATCAAAAGGATTGTGTCGTTTAGGCCCATACGACATGTTTTAAAACGACAAACATTCTATAAGTAATCCACAGTCGTTTCACAGGAAACTACACTGGAGTTAAAAAAAAAAAAAAAAAAAAAAAAAAAAAAAAAAAAAAAGATACTGGGACAAATGGCCCCATTTTTAAGGATTTTTTTTATAAAAAAAAAATAACTAAAATTTTGTAAATTCATCAAAATAGTTGCTTCTCTTATTAATTTAATAGTCAATCATTAATTAATATAATAATTAATCATTGATTCTCAATAATTTTTTATTATTTAATTAATAATTAATTAATTTTAATCAATAATTACATTTTGTTGAAATAAAAAAAGTTGGACCATTTATTTAAAAAATAAAAATTCGATGCTTATTAAAAAAGTAGGCAAAGTCTTTAATCCGGCAATTACTATTTATCGGACTGAAACGGCATATGTATAATTTTATCATTTTCATGTATATTTATATATAAAGTGTGTATATTTACATTTAAAGATGTATATGTTAAGTTATAAAAAATGACAATGTATATTAATAATTGAAATATGTATTTTTTATAGCAATTAAGTAAATACATAGCATAAAAATATGTATATTGACTGATTTATTGTATTTCATGTTAATGAATGTAAGTGACAATGTATATAGTGAAATATACTTCTAGTATCTTGTGTTCTTGATAATATTAAAATGACACCTCAACATTTTTAAAAATATATTCTTGGTACTCTGAAGTTGATTTTTAAGATGTAAAATGACCTTAGTACTCTTTTACTTAATCAAAATCTAATAAATCTAGAAAAAAATCATGAACTTTTTATTTTATTATTTTCTTTTAAATATTTTAATGTCTTAAAATATTTTCATTTTTTTAAGAAACTAGTAAAAGTATGCACGTGTAATTGCATGAATTTGATCATTATATGTATTGTCTATTAGAAAAATAATTTTATGAAGTAAACAAATAAGTTCTAACTAATCGTCATACTCTATTATTTTTCTTAACATTTAAACCGCACACACTTATTTTTGATGGTGTGAGTTTTGTAGATTCGAAGCCACGTTCGTAACGTAATTCAAATATTATTTAATTTGACCACTTTTTTTAAGCTCTAAATAATAGAAAACAAAGAGATAACAAATAAGTAAAAAGTATAAAAAGTGAAGAACATAGAATAAAAAGTGAAGAACATAGAAGGAAACACAAATTAAACCATTTTTTTTCTTAAGACTTAAGTAAGATAAAACAATAGATTACAAGTAGATTAAAAATACAAAAATTGATAAGGGCATAAATAGAAACACAAAACTAGGTACATAACAACACGTAAATAAAAAGTACAAAAAGGTAAATAACATAAATGGAAACACAAATTAAACCGTTTTTTTTTTTTAAGCCCTAAGTTAGAAGAAATGACAATGTATATTAATCTTCAAAACATGTTTTTTTTTATAGTAATTAGTGAACACATAACATGAAAATATATATATTAACTAATTTATTGTATTTTATGTTAAATATACACGATTTTATATATAAATATACATAATTTATATATAAATATACACAAAAAATATATAATTATACATGTACCTGACTGGTTTAAGTGTCTGACCAGAGACAATTCCTAAAAAAATATAGTTAAAAAACAGCAATTCACCTTATTTTCTCAGGGGAAAAAAAATAAAGAGAGAATTCCCGACCTTACCTTGAGCTCAACGTGGGCTCAATTGTCCCGAAAGTGAACCGCCAAAACCACAAACGACACCGTGCACTGTTGCCGCGACGCCATGGCCGATGATCCTCAGCACAACCCCAACCGGGCGTTAACCGACACCCGCTTCTCCGATCTCAAGCCGCCGCTTTCTCCGGCGGTTCTTGAAGCCCTCTCCCAAGCCGGCTTCGAGTTCTGCACGCCGGTTCAAGCCGCCACAATCCCCTTGCTTTGCAGCTTTAAAGACGTAGCCGTCGACGCCGCCACCGGCTCCGGCAAAACCCTAGCCTTCGTTGTCCCACTCGTCGAGATTCTCCGCCGTGTTTCGCCTCCTCCGAAACCTCACCAGGTTTGCCAAAGTTCTCCTCGTTCCCTTCTTAATTCCCCGTTTGGATGCCGAGAAAATTTTTCCTAAAAGAAACGAAACCTATTCATTGCCTATGCAGGTTATGGGAGTAATCATCTCTCCGACGAGGGAGCTATCTACGCAAATATTCACCGTTGCTCAGCCATTCATTTCGACGCTACCGAATTTCAAGTCGGTGCTTTTGGTCGGCGGAACAGACGTGAAAGAGGACATAAAGAAAATCGAGAAGGAAGGAGCTAATTTGTTGGTCGGAACTCCCGGGAGGCTATTCGATATTATGGAACGAATTGAAACCTTGGACTTCAGGAACTTTGAGGTCTGTATTCGTTTCTTTGAGAAAGATAATTTTAAGTTCAAGTTCAATCCATGCCCTCTGATCAATGTTGACTGGAACCTTGTAGGAAAAGATAGTTGAAAATCAAGTGAACTAAATTTCTGGTTTCTAAACCGAAATTAATGTTAGTATGCATCAAAATTATGAGAATGTGTATGAGTGATAGTGTGTGATGGTTGTTTATAGGTTCTGATTCTAGATGAGGCCGATAGGCTTTTGGATTTGGGATTCCAAAGGCAGATGACTTCGATTATGGCTCGGTTGCCAAAGCTTCGGAGAACTGGTCTCTTCTCAGCAACTCAAACTCAGGCAGTGGAAGAGCTGGCCAAGGCAGGACTGAGAAATCCCGTGAGAGTCGAAGTACGGGCTGAAACAAAGTCTGTAAATGGTTCAGCATTGGCAGAACAAGCTTCCTCTTGGAATACGCCTTCGGGCCTTCACCTCAATGTATGCTGGATCCTGTTTTTCCATTTTTTTTTTTTTTTTTAAATCTTCGCTTGAGGAGACGAAGAATCGGAATAGTAGAAATAACACTGTTTTTTTAATTGCAGTATTTGGAGTGTGAAGCAGACAAAAAATCATCGCAGCTTGTGGATCTCCTTATTAAGAACAAATCTAAAAAGATTATAGTGTGAGTTGCTTGCATATTCCGACAAAAGACTGATTAGTGTGTTGTCCTTGTGATTGACAATGAATTACTGTGATTTGATAAATGTTTTTCTTTTTTTTTTCCTTTTCTTTTTCTTTTGTAGATACTTGATGACTTGTGCTTGTGTTCAGTACTGGGGACTTGTTCTTCCACGTCTTGCTTCTTTAAAGTGTTGCAATTTAATCCCTTTATGGGGGAAGATGAAACAGGTGATTTAAAGTGCAACCTACGTTGGCCAAAGGAATAAATTGATCATTTCATCAACTTGTAATGATTGTGAACTCTATTTAAACTTTTTGCGTTCTATAGTCTGCAAGGGATAAAGCATTGGACAAGTTTAGATCGCTTTCAAGTGGCGTTCTTCTGTGCACTGATGTTGCAGCACGTGGACTTGATATTCCAGGCGTTGATTTTGTCATTCAGGTAACTTCTTAAGTACAGGAATGGTGTAAGCTATCCAGTCTATGTAACGTTTAAAGTTGACACATTTGTACTGTCTGACGTGCAAGTTATTGAGTCTTTTAATTTCACTACCAGTTTCATTAACTTTCAACTGTTTGCTTTTGCAGTATGATCCTCCTCAAGATCCAAATGTCTTTATACATAGAGTTGGAAGAACTGCTCGTATGGGTAGAGAAGGAGATTCAATTATTTTCTTGATGCCAAAGGTGTATTTCTTATTTCTGTAACCATTTGATAAGTGATTCCTTTTGTTACAAAACTATTTAGTGGCTGTATGTATAATTATTACTATCACTTTGTCCACATGTTGCTGTTCAATATGGATGATAATGGTGGTCATTATGTTGTATCATTCCAGGAGGAAGGTTATGTGGAATATCTTCGTGTGAAAAGGGTTCATGTTCAAGAAAGGGAATTATCTGAAGATGCTTCTGATGTTGTTCCGCAGGTTAGCAGGATTCATTATGTGGCAATCATCATATTCATCATCATCATTAGTAATAAAAAAATTGTAACTGAAACAGAGTCTTCTAAGACTACATCATCTCATCATCATCATCCTTAGTAATAAAAAATGTAACTGAAACGTCTTCTAAAATTTTTCATCATCATCCCTCCCTCCCTCCCTCTCACTAGATTTTGAAATATTGATACCAACAAAATACGGCACTTATTACTTTCCAAATATTTTTGTTTTATCTTTTGTTCCTTCCTTCCCTCCTCCCTCTCGCTCTCTAGCACTTGACTTTGAAATATTTGATACCAACGAACTACTAGTACTTGATTTTGAAATATTTGATACCAATTGGACACTTATAACTTGATATTTTTGGTCCATCTTTTGTTTAGATACGATCTGAAGCAAAAAAGGATCGTGATGTCATGGAAAAAGGGCTTAGAGCATTCGTTTCTTATGTCCGTGGGTATAAAGAGCATCATTGCTCTTACATTTTCAGGTCTGTGACTGCTTCTTGTCAGTGCTCTCTCTCTCTCTCTCTCTCTCTCTCTCTCTCTCTCTCTCTCTCTCTCTCTCTCTCTCCCAAGCTATTTTAATTTTTTGAAACAGGTGGAAAGATCTTGAAATTGGGAAGTTGTGCATGGGATTTGGATTGTTGAAGCTTCCAGCGATGCCTGAGGTGAAACACCATTCACTTTCCACGGAAGGGTTCACCCCTGTTGAAGATATCAATGTGGAGGAGATCAAATATAAGTAAGATTCTTAACACCCTTTACTCAATAGTTTATTTGCACCTGTTGAATAAGTTATAAGGTGCTGCACCTCTCTAGAGCTAGTGATAAGGATAAAACCAGTTTTCTAGGTAAGGTGCAAATTTCTTATTTTGGTATTCAATGATTCTTTAATGTTTTCACCTAATAAGGAATTCTTTTTCAAGCGACATTTTGTCTGAACTAGCTTCATTAGATTCATTTGATTTGTTGAACGTTTTGTTCTGTATTTCATCAAAGGCTCAGTATTTTTTTCTCTTCCAAATACACACACACACACACACACACATATTCACACTTGTAGTTACAAAGTTTTGACCTTTTAATTGCCTTTGGCATGACCGACATAAAAGCAATTTCTCATCTTCCAATGTAAAACTGTGCTAAGAAAAAGTCAACTTAATTGGTAATTTAGGGATAAATCTCGTGAGAAGCAAAGAAAGAAAAATTTGCAAGCGAAGAAAGTAGCGCAACAGCAACAGCCAAAACATGAAAAGGCTGGCAGAAGTTCGAATGCTGCACCTACTTTGATGCGAAAGAAAACAGCTAAACAGAGACGTGCTGCTCAGTCAATTGAAGAAGAAGAAGAGTTGGCACGGGAATACCGTCTCCTGAAGAAGCTGAAAAAGGGGGCTATTGATGAAAATGAATATGCAAAATTAACAGGAACTGAAGACTTACTATGAAGTTCATGATACGGGCTGGTGATTTATAATTGAGATGAAGTTCTGACAATTTCAAAGTTACAACATTGAAGCTAATCTTAGCCTACGGCAAGGGAGTGATTTTGATAAAGGGCATAGTTTTTGAAGACTTACAGAGAGAAATGAACCTGCAGATTTTATTGGGGCAACTTTGCAGGTGACTTGTGAAAGATCGTTTGATATTGCCCCCACAAATTTTGGTCGTAATTGATAATGCATTGGCTCTGAAACCTTTTTTTATTTAATTTTTTTATTTAATTTATTTTTTTTTTTTTTTTGTTTAGTTTCATAATTTATGTCCCGGTTAGATTAATGCTGAATGGACTGCAAGAAAAGAAGCAAAATAGAGTTGTACTAACAACAAAGAATGTATTCTAATATTAGTAATACTCAATGAGTACAACCATTGGTAAATTGTGTTGGTCTTTTCCCGTTCACATCATTTGCTGTTGGCGTTTTTTTTTCTTTTCTTTTTTTCCTCTTTTTCTTTTTTGTGGAAATGAAAGAAAAAACTCCGTAATTTAAATCTGTGCTCCCGATGTCACCCAGCACGATTTGCACAGTATTTCTACATCATTCAGGATAATCTTACAGCTAAGCTTTGTACTTTTTTTTGGCTTGAAGTCTTCTACTGTAATTGTTGGGGCAAAATTTTATTCAACATTAATCATTCAGCTTATCCTTAAACTGAGGATAAATTTTATTTTTACCCTTTATCTCTTAAACTTTAAAAAATGATCTACTCTCTTGAATTTTAAAACGTTAGTAAGAATACTCCTATTATTCTCCTTTTTGTTTTAAGCTGACGCGGCATAAATTTAAAACCTAAAAAACCTACTTCAAGTTAAAAAGGTAATTATTAGATACATTAATAATAAAAACTTGTTATTACTAACATGAAATGAAAAACCCCATCACAAAAGAAACAAAAAGGTCTGAAGAAACGAACCCTTTCTTTACCCAATTTTCATAGAAGCCAATCGAACCTCGACACCAGCGAGTTGAAGGGGCGTCGCCTTTAGGAGGGGAGTGTCCTGACCTCCATCGTTGCCGACCTCCAATTTTCGTGCGAATCCAAACTCGACTTCTTAAGAGAAAATTGAACAGAGAGCTGTGATTTTGAAAAATTCGTTGATCACCATCTTGAGATATATTTCTCTAAGTTTGCTTCGTCGGCATGTTGTAGTTAAGATTGCTTTGCTTTGTTTTTTGTGTTGAGATTTGTTATGTTATTCTTATTCTTGCAATTATCTTTGTGATCCTTTTATCTTTAGAGATTTTATTGATTTTATAGTTGTGAATCAAGGGCCGTTAATAAGGAGCGATTGGATTGTCAATTAATTATTTAGTTGTCAATTAGACTTTATATGATGATGTATGTACTCATTGTAAAATTTATCAATGAATGTAAGAGTGAACATATTTTTAATTCCTAAACGTAAACAAATTGTCGAATCATCGTTAAATCTTTATTCTTCTTTCTTTTCTATCTTTATTTTTCGATTTACAATATGACATTTAGAGCCACTTTGTAAACAAATTGTCGAATCATCGTAAACAAATATTTTTATCAAGGACTTCCATGAAAAAAAAAAAGAGAAAAAACAATTCATTTGAACGTGAAACTCGACCACTTTGTAGGGGTACCGGTGTCTCGTAGATCGGCAGGACTAAGCACTGCGGTGCTGGGCAATGCTGGGCAGCACGGTGGTAGAGAGCAGTGGTGACCGGCTGTTGGTTGTGAGAAAAGAGGAACTGAGGAAGGTAAGTATAAATTCTTTTTTTACCTAACTGCCATTAAAAATTTGAAAAAAATCTAGAAAGAATCCTCAGTTTTAGGAAAATGTTACATTTGCCTCCAACTTTTATTCAAAAAGTACGCCTCTTGTTTTTAATCTATCTTAAAATTACACCCCAAATGTTTCAAAAGAAGTAAAAATATAATTCATTCGTGGTCAAATGTTTTAAAAATGACATAAATACTCTTAATGATCAATATTAAAACATTATCTTAAATATTAATAACAAAAAAGTTAAATTTAGTGTCTGTTTAGTTCATGAATTTAAATTATGTGATTTAAATCATTTTTGATTTACGTGTATTTTTTGTGAGAGGAAATACTGTAGCGAATTACGAATTATGATTCGAATCAGGGAGCGAATCTAAGAACCAAACGGACCCAGTGAAAAGGTAAAATTTTCAATAAAATATATTACATTTTTTTAGAAAAATAATCCAAAACTAAACGGACAGACTGGCCTTAGTTCCACGTAGGATTCATTGTCTTCACTATTGATACACGATTGATAGACTTGTCCAGTTAGTCCTACATCAAATCTCGCTTGGTGATCATCCAAACACGTTGACTCTTTTATTTTTTTTTTTTTTTTTTTAGTTTTGAAATTTATGTTTTAAAAATTTTACATGGATGACTCCAATAATATTTAAATACTAATTATTGAGGTTATTTTTTATATTTAAAAACTTTGACCAGTTAAGGAGTTATTTTTACTTTTCTGGAAATCGTAAGAGATAATTTTGTGATAATATGATAAATACATAACACTTTTTGGATTATAAAAAACTCAAGGATAAGTGTATGATTTAGCTAAAATTCAGGAGTTACTCTTTGAATTTTCTCTGAAAAACTGATTAAATAGAAAGGGTAAAAGAGTAATTTTGATTAACACATCAGAATTTTAAATAAATAAAAAAGGAGAGAAAACTAGATATTAAAACAAATTGTATTGATATGAAAACTAGATATTCACCATACCCGTAAATATGATTATTCTGCCCAATTTAATTCAATCTGGTAAATTAAATTGTATTGATAGGGGTTTTAAATTGTCCTGAATTAAAAAAATCTCAAAAGAAAGGTTTTCAATCCAGCAAATTAGATTGTATTAATAGGGGGTTTTGAACACATCGTGAAATGAAAAAATTTCAATCCGACAATTCAATTCAATCCGGCAAATTAGATTGCATTAATAGGGTTTTGAATTGGTCTTGAATTGAAAAAATCTTAATCTAAAGGTTTTAAATTGGTTTGCGGATTGCACATTTCTAAACCGGCAAAATTTATGAATCCAAAATATATAATTATATACGTATAATGCTTAAAGTCAAAGGTTTAAATTTTTTTAAAATTTTTTTTGGATAAAATCATTTTTTTTTTTTACTTTGTATTATATCGAAATACACTTTTGGTATCCTGTTTTTTTTTTTTAAATAATATTAATTTTGTAAAGTGTTCTGCACGTATTGTCGTGTTTGAGACATCTAAAGAATTTATTATTTACTGAATAATGAGAAATTTATTTATACAACAATTTAACGTTTTTTATGTTTATTTTAAAAGAAATATATGTAAAGATAGTAACTGACAAAAAAAAAAGTAAGGACATATTTAAAAAATATATATTTTAAACAACTAAAAATAAATAAGAACACATGCAAAAAAAAAAAAAAAAAAGTTACTTTTATAGAAATAAAGTGAGAAACAATATATTTAAAAAAACATACAAAAACTTAAGATATAAAAAAAATTCACAAAAAAAAAAGAAGTGAGTAGAAGAAAGTTTTGGCTCTTTTATATATTGTTAGATTAGATGTATAGAGAAAAACATGAAAAAAAAAATAATAATAATAGGCAAAAAAAAAGAAGAAAAATAAAAATAAAAAAGAAAAAATGGAAAAAAAGAGATAGTCAAAAAAATTAAAAAAAAATAAAAAAGAAGAAGCCAACATGTGACTTTTATAGAGGCGAACACATGGCCTCCTTAGAAGCCCAGTCATTGCCTCTTAAATATGTACTAGTTGAGTCGGCTATGCACGTGAAAAATAACCTTATAAATGTGATACTGGGTCAAGACACGTGTCTCCTTAGAAGTTGAGTCTATTAATTCGAGTAAGAGGAAAAAAATATTTTAAAATAATAATAAAAGAATACAATATTAAAAACATAGAAAAAACAATAAAAATAGAAAAAGTAAAAAAGAAAAAAAAAATGAGGGGGGGGCGCTAGCACATGACAATCTGGAAAGTGCTTGCTTTTTAGGAGCACTTTAGACAAAAGAATATGTGTAAAAATAACTTTTTATATAAAAAGAATTACACAAAAATTAATTAAGTAGGATGTATTTGAAAAAAAATTATTTAAACTATTAATAAAAATAAAATTAAATAGAAACATATATAAAAGAAATTATCTTCATAAGAATAAAGCGAGCAAAAATTATTTTTAAATATTTCAGATAAAATTGAACTGTAAAAACATTCACAAAACAAAAAAAAAAAGCAAAAAATTTAAAAGACAAAAAGCAATGACGAAAAAAAGTAAAGAAGTGAAAAAAAAAAAAAAAAAAAAAAAGGAAAAGGAGGCGGCGTAGAAAAAGTGATATTATAAGAGCTTTTGATTCTTTTATGTATTATTAGATAAATTAGATTAGTACCTTCTAGTTTTAAAAAATCTTATGAGTACATTATAATATGTTTTTAGAGTATAACATGTCATTTCTATTTTTACAATTAATTAAAAATATCAATTTTAAAAATTTCTAAAAATATGTTAAAACGTTTATTTATTTATTTTTTTAGTCAAATAATAGAACTAATAAAAAAATATTTAATAACAGTAAAAGTAAAAGTGCAGACACTCATGCACGAAAAATTATGCAATTTTCTCCTTCAAAGAACAACGAATGGGATTCAAATGAAATCAGCCCAAAATATTTGAAATCAAAGATCTATCTTGACTCTCCCTGCGCACCCAGCTTCGGCCCAAGCCTTTGACCACCTCGGGCTCGACTCTGTCACGGTCGCCCCAGATCCCTAGCCCAACGTCGTAGAACATGATTAATAGTTGATATTGACTAATATTGAATAGACTTTGATCAACGGTTGAAATTAATCAATGTATTTTAGAAAATAATTTTAAAATTATTAGTTTTGATTGATTAATAAAAAGGATAGTCGGGACATTGTGTTTTTTTGGCATTCAAATTTTAAAAAAGTTGAAATTAAGTTACAACTTAGATTCAAGTTTTTTTTTTTTTTTTTAAGCTTTTAATTTGAGTTTAAACTTGAGTTTGTGCCTGAAATTTGAGTTCAAATTCTCCTTTAAACTCAAATTAATGAACAATATTCTTTATTTTTTTAAATGTCATAACTTTTTCATTTTAACTTTAATTGAAATATTTTTTTTTATTCATTTACAACGAAAAAACGAATAAAACACAATCACATCTAAAAGCTTTGAATTAAACATACATTAAGATTTTTTCTTGATAGTTTTGAATTGGACTACAAATTTATCCTAATAAGTGAATTTCAATCGCTAAAAATGCCTAAAACAAACTTTCAATGATGGCATTTACGTAAATCCACTCCTTTTCTGAGTCCAAATAAAAAGTTGGGCAAACTAAAGATGCTTTTAAAATTAATTTTTATTATTTTTAAAAATATTTTTACACGTCTTTTAATATACAAAAATAAAAATTGTCTGTAAATAGTATTTGTTTAATAAATATTTTAAAAACAAAAAAAAAAAAAAAAAATAATAAGAATTATTTTTATAAAAAAAATTAAAAATAATTAAAAATTATTATTATTTTTTTTATTTTTATTTTTTAATACTTATCAATAATTTTATAATATATTAATTGATAATTATAATTAAACACAATTTTATTTTTTTTATATTTAAAACAATCTTTTAAGAAAATAACTAAATATAATTTCTAAATAAATTCTAAAAGAATCTTCAAAACAATTTTATTTTTACTTTTATATTAAAAAATAAAATTTTTTAAAAAACGTTACGTTTAACCTAAAAATTTTTATTTTTATTTTTACAGTCGCTCCTTTTCCTCAGACTATCTTTTGTTCGAATCCAAGTTAGACTCGAACTTTGAGGGAGAGCTATATAGCTGAAGTAGGACATAGTCCTAATTAAACGAAGCCTACAACCCATCAGATTGCGATTATAGAAACAGATAGCTGAAGAGGAAAAGAGAAAGGGCAAAGAGAGAAGAGATACCAGGTTACTATGCAATCCATGGATCAAGGTATGCTATTCATGGTTTATGGCTCTCTTTTGCAACTCTACTGTGTGATATTTATTGACTTGACTGAAAAATTAAGAAAGAAATTCCTTGAAATTATTTGCGTCGTTCTACTTTAAAAAATAATTACGTCTAATATTTCGACTCAACTGCATGTACGGTAACTAATCAATGAACAACTCTTTTTAATTTTTTTTTTGCAGTTTATATATATATTTTATATATATATATATATACACACACACACACACACACACACACACACGTATGTATGTATATTGGCGCACGTATGTATGTATATTGGCGTTTATAACACGTATGTATGTATATTGGCGTTTATAACTATTTTTATAAATATATATATATATATATATATACACACGTATGCATGTATATTGGCGTTTATAACACGTATGTATGTATATTGGGGCACGTATGTATGTATATTGGCGTTTATAACACGTATGTATGTATATTGGCGTTTATAACTATTTTTAAATATATATATATATATATATACATATATACATGTATGGATAGAAAGTTTAATTTGCGAGGATTGGTGGTCTTCTCAGTTTACATGTTTCGTTAGTAATTAAAAAAAAAAAAAAAATTGCTTATAGATAGTTTATACGGTGTTCTAATATTTAAGAAATTTTTGTTGTTTTGTTTAGATTGGGCAGGCCTTCCATGTTCAGGACTTAATTTTAGGAAAGTTGTCATTTACGGATTATTTACGATTTGGAGCTGTTTGTCGTTCTTGGCATTCTATAATGAAAGATGATATTTCAACTAAACAAAACAAATTATTGCGGCAACATCAAGTTCCCTTGCTTTTGTTTCCCGATAAAGAAGAAGATAAATGGAGCATATACAATGTCATGAACAAGGAATTCTCGGAGGTGAAGCTATCTTTTTCATATAAGAGACGTTTTTGTGGTTCTTCAATAGGATGGTTAGTAATTGGGAATGAGAATCATAATGTGACGCTTCACAGACCTGATTTTATAACTACTGAGGAAAATAGTCAGGTGGGTATAAGTATCGACCTCCCATGTTTGTTTCCACCTCTAGTGGTAGAAGATTTGGAACCAGAAATTATCGAATACTTGGGTGAAGAAGCTTATGATTATCATGTTGCTAAGGCTTTAATCACAGCTGATCCACTAGCAAATCCTGATAACTGCACCATTGTTGTGATATTCGGCGGAGATTTTGAAATTGCTTCTATTAGATATAATAAAGACACCACATAGATGAAAATTACTAATTGTCAACAGTTTGACGACATTGTGTATTATAAGAATAAGATTTATGCTGTGGGTTTCATGGGTAGGCTTATCTCTTTCGATCCTATATCTTGTGGCATCATATGGAGAGTTGTGGCAAGTTGAAAGGCATTATTCATTTGATGAAAATCTAAATCGTTCCACAAGAATGTTCAGAGTTTACAGAATGGATTTTTACCAGGGAACGTGGATTGAAATTAAAAACCTCGGTGGCGCTGCATTGTTCGTGGGCGACAGCACCGGCTTAGCTGTCTTAGCTTCTTATTTAGTGGATGCCAGCCAAATTGCATCTATTTTGCTCATGATTATGTTTTGTTTCATTCATCTAAGGGTTCTGATCTTGGAATGTTCAATGTTGAAAGTGGAAGTTTTGAACTCCACTATACTATCGACCCGACTACGTTTTTTAGGATGGTTAATCGACCTCCCATTTGGGTTGTTCCTTTCCTAAGGTTTTAAGAAATATTAGCTATTTCTTGTTCTAGTAACTTTTCTAAGTTTTATTTTGATTTGAATTGTTGAACAATCGTACATGATTTATTATGGTTTTAGTTCTTGCTTAGATCTTGTGGTTCCTTTTTCTTGCTTTTGTTTTTCGTTTTTTTTTTTTTTTTTTTTTTTTTTTTTTTTTTTTTTTTTTTTTAGCCTCTTGTATCTCAGACGCTGTTTACAATACCTCTTTGTTCTTTCCCTTTTCCTCGGTGAAATGGCATGGTTTACCGTTTACCGTGCTTGTTAGTTCTTGTTGAGAGATTGTGTTTGAACTTGGTACCTCTTGCTGGATTCACAGGTTATAAATGCATCTATGAAATAAATTTTTGAAGAGTTAATCAAATGCATTGCGCTATTCATAGCATGAAAATCTATTACTACTGTTTTTGATTGACATAATTTGATTGGTTGGGATGTTTTGTGGAAATGGTGTAAATTCTTTTGGTTTCTGCCTTTTTATTGGCCCTTTAGTTTTAGACAATCAACATGATGTTAATAATTTTGTGTTCGAACGATATTTTATTTAGGGGATATGCGGAGATATTTTAGTACTTGGGATGAATTCATTTGCATTAGTGAACACAAGATATTTGATCAAGGAAGCAATATGTCAAAATACCTTTTTTTTTTGGTTTATTAGTGGCCCCCGAGATCTTTTTCTGGTGCTTTCTTCCAATTATTACACCGAATTTTTTTGCTAATATCTTTTTAGCTGTTCTATAAAAACATTGCCCACTCTTCATGCCTTTCTTTTAACCACTTAAAAATTAAAACGCCGAACAGAAATTACATCAAAATTCCATCTTCAATAGAGACCTGTGAACCCTATGGCCTATACCCAATCCTAAACACAACAATTAGCAACTCAAAGTAATTTAAAAAAAGAGAAGAGAAAACAATAAAGAAAAGTTTCAAACAAAAGTAGAAATGAACGACAATTTGTTTGAAATAACGACAACCAATCAAACACCCCATAATTCTTGAAATCTCCGGCATATCCATAAAATAACAATGGCTTAAAAATCGACATCATCCTAGAAAACGAAAAGAAGCAAAGATTTACTAAAAACTAAACTACTAGTAAAACACTTCAGACCGAAACGACAAACACGGGACTCAGCTGAAGAAAATATAAACGACAAAGTTTCTACTTGAAAACGACAACTTCTTAGGAAATTCGAACATCAAAGAGAGCCGTAAAAGTTGAAAGTCGACAACATCAAAGACATTCAACGCAGACTTCAAAGTGGAAGGACTTTGTAAATGACCACATACGACCAAAGCGACAACATCACCTAAAAATAAAAGGAAATGAAAAGAGGCAACATTAGGGAAAAACAAAATTGTTAAATGATTGCCGAGGAATCCGACCATTCCAGTTATATTAAGTGACCGAGGAATGTTAATAGAATGAGACAGCTTTGAGTTGACGAACGCCTATAATGGGAGAGAGACTCGGAGTCGAGGAATCAGTAGATTATCGAGATATGACAGACTTAGGAGAAGATAACGACAAGCTACATTCGAATTCAAATAAAAGATAAAAGTCTGATAAACATTATAAGACATACATTATCTTATCCAAATACAATTCGAAATTCATATTATATAATAGAGGACCTATAAATAGAGGTCTAAACTCCTCATTTATTTTTAACGCACAATTTCCTTGCTCCTAAGAATTCTCGTGTACTATTTTGAGAAAATGGTGAAACCAGTGCTCATTAAGAGAGGATGTAGGTATTATTCCAACCAAACCTCTGTAAATTCCGTGCCTTGTTTATTTTTCTCGCTTTGAATATCGTTCATGCATTTATTATTCATCGATTTGTGTGTGAATATTTCTTATTCAATCCAACGAATTGAATTAATTACAACCAACAATCAAGAATCTAGATCACCAAACCGAGGTGAGGTCGATCAAACCATTATCGTAACCAAATTTTCACCATTAACAATTGTCTCCAGATGAGATCCTTAGGCAAGGATTGATTAAAAGGAGAGGATCCGAGTCTGGAACCTGGTGACCGATTTGATTATTCAATCCAACAAAGAAAAACCTAGTCAATGGCTCCAAGGAGGATTCCGCAGTACAACCAACAATCAGAAGAATCTAGATCACCAAACCGCTGAGGTCGATCAAACCACTTATCAGAACCAACTAAATTCACCCATTAATGAAGAGGTTGAAAAAGGCAACCAGCCTAGTCAGGGAGCCATTGTCTCCAGGAATGAGATCCTTAGGCAAGGATTGATCACGTACAACCGCATTGGTTGGAGAAATAGCCGGGACACATGTTGTTCCACAAGTAACAAAAGAAGTTATAAAAAATCCATCTAGATAGGCAAAAAACTCAATTGAGGATCCGAGTCTGCCATCATTGGAGGATGCATCGACAGACTCGGTAAATGCCGCTACTGAGAACCAAAAGAATGGTGACCGACATGGTGATATTGAGGGAACCGGCAAAAACGAGAAAGATCCAAATCCTCTTCCCACAGGATCACACCGATCAATAAAAGCAGACAACGACGCAGCTTAGAGGTAACTGCACATGATGCAAATGATGGAGAAAAGTCACCTCTATGGCCTAGAGGTAAGTGGAGATCTGGTGGAGAAACTTTGTCCTGGTTGACTCGACGTCGGTACAAGGCGGAGATATGAGGGATCAACCGGATGCTCATTGGGAGCAAGGATCACAAGCAACCCCAAAAAGAGATTTTGACGGCCTGGAGAATAAGTCTCAGGAAAAAAAAATTGCCAATTTGGAAAAAACAAGTAGGGAGCAGGATGAAAAATTTTGAGAAGGTTATTGGCTAGCTTGCCGAGGTGATGAACATCGACACCAAGGCTTACAGCTCTCATGATCATCCCTTAACCCCAGAGATAACCAATGTCCCTTTGTTTGAGAAGTATAAGGCTCTACCAATCCCACCATATGATGTTCGAAGATGATCACCTTGAATTATATATGGGACACATGTTGCTCCACAAGTAACCCAAAGAAGTTATATGTCTGAGCACTCAAAAACAATCTCGTCGACTCTGCGGGAAGAAGGTTTAGATCTCTAAAACCAAACTCAATTGTGACTTGGGATGACCTCAAGAAAGTCTTCCTTACGCAAATCATTGGCGTAAAGAAATATATTCTCCCAAGCAAAACCTGTCAAGGGTTTGCCAAGGACCAAATGAGTCCCTGAAAGATTGGCTCACCATATTTGGAGAAGAAGTGGCAGTAACTAAAGGAATCAACGATGACATGGTGTTACTGGGAGCTCTCGCCAATATGAGGAAGGACATGTCGTAAGAAAATACGAGGAAGCAAAAAAGCACTCTCAAGAGCAAGGTGGTGATTCCAGCATAAGAAAGTACGAGGCAGCAGAGCAATTGACCCAATAACAAGAAGCATCGAGGTAATAACTTAACCCGAGTAGAATCTAGATATAACCCTGCTCCTACTTCTATGAGTCGAAGTGCTGGTACATCTGGAACAAGTCAGGACGACGCAAAAAGGTATAAGCCACAACAAAGAAGACATAATACATACACGACTCTGAATATGGGAATAGAAGATGTCTACTACAACATTAGTCATCTTTACATCTTACGTCGGCCACCACCTTTGAAATGGGATTCGGTAAAGCAAAACCCAAACAAGTATTGTAGGTTTCATGATAAAAGCGGGCACAATACTGTAGATTGCTTTGATTTAAAGGTTGAAATCGAAATGTTGATTTGAGAAGGGAGGTTCAATGAGTATAGAGCCAACCATCAAGACAACAATAACAATAACTATAAGGGTAATGATTGTTGAGATGATCAGAGGCAAGAACTCCAAACCATGTTGGTGTTATCAAAACCATATTTGGGGCACCGTATTTGGAGATTAATGTAAGGATTTTTGGGAATAAAATAGGAGTGAAAGCATTCTGTGAGAGACTTTTAACCTTTTAATTTTTAAGAACGCCGATTTTATTCTCTCCAAATATAGAGGAATTAAAGGAGAGAATCAATATAAAACTAGATAAGAGAAAGGTATTATTTACTTTTTTGTCCTTATTTCGTCTTAAACACAATTAAATTTCAAAGGTCCTCTTGGAGGATTCAGAAGTTACTTTTTGTCCTTAATATTTCTCTTAAACTTATGCTGAATCTTTTTGAGCCAATCCCTTATGAGCCAATCCCATGCTTTTGCAAAGGTAATGAATAAATGGAAGAGAAGAATACAAAAATTAACTCAACAATATGCCTACATTCATGAACAGGGACGTAGCCAGCTGATGCCTAACAATAACTATAAGGGAGCAGAGGCAAGAACTTTTGGCCCATATTTTTTTGGAGATTAATGTAAGGATTTTTGGGAATAAAATAGGACTTTTTTTTACCTTTTATTTTTAAGAACGTATACATAAGAAAGTTTTAAAAAATTATACAAAACCCCCTCTAAAAAATTAAAAATACAACTTTATGCCCCTCAAAATTCTTGTTGTAGTTATAAGTCCCTCATAAAAATTTCTGGCTTCATCGCTGTTCATGAATTAGGAAAAGAGAAAAAATTCACTAATAAAGAAGGCTATAAATGAGCTCTGTACAATGACAAAGCTAGAAAATTTTATCGGCTAATAATTACAGTAAAAATTTAAAGAGTATAGAATTATTTTTTTAATTTTTCAGAGAGGACTTTGTAAGCTAGTCAAAATTATCAAATTTCCTAACACCAAAAATTTCGTTTTAGTTAATACAAATAAATTTAAACTACTAACAAAAGTAACTATAGATAAAATATTAACTTTCCCTTGACATGCATTATATCTCTACCTGCAAGGCTGAAATTATCTTTAGAACGCTCCAAAGAAAACACAAAAGAATAAGAATAAAAATTTTTAATCGTGTATCAAATGCAATTCTTATAATAAAAAAGTGCCGCACTACTTTAAAGTAAAGGGTATAATTTATAATTTAAAGCAAATACAATACACAAAGTATATAACCCATGTATACATTTATTGAAATGGAAAATATATTCAAAACATGTAAAGACAATACAAACACTAATTCATGCACGTACAGCCTACCATTGAAAACAAGATGCCAACAAACAACTATTTTCATTAGTGTTTACTTCTAATAGTGTGCACTAAATTGCACAAACAGAAAAAACCTAAATAGGCACGTTAAAACTTGAGCGCATACATCACTCTTTAATAGATCCTTTATCGTCAATGGAAAAATCTGATCAATCAAGTCGAGAAATCCATAACACAAACAACAATGATAAAAATGATAAATCACTAAACCAACAAGATAACACAAACAAATTGGGGTAAGAACACGATAAAAAAAAAAAAAAAAAAAAATTACACGAGTAAGAACATCAAAAAACCAAGAAGAACAAGGTCTCTCAACACCGGTAAAAGAAAATGACAGAAAAGACGAGTACACGCAAGTAGCCAACAATATGACTCATCTCCTCCCCTAGAGCAAAAGCTACATAGGGTTGGGCGAGACGGACACCTACACGTTCAAAAACGTCTCACAACCAACCACATCCCCATCTCTACCTGAAATTTGATCCGCCTACCCTCCTCCTCCGCAGGTGCCGTAAATCCTACCATTAACTCAACATCGATGATGAGCTTGTAGATGAATTTTTGTAACTATAGTCAAAGCGCTGCCGATACGTGAAGCCTCCGGGTCATTAAATCTCCTTTTCTACTCTAATCTCTCTCTCTCTCTCTTTTTTTTTTTTTTTTTTTTTTTTTTTTTTTTTTTTTTTTTTTTAGGGTCAGATTACATAGGTGCTTTAATAACCCGTCTATACATACATTATATATATATGGACTTGAGTCCGGAGGCTGTATGGTTTGATAGGTGCGATTTTTTTGTATGGGCCTGTAACTTTTGGTGAAGCATAGTACAACTGGAGCTAGTTTAATATAACTTGATTGCAAATTAAATTTTATTAAGAGAAATAGTAGAAAATAAGTCAATATGAAAAGCTTAAGAAAGTATATAGGTTAATTTTTAATTATAAAAAATAATATGTCATAACTTGTCAAGTTATAATTCATAACTAGATAAGTTATGGACAAACTTGTCAAGTTATGGTTCATAGCCAGACATGTTATGGATAAAAATTGTGAATTATGGACAATAACTTGTTAAGTTATGGTTCATAATCAAACAAGTTATGGACGAAAATAGTAATTTGACATATTTATTAACTTATGTAAATTATTAGCCTATTAATTTTAATTCATCTCAAGTCTTGGCTTATTTTTCTTTTTCTCCCTTTTATTAATTGTTACAGAACTTAATAAAATTATTTCTGTTATTTATAATGGTAATAATAATAATTAGTTATCAAAAGTAATTAAACTTCTCAACGAAAAAATTATTTTCGTTATTTGTAATACTATAATATGTATTTATGCTTCGGCTTTAAAACGGCAAGCAAATAGCACTTCATTACATATATATTAATACCGTCATCTATGATAATAAATAAGACAAGATATGTATATGCTGACTAGTATTAGACGACGGTTAATAACTATCGTTAAAACATATGACGACGCTTTTTATGAAAATTGTCGTTAAAAGTGGTACATTTAACGATGATTTTTATAAAAACTGTCATTAAATGTCTCTTAAAAAATTTTAAAAAATTTCTTACCTGAATTTTATTTCCTTTTCTTAAACAACAATCTCTTAAAGTATTATTTACATATTAGAAAAAAAAACTCATATCTCGTCAAATAACAAAAATAACAACGTACAAAAAATATAATAAATCCTTTTATTCATAACATTCATCACCAATATACAAATAATACGAATCTAAGTAATACAAAATATTTAAATCTGAAAGAAAAATATATATAAGAATCCAAACAAAAAATTGAAATGCAAAAGAAAAAAATAAAAGCTAACAAACCCCAAAACTCCTAGAGTTCTCAAATTTCGGCAGTTGATGACGGAAAACATGAAGAGGAGGTGAAGCAGCAGTAGTAGACACGGTCGTTGGAAAATGGGGTGACAATGGCGACAATTGATATTTAGAAAGAGATAGGGATTTGGAGAAAAATATTAAAGTTTAGGAGGTGTAGGAATTAGGGAGAGAATGACAAAGAGAGAGAGCGAGCGTGTGTGGGAAAGTGAGGAAGAGAGAGGGATTGAGAGAAGTATTTAGACCCCGTTCATTTCGTTGATTCGAGTTTAGAATTTGAGTTTTGCTACAGTAAAAAGCTCTCACAAACAGTCACATCTAACTTTTTTGATACAGTAAAAAGCTCTCACATAAAGTCACATCTTAACTCGAATTAAAAACTTGAATCAGCGAACTAAACAGACCCAGAGTTTGAAAAAAATAGTGAGAAAACAATTGAAGAGAGTGCTCAGAATTATAGAAGGGAAAGATAAATGTTCAAAATTTAAGTGAAATAAATGAGCTGGAAAAATCTTTTTTTTTTTTTTGAAATCTTTTAACATTAACGATGGTTTCCTAGTCCTAGAAACCATCATTAAATGTTGACATTAGATGATGCATTTTTTTAAAAAACCGTTGTCTTATGTGCTTGCATTTTTTTGTTTAATTTTTTTTCATATACATTAGATGATGGTTTTTAGAAACCGTCATCTAATGTCTAACATTTAACAACGGGTTTTTAGAAAACCGTCGTCTAATGTACTGTACGAGTTTTTAAAACATGAAAATCTTCGTTCCTTTTTTTCACTATATTAGACAACAGTTTTTCTTAAAACTTCGTTAAATAAGCGTTTTCTAATGTAGAATTCCTAGTAATGGCTTCAAACAACGTGTTTTATTAAAAAACAAAAAGGTTGAACATTGTTAGGGTATGTATCTTATCTCGTTTTCTCTCTCTAGGGTTTCTTTCTTTGTTTTTTTATGCGCCATTCGCTTTTCTCTTCTAGTGCCAGAGTTAGGCATTGCTCTTTGGCTTGCTGCGAGACCACTGGCCCTAGAGACGGAGCTTTAGGTCTCATGGCAATGATTATGGTGGTGGTGGAGTTTTCGTAGGCGAATGGGAGGGATGGGAGGTGCCAATTTTTTGGTCGACTATGTTGCACACACCGGATCTATGTCGTATCTACAACCTTAGGATCTTGCTCTTCTCATCACGGTGGTCATAAGGTGGGAGTTGTGCGTGGATGATTGCTCAACATTAGTGGTTGAGTCGCGTGGGCTCTTCACTGATCTATCCTTTATGGTCTTAGTGGCCAACTCATTGTCGATGATCTTGTCTGTGTGGCTGAGTCGTTTTTAATTTTTATTTTGATGTAGTAAAAACAATGTTGATTATGCCATTTAGTGTTTTTATGTTTTCATCATGTACTAACGAAAGTTGTCGTTCTATTCTTCTATAGTAGCAGTAGGTCTATCTTGCTAGATTTGATTTTATGTAGTGTTGTAAGTGACCCTAGTGCTATCGTTCTTTAGGTCTCGGTTGACTGGTTTTATTTATCGACTGTAGTGGTTTTGTTAAACGAGCTTTTATCACCCTCAATTATTAACGTATCAAGCGGATCTTGAATTTGACATTCGTATTTGTCTTTATGCCTAATTTATCTTTATTGGTGGATGTATCGTCCATGATGGAATTACCATAGTATTTGGCGGTAATTTGCGTTTGTTTCAATAGTTTGAATTGAATCAATCATGTTTCAAGAGTTTGAATTGAATCAATCATTATGTTTTTGAATTGAATCAGTCGTGTTTCAAGAGTTTGAATTGAATCAATCATTATATAGTATTTAATATAAGAATTCGTGTTATGGTTTGAATCATGATTCGTACTGAGAATAATTCTGAATATGTAAAGGAAACGTCCACAAATGAAAATTTCCGCATTCAAAAAAATGAAAAACGACGACGTGTTTTATTGGGAAAAGAAAAGGAAAAAAAGAAAAAGAGAAGAAACGACTAGTTTCCTTGTTCACATTCTTCCTCAACTCTTATCCTTCCTAGTCTCTAACCCAATTCTTATTTCTCCCATCAGAAGCTCACATTTCGTCCACTTGAAAAGACCCATCCGGGCCGAACCGAGCTGAGTCGGCCCTAATGGGTCGGTTTGCCTCGAGTGGTGGCTTTGCATTCTCCCGCCACCCCTTTGGCTCGGTGCGGCCCAGCCCCCTATCCTTTATAAAATTCCATTCCTCTCGATTCGAATTCCATTTTTCTGTTCTGAGAAAATGGATAATCAAATTTCTTGTAACATATGTTATTAGAGATGTGAAAACATAGACGCTTTCAAGAAACACCAGACCATTGTTCACTCGGATGATTTGAAGCATAAATTCTGTGGATCATGCAAGAAAAAACTTCCGAGGCTGGTGGATTTTGATAACCACGCCGTTTGCAAGTCCTCTCGATTCGCAAACGCTCAATCTTGATTGAAGCTTTCGTTAAGGTTAGGGTTAGGGTTAAGTTTAGGTTCAGGATTAGGATTGCAGTTTGGGTTAGGGTTAGGGCTAGGGGGTCTTTGGGAGGTTCGACTAAGTAGACAATGAAGACCATATTTCATAAGGTAATTATCGATTTCCTCGTTTTCTTGATTTCGATTTTCCTCGTTTCTTGATTTCCGTCGTTTCTCTGACTGTGCTATTCTTAATCCAAATTAGAAATGTTGTCAGCATACACGACGGATAAGAATCTTATTAGTTGTTCTTAGCTCTATAATGCAATAAATAGCTTCTTGTTAAATATCGTTCTTGACAAGATCACGTCTGCTTTGGTCGTACGCTACAAGTTGAATTTTACAAGGCAGGATACATCTTTTCTCTAGTTACTATGCAAACATGTATTTTATTTCTCTTATCTCTGTCCATAAGGACGTTTTATATGTTGATTAGTTCAGATTTTTTTTTTTTTTTTTCTTTCCCTTTGATAAGTGCCAAAATTGGTGATTTTGCTTTAATTGTGTAACAATTAATTGCCTTTTCTTTTCTAAAGTTGACTTTAAGCTTGCTTTTAATCACCCAAATCGGTGATTGTTTTGCAGGAAGCATCACTACAACAAATATGCCCATTTGCGACGACATTTTTTACGACAACATTTGTCGTCGCAAAAAATAGACTATTTGTGACGACATGTCGTCGCAAATAACCCTCATTAAAAAAAGTCCACATGTCATCACTAATAAATTCGTTGTCATCGCAAATAATTTTGGCGCGCAAATTTCGATGGCGCGGATTTTTTGCGCGAATGTAATCCATGTTTTTCTGACGATAATTGGCCATATTTACGACGACAAGTCGTCGCACATAATCTAGTTGACGAGAAATTATGGGCGAGAAAAAAAAAATTATTTGCGACGATGTTCGTGGTAATTGTGACGATATTGTCGTCGCAAATAATTTTTTATTTACGACGACATTTTAAATTTATTTGCGACGACTTTGTCGTCGCAAATAACCGTGCCCTAATATACCCTCCTTCTTCTTCTTCATTTTCTCCCGACTTTCTCTCTCTCTTTATCCTGTAAAATCTCACTCTCTCTCCTGCAATATCTCTCGCCACCTCCTCTTTCCGTCGCCGTCGCCGCCGCCGCCGCTCCCGTTGCCGGCCTTTCTTCTCTTTGTTCCCTTCTCTCTTCCCTTCTTTCTCTCTTTCTCTTCTTCTCCTCTCCTTCCGCCGCCGCCGCTGCCCCCTGCCGCCGGCCGGCCCTCCCCTTGTCACTCTTCTGTTGTTTCTCTCTCTTCCCTTCTCTCTCTCTCTTCTTTCCCTTTCCAGGCCTTGCCCTTTTTCGCCGCCCGGCTCCCCCCGGCGTCCTGGTCCCGCGCCGCCGTGCACCGGCGCCCTGCTCCCGCCGCCCGGTCCCACCTCCCGGTCGCGCTGCCCGATCCCGCCCGCCCGGTCACAGGTGTTTTTCTTTCTTTTTTTTTTCTTAACAATATTGTTCCTTTTTTTTTTTTTAAACATTATACTTGTTAAGCATTATACTTGTTATTATAACTAAATTATACTTAGAACTTAAAATCATTTCCTAAGCATTATACTTAGAACTAGATGAGTAGAATTTAGAATTAGATGACTAGATTATATTCATAACTTAGAATCATTATTCTTATTATTGTGTTTATATGTTTCTCTAGATGTTAATAAAATATTAATTTTGGTGTTTGAAAATTATGTTTGATGTTTTAATTTGATGTAGGCGTTTGAGTAGGCGTTTGATTTTTCACCTTCGTCCTTGTTTGCACGGTTCCTCCGACATAATCCTTCTATTTTTAGCCCCGTTTAGTGGGTTTGAACTTTGTAAGTTTTTTATATTTATTTAGCTTAAAATTGTAGTAGTTGTATGAATTTGGGATTATGTTGAAATTTAGTATATGTTTATGATTCTTGTTCTGGGTGGCACATCTTGCAGCTATGGTGTGCTGAAATCTTTTAAAGTTATATTTTCTGCATGTTTTGATTTTTGGATTATGTGAAAAATAAGTCGTTATGCTGCCGAAATTTAGTTAGGAAACCATAATTTTAATAAGTTCATTAACACAATTTAATTAATAAAACTTAATTGTGTTAATTAAGAATAAAATTAAAATTAATTAAACACATTAATAAATTGTTATGTCTGTTGTCGTTTATAGTTGAAATGCCGATTGACAAAAGTTGGACTTCTTTGAGGAACCGATTGGCGGATGAATATTGGAATGGGTTATCCGCTTTTATTGAGGGCGCCAAAAATTATGCAACTTCAATTGGCCATATCAGCTGTCCTTGTATGAAATGTAGAAACCATGAAATGTATCCAGTAGAAACTATGAGGGTACATATACATCAATATGGTTTTAATCCATTGTATAGAACATGAATTCACCATGGTGAAGTAGAGGCGGTTTCAGGTGTAGACCCAATAGTTAATCAACCAGTAGACGAGATGTTTACAGTCTTAGAAGACGTTGCCGGGATTAATGATAACTGTGGAATGTTGAATGAGACACATGTGGATCTAGAAGATGAATAATGTCATCCTCTCAAATGCTTCGTTAGTGCTACTCATTGTGTCATCCTCAGGCTGCTTCTCGTTGAAGAATGATTGGAAGGGAAGCATTGTGGCGTCCTTTGCTAGCACAAATATGCTTGCAACAAATTTGGAACAAATCACTAGTTATAAAGTTTTATTTAATGACTACAAAACCCTTGAAATCTGTTTGAACAAACTACTTCTACAGAATAGAGTCACAATTTCACTCCTGGATTAGCCATTTGACCGTTGCACTCTTTAGTCCTAAAATGGTTTCTACGTTTGCAACCAAAATATCGCATCATTTCTTGTTTTTGTTTTTCTTGCCATTCGAGAGAGCTTATGAGTAATGGCAGCAGAAACCACATCTAGAAGAATGCATACTGCTGAGCTATGCCTTAGTAAAACTCTATAGCAAAATAGAATGTTGTCACATCTAATTTTTTATTTTTATTTTATTTTTTACTTAAAGGTGTTTGTACAACCTTCTTGTAGAATTAATTCCCATGCGCAACACTCCATCAGTCAGCTGTCCGCATTCTGTCATCTCTGAAAATGAAAAAGATACATAGTTCTAGAACTACAATTGCACACTGTAAAAAAATAATAATAAAATAATAAAAAAAATAAAAACTATCGTTAGATTGATATTGACTATAACATTTAAAGTGATAAAACCGAATAAATAATTCCATTTCTCCTCGGTCGCATAAAAGGACTAAAAGTCGTTGCCATGACATAACAAGTCACACATTGCTAATTAGTCTCTTTCCATTTTCCAATCGACTTTTTTTCAAAGAGAGAAATAAAAGAAAACAACATATATTCAGATGTTGTGTGTTGTAAAAGGTTAAGGAAACATTGAATATGCTATATAAGGTTTTGTTTTTTTTTGGGTTGAATGCTATATAAGTTATTTGGAATAACAAGTTTCCTGGTATGAAGAACCCACCAAAAAAAAAAAAAAAAACACGGTCTAACGTTTAATGTTGAGATTTATATCAAAGCTTTAATCTGAATGATGTAATGCTCCTCCTACTTCTTTCTTCCTAATAATAAAAAGGATATGGATTTTTTTCCCACAAATGGATTGTACATTATTTTGTCTATGGTTCTTATCACCTTCACATCCCACAAATCAAATGTGGGATGTACTAATTTTGCCCTTCTCGACAAAGTTAGTTTTTCATAAATCATAACTAGTGCAACAATCTTTGTCAGAATTACCAACTAAAAGCAAAAGAAAAGAAAAGCCAATAGTTAGGTCCCGTTCATTTCATTGATTCGAGTTTAGAATTTGAGTTTTGTTACAGTAAAAAGTTCTCACAAACAATCACATCTAACTTTTTTACTACAATAAAAGGCTCTCACATAAAATCACATTTCAACTCGAATTAAAAACTCAGAGGTCTCGTTCACTTCACTGATTTGAGTTTTTAGTTTTAGGTTTTTACAGGAAAAAGCTCTCAGAAAATGTCACATCAAAATTTTCTGCTACAGTAAAAAGCTCTCAAAAAATGTCACATCTCAGCTCGAATCGAAAACTCGAATCCGCAGTGTGACGAGACTTCAAATCAGCGAACTAAACGGACTTTTAGTCTTGGACACAAAAATGTCAACAAATATGTAAAGAGAAAAAGGACCCCCAAAAAAATATCTTTATCATGGTTAGATCTACAGTGCTGAATTGTTGAACTAGGTGATCATATATTCATTTAACTTAGGTACTAGCTGGTGAAATCAGTCAATTAATTATTCAGTCTTTTTATATGAAAGACATGTACCAATTAATTATGATATAAATAAAGGATAATTTATTTGCTCCCTAACTTTTTAGTAAATGATAAATTATTTTTTAACTTTTTTTTTTTAGCAAAATGATTCATAATCTTTTTAAACGGATTTTTACGGATTTTCATAATCATTTAAGCATCATGTACCTTCTTTTTTTTTTTCTTTTTTTTTTTTTTTTTTAAATTAAAAGACAAATGCCCTAAGGGCCTTCTTCTTTCTCAGCTTGCATAGAAACCAAGAAAATTTGAAAGAAGAAATGATTTCTGTGCAAGCTGAGGAAGCTGAAGTTTTCAAATTTTCTTAGAGTGCATTCTGTGGAAGCTGTAATTTTGATCGAATTACTGGTGAGCTCTCTCTCTCTCTCTCTAACATCCATGGCCATAAATTTTCCTATTTCAGTTCTTCTTTCTCTGCGTGGAATATCTATTTTCTGACCTCTCATCAAATGAAATTTTGACATCTGTATGTGAGTTTTTGAGGCTCAGAATCTCAGAACGGAAATCTCCATTGATCATGGCATATTCAAGATTTGAGGTGTTTTTTTTTTTTTTTTTTTTTTTTTTTTTTTTTTTTTTGGGTTAAAGCAAAAAGGCTCAAGGAAATATCAAAATTCAATTTTTTCTGCAAAACTCTGATTTAGTTTGGATTTTCCTAGAAAATTTCTATTTGGTAAATGCAATTGGGTTCTGGGATTTTGAAATGAAAAATAAATTTAGTGCCTTCTGATTTTTTACGTTTTTTTTTTTTTTTTTTCACAGAATGCACTCTGAATGTTCGATAAATTTCCCAAGTGAAATTACTGAAGTTTTCTTTGAGAATGGCTGCGGAAGCCGAAGTTTTCAAATTTTCTTGGTTTATGTGGAAGTTGAGGAAGAAGAAGGGTTTTTGGGCATTTTTGTTTTTTAATTGAAAAATAAGGCACATGATGTTCATGTGCGAAAATTTGTTAAACATTTAACAGAATTTGATAAAAATTGTGAGATTGTACCTGTTTAAAGAAATTAAGTGTCATTTTGTAAAAAAAAAATTAAAAATTAAATTATCACTTACTAAATGAATTTGAGACTATTTGTGTAAATTACCTTACAAATAAATGATGAGGCATCCATGGTCAGGTAGAATAACACAAATCTGCACTGGTGGATTCTAGGGGCCCAAATCTGAACTTAATAGAAACTCTGCCTTGACCTTCAATAAGAAGGCAACGGCCGCAATAGGCAATTAGCCTAGGGATTCTGCCTAGCACCTTCATGGTTGCCAGAACCGACACAATCCTGGCACCATTAAATAATATTTCTCCCCATTAAATTTCGTCGGATTGTGTGAATAAATTGCTTTATGAGCTTTTGCCCAGCTAGAGGGGCCCTGTTCTTGATAGTTAGTAACACTGTAAGTTTAGGTCGGATGAAACAGATTAATTTGAGATCTGTCATTATTGACTTGTGTCTGGCCTGATTCTAATCTCTGGGTCAGAACGGGCTGAGGTTTTGAATTTGAAAACTCATTCGGGCCAACCCATCCCGGTCTAAACACTTTTTAAATTTTTTTAAAGAGAAAATTATAGAATTTACACTTAAAATGTATGGGTCTAGATTTTTACTATCATTCTTAGTTAATCGTTTTTTATTAGTATAGTTATTTGACTAAAAAGATTATTAATTAAGAATAAGAGGTAAAAATCTTAATACAAACACTTTTAAAGGGTATTTATCTTTTTTTTTTTCATATTTTAAAAAAATACTTTATAAAATTTCAGACTAAACCGAGTAGTCTGAACTTTCACCTCTCGTCATTAGCACAGTGTAGCTTATTTAAAAAAATGACACTATCTTGACAGTTGTTTTGATCATTCTTTTATTTAGTGTTGTTTGGTTGGCATTCTCAATAGCGACTTGTTGTTTTGTTGCTTTTCCTAAAGCCTAAAAGGTTGAGTCTTGATAGTGCTGTATATTATGAAAAATTACTTTTAGTTGTGCTGAAAAAAAAAGTAGGTGTTACAAAAAAGTAGCTGAGTGCTTGGTAAACTATAATTATACAAGTGTTGTTAGTTCCAAAAGTATTATAATGATGTTTGGTTAATTGTGAGATTAAATTATTGTGAGTAGTTAAGATGACTGTAATTAATAATATTAAATTAATATGTAAAGTAATTAATAATTGACAATTATTTAACAAATAAAAATTAATATATTAATAATATAATAATAATAGATAAATTATCATTAATGAGTATATTAGTAATCAAACCATAAATATAATAAATTAATATGTTAAATAATTAAAAATAGTAATTAGTAATTATTATGTTAGTAATGCACTCATATTTATTAGATTATTCTTTATTAATTAGTGTATTAAGAAAAGTAATTAGTATATACATAATTTATTAACATTGGTAATTATTCTTTTTATAATGATTAATTATTAATTGTCAATTATTAATTATTATTGATTAATATATTACATATTGATAATTATTATTTAATCTTATTTTTTAATTGAGTTATTGCTATTTATTTTTTATTTACATACTATTTACTAATTAATAGATTATAATTAACATAATATATGATTGATATATTCATTATTAATTATTTATTTAATAATCTATTATTACTTGTTTTGTTGTTAATATGTTATATAATTAATTTTTGATAATTAATCTTTAACTAAATAAATAATTACTATATTATTTATTATTTTATTAACATAATTAAAAACTTAATAGTAATAAATTAATTATTTAATTACTCGTTAAGTAATTACTATTTATTTATTAGTTATTAAGTATCTATTTATTAATTATTAATTAATATATATTATAATTAATTATGTAATATAACTTTGTTGATAATCATTAATTGTACTATATTGATCATCGCATAATTTAAAAGTCAAAGTTACTTTTGGGTTGTTTCTGATTTTAACTGTAGATTCTTTAAAAATTCTTTAAAAATCATTTTTTTTATAGTTTTTATCAAATACAATCTAGGTGAGTAAAATAGAGACAAGGGAGAAGACTCTAATTCTAATCTCTATATTCTTTTTGGATTAGTTTTGTTTGTGTTAAAAATAAGAATTATACTCTATGACAAAATTTCATAACTTAAAATTGAACACAATTTTTAAAATATTATGAGTATAGCAAAAATGATATAACGATTATTGTAATGATGTTATACAATTTTTAAAATGTTATGAGTATAGCAAAAATGATATAACGATTATTGTAATGATGTTACATTAGAATTCTCGCCAAATTTCTTTTCATAAGAAACTTGGTGAGAAGTTTAGGTGTAATAAAAACAGTTATTATTTTAATAATATCAAATTTTGTTATTCTCTTAATATTTTAAAATTTTACTATAATTAAACTCTATTGTTAATTTTTTATATATGTGTGAGTAGTCCTAAAAATAAGGGTGCATGTGATTAAATTAGATCTTAACGATCATAATAAATAAACTCTTATGCTCTTTTATTTGTGATTTTTTTTTTCATATTTCTCTAGTAATATTATATCACGTCAATTAAAATATGATGTTAAATAAATTTTCACTTGTCAAAATCTTTGTGAAAGACATAATTCTCTTACAGTATTTTTTTTCACAAAAAATATAAAATTTAAATTTTAAAATTAAAAATAATGATTTGAATATACATTTCAGACAGGCCGAGAAGAAACATGAAAGGAGACATATTCCCAACAGTCAATACTAACATAATCAGGGGCAGAAGACAATCCATACACTTATAGATACTAGTTGAGGCTGTGAAGCATGTGAGGGTCGGTTCCATCTGTTTTACTGTGTATCGTCCAAAAATAAATAAAAGGTAGACAAACAAAAAACAAAAAAAAAAAAAAAAAAGGACAAAAATGAGGGATTAAAATGATAAGATTAGCAAGGACAGAGGAAAAATAAAAATAAAGGACTAAAAAAATTAGTAAATAAGGAGGGGGACAAAAAAAAACAAATGAAAGAAAGGGAAGCAAAAGGAAAAAAAAAATGGACGAGAAAAATAATATAAAATAAAAGGGACTAAAATGATAATAAAATAAAATAAAATAAAATAAAATATAAGAGCTATAATGATAATAAGATTAAATAAGGGTGAGAGGAAAAATAAAAATTAAAGATTAAATAAGCAAATAAAAAACCAAGTGGACCCAAAAGCAAATAAAAAAGAAAAGGGGGGCAAAACAAAGCGGGGACCATTCCTTTTGTCCCGACCCGACCCCCTCACATTATAAACGTTTCGTCCACACCAAACTTTTTGTCCCGACCCGAACCGACCCCCTCACATTATAAACGTTTCGTCCACATGGGGACGAAACCACGGAGCCTCAGGTCTCAACTTTCGAGGCTTTTATGTATTGTAGTTCTTTTATCCCATCATTGAAAACAAACAACTATTAAACAGATTCTTCATTGCATTTTATTTCGCGGTCGCTTCTTCTCCTTTCCCATGTTACTTCCTCTAGTTCGTTCTTATATAAACCGTCAAACCTTGGTGTCTCTGCAAAACCTTCTCAAACTCATTCACCAAAAACTCTGCAACTTCTTTCGTTTCCTCTTCGCCAAAATGTCCAAAATCGGCCCAGAACCAGAGCTTCAATCCTCTGCTTCCGATTCCACAACATTTGATCCAACTAAACCGTCCGTTCCCATATCTTACCCGATCAAAACCCTGGAGGAGCTCGAATCAAGGTCCTACTTTGAGTCCTTTCACTACCCATTTAACAGAGCTTCTGTTCCTCTTCAATCTGGGACGTTGCCCAATAGGCCTAGGCTGCTTGTCTGCCATGATATGGCTGGTGGGTATGGAGATGATAAGTGGGTCCAGGGTGGGACCAATCCCAAGGCGTTTGATTTGTCGCATTGGTATCTGATGGACGTTTTTGTTTACTTCTCTCATAATCTCGTTGCTCTCCCTCCTCCTTGTTGGACTAACACGGCCCATCAGCACGGTGTTAAGGTAAACTCAATTTTTGAGCTTTTTTAAGCCTGTTTTTCCGCTTATTGGGTGTCTAGAAATTACTTCCAAATGTGTTTCCACACAAATTTTCAAGATCTCTGATCTCAGTGACTTAATTGGACCTGGCGTTGACTTTTGACTTGAACTGGTCTGTGTTTTGGTTTGTGCAACTTTGGATGAAGAAAACTGGAAAATGCCGTTAATGTTCTGCTTTACATGAAGGAAAACCATTTTTATATTTAGGAAGTTTCTTTTTCGCTCAATGGGTGTCCAGAAACTACTCCTAACGTGCTTTCAGAGAAATTTAAGATCTATAATCTGGGCTGATTTGATTATACCAATGGCGTTGAACTGTTCTCTGTGTGCTTGTGGGCTTTTTTTTTTTTTTTTTTTTTTTTGGTATCATGGAAAATGCTTTTAGGTCGTTCTGCTTTACAAAAACGAACCAGTTTTGCCATTATGTTCTACTTTACAACAAATAACCAGTTTGGTGTGTTACTTTTTGTTTAAGAAATAATTGATACCATTACAATGATGGTTTCAATGATGCCCACCACACGTTTTTGTACGCCTACGGCAAGTGGTGGCATGTGCTTTTAACTCAGCTTAATAAGCAAGAGTTGTGTTTGTTGAAAGCGCAATGTTAAAAATGCCATATTAAACCTTTTAATGCCATCAGAAGTAGCTAATGCACTAATGCTAATAAAATGTGGGCCCATTACGACAAGTTACTTGAATAGCATT
Organism: Morus alba; assembly: GCA_012066045.3. NCBI lineage: Eukaryota > Viridiplantae > Streptophyta > Magnoliopsida > Rosales > Moraceae > Morus > Morus alba. The sequence continues at coordinate 6,526,094 of CP050234.2, forward strand.
CAATGCCATCAGAAGTAGCTAATGCACTAATGCTAATAAAATGTGGGCCCATTACGACAAGTTACTTGAATAGCATTTAATGCCATCATTTGCACTTTTATGTCTCTGTATGGTTTATCTCCATGTTTCGATGTGGTTTTGATATTATGTTGCATTTGTGTTCACTAGGGATTGTGACACTTTTTTGTCTATATAGTTATAGTTATATACTATGTAACGTTTGATTACCTATGTGATTGTGAAAGATATTGTCTTTTTTCTTCTTTTTTTTTTTTTTTTTTTTTTTTTTGGCCATCTAAGGTATTGGGGACTTTCATCACGGAATGGGACGAGGGTAGAGTTATTGCCAACAAGTTGCTCTCAACAAAAGAATCAGCTCAAATGTATGCTGAGCGCTTGGCAGAACTCGCTGTTGCTTTGGGCTTTGACGGATGGCTGGTAAATAAAATCACAAATTTCTGCTTGCTTGCTTGTCAATTTATCATTCTTTTTTTGCCAAATTGAATAATTGTATCTTTTAACTATCTTTTTCCTAAGCTTAAAAGGGCTGCATTTGAATCATCATAATCACATACTATAAAAATCTGACTTAATCTAACAAATATTTAATAATTCGAAGAAATTAAGTGCGAGTATGAATTTTTTTCATATACTACCATAGAATTCCCTAACTATTTCAGTGTTCTCTTTGGTTCTGTGGTTATTGGAAATCCAGTATATTGTCCTGCATTTTCATAGTTTACAAATGAATATATTATCTGCAGCTCAATATGGAGGTCTCATTGGGCACGAGCAAAATTCCTAATCTAAAAGAATTTGTCAGCCATTTAACCCAGAAAATGCATTCCTCAATTCCGGGCTCCTTAGTTATATGGTGAGAATCTATCATGTTTTTTGGGGGCACAAACAAAAACTTATACATATGATCACCGTGGTTCTGCAGGTACGACAGTATCACAATCGATGGTAATCTCATCTGGCAAAATCAGCTGAATGAAAAAAACAAACCCTTCTTTGATGTTTGTGATGGTATTTTTGTAAACTATGGGTGGAAGGTATTGTTATCTCCTTTTTTTCCTTTGTAGGATCTTAATTTATGTCTGCTTCATTACGTATATCGCTTCACTGATATTTCAATACAGGAAAGCTATCCCAGCCTCTCAGCTGCAGCTGCTGGGGATAGAAAGTATGATGTCTACATGGGCATTGATGTCTTTGGAAGGGGCACTTTCGGCGGCGGACAATGGAATGTATGTGCCATTATGTATTTTGTAGCTTCATTGATTTGAAACAGCTTATTATATACTTTGATTCATGATATATTCTAATCAGGTTTCTTAATAATAACATATATCATAATTAGTAGAATAAATATGACATGTCCTCTTTTGTACTTAGTTGATTTGTAATTAACTACTTTGTCTTTATGCATTGTCAAAATGACTGAATGATCTTTTCGCTTTCTGATGGCTCTATGCATAACAGACAAACGTTGCACTTGATGTGCTGAAAAAGGACGATGTTTCAGCTGCCTTGTTCGCGCCTGGATGGGTCTATGAGTCTGAACAACCACCAGATTATCAGACTGCTAAAATTCAGTAATGCCCTTTCTGCAAGACTCCAAGTTTGGTTAATTATTTTGGACCAATATATCCGATCCACTCTCCTAGAATTTCCAAATTCTTCAATTCTTGAATCGCTATTTCTCATGGCATGATCAAGCATGGAATTTTATTAATCATTCATTCATTCGGTTGGTTTGACGATCTATTTCCTAATAAGTTGAATCAGTTTTCTTGACATATAATTTGGGTCTTGCAGTTGGTGGTCCCTTGTGGAGAAATCTTGGGGAGTTGCTCAGTATTATCCTAAAACACTACCATTCTCTTCAAACTTTGATCAGGTTTCAACTACTTTCAAGAAAAACTCTCCAAGTTCTTTTGGAATTCCCTTTTGAGGCTTAGATAGTCATAACGTAAATTGATTCCTGCCAAAATTCAGTACTGATTATTCAGGGATTGATCTAGGAAAATCATGTTCTAAGAAATGAGTTTAATCTGTTTTGTCTCAATCTATATTTTCAAACTTTTGTTCTTAATTTTGAAATTGTGATGACTCAAGCCAGACACTGGAGAATAAGAGAAGCGAGTGTTGGTGAGATTACTATACTACCTAGTTTAGTGCTAAAAATCTCTTTCATTACTATTGTTCAGGGCCATGGTTACCATTTTTCTGTCGATGGAGTGCAAGTTCTAGATACTCCTTGGAACAACATTTCTTGTCAAGGCTTTCAGGTTTTCTTTATTCTTTCTTTTATTAATTGTTTTCAGTTTCAAGGTTCATATAGTTTTTTCAGTTGTAATTTTCAGATTACTGTTCTTTTTTCAGTTCATATCGTTTAATGTCCACCTCCTTATGCTGCACACTTGCTCCAGTTCTGTTTTTTTTTTTTTTTTTTTTTTTTTTATTTATCGCTAGAAGCTTGAGTTCCGTCAAATCAAACGAGCTTTATTGATATTGCACTTGCTACAAAGTTTCTTTCAAACTCATTGCATTTATTTGCAGCCGCATCTGGAGTTCAAACCTGCAGACGCTATTCAGGTGCTGGTCGAGTAAGTTTCATTGCTTTTGTCAAATTATGATCCTCGCTACAAACGTCCTTCACTAGATCATACAAAGTTCTCTAGTTTATGTCCCAAAGAGCTAGGTTAAATTTAGATATGAAATTCATTCTGTTGTCATCAACACCACTGCTTGCATATCTGTGTTGTGGACAGTCAGAAAGGCGTTCCACATTTCTTGTAGTTCTCGGTATAAACACCATTGAAAAAGTTTTATGAACTCATATGGTACTGTTTGAGTGTACAAGTACTTCTCATTCTATACAGGCTAGCTCATTCACTCTAGTCATAGACTCACATAGTATCACCAAAGTACCTTAACTTGTTTATTTCTCTATATTTTTCCTGCTCTCTTTCTTTCCAGTAACTAAGTTTAAGATGGTGAGTATACATTTGTTGAATGATAGTTTCAAGGAAGCTTCTTATGGTGGGGGAAGTAGCATCACGTTTAAAGGAAATCTTGAAGAAGATTCTGAATTCAGAAATAGCCTCTTTTCAGGAGAGCTTCTTTTGCACGACTTTCCTCTCCACTTGACATATTTGGTGAGCTAGTTCTTATGTTAATTAAAATTTTTATTGATAGTGCCTTCTTATCAAACAAGGAGAAGAAAACATTATTTGAATCTAGCAAGACTAATTCTAAATAGGCTGTGTAGAAACTTGAATGATATTTCATGCACCAGTAGGCGATATTAGGCAATCTGATAATAGATGGTTATACTTGTACCTTCCAATATGTTCTTTACTACTTTGATCAATTCAAATGAGAGAACCTGATTAAATGCAGGTAAAATCAGATAGCAATTCTCTACTAGGCCTATATCTTGAGTTCTATTCCCCGGCAGGAGAACAAAAGTCGGTACTTCTTGCACCAAGGGAGGCGAACCGTTTTTCAAGTACATTTAACGAAGTGGTTATAACCCGCCAACTTGAACATCTTGGAACTTCTCAAGGGTGGATGGTGCACAAGGCAAGTATCAAAATAAGTGGACAAAAATTAACAAAAATCGGTTTCGTATGCTACAGGCCAGAGTCTCGTATTGTCCAAAGCACTTCTAATCGGAGTTCGACAGAGTACTATGCAGTGCTTGGCCATATTTCTATCAAGACTTCAGAACTAAATCTGCAATTTCCACCCGCCGGTTCATGGTTGGTTGAGGGTCACTACACGGAATGGGACACGAGTTCTGAGGGTTCCAAGACTGTTAGTGTAAAGATCACTTGGAAGTTGAAAGATGGTAATGGTTCTGCGTTTCCAAAGTACAATATTTACGCGGAGAAAATAGCGGGGAAAGGTGTTCCTGGACAAGCAGCAGCAAGGGAGTTCCTCGGAGTGGCACGAGTAGAGGCTTTTTATGTTGTTAGCTTTGCAGTTGATTCTGATAATATTGGTGTCAAATTCATCATCCAAGTGTGTGGCATTGATGGGAGTAGCCAGAAAGTGGATGATTCCCCTTTTTACCGATTGGAGGCACCAAAAGCTCTGTAATCTTGTGCCTAATCTCTCTAGCCATGCAGTATTATATAATCGGCAATAAAAGTGTGTAACAATAATGATATTGTGCAATAATAAATTACTTATAAAAGTGCACAATAACAACAACATATATCTTTGTTTTAGCTTTGCAATATTACGTAAACAACATTAAAATTTAATGTCATTCTCAGGTTTTTTATCGTTCATCATGTTTTATATATCCTTTTTACTTTTTAGACGTATTTTTGAAGATTACTAGGAAGTATCGTCCTATAGTTTCGGTAATTGCACCAGTTAATGTAATTTCGCAAGTTTAGGCCTCGTTCATTTCACCTATTCGAGTTTTCAGTTTTACGTTTCAACAGTAAAAAGCTCTTAGAAAATGTCACATTTAACTTTTTTTATTACAGTAAAAAGCTCTCAGAAAATGTCACATCTCAATTTGAATTAAAAACTCGAATCCGCGAAATGAACGAGACCTTAGTTATTCCTGGTCAAGTCATTTTTTAGTATAGTGCTTTGTTTTGTCCTTATAAGTCAATGTCGTTTTACATCGGTTTTTGCATCTCCAGTTTATTGTCCTTCTGTCTGTTCATGCCGTTCGTTGAGGTTGGTATCGTTTATAAGGTAATTGTATCCAGTTCGTTGAGGTTGGTGTTGTTTATAAGGTACTTGTATCGAATTTCAAATTTCGTTGCATGGTAGATCCAATAAAGAATGAGGTTAATTTTTTTCTTGCATGTAACTCCCACATGCATTGGTTTAGGTCTTTTTGGCTGAAGTTGGATTCTGTATGAACAAAAGTCGCTGGCTTGCAGTGCTGGTTATCCTTGGATCTATCACTGGAGGGTGCGAGTTTTTTTTCATATAATATTCAAGCAAAAAATAGTTAGGTTGCCGTCAATAAAAGGTCACATGATAGTCACATATAAGAAAACCATAAAAAAAAAAAAAAACCTCATTTTTATTGGATGTATAAAGGATTTTTAAGATTTTCAATTTAGATATTGATTTGCCAAAATCGAGAGTTTTGGGGCATCCACACAAATAAACCCAAAAATATTGCAATCCTTCAGATGCTATTCAAGAGCTGTTTGAGCAAGTAACAATTTTTCTATGAATTTGAGATCAAAACAAGGTCAATTCCACTAAATAAGACTAAAAGAATCAAATCTGTAGACGCACACACATATATATCCTAGTAACCAAATTAAGTTGTTGAAACTTCATGATTAAAAACAGAACATAGTACAAGCGTCAACGACAATTTGGGTAATCGTTGAAGGCTTTTGTTAAAGAAAAACTTTTTTCTTGCGATCGTTAAAAATTTAGAAATCCTGGAGCTGATGGATTTTGACACCCTTATATTGCCGAGTAAACTTTTAGCGACGACCATTCATCATTTTTAAATGTATAAACTTAGTTATTTTCAGTAATGATCAACATTATTATTAAAACGACACGCTAGTCATCGTTAAAAGTTGTATATTTCAAAAAATAAACCAGGGAAAAAAATTGTATCACTCACTACAGTGAAAATAGACTCTAATTTTCTAAGAATGTTTTTTTTTTTTTTTTTTTTTTTTTTTTTTTTTTTTTTTTTTATCCATCACGGACTCAGAAAGAGATTCATGGTGAAAACACACCAAGTTGAGATCAAAATTCATGAAAGATCACATATATAAAGATTGATCTTGTACAGATCTTTTGTCAAAAAGCCCGCAAGGTAGATTGGAGTTGGAGCAAAAGCTGGAAATGAGCTCTAAAGAAGTGAATAAGTGGGTATATGTGACATACTTTATGAGACTTTGAAAATTATGTTATACCCAAATATTAACCCAAACTGAAATATTCAGAAAAAAAATGTGTAATATATATATTTCTTATTATCAGAAATCATAATACTAAAGCCTCAGTCACAATCAAAATTGGTTGCTTGTTTATTAATGGAGACAACTTAGGGATAACGAAAAAATGCAAAATAAAGAGGGGTTCAAAGATAATAACACGGAATTAGAATAAACAAAACAGAAAAGTTGCAGTGACATTTGAGATGTATGATGCTGAAATTTTGCTATAATGCGGTGCGGTGCAAGATTCTATGATATTCCAGCCACTGAAAGTCGAGTGAAATCTCTATTTTTGCTAGTTCAGAAAATCAAGGTGCACAGGGACATAAAAATCGGTAGATCAGAAAATCAAGACGCACAAAGAAACTCCATAATAATAAATAAAGATCATATTTTAAAACATTTATGCATATCTACAGTAGGTCCTTGAACTTTAAAGTTTATAATGATTTGGTGCCTATACTAATTTTAAGGGTAAAGATCTCCCTGAATTCAGTTTTAAAGAGCAAAAGTAGTCCTAGCAGTTAAATCTTTTATATATATAGTGTAAGGTTAATTTTGAAATAAGATAAGTGGTTAGGATTGTACATAATTTTTTTAATTTTTAATTTTATTTAATTTTATTTATTTATTTATTATTTTATTTTTTTTTTTTTTTTTGCTAATCTACTGAAGTATAATATTTGTTTCTTCTTTTATATATTGTGAGTATTTTTATAATTTCATTTAAAAAAGCCATGAACGTGTCACATGACATTGTCAAGGATTTAATGGCTAGGACTATTGTTGCTCTTTAAAACTTAATTTGACCACAGAACTCTATCACCGTGTTGAGTCTATGTTTTTCTCGTCGTCAGTCAATTTTCATTCATGTGGGGGATTTTTAGAAAAATGGCTTGTTAAGTCATATTAAAGGCCCATTTTGACGCCCATTTTGCAAAAGAGCCCAATTGGATTTTGGAACGGGTCTCGATGGATTTGCGTTCTCCGTTTTGAGGAGATAGAAATTGATTATTCATACACACAAATTGGATATTGAGTGAATGAGAAATTAATATTCTAAATATGTCATTTAGAATGATAAATGTAGATGAAAATTGTAAAAAATCCCACATTGGCTAGGAATGAATATTGAAAGACACAAGCCTACCATAAAACTCCACAGCATAAAAGTTGTTCTTCTAATGGATAATGTCATCGTAGAGCCTATTTGCAATTCTAACCCATTCGGTATCTTTCTTATATTTATGAAATGCTATTTCATTATGTCCGTTGAATATTACAAAAATGGTGCAGTTGTCAAGATTTATTAACGGATCGACCGTAATTAAAGCCTTGATAATGCGATAATCATAAGCTTCTTTACCAAAATATTCAAGAATTTATGGATCCAAATCGTCTTCTGCCTCCGGGGATCAAAAAAACATGGCAAGTAGATACTTTCATAATTTGCTAATTGGCTATTTTTTCTCTCTCTCTGATTATTCCCACACCTGTCTTCTTCACTTGGCTACTAGCCCATTTCTCTATGGAGAATCAAGATCCTTACCCGTGCAATGTATGCTTTCAAGGATTCGAAAGCAATAAAGCCAGAAAGATCACCGAAACAGAAAACACTCAGAAGATAAGAAGAAAAGGCTGTGCAGAAGTGCAAGAAAAGATTACCAAGAACCTGTGATTTTGACAATCACACAACATGCGATCTCCGAAGTATCAACGATGCTTAACACCATTTTAAGCTTTATTAATTATATTAGTTATATTAGTTAATAGTAGGGCATTAGGATTATTAGACAGTCTTTCGTTTTCTTCTCAATGATGGACAAGATCAACGATCAACATACATATATTCTTCAAATATACTACTCCGGAGTGTGAAGCCCATCATGAATAAGGTAATAATTACTTTTCTTATCAATTTTTCTTTTTGTACGCATTTCTTTCTCTCTACCGTTGTTAAAATCTTGGTTCGAATCTTTCCATTTTTTACTTTTCTTGATTGGGCCTGGTTATTGATTTTCTTCGCTGGGAAAATATCAGTGGGGTAGAATGATTCATACGTTTACCAATCTGCATGCATGCCATGTTCTTTAACCACGATAGTGCTAATCATCTCACAATCAAGCTGGGTCTCGTTAAGTAAGAAAATTCAACTTCTCTAAGTTCTTTTCTTTTCTTTTCTTTTCTTTTTTCTGCGCGCATTATAAATGTGGGTACTTTTCTTTAAGCGTGGATTTCTTATATATTTACTTCTTTTTCTGGTCAAACAGGTTCTTCAAGGAATCGAATTAACTGAGAGGGAACATGCATATGCTTAAAACTTGATTATGGAAAACCAGGTGTTTTTTATTTTGTTCCTTTCGGCTGTTTGTTTGTACTTTTTCGCCTATTATTGTTATTATTATTGATCAATTAGAAAGAAATTAGTTCTAATTCTGATCTCTATTCTTATTTTGGAACAGAACAATCACGGTGGAAAAACAAAATTACCAAATTGAAGTCACTATTAATATCAAGCATGCTGTGATGAATTGAAGTCAATTACCAAATTCAAAATCCCTCCTCTTTTTTTAGAGTTTGTGTGATGAAGAGTACTGCCACAAATGGTAATATTATATGCTCTCACTTCAACTGAGGAGTGTTGTTAAAGCAAACGATGTTGTTTCATTCTTAATATTTATTCTTCTTTTGAGTTTCCCTCGGTTGTGGAATATATCTATCTATATATACGTATATTTCTCAATATACAAATATAACCATTGTTTGAAAATGAGTCCCTTACGATTTGTGCGCATTTAATTTTACAGGAGCTTGGCACTTTGATCAGATATACTGCTGGCACTTGATGGAGTTGCATGCTGCATAATAATTAAGAACTCCTTTTATTCGTTTTTAACTTTTTAATACTACCACTTCGGAGGGGTATTTTTTACATTATGTTATACTTGATACTTGATAAATAGTGGTGTATAGAATTACCAGTACTACGTAAGAAGAATTGCATATATATGGAGATTCCTCTCGATCGGTTCCTTGCATAATTTAATCTTAATATACTTGTTTTGATATAGGTAATTTTTCTATTGGTATCGTGAATGTCTTTGTGCATTAATTAGTTTTAGAGCATCTCAAATGCAATTTTGATGTGTCAATTACAAATTTAGTATTTGAATACAAAAAACACTCTCCAATATTATAATGCTATTTGTTATGTTAAATTTACCATATGCTATACTTTGTGACAAATTTCTCACTAAGTATAACATATGCCAAATTTGACATTTGATTGCATTTAGTTGATATGTTTACCTTTTCATTTAATCATTACAACTTTAATATTTCTAAATTATTTTAAAATTAAAAGTTTTACTTTTACCACTTTCAAAGCTTAATGATAATTATGGAAAGTATATTTAGCATTTCAAATGATATTATGCATCGGAGCATAAATAAAACAAAATATATATATATATATATATATCTTATTATACTCTTTGGTGTCAAATATACAATTGACATTAACATTTTACATCGTAGATAATCTTATAAAGGTGTTCTACTAGTATGTTTAAGAGGATTATTATTTTAGTACCAAATTACAAATCGTCATTCATACCGATCATATATATGGACAAGTCCTGAATGAAATGGGTGCCTGTGTTAAAAAAAATTAAAAAAAAAAAATCAATCTTGATGTGTGCAAAAATGACAGCTTTCTTAGTATTTTTTACAAATGATCTAAGTATTGTTAAATTAGGAAAGTAATCATTTTCAAAATATGGTTAATCATTGATAACTTGTAGTTTATTAACTTAATAGTTTATCACTCATTAATCAATATTAATTAATGATTAAGTAATTTTAACAAACAATTTATTAATCTGATAAATTATTGATACATATATATATATTAATTAGAAACTGGCTTATTAGTGATACATTAAGGTATATATATTATTGATTAAACACCCGGGATAAAAAAGTGTCATTTACCCAACAAAAAGTTCGGCCATCAAAATTACAAAAGCACCGCCAAGTTTGTCAAGCATCCTATGCTTGGGGCATTGAGCCGCTTCAAACGCTTCTTCAAAATCCATAAAAGGACATAAACTTGTATATATCCATACTTAAAACTCGAACTAAAACCACGATAGATTAAAACATGAACTAATCTCATCTTGCTGCTGGTAATTAAATTCATCATAGCCACTAAATTTGCACCATTATTCTATGTTTATGTCCCTCAATTTACTACCCAAAAAAAAAAAAAGACAACTCTTTTAAACGTCATGGACAGTGAAGACACTGATGATCAACTCAAAGTAAGTTGTTGAAACTTCATGAATAACAACAGGACATATTACAAGCGTCAACCAAAATTTTAAGTAATCGTAATTGAAAGGCTTTTGTTAACAACGATTTTCATATAGTCGTTAATAATTTAGAAATCCTGGAGCTGGTGGAGTGTGACGGAGCTAGAAATTTTTGTCAGTGGAGGCTAATAACTAAATAAAATATTTAATTAAAACAAATATTTATTAATGCACTACAAATGGAAAACATTAATTTTAGTGGGGCTTACTAATACTAATATAATTTAATATCTAATTATATATATGAAATTTAAAAGGAAAAAAATTTTGAGTGGGGACTTAAGCCCCACTGGCGAAGCTTTGGCTCAGTACCTGGCCCCTATATTGATGAGCGAACTTTTAATAACTACTGTATGTCGTCACAAGTTTAGTTATTTTTATCAACTTCCGTTAAAAGTTCTCCACAAAAGTTTTATATTTCAAGCAATCAAAAAAAAAAAAAAAAAAAAAAAAACATAGTTGTAGTAAAGAAACTGCCATATGAAAATAAAGTTCCTGGCAGAATTTATTTTATTTTTTTGACGGCAGGTATATTGTATCAATCAGTGACTTAAAAAGAGATTCATGGTAAAAATCCACTGAGGAATTAAAAATTCATGAAAGATCATATATATAGGAACTTATCTAGTACAATTATTGTGTCAAAAACCTCGCAGGGTAGATTAGCAATCGGAGCAAAAGGTCGAAATTATGAGCTCTAAAAAGGCGAATAAGTGGGTATATTATGAACTATTTTATGATATATGTTATATATAATATAGTATTAGTAGCCCAATTAACCCAAATACTATGTAATATTTTTCTTTTCATCAAACGTCAAAATATCAAAGCATCAGTCATAATCAAAATAGGTTGCTTGTTTGTTAATGGAAACAATGTTTTAGGGTAACTAACAAGTGCAAATAAAGAGGTGTTCAAAGAAAGCATGTATTAAATACAGAATTAGAATAACAAAAACAAAACGTAAAAGAACATATAGAGTAATTTATAGGTGCAGAAACACTTGAGATATATATGTTTTTTTTTTAATTTAATATCCTCTTATGGGCTTACATATTTAAGTGACAATTATGTTAGGAAAATGATAGAAAATAGATCTAAATTACAAATTTATGTTAATAAATAGCCAATTTACTAGTATATAGAAATTAATAGGTCTTTTTATGTTTTGAATTTTTTATTTTCTGATTTTACCTTTTTTAGTGTTAGTAATTCATGATTTACTATTAGAATACAATTTCTATTCATTCGTAAATTCAAGTTTTACATGGTAAATTCGGAAGTTTATTAATATAAGGTAAACATATTTTAGTGTGCTTGTAAATTTAAGATTTACTGTATGGTAACTCCAGGATTTATCATCGAAACACAAATTGTGTTCTTCATAAATTCAGGATTTACACAGTAACTTGAGAACGTTATTAATATAAGGTAACATATTTTAGATCTACTTATAAATTTGAGATTTACCATACATAAATCTTAGATTTACCAATAGAAAACAGATTGTGTTTTTCATAAATCCCGAATTTACAAAATAAATCTAAGATTTACCATTAGAACACATTTTATGTTCTTTCACAAATTTAGGATTTACACTATAAGTTCATAACTTTACTAATATACGGTAAACATACTTTAGTTTTGCAATAAATCTAGGATTTATTGTTTGGTAAATCCAAGATTTATCATAAGAACATAGATTGTGTTCTTCGTAAATCCAAGAATTTATACAGTAAATCTACGATTTACTATGAGAACACACATTGTGTTTATGCGTAAATTATGAATTTAAAGTGTAAATCTAAGATTTACCATACGGTAAATTCAAGATTTACCAAAAGAGCACATATTGTGTTCTTTTTAAATCTCCAAGATTTATCATCAGAACATGAATTGTGTTCTTCATAAATCTTAGATTTACATTATAAATTCAAAATTTACCATCATAATACAATTTTTGTAAAATCTTAGATTTACACAGTAAATCTAAGATTTATCATCAAAACACATATTGTGTTTATTTGTAAATCTTGGATTTATAGTATAGAGAATGTAGAGCCTGAGTAAATTTTAGTACTTCATTTCTTTTTTTAATTAGAATCATTTTTAGAATGTTAAATTAATGTAAATCTGAATTTACACCCATTAGGCCTATTTACTAACTAATTATAAATCTCGACTTATTTATTTTTATTGCCCTTTTAATTATGCTTATTTTCCTTAATCTCTCATTATATATTATCGGCTATCTAATTTAAAAGAAAAGTACATAGTTTGCTATGATTTTTTGACAATCTATTATTTATGTTATTCTAAATAATTAGATGCCGTTATCTTCTTTAGTTTACTTCTTATTAATTAAATGTCAATTGTTTATTTTTATGATGTGTGACATAAATATTATTTTTTATCATTTTGAGTGGTATTTTTAATTTTTTTAACCTAGTTTAATAAGGTCAAATAAGTTATCTATTTGGGCAAGTTTTATTTCCTTTATTTTTACCTTTTAATATTAGCTAATATATATATATATATCTATTTTTTAGATTAAAATTAATGAAGAACTAAAAATTTTTAAAAGATATATTTTTAATGAGTCAATACTTAATAGAATTTGTAAATATTTTTATCTATTATTTAGGGCTTTAAAAATATCTATTGATTTAGGTGTAATGGGATTCTAATTTGACTTATTATTGAAGTCAAATCATACATACAATTGGCTCCTCCTTTTTCTCCATTCAAGACACAGAGGGGTTGTTCTTTTGAAGTGTAATTTGAGTATAATTTTTTAGTTAAATTTGAATTATAATTTGAGTTGAAGTTAGAACTTGAATAAAGTTGAGTAAAATTGAAAAAAGTTAAAACTTAAAAGAACGTGAACTTAAATAAAGTTGAAACTTGAGTTGTCTTTTTTTGAGTTTTATAGACAAAAGAACATGCCCAGAATTACTGAGCAGTAAAGGACAATTTTGACTGCGGAAGACTCACACCCTCTCAATTTCAAGTACATAACCTCAATTATTATTCTTAATAATTTGGCACGATGGTTTTAGAGATTTATAAATGTAGTTGTAAATCATATTCATAATTAAGGCTAACACTGCTCAAAATTAATTGCTTTATTGTTTTCCATCTTTCCATTCATGCATCACTATCTTCGTGGTGTTGCCGCTGATTTTCGTTGAACGTAGTTCTATTCTATAAGAAACTGTTATTGAATTATATCCGCTGATCACAGGATTCCAGAACTGAAGACTGGCTTTAATAAATGAATTTTTTTTTTTTTTTTTTTATTACAGTCTTCTGAAATGTGATTCTTAATTGTTTATTTTTTTTGCTCTGAAAACAAAATCTTAATTGTTTATTTATTTATGACTATTGTTTGATTTTTGTTATTTGTAGAGGTATGAATTGTAGTACTTTCCTATGGGATATTTGGAAACTTGCTTTTGCTTCTTTGATCATTCCTTTTCACAGAGCAATTAAGTTAATATTGTGCTCATTCGGAAAAAAAAAAAGAAAAAAAAAAAAAAAAGAAAAGAAGGTTAATATTGTACTCTACCACTGAAAATACATTAATTAGTACGTAGCTTTGTCTTTCAATTAATTTCGTTTAAATACATTTTAAGAATATCAAACAATTATATCTAACATTTTTTATTTTATCTCATCTATTAATATCTTTAGATTTAGAATTTATGTTTAATTCTTATATTTTTTTTGAGTCAAGAATCAATTTTGACAATAATATTGAAAAAAAAAATTCAAAATTCAAAAATGTGAAATAAAGTTAAGTCTTTTTCATAGTTAAAATAAACCGTGATCTAAAAAGTGTGGATTGAACATGAATTTTTTTTAGTAGACAATCATAATCAATTTGAAACGCATGTAAATATTTAATACACTTCAAAACGCAAGATACGATTTTCTGATAACCTCAAAATACATGATATATATAAAAAATGATAAAAAAAAATTACAAAATTTTACTAGTCATGATAATATAAAATCTCGTATAGTTTCATGTGTCAACTTCTAATTAGTTAAATTATAAAAGGTAATCATCATCCGTGATGACATTTAGGTCCCGTTCACTTCGCCGATTCGAGTTTAGAATTTAAGTTTTACTATAGTAAAAAATTTTTAGAAACAGTCACATATAACTTTTTTACTACAGTAAAAAACTCTCACATAACATCACATCTTAACTCAAATTAAAAACTCGAATTAACAAACTAAACGAGACCCTAGTATTTTCAAAATAAAAAATAAAAATAAAAATAAAAATAAAAAATAAAAACAAAAAATAAAGAACGATGAAGATATGACGTAAGCGGCAGAGACATTTTTAATTCAGAGAAACCTTTGTTTTGGAAGTATTATTAAACCTCGAGCCTCAAAAGGCAAACAAGCCTTCCCCCTACCCTGTCCTGTCCCCTCAAAGTGGCAAGGATCGATAATGATATGTGTGCAATTCTTTTTCAATTTCTTTGATAAGTGACTGATATGTGGGGAAAACACTTTTGTCTTGTTATGTATGTAAAATTTTATTATTGATTATATATTGCTTTCGTCATTTTCTTTTTTAGCTTGCAAACTTGACTAAAGCTCTGGAGCATAATATTGATTTATTAATCATATCCGTTGGATATTGTTTCATGTACCAAGCCAGTTTAGGTCAATCTCTAGCTGGAATGTGAAGATAACAAGTTGTACTCGTTTTTGCAGTCATATTATTTTAACAAATTTTGCTGTACCATACTATGCAATAAGAACAATCCAGGAACTGTACCAAAATTTTTCTCAAATAAAAGTAACAAAGAAGAAATTAAGGACCATTTGTTTTGGCGCATATGATGATGGATAATCTTAAACGTGCATATAAAGACTTATATGCATGTAATCTTTAACACTGCATATTATATTTTTTATATATTATTTTCAATAATTACATTTTCATCCGTGATTACTTTTAAATATAAATTTTTTTTAATTTTTTTATAAACTATTTAATTTATTATTACCATCATATTAATATATATATATATATATATAATGTTTGCCTATATGTTTGCCAAATAAATTTGTCTTTTACAAAAACCCAGCAAAATAAATACTAAAATATTTCTATCAATTAAAGATGACATCAAAGTAAATTTTCTACATTGTGCTTATCCTATGACAAAAACGTTACTCATCCACAAGAAGACTAAAATATTGAAAAGAAAAAATACTACCTACTTTGTCTTGTTATTATTGGTTAATTCGGCCAATAAAACTCTCAATTAGCACGTCCATTGTAGTCCATTGTAACACGGCACTGATGACGGAAAGGAATTAATGTTCTGGGGAGTACGTTGGCATGTACATTGTATAAATTAAAAATAAAAAGGTGAAAAAAATATATAAATGCTTAAGGAGAAGTTATATTATAGTAGAGTTAGAAGGGAAAAAAGGAAGAAAAAGATGGTTTTAATAATATTAATCTTTCCTCTTAAATCTAGAAATAACTGGCCACAAAAAGGATGGATTTGGTTGGTATAGAAGAGGAAAAGTACGTAACACAATTAAACTTTGACTTGGAAATTATGCTTCCACATTAAACAAAGCTAATAATGAGGAAATATTTTTAACTGGTTAATTTATTGTTGCCTCTTATAATTCTTTTTCACTTTACCTTCCAAAATGTATGTGTATATAATATATCTATGACTTGACATATAATTGTTTGAAGAGCTGGATTTAGAAAATTACGAACTATATATATATATATATATATATATATATATATATTATAAGATACCAACTTTGAGCGATATTATATTTATATATATTCACACACACGCAATTATTCCCACGAACTCATCACTTTCTTTCACTACATCCCACGTGAACGAGGTAGGAGATGTTGCTTAGACAATATTATTGTTAATTTATAATACGTTTGGGCGGTGTGCCGTATTTATATTAATACTTTTTTTCCCATTTAGACTTGGTCTTCTTAGCGGCTAAATGAGACATGTATGCATTGAAACAAAGTCAGGAGGCGCAGCCTAACATTAAGCATATTAATTTTATGAATCTGGGCTAGCTTAAAAACGCCAAAAACTGCCAAAAGAGAAAGTACTAAAGGGAAATTATATTATGTCAATAAATTGGGAGTATCTGAATGAAAACAAAAATGAAAATTTGAAACATATTGGAAACCTAAATAAGGTTTTTTTTTTTTTTTTTTCCTACGAAATAATTATATACAAAATGAATGTTTACCACATTTTGTACTAGTATGGAAAGGTACGCCGTTTTGCATATGAGCTAGTGGCTTTTTGCTAGAGTAAAACAAATTTATATACCTTTTGACTTTGAGTCATCTCTAATGTCATAGTAGTAGTCTATAAAGTTCTCATTATCTCTTGTTTATTAGTTAACTGATTAAAAGTTTCACACATTAACATAAAGTCGGGCAATTAAAGAGGTGCAGATCCACCACCAATGGTGATAGTATGGCATAAGAAGATCACCTATCAAGGCTTTCTTTCTTATCAACCAGAAATCGGTTCTTCTCGTCTACAGTGAGGGTGTAATTAGACCTCTCAGTTGGGCGCTCCATATAAGGACTGAATCACTTACTATAATCTGGTTGTTAGTAGACGAAAGTATAAGTCATGAGGTTCCCTCGTCATCACACCAATGATCTCGGTAGATTTCTTTTAAGACACTGAATGGGAGTGTGAGGACACCATTGATCTCCTTATTGTTATTAACCAAAAAAAAAAAAGTGCAGATATTATTTTTCATATATGGATTCAGTTTTACGTTTTAAGAGAGTTTATTTATCAGCTTGATATCGTTCGATAAATCTTAATCCGTGACTGATATGTCACTCTAAGAATGGTTAAGAATTTATGACTGGGATTTTTTTTTCTTTTGAATTTTTTTATAACAGAAATTGATTAAAAGGCCACCGACCTGTCTGCATTAATTTATTTAGTGAAGCTTTATTTGTTTAGTATGTTACTTTGAACTAAGGCTTTAATTTTTATTACTTCACTAGTCACATGCTAGAGTTGACCTCATACCATGACTTTACTATTGTTTTAAGTCACCCACCGGGCCTCCCCCCTAATGTCTCATTCTCATAACGACAAAGTACAAACAACTCTATCACATAAAATATATAAAATTTTAGTGTCTACATACACACACACACACACACACACACACACACACACACACACACACACGTACGTACGTATTTATTTTATTTCTAATACATGATATATTGTCAATTGTATGTCCTCCAATATTATTAGAAAATAATGACGAGCATTACTAACTAGTTTTGTCCTATTAGATAAAGCATCAATGCGAATTTCATAACACACTTTATAAGTCAAGTAGATTAAAAATACACTGTGATGCTTAGCACCACTTATTACTAATAATATTTATCGTTGTAATCTCAACTAAACTTGAGGGCTTTTGAGTAACAACACGAGAAACTATATTTTATATATATATATATATATATATATATATATTATAAAGAGACCATATCATGGCCGAAAATGCTCTCTCTTTTGAAAGAGTCATGAACTACAATATTGCTTGCGGAGGCAAACTTATGGAACTGATCAGCTGGGACGAGGTTGTTGTTGTGGCCGAGAAAATATGATTTCTGATCATCATGATCATTAGCAGGGTCGAATATCTGCGGTGGGGATGTTGCCACCATCGGCTCTTGCTGCATCTGGATGCAGAGGATTTCCGCGTGAGCAACTGCGAGTTGCATTTGGAGCTCAGATACTTGGTTTTGTAGGTAAGAAATTGCCCCAACACAACCGTAAATTGGGTCCCTCATTCTCGCATTTGCCTCGTACACTAAACTGCTCACTGCGTCTGCTCTTTGATGAACCGGAATTTCCTGCATTGTTATATGCATATACTGTCAAACACTAATGACTAACACTTTCCCAATATATGAAGTAAAAAGAATGAAAAATAGAAGGAAATAAGAAATAGAAGGGGACATATATTATATGTTTCTTTTTTTTATTTTTATTTTTTATTTTTTTTTATAAAGACACAAAGAACACACGTAATCACCGTCAGATCAACCACAAGACTGCGTAAATAAATTCGACTTATATGATTTTTATCCAAACAATTATTAACTGAAAGGGAACTTATGGACACTTAAATACCACAAGCGTTTATATATGTCAACACGGAAAATTTTGTGATAAGTGTTAAGAAAAAAATAAACGCTAATCATATTTTAATTTTGATAAAGTAACCTGTAACATTTTGCTGACATTGCTAGCGCCAAAGACCTTGTGGACAATAGAGAACTTGTGGGGATCTTCAGAGGGGAAGTAAGGCGCGAAAATGCAGTCCTTGGCACACCGGCGTCTCAGCAACTTACATGAAGCGCAGGGGGGATTTCCACCCATTGTTTGTTTCTTGAGAAAGTTTGACAAGTGAGAAAGAGGATTGATGTGAGTGAATAGGACAGCAGTTGGAGAGAATTGAAAATGGAGTGTGGGTATTTATAATAGGAGAGAACGTGAGAGCCTATACGTTGTAGTCATTAGTCAACCAGAAATACAAAACTGTTGAACGTGAAAATATATCGTGACGTTTGGTTAGAAGATTTAAATTAAGATTTAAATTATGATTCATAATTTATTATAATATTTTTTTTCATAAAAAATACACATAAATTAAAAATAATTTTAACTTATAAACTAAATATCTCTTAAAATATTGATTTATAATTAAATTAAGTGTTTGGTATAGTTGATTACAATATTACTTCACATGAGAGAGTACTACTGCTACTTGATTAATTATCGTAATGATCATTGAGTTTTGAAGTGGCATTCTTTTGTCCTTGCTCTGACAGAACTATATATATATATATATATATATATATATATATATATATATATATATAGAGATCAAACCAATAGCCACTCTACAGCTTTTCGATAGTAGCTATAAATAATTCCTGAAGAAAAGGCGTTTAGTGAATTTGCACTTTCTGGGTTAGTCATTTCTTTAATTATTTATTTCCTTTTTTTGTTTTGATTAAGTGGGTAATCAGTGTAATTAACCAAACTTGATTCAACTAGCACACTCTTCTAGATTCCATTTTCTTTGGGTGGGATATTCAAACTATTGTGCAATATGGATGATCAGCTCAACACTTCCCGAAGGACCCAGTCCATTCAATTTTTTTTAAGGGGACATTCACATGTTTTTAAATACTAATTTTTAGCGCGCATAAAGTGTACATGATTCATTTAAAATAACAGCTCTATAATTTGTTTTAAAAAAAAAAAAAAAAAAAAAAATTACATAAAAAAACGTGTTAGAAAATGATGATTTAAATTCTATTTGGTCTAGCTCAAAAAACTCACGGTGCGATATATATGATGAAGTTTTAATTATAAATTTTTTTAAAGCATGTATTAGTAGCGGAAAGATCGAGCTGATAGGCCTAATATTTGTTAATCATTCTCGCATCTATATACATTAATTATTTTGTTTTATTTAATTCAGTGTGATTTTATTTTATTTTAGTGTATTTTTATTTAAATTTATTTTATTATTTATAGTATATTTATCTGAGTAGTATTAAAAATTTAACAAATAACAGTGTTAAAACTGACAAAATTAAATCACAAATCAATCCAAAATTAATAATTAAATATAATAAATAAAAATAATAAAAAATAAACCAGAAGTTCTTTTCAGCCGTTGCATCAAGTGCAACGGTTCATATCGGGAGCGTGACATACACGCGCAGAGAGACGCTCGTCCAGCGAGTGGGGAGGGGACAGACGCGTCAGCGTCGCAGCAGGTGGGCCCCGTCACTTTCTCCCCCAGTGCAATCTGAAGTCGACACGTGGCGAAATTGTCGGCCACTAAAGGGATGCGTGTGATCCTCTGCTGCCTGCTAGTGAGCTTGTTTTTTTCATCTAATGCAGTTTTGACACGTGGTAACATTTGGCGAAGCAATTGAAACGTGACACGTGGATCCCACTTAAGAGAACACCTAATAAGCAGCGACGCGTGGTTTTCAGTGAGGCCTATCGCACCAGATTTCTTTTTCCAAAAAACAAAAACTTAACGGGGTTTGGGAGACTTCTAGACGGAGAATTTAAATTATGTGATTTAAATTATTTTTAATTTATATTTATATGAGAAAAAATATTATAATAAATTATGAATTATGATTCGAATTAGAAAATGAATTTTTTTACTAAACATCCTCTTGCATTTTAAAGCCCCAAAAACCAATTCTCCATTGTCATTGTTGTATAGATTGGAAACCAAATACTACCGAGAGTCATGTAGGGGTAATGACTCCTTTGCTAGGAATTTTCTGTCCATCTCCATCTTGGTTTTGAGTCTCCATTTCAACTGAAGATTATCCAGCCTCTTTGAGAAAATTATGTGGGTTCTTATGCATAGGTGAAGAGAGTGAAAATTTAATGGATAGTCGGCTTGAAATTAATTTAAACTCTTTTTACATACTCCGTAACACTTGAAATTGCTATATTATAGTTGAAGAGATTAGAGAACATAAAATGTACTATCAAATTTTTTTTATCAGCAAAAAAATATTAGAAATTAAATAAATCAAGTTAATCGTACTGATCATATTCGTCTTCAACTCTCAGAAAAGAAAAGATTAGGTCCACAATCACTTGCTTTTAAATTAAAAGCCAAAATTGGAATTCAAAGTCCCACTTGAAAATGGCCAAATTGGCATCTTGCGCACATACATCATACCTTTTTATTATTTTTTAAGTGAAGCAAACAAACTGCGTATCTTGGAGATTAAATGTCTTCAAATTTGCCTAACAAGATGTTACAGTTGTTCCATATAAGTACTACTCATTAGAACTATACTACTAACTCTAACCCTACCAACAAGTAATACACACACACACACACACATTTTTCTTATATAGAAACAAGTTATATATATAGCCTCAATAATCCATTTTGAAAGTGACCCCTTTTTTGTCTAGGGCGGGCTCAATTTAGTGTCACCGTGACCAGCCAGAAACCAAGAGAAAAAACCAGCAACGGATATATAGTTGACTGTCGCTAAACCGTGTGATGGGCATAAATATCTTGTGGCATGGCTTCCACGTTGTGTGTCTTATTAGTCTCTTCTCTGAGACCTATATTAAAACTTCCGTAAACATCATGTAATAATTACATTGCATTTTGTTTGTGACATGCTTTTTTTAAAATTTATTCTTCTTATTTTCTTTGTGGGCTTGCGATTAATTAGGTGTAGGCTTGTGATAACCACGAATTCTAAAACCGAGGAAAATTCCTAACCAAATTGACCAAAGAGGATCAATATCGTGAATGATATGTGGGCCAAACAAACATTCACGTGAAAAACACAAATGCAATCTCTCTCTCTCTCTCTCTCTCTCTCTCTCTCTCTCTCTCTCTCTCTCTCTCTCTCTCTCTCTCTCTCTCTCTCTCTCTCTCTCACACACACACACACACACACACACACACACACACAACTCTCTCAATATATAGGGAGAAAGAAGAAAAAAGGCCAAAATTTGATATGAATTAAAATTAATAGGTCAATAGTTTACATAAATTAATAAATAGGCCAAATTATTATTTTCGTCCATAACTTGTCTGGTTATGAACCATAACTTGACAAGTTATTATTCATAATTACCCATAACTTGTCCGGTTATGAACTATAACTTGACAAATTTATCCATAACTTATCTGATTATGAACCATAACTTAACAAATTATAACCTATTAATTTCTATAACTAAAAATTAACCTATTTATTTTCTTAAACTTTTTATATTAACCTATTTTTTACTGTTTCCCCAATATATATATGATCGTTGAATATTATCAGTTAAAATTTGACACAAATTAATCATTGATTACAATCAAGCAACGGTCAGAAATCCGGACTAGCTAATTAATTTTGTGCTACAACCGAGAA
This sequence comes from Morus alba, assembly GCA_012066045.3. Classification (NCBI taxonomy): domain Eukaryota; kingdom Viridiplantae; phylum Streptophyta; class Magnoliopsida; order Rosales; family Moraceae; genus Morus; species Morus alba. The sequence goes on from CP050234.2 coordinate 6,548,431, forward strand.
GGGTCGACATAGAAATAAGAACAGTTTTTTAGAGGGCCCTTTGTTGTTTGACTAGTGGTCATGATTATCAAACTAATCATGAAAATTTTGGATTCTCTCATGAACTAATAAGAAGTTTCCAAAAGACACGATAAAACTTTTTGGTTTATCACTGTATATTGTCGTGCAAATTCTGTTGTTTACTTCCTTAAAATTCTATTAAGTAAAATGAACGTGATTTATTACGGATTAAATGCATGCACATCAGTAATTAAGAATCTGTGTATAGTTTCTATGCTTGGCCTTTTGATTATGTCGCCCTAAACTTAATGACAAGGGATTCCGTTTGGAAGAAACCAGATTTTGTTTCTATTTCAAAACCATTGGCTAGGATTTGCTCGAATCTGTCATTCGAGCATTAATTGAAGATATTTGTGTATCCATATATTTTGACATTTTCATCTTCATTTTCATTTTCAATTGGAGTTGGCACAAATGGCAAGTGGCAGATCAACATGATCTTTTCCGAAAGAAAGAAAAGAAAACTACAATAAGCAACTACGAAGTCAATGATTTAATTTTTTTTTTTTTTTAAGGGAAATTAACTCCTAGAACCAAGTTGATGTTTAAAGATACACCACACTGACGAAATATTTCTGATTAGCTATAATGTATGTTTTCTTCTACTTCTTTTTTCCTTTCTTGCTACTTGCTAGTTCAGCTAGTTGATCGTAGACGACTAATAAGCCCCGTGATTACAAGCCACAGGCCAATTGATCATTTGAGATATACATATACACTATATATATATATATATATATATATATTGAATAACGATTTTTTTAATAGTTAACACGAATTTAATAATTTAAAACACAATTAAAGAACAATTAAACAACAAGAACAAATAAGAATTATAGTAGTTCACTATCAATTCGAGAGCTACGTTTATTATGGAGAGGAGAGTAGATTCACTAACTTTAGGGATAATACACACACTAATTGATTAAGGTGAGACTTGAGCTTTTTTGACTCATAATCCCTTATTTATAGCTTAGGTCACTGCCCATAAACATTCGTTATTTAAATTTGGGTTATTTTCTCTATCTTTTAGTCCCAAAAGATAGATATTACAATTAATCAGGACGGTTTCATTATTTAAATTTCATATATTTGAATTACAAATAACAAATCTTAAAGCAAATCTCACGGATCTTATCTTCTTGTGTGGCCTCAACCTCGTAAAAGCTCCCTAAAGCCTCTTCGCCTACGATTGCACGTACAGTCAACCTCATTCTTGTTCTTTGTGGCTTCTCAGAACGGTCGACCTCTTACTAATAGCAAATACATCATTTTAACGGTTAACTCCTAAGAAAATTATTTATTGACGTGGTTCTTAAGACTGAGTTATCTTTGACTATTTAATGCTCTTTTTTATGGTTTGCAGACCCTATTCGAGTCTAAATTTAGGGTTTGGAGTTTTACTATACAACCATATATATATATATATATATATATTGACGTTTTGCAGTTTTATTATAAGATCTTGTGCATAGGGAATAGTCGTGGCATCTCATGAACCAAGCAATATTAATCCTGATCAAACGCAATAGCATATTGACGACACATATCAGTTTTTAATTTCTAAGACCATACCGGATGATTGTCATTTTTTATTTATTTATGTGTACACAAGACACACATATACGTATATATATATATATATATATATATATATATATATATCCTCGTGGGAGTGTATCTGTACTGCTTAAAAAAAAAAAAAAAAAAACCCTAAATTAAACAAATCTATCTAACTAACCACAAAGCACCTTACATTGTAACGATATAAACAAAAAGGTGTTTGAAGGGGAACAATACTAAAAGGTACCGATAGTACTAAATAACACAAATATAATAAATAAATAAAAAAAAGTTAGTCTCACGGTATATGAAACTCACCTTTTATTGATTGTAGTATTTAGAATAATATTATGGGACATCGATGAAAATGGATCATGCAGCATAAACCTCACCAAGCTTCTCAATATTTTCTGTGGTGTTTAATACAGATGATACCGCCACCAAACTTATTAATCTATGGCTAACAAACAAGTATAAATAAGTAAAAATAAAAAATAAAAAATTGAATTCCTGCCTGCCTGGACGTCTGATTTTTTTATTTTTTTTTTTGGAGTTTTCTACTTATGCAAACAGAACACTACTTTGCCTTGTTAAACATTAAGCGGCCTTTAAATATAGATCTTTTTGTTTTTTTTTTTATTATTATTTTCTCCTTTGTTTAATAACTTTGGCTCTCTTCCTACTTGAGCATTATGGAATTGTCACACGCACATAACGTAGGGCCATAAGAAAGCTAGTTATGAAACTGCCTTGCATTACTATATCTTTTTTACAATCACTGGGCACATGATTATTTTACCCTAAGAAGCTAATGATCATTTGCCGTGACACGGTAACATGATTATTTTACCCATAGAACCCAACAGAAATTTAATATAACGTACTTGAAGAGGGGGGGGGGTGTTGAAGAAAAGGAAACAAAAGAAAGAGCTGAACAACTTCCAAACAGGCAATTAATGAGGCCCTGACAATATTAAGTAAATATATTGAGTGCTGGAATTACTAAAATTGAATCCAATTCCAAGGGTCGGGTGATTAATACCGAAATTTTTAGGAATTAAGTCCTCGCGTTTGATACCAATGTAACCCATCACATGGTTCTGTGCTTCTTTTACCGTCTTCCAAACATCTTTTTATTTAATTTCATTGTGTATATGCGTTGGCTTCTTGATAATTTGATATATATGTTATATATATATATATATATATATATAGGCACAACTATATTGCTTAATATAAAAGAACAACTAGTACATCTTAGTTAGATTAAATCGGTACCAACTAGATGATCCATCTTTTATTAAAGCCTCATTAACCCTAATGCATTAAAAAGAAGAAAATAATACAAAATTGAAAAATATATATATATATATATATGTGTGTGTGTGTGTGTGTGTGTGTGTGTGTGTGTGTGTGTGTGTGTGTGCAGCCCAAAGGCAATATAACTGTTAAAAGGAAGGTCATCAACTCTAAAAAGAGAATGAACTAATAACTCTCTATTCTTCCGAAGGAACTCGTAGAACTGTAGCTAGGTCTCCCTTAATGAGCCGTATAAGTTAACATGATCATGACTTAATATTCTCCACACGTACATATATATATATATATATATATATATATATATATATAGAAGTGGGCCATGAAAAAGAAATTAATAAATATCCGAAATGGTCAATATCTGCTTCAGAACCCTAAGCTGTAGAAGAGTGTTGCTAGGGAATTGGTTTCTGTGACCTCGTAATTAAATATAATGCAATAAACTAATAAGAAGAAACAATAGAGAGCTCCAAGGCAAATGAGCGTCGTGGCCATCAAGATTCACTTTTGTAATTAATATTGCGTGGTCTTTCTTCATATGATAAAAAACTTCTTCTGGTTTTTTTTTTTTTTTTTTTTTTTTTTTTTTTCAATTAGCCATATGATAATTGAAATGTTGTTGTTGGTTAATTATATTTATTTGATTTTTACATTGGTAGTCTCGCTTTGAAAAATATTAGGTAATTAGGATTTTTTGCTAAGGATTTAGGAAATTATGATTTTTTGCTAAGGATTTAGGTAATTAGGATTAATATCACTTGATATCTTCATGCGTTGTCTCCTTTTCTTTATGCCTTGCAAAGCTCATCCAACGAGATGGAGACAACACGATGTACTCTTATTACACCACGAGCTGATGAACAACATGAAAGGATTGGTTATCCAAAAAAAAAAATAATAATAATAATAATAATAACGCATGCAATTTCCAAACATTTTTATTGCAATTTAGTTGCGAGATTTTTTTTTTAATCTTAGTTGTCTTCTCCTAGTTTCTTAAAGAGAAAACATAGAGAGAATTGGAGACTATATAGGGTGCTTTTTTTTTTTTTTTTTTTCTAATCATATGGGATGCTCTTTTTGAAGAAGTAAATATTCAAGCAATTGATGGCCTTAATCTTGTTCGAATTAAGACTATTAAGTCTATAACTTGGCACGTTTTTGTAAAATTTTGGTGTTAAGCCACTCTATAGGAAGGCCATTATTGGTTTTTTTTTTTTTTTTTTAAATTTAGAGGTGAGAGAATTGAAATCTTTATCATGTAGGTGAGTCAGATGTGAAATTACTATTACGATATGCTTGTAACACCATTGGTTATAGCATTAAAATTAAGGAGTTAAGAAAATTGTTGAACTTACTTTTAGAGTGCTAGATTTTTATCTCTTATTTTTAATAATACCTTTTTGATTAATATAGTTGTTGGAATTTCGGTTTTGATATTTGCCTTTTTTGGATTTGATTCATTTTCATGTTGGCATTTATTTTGGACTTGTTATGTTGATTGATCTAATTAATTGAAGATTAAATGGCTGCTTATATGGTCTTTTTGGGAAAGTTTTGCTCATAAGGAAACTGTTTAATTGATTTGATTCCTTGAAAGTCAATTTTGAGTCATATTTGATAAATTAGAAATTGCTAGTTATCTGATTTGAAGAAGAGTTTTGATTGGGATATTTGAATCTTCTATGTTTCTGAGGAATATGACTGGGATATTCAGATCTTCTACGTTTCTGAGAAATATGTCCAGGTTCATCTACTTTTTATATGGGAAGATTTCAAGAATTAATGTGGTTGACTTTTAGATCAGATTTTACAGCTTTATTGCAGAAATTGTTGCAATAGATTCTGCAACATACATTGTATTTTATCTTGAGGACTTTTTAGAACTGTATTGTTTTGTCTATATAAGTAAAGTCTCACATTAGTCTTGTACACCCTTGGAGCCTCGGTTTTACAGAGTTAGAGATTTTTGTGAGCACTTGTACTTTTTTTTATTTCTTTAGGAGATGGGATTTGAGTTTTTTAAGCGAAAAATTTTGTTGAAGGGATTTCAACTTTATAAGTCGAGTGATGTTTGTTGAACAAGTTCTTCAAGAAATTTGGAGTTCATCAACATCACATCTTGAGAGGGAGTCTTAGGTTGTATAAGTCTAATTGAATCTATACTTTTCATTATTTAGTGAATTGTTCAAACGTATTAGTGTGGTCCTACAAATGAATGTGGTTATCAAACCGTGATACTTATCTTTTGTGTCTTTTACTTTTTCTTGTTTTTATTTTAATTTGTTGCAATAACTTTTATAACAAACTAGGTAAAAGACTCAAACCGATACTAACAATAGTTATTTGATTAAAAATTAATAAGAGGTACCCTTGCTTATTTATCTCATTTCTCCTCGAGAGTCGCATAACAAGTATCCTAACATTGCTCATCCGGCCCATAATGTTAGGGTCCAAGAAAGCGTAGTTACACGGTCCAAATTCCTACCAAGTAGGCTCCAATAATGAAGCAAGCAATCCGACTCGATGACCTTTCCAGACCCCATTTCCAGAAACTATGAATTTATCTTGTATGAATTTATATCTTTACGCCTAATTCTTAATAAATACTTTTTTATTAATATAATTATTTAATTAAATCAGTTATGAATCAAAAATAAAAGATAAAAATTTATAACTTTTAAAAAATATTTGTTAAAATTATCCATTTTCAGGCTTTCTTTAGCCACGGCCCACGTCATAGAATTAGAGTGCGCTATCTTTGCTATGTTCTAGTGTCAATGATAATGAGAGAATCTTTATCATGAATGAATCCAATCAATTTCTTACACAATTCAAGTCCAACAAACTAGGCTTTCTCCACTACAATCATATCAAATTTAGAGCATTAGATTGCAATCTTATACTTATCATGGCACACTCCAAAAGTCATTCCATTAAGTTCCTATTCGTCACGTAATCATTAAACAACAAACTAAAATAAACGGAGTGCCTTTTTTCACTAGGTCTTGTGGTCCTCATGTGTCATTTTTGTGAAATATTCAATTATAAAATTTGAATATATTAGTTTTATAATAAGATTCAAGTTTAATTTACATATAAAAGTTTTATGTACGAATAACTAAACTTCATATAAATGGTATTAGATCTAATTCATAGACCAAATTTTGTTGCTATTTTGTACGTTGAATTTTTTTCTATGAAGCCCTTTTTATTATATGTTAATGTGGGAGTTTTGGAAAGAGTGCTGATGCAAGGTTGTTTCTTTAAAAGCCCTCTCACTTTTCTTTTGCTTTTTTGAACATCCATTGCAATGCAATTAGAGTTATTTCTAAAATTAATTTCCCCTTTTTTTCTATATTAGTTGAGGACACGTGCAATGCACGTGAGGGTAATTCTATAGGTTCCATCCGTCTGTTAAATTTTAATTATTGTGTGCAATGCACGTGAGGGTAATTCTATAGGTTCCATCCGTCTGTTAAATTTTAATGGGAAATAGTAGAAAATAGGCCAATATAAAAAGCTTAAGAAAGGAAATAGGCTAATTTTTAGTTATAGAAATTAATAGGCCATAACTTGTCAAGTTATGGTTCATAACCAGATAAGTTATGGACAAACTTGTCAAGTTATGGTTCATAACCGACAAGTTAACAATTATAATAATAACTTGTCAAGTTATGGTTCATAACCGTTATGGACGAAAATAATAATTTGGCCTATTTATTAACTTATGTAAACTATTGGCCTATTAATTTTAATTCATCTCAAATTTTGACCTATTTTCCTCTTTCTCCCAATTTTAATTATTGTGCTATTACTATTTACTAAAGAAGCAAATAAGAAAGGAAGTGAAACAAAAGGAACAAAAGCGAAAGAAAAAAAATTTAAAAAACAAGAATGTATAGTTGAAAAAAAAAATCATATGATAAAGAGTCAGGGAAAAAAAATGAGGGACCAAAGAAGTTGTTAAAATATAGTGACCCGAATTCTATTTAGCCCGGCCTAAAAAGTTAGTGGTGCGACATATGTGATGAAACTTTAACTATGAAAATATTTTGGGGGTCTATGGTAGGCGGCCCAATCTCATAGCCCACCATTGATACTAAAATAAGGCTAAGAGAAAAAAAAATAAAAATTGGAAGCTAAAAAATGTAAATAAAAGAAAAGGGGGACAACAAACAAGCAAAAAGAAGAGAAACCTAAAAAAAATTTAAAAAAAAAGTTTTAAAAAAAGGATGAAACGTTTCGTCCATGGCCCCTAATGGCCAAAACGTTTCATCCCATGGGGAACAAAATATAATGACTGAGAAAATTCTAATGTTAATTAATGTAATTTACGTAATTAAATCATGGATTTCCTGAATAATGACATGTTTTGTAATGAAGGATTTCCTATATAAAAATTTTATGTCAAAAATTTTTGTGTTATGACTCGATTGATAATCCTCACCGCGATTTAAGACTTGAGAAATTTTCAATTCGACCATGACTCGTGATTCTACTCATAAGAATTTCTAATTACTGTACAGCGTTAGCAGTGCTCTGAGAAGCACTCTAACAATTAAAGAAATCCTTAATTGTCAATTAGTAAAATCAGTGTAACGCGAGTCGCGTTTTAGGTAAAACCGTAAAACTGAGCTTGGAAATCGACATTGTCGGTTATTATGTTTTACTGAGATTTTAAAACACGTATGTAAAACTTAGATTTTAAGTTATTTAAGACAAATTGTAAAGTCTGAAAACAGCCCGTATAATCTACGCGATTTTAAATCTAAATCGGTGTTAATTTTTTCTGAATATAGTGTTGGACTGTGCTTTAAACAGTAGACTAAAAATCATCAGAAAACATTTATCTGACAAACTGATCTAGAAATTACTATCAGCACAAGCTTCTGATAAAAGAATACTTTAGTGGGAGACGAGGATGAGACTAGATTTGACTTTGGGTTGAAAAGTAATACAAGTCATGATTAAGAAGATTCCTCTCTCCTTTTCTCTTAACCATGGGCAGCCCACTATTAGCATGGTTAATCAATTTTTAAGTCTAATTAGTGAGTCTAAGAAGTTTAAGAATTATGGTTAAGTATAATTAATCAATTGTCCATATATTTCACCATTTAAAATTAAGCTCACTTTTACCATTTCTTTATTTTTTTCGTCACCTTCTGTCTCTATCTTTTCCCCTTTCTTGGCCAAACCCCTCTAGCTCTCTCTCTCTCTCTCTCAAATTTTTTTTTTTTTTCCACACTCTAAGAGATCTTCAAACCATAATCTAGAAGGAGGAGGAGAAGGAGTTGTGTGGATTTTCCTAACATTTTCAAGGGTAAACATTAAAACTTTTCTTCTTTGATTTTTCTTTGTTTAAAGTTCCAACTTTTCCTTAAAAAGTTTAAATCTTTGTAGGAATTTCTCACTTTGGTGATCAAAACCATTTCTCTCCTAAGGTTTGTGGTAAAATTCTTTAAAACATATCTTGATCATTTCAACTTTAAGAACAAAGTTTGGTTTGGTTACAAAGTTTGTGTTTCTATTGTTTATATGTGTGTTAAAAGGTTAGATCTTCACATGCAAGGAGTTTTGATGTTAAATCTATGTTTGTAAATTTGTATATTATGGTCTAAAGTTGTTGTTTTATGTATTTAGAATAAGATTTCAAGCTTTGCATGTTAATTTTAAGAGGTTAAAGGTGCAAAAAAAAATTAAGTTGACAAGTTTCTGTTTTGATTTAAAAAAAATTAGTCCACTTTGATTTGAAAATCGAAGCTGTTAGAGACCAAATTGAGAAAAAAAAATCTATTTCATGAAAGTTGTAGCTCTCGACGTGCTGAACATTTCTTTATGACTGAGAAAAATCTCAATTCTGTCTCTAAAATATGTTTCTAGATATTTTTTCAAAACTACCCAGAATTTTATAAAACTGTCAATTTGAGCTAGTTTTTGTTTTACTGTTTTTGGACCTTTATGAGACTTTTTGTTCATAGGTTCAGAACTATGATTCATGATTCAGATTTTTAAATTTTAATTTTTTTTGTGAGAGAAAAACACTGTAGAGAACTAAGAACCATGATTAAGAACCAGGGACGAACCCTTGAAACAAACATTCTATAGAGATTTCGGGATTTTGAGACACAAATCTTAAAGGCTTTGACATTACAAACAAATGGACCGTTTTCAAAAACTGCGTAAAGTAATATTTATGCAGCCACTATTTATAAGATTTCAGGCCGTTCCGAGGACAAACCTCACTTTCTGTAAAACGCGAATCTTTTAGATCACAACGAGGCGAAGAAAGTTCGCAAAGCTTAGATTTTAAGAATCCAACTCTAACACGTAGTTAATTACATACGAATCTTTTAGATCACGATGAGACGAAGAAACTTCGCAAAGCTTAGATTTTAAGAATCCAACTCTAAGATGTAGTTAATTACATATTAAGAAAAAAAAAAAAAAAAAAAAACCGGTAAGATTTGAAACTGTTCAAATTCTAACGAAGAATGCTTTCTAAAAACGTTTGAATCCGAGTTTTACAAGAATTGAAAGTTTAAGACAAAATCTAATAAATGAGGCCAAATAGGAAATTTTAAAAGGTTTACAAATTTATGGTTATCTTCTAAAAATAATCACTAAGTGCTTCCCGGCACCAATTTCTAGTAACCGACAATATTACTAGAGGTAAAATATGATTTTCAAAATATGATAGGATTGAGAATTTCTATAAAAACACTAGGTAAGGGCCCGACACCCGTACTAGGCCCGTAACTTTTTGAGCCTAAGTCCGACACCCTAGTGTAAAAGAACGATGTAGACATGTTGTAGATTAATGGGCCTTAATACAATTTTGGGCCCAATCTAATAAATAATATGAAATGGTAACTTAGACATAAACTATAGGTTAGTTAACTAATTAAAAAGATTAAGTTATCAACCTAGGACCGATTAGCAAAGGCAATTAAGGAAAATTATATGATAAAGATGTATTAAAATAATCCTTGTAATATGTAAGATGTCAAATGATCCTTATTTAAAAATGAAACATTTTCTAAGTATAGGAATAAATTCCTAAATAGACTGAGCTAAATAGACTAGCTTATAATAAGTCAAACTCACACCCTCAGTAGGTTTTCTTTACAGAACACGGCAGTAGAGGTTAACCTCAGTGAGTAGTATAGTCCCAACCTTGGTTGATAGTAGGTAAGTGGGTATATCGCCTATAGTACGAATAAGTTTAAAAATAGAATGTTATACAAGTTTTATGTACATGTTTATGCTTAAAGCTATAGTATGTTATGCCATGACATATCGCATACTCACTATTAAGATTATATGACTAATAAGATAGTTAAGAGTGTCGTACCAACTTCTCGACCTACGGAAAGGATTTAAGGCCTGTAAAGGTAATCATTCAGTATTTGAGGAGGTAAAATATGGTCACAGTGTAGTCAGGCACCTTGCAAACCCTCTCTACCCGCTGATCATGCGCACATTCCAGTACATACACTCAGGCCTAAAGGAATAATAAATCAGGTTCATAAAAGAGCATAATTAGTACATGCATTACCGATATAATTTAAGTACTCTGTTTTTAATTAGCGCAACTTAGTTTCTACTTACTGAGTATAAACTCACCCCTAGGATGTATTTATACTGTAGGAAAATAACTAATGAAAGGTGAATGATGGATTGTGCGCAACGGCATGCGAGCAATGTAGAGAATGAGAAATAGATAACTCTCACATTTTAATTCCGCAATATGTTTTGTTATGATAAGACTTTTTAATTGTATGTATGCAGTTTTTTTTATGAAGATTGAGACTTTTTATATAATTTAAAAATTAATATATGTTCATTTAATATTAAAGTTAAGTTTATTTTCCTTTATTATATGGTATATAAAAAAAATTGCAAATTTCAGTTTAATTAATTAAAGTATTTAAGCGATTACATGTTAGTGAGTTTAAGAGAGGGCTATTTAGTTAGAGTCGTCACACAGAACAAGGCGCACATTACACCTTTTAAGTATTGTATAGAAACGAGGCACACCTTTTAAGTATTGTATAGATAATCAGACACAAAACATTTAACTACAAATAGAGTTTTTAGCTTTTATTTTTCAAAGCACAAAAATTTGAAGCCAAAAATAATATAAAGAGTGTTGGATGTCTACTTGGCACCGTACGCCGAGCACTATTTGGGAGGATACAGCTTGAGAATCGACCATTGATGCTATGTTCCCTCTAAAGTCGCCGAGCATGATACCACCACCTTTCTTTTTGCTTGGCAACCTCTATACCTAAACACCTGATGTCAAGTACTGCCCAGTGAACAATCTTCCCGCCGAGCACTCTTGGTATTTGAGAATCCATACCATGCTCCTAGTCATCCATACAAGGGTGATTCTCGCTATTAGATTGGTCAAGTACGGTAGCCATCGATTCGTGACACATATCTCTATGTCTAACAAGCGTATATAATCGTACCGACAGACCTCCAGAGGACGATGGGTAAGACCCAGATCCGGCAAGAAACTATAAATACCCCTTAAAGTTAATTTATGAGGTACAAACATTTCTCCACACCTACCCATTGTCTCTTCATTTATTGCTCCCAAGCACGACACTGATTTGAGCGTCAGAAGGTATTTGGCCAGCACCGCATTGGTGTCCCAACTAATCCTGAGCCTTACTTGCCTCCCATGTAGGATAATCAAGTTAGCATATCGGGAAGCGGAGCAACTGTCTAGGAGACCCGACTAAGTAGAGCCTAGTCAAGTAGGACAGTTCGACCACTGTGCGCAGCCACACATGGGTGTTGAGTAAGCAAAGACATTAACAAAGAGAATTTGTCTTTTTTCCGATGTCATAGCAACTTTTTTTTCTTGTGTCCTAATAACCTTTTTCTTTTACCCCTTTTACCTACTTATTATTACTTTCCAGAAAAAAGACTTGGAAAAATGATTAAAATTTCTTTAGACCAAGGCAAGAAAGATACGTACTAGTAAAACTCTTGGATGCTTTGAAAGAAAGAGATAGGTCCACTTTGGACACTAATTGTCCTTTGATACAAAAAGAGAACGTCTTGGTTTAGAGAGCTATTAGGAGGTGCATGACTTGAAAGAATTGCGTGCTTGTGGTAATTACTAAAAAGCATCCTATGAAAATGAAGAGGCGGAGTTCTATATTATACATACAATTGTTTTCCATAATTTGACTCAATTTTATTTTCATATGACCATGCACTTTGATTGAGCTCAAATATTATAGATCAAACTATCTTTCAATTAGGTTCCGTTTATTTCACCGATTTGAGTTTAAAATTTAAATTTTGATACAGTAAAAAATTCTCAAAAACAGTCACATTTAACTTTTTTACTACAGTAAAAGACTTTCACATATAATCACATCTCAACTCGAATTAACGAACTGAATGAATCCTTAGTCATTTAGAATGCCTTATTTTATTTTTTAGTGGAAACGATGACTTGCTACATTGGCTTCTTAGTTTTCGTTATTGGTTGAAACAAGCAAACAAGAATATATTCTAACGAAAACAAAAACGATCAAGAATACTTTCTATTAGGGAAGTTGACATTTTGTATACAATTGTCATTATTAGTTGTTTTAACTCCAACATAACCACATTTCAATATTGTAAAATTTCTTATCAACAAAAATAATATTCAAAACTATTTAGTATATGAGGTACACTTACGCATTTTAAGCCTGTTATAACAACAAACGCTTTACTATTTTTAAGTGTATTATAATAACAAACGCATTTTTAAGCCTATTATAACAACAAATAGAAATTATGTTAATAATTTATTTAAGAATATATATTTTATGTGTACATTTTTATCGATTTGGTCGGTTCCAAAACCCAAACTAACTAAAAGAAATTAGGCTTTTTTCACGGTGAGATTCTTTAAAAAAATCACTGGTAAAATATCTTATTTTGACCGTTGAAAAAGTAATTTAACGATCAGATATGTAGAGATAGCAATTCTGTGTGACACGTTGTAAATTTAATTGTTAAAAACTTAATCTAATAGTCAAAATAAGATGTTTCACCGGTAAATTTTTTAGGAAGTCCACCACAGAAGCTCCCAAGAAATTAATAGCATGCAAATATTCTATATAATTGATTTCATTTCATTTCATTTGAATAAGTAGATCGGCATTTACTATTTTCTATTTTTCATTTAATATCCCATCCACCATCCCATTCCACAACAATGTGTACAATAAAAGGCGAATCATTAAATAAAATTTTTAAAGTTTTCATACTTTTCATAATTTGCATGTATGATTTTAATGCAATCCCATCATAATTTTATGTCCTCTTACAGAAGGAAAAAAAAAAAAAAAAAAAAAGAATAATGTTAAAAACACTAATTTAAATTTTAATTTTTATCTGTTAAATGACGTGGTATATAAATTATTATTTTTATATTAATAGTTGTTTAAAATATTATCACGTCAATTAATGATATAATAAAAGGTGAATTATTAAATTAAATTTTTAAAATTTTCATATTTTTCATAATTTGCATGTATGATTTTAATGCAACGCCATCGTATTTTTATGTCTTGTTACAGAAGGAAAAAAAAAAAAAGGAAAGGAAGAAAAAAATAATGAAACACTAACTTAAATCTCAATTCTTATGTGCTAACTAATATAATATATAAGTTATTGTTTGAGAAATAGTAGAAAATAGGCCAATATGAAAAGCTTAAGAAAGAAAATAGGCCAATTTTTAGTTATAGAAATTAATAGGCCATAACTTGTCAAGTTATGGTTCATAACCGATAAGTTATGGACAAACTTGTCAAGTTATGGTTCATAACCCGGACAAGTTATGGACAATTATAAATAATAACTTGTCAAGTTATAATAACCGAACAAGTTATAGTAATAATTTGGCCTATTTATTAACATTAAACTATTGGCCTATTAATTTTAATTTATCTCAAATTTTAGCCTATTTTCCTCTTTCTCCCTTATTGTTTTTACATTAACAATTGAAATGTTATTACGTTAATTAATAAAAAGAGCATGTATTTACTAATAATAATATAACAATTCACATATCTATACAAAAATTGATATTTAAGTTGTTTGTTTTAGCACTGCTTGGAAGAAAAACCTCAAGAAGGGAGGGACGATGGAGGAACCAGAGTGGGCCCTAGGAATGTTAATAAACCCGCAAAATCTGCAGGCTCAATCCACCTCATCCCAACCCGAAAAATGTAATTTTTAGTATTAAATTTTTTTTACGGCCCATTCAATGTATGGCCCGAAGTTTTGGGGGGGGTGTGGGTTGGGCTTATATGGGCCCGCACACCCCAACCCAACCTGCGTTCTAACTTGCTTCCTCTAATATCTAATCCTAGGCAAATAACTCATTTCTACTATCTAGTTTCTTCATGTTTAAATTAAGCCTCTATATTTACTTTATGTTAAGACTAATTTATGAGTGTAGACTAATTTATATTTGTTTTATGTTTAATATTAAATGAACTATTTTACTTCAATGTTAAATTAAATTTTAAATGTTTAATTTTTTAAATATTAAAACTGACTATTCAATTCATCCCGCTGCCTAACTCAACCTAAATATCATTAGATTATAAAAAAAAAAAAAATATTAACATTATTAGAATTAAATATATATACAACTCATATCCTTTAAAATTTAAAAAAAAAAAAAAAAAAAAAAAAAAAAAACTCTATTCCACACTAACCAACACACAAACAATCCTAATGGGCCCTCCTAAAGATGCACCTCTTTTCATACGAGTCATGTCTTCTTTTGGACTCTAAAAGGCAAACATATTATTCGAGATAAGAAATTAAAAAGTGGACAAAATTTCCAGATACTTCTCTGGGATTTCACACCTACACCCAGCTAGCCACGAGCTCGCCACGCTCCCAGTTGCCAGAATTAGTCTTGACCTTCCACGTGTTACCCCATCCAATGGTCCTTCTAGTACCTTTCTCTTCCAATCTCTATCCTCTCCTCCAACACCACATACAGTTCCACTTTTCCCCCCTTTATTACCACCATTTTCCTCTCCTCCTCCCCAGCTCTGTTCTTCAACTCTCTCTCTCTCTCTCTCTCTCTCTCTCCTCCTCTGAAACCTCTGTTTCTCTCTCTACAGAACCATGCTTCTCAAGGCTTCTCCCGCTTCCTCTCTCCTCGGCACTCGCGGGGAGACTCTGCTTCCCTTGAACTCTCCCAACTCTCTGTTCTCGACTCTCCGGTTCTCTCCGGAGAGAAACGGAAGCGGATTCTCGGTCTGCGCGGCGTCGAAGGGCTCCGACAGTCGGCCCCTCACCGGCGTCGTCTTCGAGCCCTTCGAGGAAGTCAAGAAGGAGCTCGATCTCGTCCCCACCATTCCACAGGTCTCCATTGCTCGCCAGAAGTACACCGAACAGGCCGAAGCCGCCGTTAACGAGCAAATCAAGTAAGATTTCTTTCCCAGTCCCTTAGTTCTTTCTCGCGATTTGAGTAATAAAGATTTTCTTTCTTGATTGTTTAGAAAAGTTTAATCGTCTAATCATTCTTTCTTTGGGGGAAATTACCAGTGTGGAGTACAATGTTTCGTACGTTTACCATGCCCTGTTTGCCTACTTCGATCGGGACAACGTCGCGCTCAAGGGTCTTGCCAAGTACGATAATTAAAGTGCTCAATTTCTTTTGTTAGCATTAAATTTCGTTGTTTTCTGTTGATTTATGGGGTTTTTGTTCGACTTTTTCTGATCAATAGGTTTTTCAAGGAATCCAGTGAAGAAGAGAGGGAGCACGCTGAGAAATTGATGGAATATCAGGTGCGTTACACTTTTGTTCCTTCGTTTCTTTGTTTTTAACCTAATTGTTTTCCTATAATTACTAAAAAAAGAAGGCTCTGTTCTGGTCTTGTCTTGCTTTGTAACAGAATAAGCGTGGTGGGAAAGTAAAGTTGCAGTCTATTTTGATGCCCCTCTCCGAGTTTGATCATCCAGAGAAAGGAGATGCTTTATATGGTTCGTTTATTTTGGCTCCTCAGTTATCTATTTGTTATAAATTGCGTAATTTTTGTCTCACTTGTAGCATTTAACGTGAAATTTCTTCTTGTGGGCCCGTGGCATGAGTTTCTTGAAATTGCATATAATTTGTCTCACTGGCAATTATGATGAACCTCTAATGCAAAGAAGTAGATGTAGGTGACCGCAGTTTGTAATAACAACATTGTAACATGAGAAGTAGCCTGGCATGTTAAAACCATTGTAGTATAGTACATAATTTTGAACTTTGCATTTGGCTATTTGGCATTATTTTTTGGCTGGGTTGTCCTCGGTTTTTCATTAAATTAAGATTGCTTCATGTCAAGGAATGTAGATGCTATGAAAATGATGAGAATTAATTGCTGCCTAAACTGTTAAATTCATAGGACCACCCCTTTGGATCTAAGCTTATTGGTGCTTTAAGTATATGATTGATTAGAGTAAATTAAGGGGGATAGACACAACTGTCCCCTTAGAGTGCACGAGTCTATATTTTTACCCCTTACTCTTGATTAATATCCTTTTAGTCAAATAACTATATTAGTCAAAAGAGTATTAATCAAGATTAAGAGGTAAAAATCAAGACTCAATAGTAATTCTCTCTATAATAATTAATGTTAATGAACTTATGATTGTAATCTAGCTACTACCTTCAATGACTTTCCTCTGATATTGCAATCTGTTATTATACTTTAGCAATGGAGCTTGCATTATCCCTGGAGAAGCTGACGAATGAAAAGCTCCTCAACTTGCACTGTGTAAGGAATTTACCAGTTACTACTTTTTTCGTTAGTTTTGCCAAAAGGCAATTGTATTTTTATGGAATAATGCACTTTTTAATCTTCCGTCGTTTGGCTAACAGGTTGCTGACCGTAACAAGGATGTGCAGTTGGTAGATTTCATTGAAAGTGAATTCCTGACTGAGCAGGTGAATTTTGTAATTTAGGAAGTGGCACAAATTGAACATATACTCTTATGGACTTTTATTCTCAACTTTCAATTTTCACTTTTCTAGGTGGAAGCCATCAAGAAAATCTCAGAATATGTTGCCCAACTGCGGAGAGTCGGCAAAGGACACGGTATTATTTTCATCCTTTATTTTCTTCTGAATTTCCCTCTGTTGTAGAATCTGAGTACAAACTTACATTCATAACCATTATTTGAAATTCGATCCCTTCCTGATATCTTAATTGTCTGCATTTGACTTTCCAGGAGTTTGGCACTTTGATCAGATGCTGCTCCACGAGGAGGAAGCTCTTAATGGAGCTGCTGCGTAATAAGGAGTCCATTTTCTTTTTGTTTTTTTTTTTTTCACTACCACTTGGGAGGGGTTTCTACATGGTTTACCATGTTAATAGTTCTTGTTCAGAGATTGTTTTTGAGCTTAGTACCGTTTGTTAGATTTACCAGTGAGAATGCGCGTGGATTTAAGCTTTAGTCCAGATAATCAATAGATGTAAAATCAGTGAGTTTTCCTTGTGACTACTTTTCGGTTCTTTTCATTTAAATCTAGTATGCTTGTCTTGATTGATATAATTTTTGCATTGGAATCCGGCATGTCTTTGTGGCTTTGTGCATTAATCTCGAAGGTGGTCCACTAGAATACAGCAAAATTTGTTGGTTTTTGCACGTTTTGAGGCCCTTTTGAAAGAAGACAACTGACTAAAGCGGCCAAAAATGTTTAGGGATCGTGAGGTCTGTGTTTTGCATGTCTAAGACCATGGTGATTGCTTGACACTCTGTTTTGTTCTTACAATACAAAAACGTACGACACTTCTTATCGTCGTTTTAGGAGAACTGTTGTTTGCGTTGGGAGGTGAGGTTTATCCGGCTACTTTCATTGAGAGTTTGAATTTTAGTTGTAAGGATTAGATTAGAGGTAATAAAGCATGGCTATGTTATCCCGAACTTTCAAACTGGAAGAAAAGAACAGCATAAGCGAATGCTTTAACTGAGCTGTGAATTTTTTGACTCAATTTAACTGATAATCTTAAAAGCTGTGTTTTGGTGCTTCTGTGCCTTAAACCAAGTTGCTTATCGAATTTTTTATTGTGATAAATTATTTCTTGAATTTATTTGGGAGTTTCTCCCATGGGACCAATAAAATGAAACTTTCAATAGTATTATTTTTTTCAATATTTTTCAGCCATTAAATTTATATAAAAAATAATTTGTTTTGTATATTTTTTTCATTTTATTTCGATTAAATTTAACAGTTAAAAAAATTAATCTTACTAGTAGGACGGCTTAACAGAGGCAATCCATATTTAGAAGTTTTTTCAAATCAATGAAAGATATTAAAATTCAAAATGAAATATGTAACATGATGTGCTTCAATTATTATTTGAAAAAAAAAATGAGAAATCAGACAATTTGATTAATGAAAATGAGAAAATTTGAACTTACTTTAGGGTGCATAGGTTTAAATTTTTGCTCGTTACTCTTAATATCTTTTTTTATTAATATAGTTACTTAATGAAAAAGGATATTAATCAAGAATGATGGATAAAATTATAAACTCATACATTTTAAAAAATAATTGTTTCCTTTTTCCTTTTGATTTTTTTCCCTTCAAATGAGTTCACAATTGTATATGAGGGTATTTTCATTCAAATTTCAAGTCGTTCTTAGGCACTACGTAACATTATATTAAATTTTAATAGCTATTTATCACATTTGAAAAATTAGACATAACTTTGTAATCGTGCAAAGTTATTGTCGATATGCCAAATACCTTTTGTTAAATTTCTAGTTATCACCTTGTTTTGTAGCAAAGGTAGGCTTGATATACTAAAACTAAAGCTATAAGTTTAGACTGAATTAAATGGACTGGTCACTATTAACCTGGTATTGACCCAAACACTTAGGCCTGGATATGGCCAATACTCTAGACCTAAAACTATTTTTGAACCTAATTGATCCGGCCTGGAGTGCTATTATTATATATATTTTTAAATTGAAAAAATGAGATAAATGTTCTTTATAGTATACGAGTTTAGATTTTAACGTTACTCTTTGATTAATATTCTTTGGGAAATTTTAAAAATATCCCATGAAATGGAGCCCTTTTTCATTTTTACCTTTTAATATTATTAGCATATATATTTCTACCTTTTAAACTATAACTAGTGAAGGGATAAATTTTTTTTTAAAAAGAAATATTTTTAATAAACCGATACTTAAAAGAGATTAAATATGTAATTTTTTAATATCCTTTTAATCAAATAATTATAGTCTCATTCATTTCACCGATTTAAATTTTACTATTATAAAAAACTCTAAAAAATAATTATATCTAACCTTTTTTTACAATAAAAAACTCACATAAAATCACATCTCAATTCAAATTAAAAACTTAAATCAACAAACTAAATATATCCTTTATTAATCAAAATGATATCATTCAAAAATAAAAGATAAAAATTAAAACTCATACACTCTTAAAAAATAAGATGTAAGTTCAGTAATTTTATCTTTTAAACTTTCCTCGTAAAAGTCTAGGCCAGCCCGAGCCCTAGCCCTGATCTGTCAGGCTTTAAAGTCAGGCCAACGCTAAGGAAGCAGCCAGATCAAATAGCATTAATAAGTAAACGATTAACCTAACCAAAAACAAGCTAGGATAACGATTAAATTAATGTCGTCACCGAGATTTTAAGAGAACAGATGTGCTTTCACGTAAGCAATGAACTGAAGCTACCTGGACTAATTTAGCATGGAAAAGCACAAATCAGATCCACAAGAGTAAATATTTTGGACAATGGCCACAAACAAACAAGCCAGTAAATGTTTAACACAAGAAGGCAAGCAATAAGGCAAGCAATAAGGCAAGCAATGCATTAACGAGTCCAAGCAAGAATTAACTTCCAAACGGGTATTAAGTAATTCATAATTCAACAACTACAATTAACAGAACCAAGCAAAAGAGAGCAAAATTTGAAGCATAAATCCAATATAAGGTTCAGCTACGATAAAAACCGAACATCAAATAAAGTCTAAGAAATATCAGAGACTGTTCATTATTGTTTAAGCTGTGGATGCTGCTTGGGCTGCAAGCCTCTTCTTGGCTTCTTCAATGATAGAAAGCTTAATACCCTTACCCTTTGGAAGGGATAACCATGGCTTGGTCCCCTTGCCAATGGTGAACACATTGCCCAATCGAGTAGCAAACTCATGTCCAGTAGCATCCTGAACGTGGATGGTCTCAAAAGTTCCCTTATGCTTTTCCCTGTTCTTGATTACTCCAACACGCCCTCTGTTCCTTCCACCAGTAACCATCACTACATTTCCAACATCAAACTTGATGAAGTCAGTGATTTTGTTGCTCTCAAGGTCCAGCTTGATGGTGTCGTTTGCCTTGATGAGAGGGTCAGGGTAACGGATAGTACGCCCATCATAGGTGTTCAGATATGGGATACCCTTTTGGCCAAACTGCACAGAGCGAACTTTGCAAAGCTTGAACTGCAGCAAAACACGCAAACAATGAGAAAAGGCCAATAAGAGATTCAACATGGGCCATGCCACCATACATATAAAACTCTTTGTTTTAGCCAGCCATGCTAGTGAAGCATGGCTGATGATACAATGTTGTAATTTCCAGTTGTTTAAAGTGTTTGATCATGTACCTCACTACCAGTATATATACACACTTTCAAAAGAGAAACAAAAACAAAAACAAAAAACAAAAACAAAATTTTAAAGTTATTTCAAAGGAACAAAATAATAGATCACCTTTGCCTCATCATCCCTGATTGAGTGGAGACGGAAACGGCCTTTAGTATCATAAAGAAGACGGAAATTCTCATTTGTTTTTGGGATGGATACGACGTCTGTCAAAGACACGGTGATATTACATTTTCAACACCACAGGATAAAAGAATCAAAACCTAGGACAACAAGATGCAGGAAAGCCATTCCACAATCCACTGCTAAGTAACATATTGAGTTCATTCGCACAAATCATATCGAAAACGGATCAGAAAAAATAGCGTGGCCAACAAACTACACCATGATAGAATCATAATAGCAGCATTCATATTCATTAACTATTTGTATGATTACTTATAACAAGTGTTACATTACTCTCAAAGAACATAACCACTTGAACTTGAAAAGCACAAAGAAAAACACTAATGACATACTTACATTTTTAAACTATTTCCAACATATAATAGATACAAAAACTGAAAACAAAGGTAATGATTCTAGTTAGAAGATTGGATTTCTTACCCATGAAACCAGAAGGATATGTCTTATCAGTCCTGACCTTTCCATCAACCAAGACATGCCTTTGCATCAAAATGGAAATAACTTCGCGGTATGTTAGAGCATATTTCAAACGGTTTCGCAGGATGAGGATCAATGGCAAGCACTCCCTGGATTTGTGGGGTCCAGATGAAGGCTTAGGTGCCTGCATAACAAAAATAGATTACAAATTAAAGGAATCATTTCAAAATGAAAAATAAATGCAGCCCTCCACAAACACCAAAAAAATTAAAGAAAAAAAACTTACAAATGCACCGCCAAGTTTGTCAAGCATCCAATGCTTGGGAGCATTGAGCCGCTTCAAATGCTTCTTCAATCCTCTCGCCTGATTAATAATAATAAAAGAAAAAACCTCAAACTTCAAAATCCATACAAAGACAATAAACTTAAAAGTTACCCATAAATAAAACTCAAACTAACACCACAATATATTGAAGTATGAACTAATCTAGTATTGATTCTCCTAATTTATCGTGTCCATTACAATTTGCAAGCTTTGCATCACTGATGATGACGTCAGACGTAAAATAAATTATCCGAAAAATCCATAACGTACAAATATACATCAAAATATACAAATCCAGATCTGGGTATCATAAATCATTCATATTCGTTCACAAGAGAGAGAGAGAGAGAATTTGGCATTGATCTGTGCATTTGTTCTATTTACAGATGAAAATATATTTGCACAAAACAAAAAAGCAACGAAGAGAAGTAAAAGGTGAACTAAAGAGGAGACAGAAAGAGAAAGATGAGTGAACCATTTTGGGATGATGAGCTTGAAGATCTCAGGAGGCGCTAGCTGAGCCTCTGCAAGAACTGCTTGCCGAAGAGAGATCAATGATGCCTTCGAAAACCCTAGCGTGGTGTTTTTTTGGGGGGTTGTTTATCGTTGCCGGTGTTGGGCTCATATGGGCTTTTCGTGAGTTTAATGGGCCTTGACTTATTTGGGTAGCCTTGTAGGCTCCCTTTTGCTATTAAAGAAACGGGCCTATGTGAAGAGTAGCCCTTCAATTGTTTTTTTATTATTTTTTTTTTACAAAATATAAATTTTTGTTTAGAGAAGTCAATTAATATATGGAAGGGGATACCAAGGCCTCGTTCACTTCACTGATTTGAGTTTTTAGTTTTAAGTTTCTAGTTTTCTTTTTCAAAAAATGTCACATCAAAATTTTACCTTTCAAAAAAAAAGTCACATGTCACATCTCAGCTCGAATCAAAAACTCAAATCCGTTAAGAGAACGAGACAAATCTAAACCTATTGGAATTGAAAAATGAACAAAAATGGAAATCTAGTTAGGTATTTAGAGATTTGTTCACTCTTTAACATCAAATTAAGAAGGGAGTAAGTTTAGAGGACAAAATTTGAGGAGAATAAGGCTCCATTCACTTCACCGATTTGAGTTTAGAATTTGAATTTTGCTATAGTAAAAAGTTTTCAGAAACAGTTACATCAAACTTTTTTGTTATAGTAAAAAGCTCTCACATAAAATCATATCTCAACTCGAATTACAAACTCGAATCAACGAAGTGAACATGCCCTAAAACTTAAAAAAAAAAAAAAAGGTGTTTAAACGCATATGAAAATAAAAGAAGGCTTCTTTTCTTCTGCTTTAAATCCTTGGTTTATCAAAAAAGTAGACCAATGATTTTAGTTTTAATTGGTGTTTACTCTAAAGTTTCTTAAATTTGTTTTAAAATTTATGGTATAAACTAGTGGTTCAATAAGAAATAAAGTCATGTGTGGTTCAAGTTAAATAAATAAAAAAAAATAAAAAAGTAAACCGGTTGTTTAATCAATAAGAAAACCGATACCTTAAGGATAACATGGACTTTTTAACTCATCAAAGTTGATGCATCAAAAAAATAATAAAACAGTAAAAATAAAAAATAAAAAATAATAATAATAATAATAATAAACCCAACCTAGTTTTACCCTACATGAAGGACCCATGTGAATTAGGGGTTTACTTCTTTTACAGAACTAGTATGCAAAAATACCTCTTTTGAAGAAAATTGAAGTATAATCAAAATATGAAAGTGATGACACGAATAATTAGATTTTGAATTTTTATCCAACCTAATTTTCTTCCGCGAAAAAAACACACACACACACACACAAAAATACTACGCAAAGTAATTTAAAATATTTTTAATGTCACTCAACTAAAATTAAACAATCGCCATTCAATTATTAAAAAGAAAATAAAAGACCACAATTAGAGGTGTTCATCCAATCTTATTTTTGTTATATAACAACCAGTCCAATCAAAGGTTGATTTTTTAGAAATTTCATCCAATCAAATTACTAGTGTATCATTCAATTCAATTTAAGTTGGTTTGGATTAGATTGGACCAATTGGTTTGAGTTTGAGCATAAATACATCTATTCTTTTTAATTTTTGCATTCTTTCTTTTTGCTATTCGACCTATTTGTTAGCGTCTCAAGAAAGGTTGGTGGCAAAAGAAGACGGAGGAAAATTTTTAGATAAAATGTCCTTATGGTCTTTTTATTAGAATTTTAAGTTTTTATTAAGAAGTTTTGATTTAATGTGTGAAAACATACACTTTAATCTTTGACCAATAATATAAATACATTTATATCTATAATTATATATGGCTTATACAGAAGTTGGATAGGTTTGGATTGGGTGTTTTGAGAATTCACATCCAATCCAATTTATCTATTAATTGAATGGTATTAGACTAGTTAGTTTGATCAGTTAGTTAGATTTATTGAATATTTCAAAGGGAGAAAGAGAGAAATATACCAAGATTTGAGATGAATTAAAATTAATAGGCCAATAATTTACATAAGTTAATAAATAGGCTAAATTATTGTTTCGTCCATAACTTATCTGGTTATGAACCGTAACTTGACAAATTATTGTCTATAATTTATGATTTTTGCTCATAACTTGACAAGTTTGTCCATAACTTATATGGTTATGAATCATAACTTAATAAGTTATGACTTATTAATTTCTATAACTAAAAATTAACCTATTTATTTTTTTAAACTCTTCATATTAGCTTATTTCTTATTATTTCTATTTTATGCTTAATAATTTAACTTTGAGATGAATTAAAATTAATAGTAGTTTACATAACTTAATAAATAGAAATTATTAATCCATAACTTAATATGAACCATAACTTGACATTATTATTCATAATTGTCCATAACTTGTCTTATAACCATAAAAAGTTTATCCATAACTTATTTTTTAAAACCATAACTTCGTTATAACCTTTATTTCTTATTATTTTTTTCTTATTTTTAAATCACCTATTTTCTTAATAATTTAAAACGATATAAATGATAGGTCTTAACCTTAGGCCCAACTCTACAAGAGCCAGCTCGGCCTTGGCCCAAAATTTTTGAAGCGTTTTTGTGAATTAGATAGGAAAGGAAAATTAATACCCTGCCTAGTGCCTATTTTATACTATTTAGAGGTGCGCATCGGTTTCTAGTTTTTTTTTTTTTTTTTCATTTTTCTTAGAAATTTTTTTTAATAAGTTATTCTATTGATATGGTCAGTTTTTTACTATTAAATTTTAATTAAAATTAAATTAAAATTAAAAAATATATAAGATAAATAATTTTTAATATAAATTTAATGATTAAAAAATAAAAAATTACCCGTAATTGTAATTTTATTTTTTTTGATACTATGAGAATAACTCCATTCTTCTTAAACAGAAAAGAAAAGACATTTTTTTTTTTTTTTATGATGGACTCATTTTTTTCCCAATTATTATAACTCTTTTTTGTTTTGTTTTTGTTTTTATTTATTTATTTATTTCTGTGTGCAAATTGCAATAGAGAAGGACGGGGAAATTGGAATATCTAATATATCTATAAATCTATAAATTTTAAAATTGCCTTTCACCAAAATAGAATAAAAAATAAAAAGAAGAAAATGTTGAATTCCAAAATAAAACTAGCGGAAACTCTTTACATCTGTATACACGATTTGAATTTATAATTCAAATTAAAATATAATTTTACATTTATACATACAATTTAAATTTATAATTTAAATTAAAATATAATTTTATATAAAAATTTTTTATTATAATAAAAAATTAAATATTATTATTTTTTAAAATTCTTACTGTAATAAATTTTAAATTTTAAAGTCGGTAAAATAAAGGTAGCTTTATTTTATTCTCTACACAGTGCTTTAATCACCTTCATATTCCTCTTCTCCTTTGGGTGTGTTATTTGGAGACAGAATAATGGAGAAGAACAAGGCTGTGTTTGTTTGTTTTCTAATATCCCTGTCGGTGATCGTCGCCAATTCAAACGCCGGCGAAGATTTTGATGTTCGCAAACACCTCTCTACTGTATCCAGGTCTCGCTCCTTCTCTTTCTCTTCGATTCTATGTATTATAATGGATCGATTTTTACTTTTTTGGGGTTTTTAATTTAAGTTTCATACCGGATTATTAGTAGTTGTAGTGTTTGTAGGGCTAATTGTTCTGTTTCCTTGTTTTCTCCTTCGTTGAAGATATGGTGTTGTCAAAGATATTGCTGACAATTCGTTTGTAGCTTCGAATGTTCCAGAAGGATGTACTCCCGTCCACCTGAATCTTGTGGTATCATTTATTTGCACAATTTTATTTTTTTGTTGGAAAATGTTATTGAAGTAATTTTGATCAATGTTATAAATGTAGTTTGCACAATTTTAATTTTTTGTTGGAAAATGTTGTTAGTGTAGTTTAGAATTGACACAAGATATTTTATGAGAAAAAAAATCTAGGCCTTTCCCTTTTAAATGTTTTGGTGGAGAAGCTACTTTTATGTGTCAAATCCCGATGCATTTCCATCCTTTTTCAGTGCTCTTATTCATTTGATTCGTTCATAAGCCTTGTTAAGCTTGGATTGACATATAATTTAAACATTGATTATGCATATGCGGAGATTGTAAGGCATGATGGACTTGGGAATGGTTTATGTATTCGGTTGAATGATTTGACACATTTTTGGTTCTGTTGATGCCCTCGTACTATATAAGTGTTTGAATTAGAGGACATAATTGCTAACCATAATACTACTTTACATTCCTAGGCAAGACATGGAACGCGCTCACCAACCAAAAAAAGAATGAGAGAGTTAGACAGGTTGGCAGATCATCTCGAAGTACTTTTGAGAGATGCGGAGGTACAAAATTTGTCTTTGCAAGAAGTTCCTTCCTGGTTGTGGGGTTGGAAATCTCCTTGGAAAGAAAAAGTGAAGGGTGGAGAATTAATCAGTAAAGGAGAGGAGGAACTATATGATTTTGGAATCAGGACAAGAGAAAAGTTTCCAAATTTGTTTGATGAGGATTACCACCCTGATGTTTACCCATTAAGGACAAGTCAAGTAAGCATCATTAGTTTCCTTTTCCTTTGATTTTCTTATGTTAAAGCATTACCTGACTTCTTTCTATATAAGTTGCCATTGTAAAAGCTCTTTTCAAATGGGGACGAACATATTTTATGTTCATGCACTTCTAATAACAACACAGTGAAATTTTTTGGGGTCCCAACTTAAGTAGCAATTATTTAGTAACTTTAGCTATGGTCATGGCCTGTCTTTTATTCTCTATCTGTTATCAAATTTGCTGTCACCTGTCAACTTACACATTTCTCTATTCTTTAATGGGCTAGGTTCCTCGAGCATCAGCTAGCGCTGTGGCTTTTGGAATGGGGCTATTCAGTGCGAGAGGAAGTCTTGGACCTGGGCGTCATCGAGCGTTTGCTGTAACTAGTGAAAGCCGTGCAAGTGATATAATGCTACGTTTTCATGACTGTTGCCAGAACTACAAGGTAATTTTGCTTTCCTAGTCTCATCTGCTTCTTCGGATATACAAATTCCAAAACATATAAATCTTATCAGTTTTTCCCTTCTTGTGTTTATTTAATTTATAGAGCTAATGAAATGATTAACTTCTTGTTACACCATGTCCTATGTGGGCGCCTAGTGCATAACATTTTAGAGGCCCTTTTAATTTAGAAGCGTGTTTTGTAATGGTTTTTTGGTTTTTCGTTGTGCTCCATGGAGTTATTCTTATTTTTCTGTAGTTATACTTGGAATATTTCTTTTCCCTTTTCCTTTTTTTCGGCTATAAGTTTCTCCAAAGATTTCTATAAGAAGTTGTACTGTTTCTTAACCATAATTGAAAAAAAAAAAAGATGTTTCCAGATCTGACAAAGAAAAAGGACTGTTTGACTTGGCAATTGCCAAGTGTGAAGTTTGTGCTTGAATAATAAAAGGATTGTTGATAGGTATAGTCTATGAGAACTGTTTTGCTTAAATATTTGAGACTTATGGACGCAGGCCTTCAGGAAAAGTCAAGAGCCTTTTGTTGATGAACTTAAGGAACCAATTCTTGACAAGATCACCTCTGCTTTGGTCGGACGCTACAAGTTGAATTTTACAAGGCAGGATACATCTTCTCTTTGGTTACTGTGCAAACAGGTATTTTATTTCAATGATCTCTGTCCGTAAGCATTTTCTATCAGTTGATCAATTCAGTTTTTTTTCTTCTCCCTTTGATTAGTTCAGAGTTGATACGTTTGCTTTAATCATCTCAGAATTAATTACATTTACTTAAAAAGTTGATATTAAGCTTTCTTTTAATCGCCCAAATTGGTGATTGTTTTGTAGGAAGCATCTTTATTGGATATAACTGACCAAGCTTGTGGTCTTTTTACCCCTTCAGAGGTATACACGATTGTTTATTACTTGCCCTGACGTGACTTAATTATTGTTAGTTTTTTCATATATTTTGCCCTAATGTGTTCACTTTTAGTCCTGTAGCTTGAGAAAGTTAAATTTGTCAATCGGTGATCTCATCTATTATTACTTTAATAGTCAACACAAACCCAGTATAAGTAGCTGTCCTGTAGTGAGCTGGTAAATCAACAAAACAGGACTAGGAAGTGGTATATAGTTTTTATTGCTGCTACATGCTTTTTCTTATTCTCATTCCAAATTCTCTACACGTGTAGGTTGAGATGCTTGAGTGGACAGATGACTTGGAAATGTTTATATTGAAGGGTTATGGTAATTCATTGAATTATCGCATGGGAGTGCCATTACTCGAAGATGTTGTGCGATCTATGGAGCGGGCTATCCAAGCTAAGGAAGGTAAGATTTTTGTGAGAAATAATGACCTGGTGGTGGATTGGAATCACTTTAATAATCCCTTTATCATGTAATTTTTAGTTACTTTCTACTTGTTTGGTTGCTTCGCCTTTCATGCCGTCTAGGTAAAATAAAATAAAACGGAGTAGAGAAATAGGTATGGTACTGCAATAGTGGGAGCTTTAACCTTACTAAAGCAATTGTGGAAAGCTGTGATGCTTGCATGTATCTTATAGTATTTCAACATCTTGTCCTTATAGAAAACACACACTCCTGGAAGTTATGAAAAGGCAATACTAAGGTTCGGACATGCAGAGACTGTGGTTCCATTCTCTTGTCTTCTTGGACTTTTCCTTGAAGGATCTGGTGAGTGATTTCATCATTATATTCTTAACTTTCTTGTAGGATCTCAGTGCATTTGATGGGTGCTAAATGTGAGCATTTTCTGCATCCTATATAATCAATATAATCCTTCTTTCCAAATATTTCAGAATTTCAGCAAATACAGAAGGAAGAACCCTTGGAATTCCCTCCAAAGCCTCCACAAAGGAGAAACTGGAGGGGCAGCGTTGTGGCACCTTTTGCTGGTAACAACATGCTTGTGTTGCACAGCTGTCCAGCAAATGCTTCAAGCAAGTATTTTCTGCAAGTCTTGCATAACGAACAACCCATTCCGTTGCCTGTAAGCCTCTCTCTCTGAGGACTAGTTATTTTCTAACTTGATGTTACATCTTCAAAGATTGACTTTATGTATTTGTTCGTGCAGGGTTGTGGTGGTTCTGATTTCTGTCCATTTGAAGTTTTTAAGGTACTAATGTTATCCTACTCAAACGCTTCATTTGGCGTGACTCCTCATCTGATGCTCATTCAAAACTTTTTGTTACATATATACAGGAAAGAATTGTCGCTCCTCATTTGAAGCATAATTTTACCACGCTTTGCACTGTGAAGCTGGATAAACAGGAGCCTAATCTTGCAACGAGTAAGTTTTCTCAACTTGTCCGTTGGCTTCTTTCCTTCTTCTTACGGGGGAAGGATGAGACAAGGTCGGGCAAAGATGACTTATAGTGTGTTTTTCAAGACTTCAACTAAGGAAGGAATAATCTCACATCCGTTTTCCTTATTGGCTTCGACTTTCATGGTTTTCAGCCACGAGGCCCACGTCCAGCTCCTCTTGCTAATGTACATTTTTCATCAATACAGTTGCTAACACATAACCTGCTTTAGCGATCGGCTGAAATCTTTGGTACAATCCTGTTGTCCCGTTCACCTTGCAGTCTTGCTTTTAACACTGTTTTAGTTGTTGTAGTACATTGGTTATATTATCCAGCTTGATCTTCCTACATTTTTGGGAGTAGGTTACGTTTATGGTATGCGAGATAAATGGAATTCGTTGCAGTATGATCAGTTGCAGTTGACCCAGACTGCAAAGATAGCTGTTTGGGGAGGTCTTTGTCTTTTGTTCAAGGACGCAAAAAAATTCTCTCTTCGTTGTTTCTTCTTGTTTTTAGAACATAAGCATAGTTTCCTTGAGGTTCACAAGGATGCCGCGTTTGGAGTAAGGATTTGTGTTATGGTTCGGATCATGGTAGCTCGTTACCGTGTTTTTTTCACAAAAAACACACGCAAACCGATAATTGTTGAAATTATAGTTTTGAACCTATGAACTAAACGTTCATTAAGTCATCTGCTCTGAGTGGTTATTGGTCATGTAACTTTTCAAGTATTACAAGCAAATTAAATGCAATGACTATTACGTTGTAGAAAACATGGAGGGTCGAGTCAACATATTTGTTTTTTGTGAAAAAGATCGTATTCAATCTTTTTCTTTTGTTTTTTTTTTTTTTTTTAATGTAAAGTTTCATTCAACTAAAAAGTGATACAAACATTAATAATAATGCAGATGATCTTGTGGCACATGATACAAAATATTTGATAAAAATTGGTTCTATCAGTAAATTCTAATGAAGCACAGAGAAAAAGACGCAAGACGAGACTAAATCGAAAAATTCCTCAACACATCAGTTTGAGCACACATGAGGCTCTTTTTGAAGTCATGACAATTGATGGAAGCTTTAAATCCATTGAGAGTGTGTAACTCGTAGCTTTAAGGCTACTAACATCTCCACCTAGTCTTGTATCTAGCGGGACTTTTAACTCGCCAAAATTTAAATTTGACGGACCAAAAACAAACTCAAAAGGTGGAAGAACCACCTCCATTATTACTATATGGTAGAAATATTGGCGCCTGTTTGGACTAAACATAATCAATTAAAATCCAAAGCACGATTGCCTCAAGCCTTCAATAACAGTACATCTGACAAGAGGACTATCAAGGTAGGAAGAATGCTTTGAGGGACAAGTGGCGAAGTTGATGAGATGCCTTAAAACAGTAGAACGTGAAACATATGGACCACCACCATCAACATCCAGAGACAATGTCACCACCTCTAAAAGAAACCCACCATCATTTGAAACAAAACTTAGAAAGAGTATGACCACCAGATGAGGAATGCGCTGGAAAAAGTCATCAAGTCATCTAGATTCCATCCTTTAAAACAAATTAGATCCGCCCCAACGAAGCCACCTTGCCAAACACAATCACCGTCATTGAAAAGCAAACAACGATACGAGCCTCTTAACCAATTTTCAGGGCCAAAGATCTAGTGACACACCCGAAGGCGATTCTGAAATTTTGGCCGTCTCACTCTCTCCTTTTCTCTTTTTCTCATTTCTTAGAATTAGCTATATCATGGAAAAAACTATTATAACTATCGTTATTAAACTAGTACATGAGGGAATGAATAGCCTTGTATCGAAGCTAAACAACAGGTTTGTCGAATGCAACAACAGCTAAACAAACTAGTACAGAGGACCTTTTGATTGATTGATATGGATGCTAAATTCACATTGGCGAAATGCGAACAGTGGTATACAAGTAAATATATATTTTTTAAAAGAAAGCTTTTATGTTACTTGGGGAAATTGAAGACAATGAAAGAGTCGACTTTTGCCAAGATTTTTCATAACCCAACCGTTAGTACAATTTGGTTTTTCTATGAAAATTGTACATAAGTCGTGGACAGAAGTGTTCAATTTGGTTTATTATCCAACTTTAGTTAATATATGGGTTACTCTGGCAAATCACAGTTTGATTCACAGTAGAGGAAGATATAACTTTTCTTTTTCTTTTTTATGCAAAGATGTATCTTTTTTAATTCTCAAAAAAAAAAAAAAAAAAAAAAAAAAAAAAGATGTATCTTTTTTATGGAAACTTGGAAGATAATAAATTTTTTATGTGGTGATCAAAGATTCATAGAAGATGAAACAAAATTGTACACCATTCATGATTCATCTACCACACTAATCACTATACACAAAATAGGAGGGCCATTTAACGCGTCGAGTCCCATTCAAATTGGAGGCATTCACCGCCGACAAACACCCATGCATTGCATCTACCTTATCATTCACGTAATAGGAAGTGCCTATAATGCATCAAGACCAATAACAAATGAGGAAAAAAGAGATAAACTCATTCCAAAAGGAAATGAACTAATTTCAACTTACGAAATTACAGGAAAATGACAACATAGTACATTATGTACACATAAAAAAGTTAAGACACACGATTAGCAAAAAAGTTTAAGACACGGGTTTCATTATTAATTCCGACAAAAGAAAGAAACTATTACGAAGAAGCCAACGACAAACACGCCAGTGTCGTATTATCTCCAGTAAGCTTTCCATTACTAGCGGAAACAGACCTGGAATAGCACCCCAACACGTCCCTGTATCTAAACCTCTGCAGAGTCTCTGCCGTGCCGGATACAACGGAGTGACCCTTCACCTCCATCCAACCATTCGAGTCCTGCCAATTGTGGAGCCGCCTTTTACGGCCGCCATGGAAGGACTTCTCATCCATCGAGTGCGAGACGTTCGTGACCAGCATATAGGTGTCCTTCCGCGACCCTGGAAGCTTCGCCGTGATCACTCTCAGAGGATATTTCCTCTTCGAACTCGTACAAGTAATCACTTGGCCTCTGTCGTTCAAAACCTTGACTTCTCTGCTCGCCTTGATCTTCTGCTTCACTGACTTGTAGTCTCCGTCGTTCTGGAACCGGATCGTGTTCAAGAGCTTGTACCTCTGCGAGAATGTCGTCGTGTGGTTGCCTCCGCTCCACTTGACCCAACCTGTGTATTGGATTGTTCTCTCGGCTTTGGTCTTGAACGATCCGTCGAGTTTTCTGAACTGCGATTGGCGCTCAATTTGGAGAAGCGGATTCAGGTAAAAGCTCGATTGCGCGACCACCGACGGCGATTTGTGGTCCAGCCAGAGGTGTAAATTGGCATTCACGAGCCAGTACGAGATTCCGTCGGAGACGCCGATCCGGAGCCGGTGAACATTTTTGTCCAAGACCTTTCCGAGAAACGGCGTCAATTCTAGGTCGTACGTTGGCAAATTGAAGGCTCCGATCGCCACCACCGGTTCCCAAAACAGAGGATTGATTCCACCGGTGAAGAAAACCGGAAAGGGAACCTCCGATCCGACTAACTCGCCGTCGATGGTCACGAAAACCTCTCTGTAAGCTCCGTTAGCGCGAGCGGTTTCCAGATTGTTCATTGCGACATAGGAATTCGGCGGATTGGAGTACCAAAACTCGTCGTTGCCGTGAAACGACACGTAAAGTTCCAGAACGGCTCGGCGAGTGTTCTTCGGGAATCGGATTTCCTTGGCGTGCAAATCCAATTCGCTCTCTGATCTGAACCAGAATCCTCTCTCGCCGGAGTCCGATATCGGAATGATCAAATCCGCCGGCTCTTCGTCCACAATCGCCAAATTCGCGCCAAAATCCGAAGATTCCAGCCCTGTCTTTTGCCTTATAAACCGTAACTCTCCACTTTCATTCCGATCTCCGGTCGTAGACGGAACCCTAACTTCGGTTACGTTGTCCTTGTAATACAGAAAATTGACTTCGACATGGTAGATTCCAGTAAACTCCTTGTCCACGACGTTCTCGAGCATAATAGTGAGATTCAAGTTCGATCGCGAGAGAATCGAAGAGTACCTGGTCACGTCCTTCCGAACCTTCCAGAAGATCCCGCCCTCGGTCGGCTCGGCGGTGCTGGTCCGGAGAATCTCGACGCCGCCGAGCCACAGGGCGGAGATTCGGTCGTACTGTTCTCCTTTGCATTTGGCGCGAAACTCGACGACGACGAAGGACCACGGGGAGGGGCAATCCGACGGCGGAGAGTAAGGCGTTGAGAAAGGAGGGCCGTCGATGGTGTTGGCGAAGGAGTGGCGTAGGATCGGGAGAGTGCACGATGAAGTCAGCCGATCGGACGGCAGAGGAAGGGCGAGCTCGAAGTATTCTTGGGATGATGGTTTATGATGGAGAGAGGATGTGAGGGACGACTTGGTAAAACGGTTTGGGAAGTCGAAGGACGAGACAGTGTTGAAGAAGAAGAGAAGAAAGAGGAAGAAAAGAGTGTTCATTTTTTGTGGTGTGAATGACAGATATTAGTAATGACAGGATTTGGAAGCTGAATAAGGGAAAGGTATAAGGAAAGGGTGAATTGCTTTTGTTTGGGAGCAAGCAAGAAATTTCAAATACTAGATAAGTTGTTAATTCAGCAAAAATAAAAAAAAATAAAAAAAAAAAAAAAACTTAAGTTGATTCTTTTGTCCCAAAGTAGGAAATTTCAAGTACCCAGTAAGCCTAGAAGATGAGTTTTGTGCTCTTCCCCGTTTTGATTCCAAAACTGTTTAATTGCCTCTGTGATTCCCATCAAGGTAAAATGGTTCTAGTTGCTTGAGACTGTCAGCTTTCCTACATCTGTAGATTGTGTCCTTGTTATGGGATGAATTTGAAAAGGTTATTCTGTACAAATATGTATACCGGTAAATGTAAAGATTACAAGCAGCTAGACTAGTTAATTTTGTTTTAGGTCTCTTTGAGCTTTACTATCTCTGACGCGTATTATGCAATTTTTGCATGCTGTATCAGCAATTACTGCATGTGTAGTAATCTATTTTTTTGGCACAACCCAACATGCAAGGGATTCGTCACGTTTTCATGTATTGGAATGGTGGAGGAATCATCTTTCTTCCTTGGCAACCTGCAAAAGGTGGTGTTGAATTACTGTTAAGATGAGCAGAATCTATTCTGTTAACTTCGTACTAGTACAGTATCCAACTTAGTCAAGGCCTGAAGCCTATAAGAGAATCGAGATACCTGTCTTCAAAAAAATAAAAATGAAAAGCTAATTTATTTAGTGCCAATTAGGCTAACCAAAAAAACATAGTAAACCAGTAATGGTAGTGTATCCCATTATCCACCATTAATGTTCGCTTCTTTATCAATCTATATACCGACTTTACATATTCAAAGGCGGTATGAAATCACTTAATGACAGCAATTACAAGTTTAAAAGATCAAAAGGCAAGAAGGCACCTACCCTCAAAGTTTCTGAGTTCAAGTTCACGTCGTTCTTGGACCATTGCGCAGCAGCAACACATCATGTGAGTTAAAAAGTCATCACAGGAACCTCCCTAGTTTAGTAGTTGATAAAAATGGAATTAAGAAGGTAATGAAAAGCCACAAAATTTATCCTTACAAACCTTTACTGTAATAGTGAACTAAAATAGTACCTCAATGTTAAGAAGTTCTCGCAATTTCCTTCTCATACAGCAGGAGTAACAACAACAGCCACCAACTAGTGAATATGCCAGCAGGTTGTTTATCGCTCGTTCACGAGCTGTTTTTCAAGTAATTGAAAATGGGGCAGCAATTAGAACTCTTTGCAGGACTATTATACACACACACTTCAACCTTGTTATCTTTGTAACAGAGCAAAACGAAATCCTAAACTAAATAAGCTTACATATTTTTCCTCTTGACACTATATTAGCTATCCACGAAAATGTTCCACAAGGATAGATAAAGGTCTTCAAGCCTGTAAAATCCATATACGATGAGTAATTGAACATAAAATTACAAAGAATATCTGATGTAATTTGGTTTAAGAAACTCACTAAGACAAGGCTCATTGCAGCAGCCGAATAGATCAGCCTGCCATTCTGACTGAACTTCATTGTCCGTCTTCAATTCAAAATCTCCATTGGTAATATCCCTATAACAAAACCACATTTTCAAATGAATTATCAAATCACTAAACTCTGCTTAAGTGACGTATCAAGTTCTTACCTAGATACCACATAGGTCGGTTCATAGCTTAGAACCTTCTTAACTTTTTTGCTTGGAAGTGCATTAACAACATTTTCAGTCACATCAATGAGGTGTTCAATAACTCGGCATTGGTCGGGGTCGTTATTTGTTCTTGATCGTTGCAGTTCTATGTTTAGCTTCTCCTTCTCCTCTTGAAGTGCCTCGTGGAAACCCAAGTCAGGATATCTACGAGACAGAGACTTCTCCAATATGTCTGCGTCTTTCTTTGTTCTGTCCGGTTTTAGAATCACTTTCTGAGCCTCAACGTCCTCCTCATCAAGTGTGTAGTCTCTTTGGTCCTCTTCTATAGCCTTCAACCCTTCCTTCAGATTCTGGGGTTTAGTGTTTCAACACTAAAATTAGTTTA
Organism: Morus alba; assembly: GCA_012066045.3. Lineage (NCBI taxonomy): Eukaryota > Viridiplantae > Streptophyta > Magnoliopsida > Rosales > Moraceae > Morus > Morus alba. The sequence continues at coordinate 6,584,408 of CP050234.2, forward strand.
ACTAGTGACTAATCCCAAAAATTTTATAAACATAAAAAATAGTTATTGGCTCATTGTGACAGAATTAGTTTACTAGTGATATCTGGATATAATATAAAGTTGGCAAAATTATATCAAGTCTATCCAATACACGAAAGCCGAGTGATTATCTAGAATCATTCTTTGGGGAAAAGAATCGGAGTTTCTCAGGGCATATTTTTTTGTTCAAAAAACTCAAAAAAAAAAAAAAAAAAAAAAAAAAAAAAAAAACTCAAGTTTCAATTTTATTTAAATTTATGTTCTTTTAAGTTTTAATTTTATTTAATTTTATTCAACTTTATTCAAGTTCTAACTTATTCAAATTATAATTCAAATTCAACTAAAAAATTACACTTAAATTACTAAAAAATAATTTCTTAATAATTTCTCAGGAAAGATATTTTCTGCCATTTACTTTTACGTATTATTAATTATGTTGTGGTTTCGTGATCATTAAGGAACAAGCACGATTTCTTTCCCACTTTGGCAACCTTTTCTCTTGAACTTGAATAAAAGGAGTGTAAAAGCAGATGCCGCAATATCATAATCGCCAATTACTTTACTGGAGAACATGACAAGCATTTTTTTCCGTTTTTCTTTAATTTTTGGCCAAAGTTCAAACTAGTAGTAAGTAGTAAAGAGTAATGACAAGCTTGACAAAGCTACCAAAAAAAAAAAAAAAGAGAGAAGCTTGACAGAGAACGGTGTTACATACCACTATCATATTTTAACCCCGCTTATTTCACTAATTTGAGTTTAAAATTTAAATTTTATTATAATAAAAAATTTTTAAAAATAGACACATCTAACTTTTTTATTACAGTAAAAAGCTCTCATATATAATTAAATCTCAACTCAAATTATAAATTCAAATCAGCAAAATAAACCGACCCTATGTCTCGTTTACTTTACGGATTTAAATTTTCAATTCAAACTGAGATATAATATTTTTTTAAAATTTTTTATTATAGTAAAAAAAATTAAATGTTATATTTTTTAAGAGTTTTTTATTATAAAATTTAATATTAAAAATTTAAATCAATATAATAAACAAAACATAAATGTAAAACACTTATCATTTCCAGGTGTAAAGTGAAAGACAAGGACGGTCCAGTTTCAAACCTCAAGAACTTTGTTGGTCTCTAACTTATCATTTCCAAGTTCGAACAAAGAAAATTGGGACCCAGTTTGACAAAACAAAAAATTAGCACGAACCCTCTACAGTACTGCCTCATTATTTATTTTATTTGGTTTGGTCCTTTTCAGAACAAAGAGAATTGAGGTTAGAAAAAGATCAGTTCTTTCTGAAACTTTTCACTTGAACGTTAGTTTTAGAAATCTTCTACACCAAGCAAAATATTAAGAAGGCGTTTAATTCATATATTAAAATTATGATATTAAAATTATTTTTAATTTATACATATTTTTTATAAAAAAATTATTATAGTTAATTATAAATTATAATTAAATTATAGTATGAATTCCTTTGTTAATGTCTCCTAAAACATTATAAACCCCTAATAGGGAATCTTTTTAATTATTTGCATGTCCACATTGCCTTTTCGTTTGATTATTACTCCGGTTTCATACAATTATATGCAAGTTTAAACTTGAGAATTTAACATTGTAGATATATAATAGGAGAGTTACCATGTCCTGTTTACAGTTAAAGCTTGCAAATATTGCTACTAATCGCTGAATTACAAATTAATACCATTTCTACAAACAAAAATTACCTGCAAGCGGAACTCATGAACGAGAGAAATCAAAGGCACGAGGCTAAGGTAACGATCAATCTCGTCCTGGACGTGGCGGAACTGATAGACTACGCTCCACCCCATGGCAAGCAAGTACAGGCAGCTCTTGTCTCTGCAGCACTCAATCAACTCCAGCACTTTCTTCAGAGACTCCTCCAGCCCATCCAACGGCTCCTTCACTGCCGGGAGCGTCACCAGGTCCGTCGCTTTTAGCTTCTCGAGGAGGTTTCCGATCACTCTCGCGTGCTCCGCCAGCTGCTCGCAGTTCCTCCTGTGGGTCGCGGCGGTGCGTGCAGATGCCGCGATCATGCTCGTTAGCGTCACGGCATCAGTCCCTGCTGCATAATATGGCTGCGAAAAGGTTCCCATGTTGTTGTTATTAGTACTTGTTCTTACGGCTCTACTCTCTAGTGAGAAATTTCAGGTGATAGAGAAAGAGGTGATTTTTGGAAGTTGTCTACTGTAATAAATGCGAATTGGCAAGACATTTTATTTCATGTCTTTTATTTTACTATCTCTCTCTCTCTCTCTCTCCACATAAACCTTTTAATTTCCAGCCAAGTGGCAATCATAGAGAATTTCTTAGAAAAGGATAGTATTTATTATATTCTACTTAATTAAAAACTTAAATGCCCTCTGACGTCCGCCCGTCTAGCTCAGTCGGTAGAGCGCAAGGCTCTTAACCTTGTGGTCGTGGGTTCGAGCCCCACGGTGGGCGTTACTTTTTTAGCACTTACAATTTTTCATTAGTAATTATTATCTAGTTTAAAATAATTTCCACTTTCCAGAGTTATTCTTTCAGCTAGGACACACGTCGATATGTCCGAGTGGTTAAGGAGACAGACTCGAAATCTGTTGGGCTTTGCCTGCGCAGGTTCGAATCCTGCTGTCGACGCTTTTCCATCTTTTTACTGGATCGTTTCTTTCCTTTTCTTTTGCAACGATCCACTAAATTTTAGGGTAAGTTTACTCGTGAACTTTAAAAATTTTCATTCTATTTCTTAAATTTTAAATTATTTTCACATAATCTCTTATATTGTAAATTTTATTAAAAATATATAGAAAAAAAATAATTCGGTAATTACGTTGTCTTTTTATTTAAATTTCTGTTAAAAAAAAAAAAATTACATGATCATATTTAACTCTTTCTTTTTTTGTCTAATTTTAACAAAAATTACTATAAAAAATGTTAAGTCTAAATGTTTTCACATAATCCCTGTGTTGTAATTTCTATTAAAAACAGATAAAAAAAGATAATAACGCAGTCACATGGTTTTTTCGTTAAAAAATTAAAAATCACATGATCATATTTAACTCTCTCTTTTTTTTTTATCTAATTTTAACATAAATTACAATAAAAACGTTAAACTTTCATCATCATGTTATTCTTATGAAACTCTAAAATTATCTCATAAGTTATAAATCAACATAAAAGGAAATATATGCAAAACAAGTTCAATATATAAGTTGTAAACCAACAAATAAATAATAATGAAAACTCATATGACAAAAGACATAACAAGTTTTTAAATAAATAATGTAAAATATAAGACAAATACTATATATTATGAGGGAAAAAATATTTATTTATATATATAAATAAGTTGGGTAAGACCTCTTAGTCTAATGGTACTGGCGGGTTTGGGTGAGCGAGATTTAGGTGGGAGATTACGAATTCAATCCCGTGTTGTATATAAAAACTACATGACCATACTTAATTCCACTTTTTTGGTCTAATTTTAACAAAAATTAATATAAAAAATGTTAAGTCTAAATGTTTTCACATATCCCCTATGTTGCAATTTCTATTAAAAACATATATAAAAAAAAAAAAAATAACGCAGTCATGTGGTCTTTTCGTTAAAAAAATAAAAATCACATGATCATACTTAACTCCCTCTTTTTCTGTCTAATTTTAAGAAGTTGCAATAAAAAGGTTAAACTTTCATCATCATATTATTCTTATGAAACTCTAAAATTATCTCATAAATTATAAATCAACATAAAAAGAAATATATGCAAAACAAGTTCAAATATATAAGTTGTAAACCAACAAACAAATAATAATGAAAACTCATATGACAAAAAACATAATAAGTTTTTAAATAAATAATGTAAAATATAAGACAAATACTATATATTATGAGGTAAAAAAATATTTATTTATATATATAAATAGGTTGGGTAAGATCTCTTAGTCTAGTGGCACTGGCGGGTTTGGGTGAACGAGATTTAGGTAGGAGATTGTGAGTTCAATCCCGTGTTATATATAAAAAAAAAAAATTGAGTGGGTTCGGGTTAATTTGGTTTAATAAAAACTCAACCCAAATCCACCCAATTAAGATTTGGGTTGGGTGATGTGAGTTTGGGTTGATCTCTTGATCGAGTTGGTCGGATTCAAGTTATAATGGGTTGTGTGGGTCGGTTAATCGGGTTTGTGGGTTGTCAAGTTTTTTGTTAACCTTTAGTTCTTAGTAGAATTGAGTGCACAATTACACTTCTATCTTATTAATCAGATTATCCCTATTTTTATTCTTTCATTACCCATTTTCATTCATGCTTATCTTCATTTTGTTTTTTAGAATATTTAGTTTAGTTCATCTTGATATTTTTATAATTATGATTCATTAATGAATGTTGAGTCTTTAATTTTCTTATCTTAAATTTTAGTTCTATTTTTCTCGTACGGTTTTAATTCTCGTTTTAATTGTCTCTAATTTAAATCTTTTGATCTATCTCAGTCCTACATCACAATGTGTTTGAAATTTTGTTGCCATGCATAGTTAGTAAAAAATATCTTACATAGATACCATTATCTCTTTTATATATATATATATATATATATATATATATATATTATAGACACACACACACATTGTGTTTTTTAAAATTCTTAAAAATTTATTTACCTTTTTTCAAATTAAATTAATGTTTAAAAATTATATACTGAGGGAAATTCAGGTATTTTAACAATTTTGGCACACAAGAAAATACTTTAGAGGATATTTTTTCACATTTACCCCTGAATTTGTATGATTTTAGTAATTTTTCTCTTAAATTTTTAATTTAGCTTATAAAATTATTGCAATATACCCTATTTTGAAGATGAATGTGTTAAATTAATGTCAATAAAACACATTTGACGAAAAATTTGAACACTTCAATTCAAATGTAATACAAATGTTTCAATTTATTAAATTTTAATCCCTTAAATCTAATAAAAAATTTGAACAAATTTAATAAAAGGTGGACATTGTAATAACTTTATGAGTTCGAGGTTGATTGCTAAAATTAAAAGTTTAAAAGATAATTTACTAAATTACAATAAGTTCGGAAAACAATTATGGTAAAAAACCCTACTTAAAAAGGTAAACATGTTACTACAACTAAATCAATGAGTATTTATTTATTTTTAAAAAAGTATTTACGTATTTTTACTTTTTCAAAAATGTAAAATGTAGGTCATGAATAGTAAATAATAACAAAATAAAATATTAGCAATGTTGGTCGTGATTATTGTGACTTAGTTTTATTTTTTTTTGACAGCTTTTACCTTTAATCATAAAAGTTATATTAAATTTTTGTAATATAATAAAATTAGAAATGTAAGTTTAAACTGAACTAAAAAGGCCAGTCCGGCCTTAATCTCTTGGTCGGATCAAAATGGGCCAATATTCAAGATAATATATAGTATTGTTCATTTCACCGATTCGAGTTTTCAATTTTAAGTTTTTACAGTAAAAAGTTCTAAAAAAATGTCACATTTAATTTTTTTTTTGCTACAGTGAAAAGCTCTCATAAAATATCAAATCTCAACTCGAATTAAAAACTCGAATCCGCAAAGTGAACGATGCCTGTATATATATATATATATTATATTTTTAGGTCAGGTAGTGTTTTCACTTTATTTTTATTATTTTATGAAAATTGTTAAACTTATTCTTAGAATATATAGATATGGAATTTTATATTTTATTTTTACTTAATATCCTTTTATTAATATAATTATTTAATTAAAAAAATATTAATTAAGTGTAAGGGTAAAAATTTAAACTTATACACTTTAAAAAGCATTTATATCTTTAAATTTTCTTTATAAAAGTCAGGCAGCTTGACCCGACTCTAGAAATGTTGAATTTTAAGACTAAAGTGGCTTGATTTTTCTCGTTTTAAGATCAGATCGGACAATCTAAACTCTTAGCTCTCAATAAAAATAAGCATATCTTTATTGAATGATAACAAAACATTTTACTGATATAATTATGAATATCTTTACTGCCCTTGAAAAATTAGAATAACTTTTTGTACGTAATATAATTATTTACATAAGATTGTTAATTATTATGTTTTGGAGATAAGATTTTTTTTTTGAAATTGATAATGTGATGTTTTTAATAAAATTTCAGAAATTCGTTTTGAAAGGACTAATTTGTTTGTTTGTTTGTTTGGTTTTTATTTTTTATTTTTTATTATTATTTAAGAAAAGGTTGAAGATCAAATGAGACGATTATCATCGTTTTAGTGCCTTTAGGAAAAATAAAAAATAAAAAAAAAAAAAAAATAAATAGTGCCGAGTCTCTTCTCCGAACAGAATTAAAAAAAAAATAAACGACGTCGCGTTTGAAGGAATGATTTTATCTTTCTTTGTCACAGAGCATTATACCACCGTCTGCTCAAAACCCTAACCCTCTATTTTCCAGCTTACCAAACAAACACGTAGGCCTCTCTCTCGCTCTCTCTCTCCTCCCACAACCCAATTTTCCCAGAGAAAAACACTTATCTCGGGAAAAATCCAGCAGAGAAAGCAGAGCTTACGCAACCAATCATGGCTTCTCACTCGCCGAATCTCGAGTGCCGCATGTACGAGGCCAAGTACCCGGAGGTGGACATGGCGGTGATGATCCAGGTCAAGAACATCGCCGACATGGGCGCCTACGTCTCCCTCCTCGAGTACAACAACATCGAGGGCATGATTCTCTTCTCGGAGCTCTCCCGCCGCCGGATTCGCAGTGTCAGCAGCCTGATCAAGGTCGGCCGCATCGAGCCCGTCATGGTCCTCAGGGTCGACAAGGAAAAGGGCTACATCGATTTGAGCAAGCGTAGGGTTTCGGAAGAGGATATTCAGGCATGCGAGGAGAGGTACAACAAGAGCAAGCTCGTTCACTCGATTATGCGCCATGTTGCTGAGACGATGGGCATCGATTTGGAGGTATTTAGTTTTTGAATCTTTGCTGCTATTCTAGGCATAATTTGGATTTTTAGAGTTTGGCTGTGTATTTGGGGATTTATGCGTGCTGATGAATTTCTCTGTTCAATAGCAAGAATAATGCATGTATAAAGTATTGCATAAGTAATTAAAGAATAGTTTATAGTATTGCATTGCGTATTTAGGTTTTAGAATGTTGAGGAATTTGGTTAATATTATTGGAGAGGAGTGTGGGATTTCCGGCTTGGTTGCTCGGAGAATTTGGAGAAAACTCAGATGGATATTGGTTTTCATTGCTTCAATAGCAAGAATGTATAAGAAATTGATGGAAAGTTTATAGGATTACTTTGGGTATTTGAAGTTTTAGAATGTTGAGGAATTTGGTTAATTTTATTGGAGAGGAATGTGATGGGATTTTCGGCTTGGTTGCTCAAACAATTTTGGGGGAAATTCAGGTGGATATGGTCCTCAAATCAGCATGCATAGATTGCTAGAATGTATTTGTTGGAGTAGGAATTTAAGATCACTTTGTGGGGTTTCTTTCGAAGCATGTATACATGATAAGGAAGAGAGAGTTTATTGCCGCAGGATAGTTCTTATCAAACTTGTGAATTTTCTTCTTCCTTGTAACTTGTTTATGTTTAACTTCTAATAACTATAGAGGTTCTCTCTTATCCAATTGGATTTGCATTATTAGAATTCCTTGTTGTTGAATTAGTTTTATCTGCCTGCGTTAATGGCAATGCCACGTGATATGTGTGGGTATAAGCTGGTTAATTGATGAATGATTTTTGGTCCAATAGGGCCCTTTTTTTTTTTCTTGTTCTTTTAACTGCCTCAGTTGCTCAGTTATCCCTATATTCCTTTACTTAAAGTTCTGATTTTCTGCACTCCTTTTATATCCCATTAAAGCCTTAAATGATTTTCTCATGCGGTACCTTAAACCTTTGAAAGTTTTATGCTTAACCAACTTGTTGAGTGGGTACTGGACTACTTGTACTTGAATTTGTGTTCCTTTTTCTTTCTTTTTTCCTGAGTTCATTTGACGTGTCACAGGATCTGTACATCCACGTTGGCTGGCCTTTATATAGGAAATACAGTCATGCTTTTGAGGTGAGGATTATACTTGAAAAGTTGTCAATGTCATTATTTTTCTAGGTCGTGGTGATGAATATTACTTATTAAATTTTCAGGCCTTCAAAATCATTGTGACTGATCCTGATTCAGTTCTCAATTCCCTTACCCGTGAAGTCAAAGAAATCGGCCCTGATGGGCAGGAGGTAAAACTGTTTTACACTCTCTTATGCCAAATTTTCTTCTGATTGTGACTAAATTCATTTTCCTCCTCTTGTAGGTGACCAAGGTGGTTCCTGCAATGACGGAGGAGGTTAAAGATGCTTTAATAAAGAATATTAGGAGAAGAATGACTCCGCAGCCTTTGAAAATTCGGGCTGATGTTGAAATGAAATGCTTCCAGTTTGATGGTGTTCTTCACATTAAGGTCCTTTTGCGCTCTTTCATTACTTCTCATTATTTATGTTGTTGGCTTATACTTCCAAACTATCATGCATTTTTTTTTTTCACGGTATTGTTAAGTGGTCCCATGGTGTCTTACATTTATTCATGTCTGCCTATATCTGCAGGAAGCTATGCGGAAAGCTGAAGCTGCAGGCAACAATGACTGTCCTGTCAAGATTAAGCTTGTTGCTCCTCCACTTTATGTTCTGACCACTCAGACTCTCGATAAGGTTAGCTCAAATAGTAATATAAATTGTCAATGAATTTCCATTTCATGCATTTTTTGCACTGCTGCAAATCAACCTCCACATCATCTGAAGATAAATATGGATCTCGTATGTCTTGTATATATTATATGTATAGATCTTTTAGGTTGTCAAATTGGCGGCCAAGAAAATTCTGAGTCGTCATGTTTGAACTTTGGAGGCCTGAAAAACTTTTCAAATTTCTTTTTAATCATTTGACAAATAGAACCAAACAATTAAAGAGGTGTTATGGACACATTTTTTTTTTTTTTGCATGGTCGTCAGGTCCTTTTTGTTGTCTTTTTTTTTTCCCTCTTTTTATTGCATGTGAAACTAAATTATTTGCAAAATTGTGCACGATCTTCTATAGTGAATCGAGCAACATCGTTATTTTGGCACAAGGTTCCAAGTTTTCATTGTAGCATCGAGTTCTTTGTTAAATTTGGTCAATATATTCTTTTCTATGTTATGATTCCTTCCAATTCCCGGAGGCAGTTGTGTGGTTCCATAGTACTCTGCCGTTGGAGGCTCTTTCTAACTTTGTTTTGATTTCTAACGTGGACAGGAACAAGGGATAGCAGTTCTAAACAATGCGATCATAGCTTGCACCCAAGCTATTGAACAACACAAGGGGAAACTTGCTGTGAAGGAGGCACCCAGAGCCGTGAGTGTCAATTTTTGTATTTGCCTTTTGTTCTATAACAGATCGTTTTTAATTTGTTCTGAATATACATATCCGGATACATAGTTGAACGCAAACCTATCTGCAATTATATCTGGTTCAAAACAGAAGAACTTTGTTCTTAGCATCACCACGACACTGTTTCGGATATTCATACGAGTAATTGACCAAACGTGCTTTGATGCAGGTGAGCGAAAGGGATGATAAATTACTTGCTGAGCATATGGCTAAGCTACGACAGGACAATGAGGAGGTCAGTGGTGATGAGGACAGTGAAGAAGAGGAAGACACTGGAATGGGAGAAGTTGACGTGGAAAACGCTGGTACTGGGATCACAGAGTGAAAAAAGAAGTCCCCCAGATATTGACAATAGTTGTCTGAGCATTTTTTTTTCTCCCTAGTGTTTACTTGCTTTTTTGACCGTTGTATAAAAACCGGTGATGAGGAATTATATCGTTGAGGTAATCTGCGAATATACTAGCTTTCGTGATGGTCGGTTCATGGCCTTATTCATTCGGGATGACATACATTTACATTTGTTGAAACTCCTCTCTCTCTCTCTCTCTCTCTCTCTCTCTCTCTCTCTATATATATATATATATATATATATATATATTTATATGATTGTCTTGCCCAATAAATATTGTAGATTAAAAATTTACAACGACATAAATTGGCTCACGACACCACTTGGATTCGTAGGCTTTACTTGCTTTTTGAGCATATTTAAATACCTGAATAAAAAGCCTTTTTGAAGATTTAGTGACCAGAGTTTTGTACTTATACGATTTAAGTCGTTTACAGTAAATACAAGACTTGCAACACGGCTGTTTCTTTGCCGTTTTGGTTTGGTGAAAGCTCAATTATCAGAAGACTATTAATTGCCACTTACTCAAACTTATATTAATTTACTTGTTCATACTCCAATTTTAGGGTAGATGCAGGCCTTTTATACAACTTTCAGAAAGCACTAGTCGAGTAGAAAAACAGTCTGATTCGTCTGAATATGTTCGTGGTCCTTTGTCTAATTCTCACCCTTTAATACAAAAAGTACAGTATCAATACTCCTCCAACTTTTTCGAGTTACTAAAACATATTTCAATCACATAAGTAGTTTGTGAAAATTTTGGGCCGTGGGAGAAATACGCAGCAGGATGTGGATAATACCCTATGAATAGCAAATGTGAAAATGACAGCAGTTGAACAGACGACAAACTTTTGGACTTGTGACAATTGACAAAGAATCAACGGGTCTTCGTAGCTTTTTTTATTTTTATTTTTATTATTTTTTAACTAATTGTATGATAAGAAGTGATCATAGTACAATAAATATTCAGCATGAATTTACAAATTAAGGAAAATATCTATTACCAAAAGAGTAATCTTGATAAATTTCTCTTAAAAAATGCATGAGTCAGGATTTTTACCATTTACTCTTATTCATAATCTTTTTAGTCAAATTATTACATTAATAAAATATATTTATTAAGAATAAAAGATAAAAGTCTAGACTTATGCACCCTTAAAGATAAATTCTTTATTTTTTCTTACCAAAAAGAACTTATAGACGGTTCAAAGATATTTATAACACATTGTTTTAAACAATCTAGATACAAAGACATTGTTTTAAACAATATGTGTCTCAATCTATATCCACTATCCCAATATTTCATTATCTGTAAAAAAGAAAATTAAAATAAAAAAAATTGTGAGTTATCCTAGATGCATACAAGGACACGTTTGAAAATTATTTTTCACCCTTCTGAAAAAGGTAGTGGATAATCTTGCAATAGTTTAAAGATATATGAGATACCTTTTAAATTATAAAAAACCCAGCAGTATACGTAGGATTTTGCTAAAGGTTAGGGGTTACTTTTCGGATTCTCACTCAAAAATTGATTAGAACAGAAGAGGCAAAATAGTAATTTGAAGTAACATATCAACATTTTATAATTAGTACTCAAAAAACTGGAAAAGAAAAAAGATAGAAAGGAAATTGGATTTAGATATTAAAAACAAGCTTTCAGGGATGGATGGTATTTACGTAAATCTTCTCAGCTAAGCCGAGAAATTTACTAAAATAATTATCTAATAAAGTAAAATTAGTAAAATGATTTTTTTTTATTTTTTATGAAGAACGATCAACCAGTCATATTTTATAAAAAAATGATCATTTTTAGGTATTCCGTAATCATTTAATAAATCATTTAATAAATAAAAATTTTTAAAAAATGATTTTACTAATAAAACTTTCTTATTGAGTCATGTTTACAAAGCTTCAGCCAGGCCAACCGGGTTTCGTTTCATTCTTGCAGCCCCGTCCTCGTTATAGCTAAAGTAGGACGTAGTCCTATTTAAAAAGAGCTTATAGCCAATCAGATTGCGATGCGATTATAGAATCAGGTTGCTGAAGAGGAAAAGAAAAAGGGAAAAGAGAAAAGAGATAGCAGTTTACTGTATATATATATTGACTTGACTGAAAAATTAAGAAAGAAATTTCTTGAAATTATTTGCGCTAATATACTTTAAAAAAAGAGAATGTCAAGTGCATGTGCAGTAACTAATCAATGAACAACTCTTTTTTTTTTTTTTTTTTTTTATAGATATACTAGTTTAAGTAAGTGCATTGCACGTATTGAGTTGTGTTTAGATTTTTGTAACGTAGAGTTCGTACAACAATATACAAAAAGAAAAAAACTACTTAGAGATCAAAAAAAAAAAAAATACATTAATAGTAATTTAAGTGAGAAATAGTTACGTTTAATTATAAAAATATATGAAACATTCTAAATTATAATATAATATAATAAAATAAAATAAAAAAAGAAGTTGCAATTTAAGAAGAAAATGAAAAAAAGTAAAGCACTTGAAACTCATCGTTTTGGACTATCATGAAATGAGCAATAGCCTCGGTTGAAATCTAAAACAAGAAGGAAAAATATAAGGCACATAAAGCTCACTGTTTCTCATTTTGTACTATACTACCATGGAATAAACAGTAATCACAGTAATCACATATAAACAGTATAAATGGTTCCTAAGTAATTAAAAAAAAGAAAAATAGTAGAAAATAGGCTAATATGAAAAACTTAAGAAAGTATATAAGCCAATTTTTAGTTATAGAAATTAATAGGTCATAACTTATCAAGTTATGGTTCATAACCAAATAAGTTATGGATAAACTTATCAAGTTATGGTTCATAACCGGACAAGTTATGGACAATTATGAATAATAACTTATTAAGTTATGGTTCATAACCAGACAAGTTATGGACGAAAATAATAATTTAGCTTATTTATTAACTTATGTAAACTATTAACATATTAATTTTAATTCATCTTAAATTTTAACCTATTTTTCTCTTTCTCCCTTAAAAAAATTTGCTCATAGATAGTTTATACGGTGTTATAATATTTATGAAAATTTGGCTGTTTTGTTTAGATTGGGCGGGCCTTTCAAAACATCTTCTAGACTTAATTTTGAGTTATTTACATAAATACTGATTATGAGTATCTTATTTTTAAAAAATACCTACTTTCTTATTTATTTATAAACCTATCATTATCAATATATAAAGAAAAAATAATGAGACAACAAAATAGGAAAGAAAATGAAATAAAATTTGAATATAAAACATTCTAAATTTAAAATAAAAGTTAAATTATTGTATTTAATAAAATCTAATCTAATTATTTTAAGAAAGGGAAAGTTTCTTTATGAGAAAAGAAAAAAAATCCACCGAATATTTTTAAAAATCTCATAAACACATAATAGATCGTTTCATTATCATAATGATTCAAGAATTATGAAAAAGAATGAATATAAAGTTTGAGATGACTCCGGCAAAATCATATACGAAAAATAAATGTGTTTTTTAGTGGACGTAAAACCACTAAAAATGTATAAAATCAATACCTATTTTCATTAAAATTATAATTAGATCATAATGAAACAAAATTTCTAATAAAGAAAAAACACTATAATGAACTCATTAAAAAACATTTCATTACTTTAATGATGGTATTATTATGAAACAGATTGAATATAAAAAGTTTGTAAAAGATCGTAAAGTTACGCACCGAAACAAACATGTTTTTGAGTGCACTAAAAAATATGAAAATGTACGAAATCATTACCTATTTTCATTAAATTTTATGATCATAACACAATGAAACAAAATTTCTAATAAAGAAGAAAAACTAAAATGAACTCATCAATAAACGTTTTATTACTTTAATAACAATATTATAAAACAAACTGAATATAAAGTATCTGCAAAAACAATAAATATGCGAAAATACACAAATTCATAAAAAAGTTGTTTCATTATTATAATGATAACGTCATTTTGAAGAATAATGAAAATAAAATTTGTAGAAAATCTGAAATAAACGTATTTCTAAGTGGATGAAAAAACATAAAAAGGCATAGAATCAATACTTATTTTCACTAAAATTATGATAAACTTATAATGAAACAAAAATTCCAATAAGAAGAAACACGAAAATGAACTTATAAAAAAAATATTTCATTATCTTAATGATGATTTCACTATGAAAATATAAAATTTTTGCAAAAACTCACAAACAATAAACATACAAGAATACACGAATTCATAAATAAGTTGTTTCATTATTATAATGATAATGCTATTGGACCAAATATGAGTTACACTGAAAAAACAACAATATCGAAGACAAATACAATAATAACAGAAGCAAAAGAAATAACGTAAACACAAGCAAATAAAACAAAAACGAATAGAAGTAAAATAAAAAACAATAACAAAGACAAACAATAACGTAAAGGCAAGCAAATAAACCCCAAAAGGATTAGTAGTAAAATAAACAACAAAAAGTGCACCTACCAGCCGATGAGTAACAATGAAATACAAAGATGGGTAGCAAGTCAAAGAACCGGGCAACCAGCTGGTGATGAACGCAAATCAACAACCAGCAATCTTAGGGCCTGTTTAGTTTATTGATTTGAGTTGAAATATGACTTTATGTGAAAATTTTTTATTATAAAAAAGTTAAATTTGACTGTTTTTAAAGTTTTTTTGTAACAAAACTTAAATTCTAAACTTAAATCGGTGAAATGAACGAGGTCTAAATATGATGACTGCTCTTCCCAAAGATAAACGTGAAACATAGAATCGGAGATAGGAGTGAAAAAAAGGTAGACAAAAATGAACACGGACAATTGAATTCAAAAAAAAAAAAAAAAAAGAGGAAAAAAATAACAGGAGAAAAAAAAAAACAGCATAATATCATACTGATTGATTACAAAAAATAAATTAAAGTTAAAAACGGGAAGTAAAAATTTAAATTACAATCAGAAAAAATCAATCTACAAATAAATAAAACCTCAACCATATAAAGAACCTTACCAAAAATAGCAAATATGGGCAATACAAGAAAAAAAATATGCCTTATAAAAATAAAATCGATGTTCTTGTAATATTGTATAATAGTCGATACTTTTAAAAATATAGGTTTAAAATCAAGTATTTTATGTAATTACTTTTTTGATTTTGAGAAAATTAGTGTCACTTACGAATTATTTATGATCCGGACAAACCCTCTCCCCTTTGACCCGGCCCGAAATATCCATTTAATATGCTAGCCATCTAATTTTTTTTAATTATTTTATTCTTTTAATCGTAACAAATGTAAAGATTTTTTTTTTTAATTTAATAAAACTATTTATATTTTAAATTTAATAAATACTAAAATAAAAAATATAATTAGAGTGAATTGCTCAAAAATTATTAACTAAAATAATTTTCTAACTACTTCAACTAAGATTTAGAGAGTTTTCTTATAAATACTCGTATTCGATTCTAGTCCTTTTCAGTAAATATTAGAGTCGCAATGGCCTTTTTTTTTTGGCGTTTTGGTTTAGTGAAAGTTCAATTGTCAAAAAACTAAATGTTCTTTTACACATAAAACTCAAAAAAAGACAACTGGGTTTTAACTTTTTTTTTTTTTTTTTTTTTTTTTTAACTTTCAATTTTACTCAGTTTTTATTCAAGTTATAACTTTAACTCAAGTTTAACTCAAATTCAATTGTCAAAAACACTAAAATTATACTCCAAAAGAACAACCCCTAACTAGCAACTTCTTCAATTTTAGGCTGGAGGCAGACCTTCTCTAAAACTTTCAGAAAGCACCACACGACAAAATTCATTTGGGGGCCACCAAGTTGATAAGTAAGAAATATAATTAGGAAAAGGAAATAAATATTTTTAAAATTGCATATATCAGAATTTATACTATTTATTCTTAATTAATAATATTTTAGTCAAATAATCATACTAATAAAAGGATATTAATTAAATAACCTTTAAGACCCATGCATTCTTAAAAAATAAATTATGCAATCATCTCAACATTATATGAGTAGTAAAATAGTTTGATTTGTCTGAACATGTCTGTGGCCCTATGTCTAATCCAACCCTCTAATATAAAGTTGCGGAATTAAAACTCTTCTAATTTTAGATATGTTCATTTTCACAACTCAAGTTATGATTTGAATTGTGTATATAAAAAATACTGTAGTAAAAAATTAAATTTAAATTTTTATGAGAAAAAAAACTATAGTAATATAATTTGAGTAAGAAAATAAACAAGGCCTTTGTTTCTCACTTTCTTGCTAGAAAAAACTCTTCCAACTTTGTTGGCGCTACTAAAACATGTCATATTAATCATAGGAGAAATGCATTAAAATTTTCCTGGAGAAATACGTGATTGGTTATAAACTTCTAAATCATATAAAAATAATATTGAATAAAAAATGACAAGTTAATGAAATTTGACAAATTTTGAATGACTCATTCGTTGTTATCAACAAATTCGTTAATTATAACACAACTTTCAACATCCGCCCTACCAAAAGTTAAGTTATCATATGCAAAGAATAAATGACAAACCTTTAGAGCATTCCTCGCTCATAATCCATAACCCTTCCAATCCATCGTTCCACAAACTCAATATTCTCATTAAAATTTTAAGAGTAATTAACACAGATGGTCATTGACCTTTTTAGTTTGTAGCAATTTGGTCTCTATTCTTTTAATTTTAATAAAACACCCTTCAACCTCCTTAATTAGGTATAATTAAGTTATTTTTCCGTCTATTTTATTATAGAACCTGTCACGTGACATTCTAATACGGTGTAAAGACCAATTTACCCCGAGTTTTTTTATTGTGGTCTTTTGGAAAATTTTTATTGAGTTATTTTGGAAGATTTTGGAACTTTGGATACGTTGAAAGTCAAAAGTGTGGGAAATAGGGTTATATGATGTTGGTGAAATTTTCTTCTTTAATCGAATCTGAATTTGTCTTTCATTGAGGGTGAGATTTCTTCGTTTGTCATTGAAGATGGTTGTTCTTCGTGCTAAAGGGGATGGGGTGCCTAACCATCTTAAGATTTTCCTTTTTTTTTTTTTTGGTTTTTATTTTTTTTTTTTTTGTGATCAATGATTGTTGTGGTTGTTGTTCGTTGAGGGGTTGGGTTAGAGTTTTTTTATGCATGTTGTTGCTCGAAATTGGTGTATTATATGTATGTTTTACAAATTTTGAGACGGGTATGGTTTGGGCATGTTGATTCAATGTTGAAAGAAAAAATGATCTAATTATATATATATATATATATATATATATATGAGTTTGTTAATCATGCAGTTTTTATTTTGAATTGTTTATTCAAGTAAGTTGAGATTTTGCATTTAGGGTTTTTTTGAATTGTTTATTCGGATGCAATGTTTGGCTTCTATCTTTATTTTGAATGGCTGATGTAATGTTTCATTAATGTTTCCTTTTAATTGTTTATTCTGCTTTAATCACTAGGGTGTATTTTATTAGTATTGTTTTTTATATGGTTACAAATTGATGAAGGATTAGACCCGAGGTTAGAGGAGTTTATGTTTGGTGATGTTGATGAAGTACCCAAAAACATATGTCTCGTTCAGCTGATTTGAGTTTTTAATTCGAATTAAAATGTGATTTTATGTGAGAGTTTTTAACTATAATAAAAAAAATTAAATGTGATTGTTTCTTAGAGTTTTTAACTGTAGCAAAACTGAAATTAAAAACTTAAATCGGTAAAAAATCGAATCAATCCGAGCCTATTCCTGAACTTATTATAGTGATAGAGACCCATGTCGAGATTGTGATTGAGACTGAGGTTCTATGCGAGAATATTGATCAAGTGGCCGAGCATGATGTTGTTATTGAGGCCGAGGGTGAAGATGTTGGTAGCAATGAGAATGAAGAGGAGTTGAATGACTCGGAGTTTAAAGAGTCAGATAAAAAGGAGGGTTACTTGCCTAGAAATGATCCTGATCCTACACAAAACTGGTCCAGTTTTCATGATATTCATGTTGACCAGGAGCTTCACACGGCTAGTGAGTCTGACGAAGAGGGTGAGCCACAACCAAAATTAAGGAGAAGACGAAGACAAGAATATAATCCTAAAGTATACTTTCATGACCTTAAGTTTCACGTTGGCTTAGTATATAGATGCGAAAATCAACACATCTTTGGACAACACTTTTTGTTTTTGTAATGTGTTGCCATTTTATTTTGGTGATGTGCTGCGCTTAGGGTAGATTATTGCACATATAGGCTGCACATGTTTTCTTTTGGTTATGTTTTCTTTGAACTAGTTATTGACCGTGCAAATAAAGGGTGCGTATGAAACCATTTTCAGTGACCGTGTGATTCGAATCGGGGACGAAATTTATTATTTTTAGCAGTCCTTTTTGATGTTAAACAGGTACATATGAATGAGATCTAGAAGCTCTTATAGATTTGACTAGTTTTGTGCCCGCGCGTTGATGCGGGAGAAGTTTTTATTAATACGCTAACAAAAAAATCGGTAAATATATATGCATATATGATTATCTAAACGTTAATAAGGAATAAAAATTCTATTATTGCAAACTAATAAGACATAGAAAAAAACAATTATAGAAGCATAAATAAATTTTTATCAATAGCATAATAAATAACACAAATCAACATAAAATATATCCAATATCAATAACTTATATAAGGAGCATATATGGAAATAAATAGTAAAAGTACTTGTAACGCTCTGAGTATGACCTGAAACACGAACTATAAGCCAACCAAATACAGATAAAATAGAAATAAGTTAAGGGGCTGGGTAATAAATATACCAAAATAAAACCAAACAAACAAAAAAGCCAAGAATTTTAGAGCAAGTAAAAAGGAAGAAAAAAGTAAATATTCAAACAATTGTATTCAATCATTATAAAATATATTATAATTTAAAATAAGAATCTATAGCTAAAAATACATTCACCAGTAATTCTCAAAGAAATCGATAGAAACAAATAAATATGCAAAAACAGATTGTAATAGTCACTATTCCATATTACAATTGATTAAGGGAAAAAATATGTTAAATAGAAATATATATATATATATATATATATATATATATACTACTACTATACACTTGATAAGGATTATAGGTAAAAATAAGACAAAGATCCTTAATAATACATGGAATATTCTCAGTCCTGCGTTAATCAGCCTATACCAACCAATCAAGTCAAAGCCAAAGAAACAGAACTAACACAATGGTGTAATAAATAAACCAGGGTAAAGCAGAGCAATAAATGATCAACAATGGAACATAGAAGGAATGATGTTTGGTGTGAAGGAGAAAACATGACAGAATTTAAACAGTTAAAATTAAAATATATAACGACAATATTTTATACATATAAAGAATAAGATAACCAATAACAATGTCACATGTATTGGTTATAAGGTGGTGCATGGAAAATGCAAATGAAAAGCCTCTTTGGTTAAACAAAATACCCAAAATTTTTCCTAAAAAAAAAAGAGAAAAAATTCCAAACAATATTCAAGAAAAGGAAAATGAATGAAAAAGAAAGAGAAAAGTAGAGAGGAAAAAAAAGAATACTTTTTTTTCTTTTTTTTTTTCCAAGAGAAATTTCGTACATATTCTGAAAAACGGAAAAGGAAAAAAATCTTCAAGTCATTTAATAAGTCTAAAAAAAAACACAAATCAATGCAAAAGTACAAATTAATACCTTATGGATTACAAATCATCAACATGCATAAGCAAATTAATAAATGCAAAGAAAATCGATTGAGACAAATGACATATACAAAATCAGCAAGTAAAAAAATCTTCAGATGAAGGATTTACCTACATAGATGAAGCACCACATAAACCGATTTCTGAACAAATGAATCAGCTACTAAATAGAGGGAAAATCTCCAAAAACATTCGAAAATCATCAGTAAAGTGAGGAAAAAAAAAACAATAGAAAAATAAGAGGAAAAAAAGCAACAGCAGAAGAACAAAGTGATTTAAAAAAAAAGAACAACATGGACAAAGAAAGGGAAAGAAACCAACAAATGAAAAAGAAAGAAGAAGGAAAGGAACACGATGAAAAAAAAAAAAAAAGCAAAGCGAAATCCATAACAAAAACCATCAACAAAAGGCATGAACCAAGAACATATAAAACCCAAAATAAAGCAACGAATAAAAGAGAAGAAAGAAGCAAAAAATTCTGACAAATCTTTGACATAACAAAAATGGGAAGAAGTAGCCAAAGTAAAATCATCAACCAAAGAGAAAACCACCGAAGACCCAAAGTTGAGGAAAATAGAAGCACAAAAAAAAAAGAAAGGAAAAAAAAGAGAGAAAAGAAACCTTAAAAACCACACGCAAAAGCC
The DNA here is from genome assembly GCA_012066045.3 of Morus alba. NCBI lineage: Eukaryota > Viridiplantae > Streptophyta > Magnoliopsida > Rosales > Moraceae > Morus > Morus alba. The sequence goes on from CP050234.2 coordinate 6,604,577, forward strand.
AAATCAAAAAAGAAAGAGAGATTGAGAGAACGGGTAAATACAAAAATAATGAGATTTGAAGCCACACAATAGGCAGCTGAAAAGACCAAAAAACCACACACTAAAACATACGAAGAAAGAAAATCATAGGTAAAAAAAGGACCAAAAAAATTACTCTACAAAAAATAGTGATTTGTCTCTTAATAAACAGTGAAAAGCGTGCTTTCCTTTAATAATATATAATAATGTGGTTCTTTAACCGAGTTTTTATAAATATTATCATTGTTATTATTTTTTCGGCTCATTGTCGTCATTTGTTAAAACAGGTTCCATTTAGTTGTTATCATTGTTTGTTAAACAGGTTTCATATTAGAGCAAAAAGAGAAAAAGAATATATATATATATATATATATACACACATATATATATCACAAATGCTTATTCAAGCAGGTTCCAACAGCCAAATGCTTATCAATTCATCAACAAGACATTAAAAAAAAAAAAAAAATCCAATGTTGGTCTAAAACAAGATTCTGATTAGCATTTAAAACTATACATTACAAAACAACTAAACTCTAATTTTGTCAATACATGACTTTTTCCTCTTACAATACATGATCTGCAGCAATATAAATTTTTTCCTCACTAAAGAATAAAAACAAAAACGTGCATATTCAAGACACATAAACCCATCAACTAAGCTGTTCAATATTCATATTCATTGGATTTGCTCTCACTTAGAACATAACAAACCAACATTACATAAATGTAAAAAAATATCCACTTCCACGATGTGCTCTCTCTTATATTCAGTGCCATTGCCATAGCTTTCAACTGATCTTCCAAAAACTTCTCTCTCCCACGGTGGGTCTGTTCAATTTCCTCTAGTTGAGCGCCTTTAAATTATTGATTTTTTCAGCATCCTAGGTATAAAAAACTGAAATTCCCAAATTTGAACAGGTATAACAACCAAAACAAAACTTTGCCCATATAATTGGCATCTAAAGAACCTATGCCCAGGATTCAAGTCCGTCCACGCAGTAAATACCTTGGTCGGCTTCGGATTCTCACAGGAGCAAGAGGAGGTTTTTTCCATCGCGATTCCAACCTCTAATTTGCAGCCCCAATTGGTAAGTTTCAAGAACCCTAGCTTCAGATCAGCAAAAAAAAAAAAAAAAAAAAAAAAAAAAAACCCTAGCTTCAATGACTACATAATACTCAAATTTCCTCAAAACTCAAATCAGCTATTTGGATTTATGAAAATACCCTGTTTTAGAAGGTCACGTGCAAATTTCCGTAATAAAACTGACAAAATGTGACGGAAATGATTTAATTGCACATAATTAAAGAAGTTGGGGGGTGTTTTACTAAAATTAAAAAAAGAAGAATTAAATTGCTACTTACTAAAACGATTACGGATCATTTATGCCAATTACTCTAGTTTCAAAGAAAGACTATGTTATAATATTTTTTAGCCTCAATAAGAAATTTTTTTAGTGTAAGCATCTCTTTAGTACTGCATGTTTTTAAATGCTAAATTTAATTTAAATTACTTCAAACCAAGAAAATGCAAAACCACTAAATATATTAATTAAAAATATAACTCTATCAGTTCATTTATTATTATTTTTTTTAATTTTTACATCATACCTATAATTCTCTCCCAATAATAAAAGGGTAAGATAATGAAAAAAAAGAAAAAGAAAAATAATTTTCTTCCTTTTTCATCTTTTATTTCTTTCTTTTTTTGTTTTTAAGTTTCAAAAAGGGAAAAACAACTCACTAAAAGTGCGTTTGATTATAATAGAAGAATGATAATGGTAATGAGAATAAGAATAATAATAGTAATTGAATAAAAAAAATTAATTCATTTATTTAATTGTAATTTTAAGAATATTATAAAATAGAATATGAATATTTTGATGTTGATATTTTATATATCAATATAATTAATATAATATATGTAGTTACAATATAATATATAATTATTATTATATTTAATAAAATACAATAAAACTATTATTATATAAGAGATGATATAGAATAAATAATATTATTAAAATGGTTAATATAATTATAATATTATAAAATATACTATAAAATTATATAAGAAATAATAATGTTTTATAATATAATTAAAAATTACAATTATATTATATTAATATAATATATAATTATAATATAATATATTGTTATATTATATTAAATAAATATATTATGTAGTCATAACGTGTAATACACTATAATAGATAATAATATTAAAATTATAAGATTATAATAATATTAAATTATATTAATTATTATATTTTTATTAATATAATAAACATAATTATATTAATATAATATAATTAATAAGATCATATTATATAATAAAATAATAATATTAGAATTATTAATATAATTATGATGTTATTGGTTACAATATTACAACTATATTATATTATATTATATTATTGTATTATTATATTATATTATATTATAATATAAGATATAATTATGTTATAATATATAATATATTATTATAGAATATTAAATAAATATATTATAATTTATAATATTATTATATTATATTATATGATTATATTATATTACGTATTATAATTATATTTTAATATTAAGAGATAATTATAAAAAAATAAAGAAAATAATTTAAAATGGTTATTCTTTTAAGAAATAATTATTCACTTAAAACATATGAATAACTATTTTTTAATAATTATTTATTTCTTAAAAGTCTAACTAAACAACATACTTAAATTTTATTATATTCTATTCATTTAACGGAACACACTTGAGTAATTTCTCCACTTTTAAATACTTTGCACCGACAACGACATTTCGAACGCTGAGTAAAAAATACCGCGTAGTTACCTACCTCTCTCTCTCTCTCTCTCTCTCTCTCTCTCTCACATCAATGCCGATCTCATCACCACCAAACCCCCTTAGCTGATTCCGCTCAGACGTCCTTTTCTCCCCCGATTCACGGTAACCTCTCCAAGCAAATAATGGCAATCTCAGTCCACGCACTCTTCAAAGAACGCAAATACCCCTTTGTCTTCGCCCTCACCGTCCTCCTCTTCTCCGTCCTAATCCTCCTCTTCACCAACACCTCCCAATATCCTCTCTTCCTCTACTCCAACATCCATAGGCCACAACAACCTCTCCCTCTCTCTTCCCCTGCCGCATCCAAACAGCTCCCTAATCCGGCGCCGGAGCTCGCTCCTCCGCCGGAGAAGAGCCACGAAAACGACGCCGTTTCGGCTGATAATGGGACCTCCGTTGATGAGGGTTTTAGGTGGGATCTCTGTGAGGGCCCAATGGGGGTCGATTACATTCCGTGCTTGGACAATCTGCTGGCGATCAAGGCCTTGTCTTCGCGGAGGCACATGGAGCATCGTGAGCGGCATTGCCCCGCGCCTAGCCCGAGGTGTTTGGTGCCGCTCCCAACCGGGTATAAGGCTCCGGTTCCGTGGCCGAAGAGCCGGGACATGGTGAGATTGATACTTCGGTAAGGTTTGAAAAACAGATTTTGTTTGGAAAAAATGAATTAATCGAAAAACGAAAATTTCAATTTCAAGGATGTTTAGGGATTTTGGACCGTTTTGACGTCTGAATTACGTTGAAATGGTTATTTCTTTTGTTCTGTGTTTCTTTTACAGGTTTGGTATGACAATGTTCCCCATCCAAAGCTTGTTGACTACAAAAAGAATCAGAATTGGGTTCGTCAGTCTGGGGATTATTTTGTTTTTCCTGGTGGCGGAACTCAGTTCAAGGAGGGAGTTGGTAACTATATAAAGTTCGTAGAAAAGGTAAAGAATTATCTTGTTTTTTGCCTAAAAGTAGAATTTTGAATGGTAATAGCTAAAGCTTTTGTCTGTCTCTGGATGTTCTCTGCCTTTGGTATCTATTGGACTCTACACTGTGCTTATTATAGTCCTGTTTCTAGTTCACATTTTTGGGAAAGTTGTATGTCATATAAGGTAGAGTATTGCGGTGTTTTTTCAGCCTAAAAACATAATTCTGATTGGAGTTAGCTAATGCATTTGTCTTTGTGTATATTTACTTTTTGTGCATATGTTACTCTGTTCAACGTGCTAAATATATGGCTAGTTTTAATAATCACATAATTCACATTCATGTTTTTGGGAAGTTTTCAATGTATGGCTTTTCCTGGTGGATTTCTACCAGTAAGAATTCCTATAATTGACAATTGTTATAGTTGCTAAGAGATTTGACTGTAGTAGCTACTATTTAGGAGACACGTGTGTATTTGTTTTCTTTTCTGGCATTTACTTGAGGTTGATTGCTAAACAAAAGTTGTCACAGTCGGCTAACGTATCGATTTTGCTGGCGGAGGCTGGTGCATTTGGTGGTGCATTTCTTTTGGTAATTGTGACATTTTTGCTGTACTTCAGACTTTGCCAGCCAGTAGGTGGGGAAAGAATATCAGGGTTGTTTTAGATGTCGGCTGTGGTGTTGCTAGCTTTGGCGGCTCTTTGCTGGACAAAAATGTTCTTACCATGTCATTTGCCCCGAAGGATGAGCATGAAGCTCAGATACAATTTGCTCTAGAGCGAGGAATTCCTGCTACTCTCTCAGTAATTGGAACTCAAAAGTTGACATTTCCAGACAATGCTTATGATTTGATTCATTGTGCACGATGCAGGGTTCACTGGGATGCAGATGGTACTTGTTATTTAGCTAGTTACAGTTTTTAGTGTGGAATCTGACGCTATCTTATATATCTACTTCTGTCTTAATTTTATGATTTTGATTGAAAATTATAAGGTGGAAAACCATTGTTGGAGCTCAATAGGGTTCTTAGGCCTGGTGGTTTTTTCGTGTGGTCTGCCACACCGGTGTATCGCAAAGATGAAATGCATCGCAATAAATGGAAATGTTCGTATTTTAAGCCCATCACTTACTGATCTGAAACTATAAATGTCATTAGAAGATTGAACCCGAAATGTGTTGCATATGTACTTGTTTTTCTTGCAGCTATGGTGAATCTGACAGAATCATTGTGCTGGAAGGATGTTTCTAGGACTGTTGCTTCCAATGGAATTGGGCTTGTTATATTTCAGAAGCCTGACTCGTATTCCTGCTATGAGAAACGCAAACAAAACTATCCACCTATGTGTGACGATAAAAGTAGGAAGAACAATTCATGGTAATATTCCATACTCATGATCATATTAAATTTTAGGAGAGAGGATGGGATGATATGGGCTTTATTTCAATTCTGGAGTTGGGCTAGTCAGACTTTATATGAAATCAAAGTTGGATGAAAATTGAACACATCATTTATGTTTTCTTTCTAAACTGTTTGATAGGTATGTGCCTCTCAGTAGTTGTCTTACCCAACTTCCAGTTGATAGCATGGGTAACGTGTACAGCTGGCCCACTCCTTGGCCCAAGAGGCTCAAGAGTAACCCTGTAAGCTTATCAAATGAGCAAAATGCTATCGAGAAGTTCTACGAGGACACCAAGCATTGGTCTACACTTGTGTCAGATGTTTATCTGCAAGGTCTTTCTATAAAATGGTCGAGCGTGAGGAATGTCATGGACATGAATGCAGGCTATGGAGGGTAAGCCTTTGTAGTTGGTTAGCAATTTATATAACAAATTTCCCATGTTTTTGTCTTGCCTTTTTTCTTTCTTGTGCTTTCTTCGATCTTTAATATGCAAATAAATGAATGGATCTATAGACTGATTGTGGATTTTCTTTCCTAGATTTGCTGCAGCACTCATTGATCAGCCTCTATGGGTGATGAATGTTGTCCCCATTGACATGCCGGATACTTTGTCTGTTATATTTGACAGAGGGTTAATTGGAGTATACCATGACTGGTGCGAGTCTTTTAATACATATCCTCGAACATTCGATCTACTGCATTCCAGCTTTCTCCTTGGAAACCTTTCACAAAGGTATACTATGTCTTTCACCTTCACTACCCTTGAAACCTATTCCTGTTTTTTGACTCCTACATCACTTGGATTATGGGCGTAATTATTGTTTTTCGTATTTGGGTTTATTTTTTTATTTTTTATTTTATCTGGTTCACAATGGTTATGGTAAGCTGAAATTTGCAATTTCCTTTGTCAGATGCGACCTTGTAGAAATTGCCGCGGAGATAGACCGCATTTTAAGGCCAGGTGGATATCTACTGGTTCAGGACACAATGGACAAGATTAACAAGCTTAGGCCAATCTTGGAATCACTTCATTGGTCTTTAACCCTCCATCAAGATCAGTTTCTTGTTGGCAAGAAGGGCTTCTGGCGTCCAACAAAACAAGTTTAATTGGCATTGCTGGTCTTTTGTACCGTAAAATCTTCATTGGTTGCCCGTTAATATGGCCTATTATCAAGAGTAAGGAACAGATGAGAGAAGGGTTTACACGCTCGAAAGTGATACACCCTAAAGATACAAAGATCTTACATTGTACTAGTACAAACGTTGATGACCAATCATAATTTATTTTACATTGCACTGTACAATCTTAATTGGTTGCCCATCGATATGGCCCGTATTCGTTTTCACTCTCGTAAGTGATATACCCTATAGATAATAAAATTTTACATTGCACTAGTACTAAAAAATTGATGACCAATTTGTCTGTTTTTTCCCCTCCGGTCATGTTGTTTAACTAATCGTACTCCTCATTCCTTCTTGCTAGTATTTGCTTTTTGCAATGATTTGGCAATAACGAGCTAAAAACAAATTCCAAAATAATTATGTCAAGATTCTATACAAGCCATACCATAGATTTCAATTACAATGACGAAGAAGCTCCCTTAGTAATGAGGAACTCTGCAATATCATGGTGTCCCATGGCTGTGGCCATGTATAGAGGCGTAGCACTCCTATTGTTCTTTATATTTATATTAGCTCCTTTAATGACCAAGGCAACAACGGTGTCCAAGCTTCCACCAACCACGGCCAAATGCAGTGGTGAGTGCCCTTCATTGTCCGGGGATTCCAAGTCCAATCCAAAATCAATAAGCATCAGAACTACGTCCTTGTGGCCTTTCATGGCAGCTGCGTGGAGAGCAGTCAGGCCATATTGGTCACGATAGCTTATGGTTGCACCAGTCTTCAATAGTGATTCAAGATGCCTTGAGTCGCCACGTCTCGCTGCCATTAGCACTGCCTCTCCCCTCTCTAGAATTTCCACCACTTTACTCTGTATTTTCACGCACAATGCCATGGTTAGTCTGGCAAGTTAACAATCTTTTGATGTTCAATTGTGTTAAGCCAGAAACAAAAATGTCAAGAAGACTGTAATTTGTAAAGATAACATGCCGTGTATTTATTATTTTATTTCATATATGAAATTAAGAGCCTAAAAAAACGTAACAAACAAAAACGAGTTTCTAATCTAGGCAGCAAAATTTTTAGAAATCTAAACAGTAACTTTTAAGCGTCCGAATTATTATGCCACAAATTTTTTAGGTCCTTTTTTTTTTTTTTTTTTTTTTTTTTTTTTTTAAGCATTTCATTTGTAAACGTTCGTGTGACTAATGAGAAAATTTATCATTTTATGTCTATTTATTCACTTGCAATAATTTATGTCTCTATGAGACCATTTATCTCATTCTCCTACGTTGGACGATCACAATCCTGCACGGACGTCATTATTGGCGCCTCTAATGCAACAACATTGCCCTATAGCCACAAGTCTTGTATATATCTACTTACGTGCCCTTTATCACGTGCAACATCAATTGGCAATCGTCCACGATCATTCGGATTTGTGGGGTCCGCACCCATCTCCATCAGCATCTCCACCATCGGACGGTCCCCGTTCGCCGCCGCTCTATGCAAAGCCGTGCGACCGTCGCGGCTCCTAGCGTCCTTGTCCGCACCCGATTCCACCAGCACCCGCGCGCACCTTATATTCCCCTTCTCTGCAGCCACATGCAGAGGAGTCTTCCCCTCCCTATCTCCGCGATCCAACGACCCACATCCCCTCATCATCCTCACGAGCTCCACAACCTCATCCGTCCGATCAAGCGCCGCCGCCACGTGTAGCGCGTCCCATCCCCTACTCGCCCTCGCGTCGTCTGGCTCCACGCGCGCCCCAATCTTCAGCCCGGATTCCAGAAGCAAGTTCAGGATGCTCTCCGGGTCGGCCAACTCGGTGGCGACTCGGAGGAGCGACTCCGATTCCCTCGGCGGCAACTGGGAGAGAATAGACTTTTGCCGTTTGATTATGTTCCTGGCGGCGTCGTAGTCTCCGCGGCCGACGGCGTGGCGGAGGAGAAATGGGCCGACGAAGGCGACCTTGAGCTTGTGGTCTTGGGTCGGCGGCGCATTGGCGGACCGGGAGGCGAACCAGGAGGTTACAGTGACGGACTTGGGGTGGTGGGCCGGGCCGGGAGTGGAGGGGAATTGGGCCGTCTTGATGAGGAAGCGGTCGGAGGGGGAGCGTGGGTAGGCCTCGGGAAGTTGGGCCTGGGGCTTGAGGATGATTTGGAAGGTGGCGTAGGATAAGGGAGGTATGAGTCCGCTGGGAGGGTTGACCATGAACTTGTGGGGTGAAGAGGTTTGGACTTTGAAGGCTACGGGGGAGGTGGCGCACAGAGACCTCAGGCGCACGTTAGCGCGGCACTTGCCGTTGAGAGCAAAGTCTATGCGCACCTCTTGGTCTGAGACTTCCACCAAGCTTTCCATTGTGAGAGAGAGAGAGATTAAGAGTGAAGAGAGTATGAAGTTGAGAGATTAATATGTGGTTTTGCTTAGGAAACTCACGTGAATGTACTGGTCCCAAACGTAAGAATTTGACAAGCTGGTGTTGGGGAAGAGACAAACAGCTGGGTTTTTTTTTTTTTTTTTTTTTTTGGACAATCGTTCCTACTTTTTTAAAAAAAAAAAAAAAAAAAAATTAAATTAAAAGTAGTTGGTGGATGTTATATGTTACTGTATTTTTATATGTAATTAGACGTGTTTTCAGCCACTTAACTGCTTAAGTATGAGCATATAATTTTGGGACAGATGATTTGAGAGGAAATGTTATGCTCATACTTGGTGTTGAATCTCAAATATGGCGCTGCATTTATTTGGACTTCCATTTCTCTTGATGTTTTGCAACGTCCATAGTTAACGTGCACATACGAGCTTAAAATTTCGTTAAGAGCAAAATCATAACAAAAGATGCTAGGCATTTTATTCTCAGATAAACAATAACATTTTGCCAACTATGAAGAACTGTGTGTGCGTGTGTTCTTGTTTTTTGTTTTTTTTTTTTTTTTTTTTTTTTTTTTTTTTTTTGGGACCAAGTGCGTCAAAGATTTAGAGTTTTTGAAGTACTTATTATTAGTTTTTGTGTTTTGCTCGAGGACTAATTATTAGTTCTAAATTCATTATGCTACTCAACATAAAGTTAGCAGAAAGGCCACAAAAAATCCAGTAATGACACCCTACACTTGAGTATTAAAACTCCTTATAAAATCGTCTATTTTATCGCAGTCGATCACAAAAAGATAACTTTACCATTCTATATTTCAGTTTGACTGCAAAGACAATCCAGTTCGTCTTCAAAAATGGGCTTAGACACTCGGCAAATATCCATCCATAAGAGCTTACGATGTGGATATTGATAAGTTTCCGTCATTGGTGTGTCTAAATCTGCTTTTAGTTGCATGTTTTGTCATTAAATTGATGATTTAATGAATGAGTGAGATTATTCGATCATGTTTTACTTTCTTTGACTGAATGAGTGAGATTTGGAAGCTAATTTAACCAATTGCACATAAAATACATTTTCTAATTTCTCTTTTAAAATCCTTTTTAATGTGTTTGAAAAACTTATTAAAAGGTCAAATTTGTCATTTGCTAAAGAGAGACCGTTGAATTCGTCATTCTCAATGGGGTTTGATATTCAAAAAAATTAAAATGTTGGGAGTGATTTACAATAACCTTATATATAATCGTGTAATTTTACAATTTCTCTAAGATTCAAGGACTAAACACCAATTATATTTCGTTCGTTTATGAAGGTTACACAGCTCTGAGAGAGGGGAGGATGGAAATTTTTAGTGATTCTGTGGGCCCTAGTATCAAGAGAACCTGTTAAAACAGCAACTGCTAATATCCACCACTGTCACAAAAACCCACCAATTATCCTCCCCATACACTCCACGTGTCACCCAATTACTACGCCTTTCTAGGAAAAAACCGTACGTCACATGTAACTTTATGCTTACACCTTCCGTCCCTCACGAAGCTCATGTTAATGGCGCGCAGTGTTGAAACTCGAGAGCGACTCACAACAAAGCGCACTCGTAGCTCATTCTGTTCTGCTGCTCTTCTTCACCGCCATTAAATCTCTTAACCATTCTTTTCTCTTTTTTCTGTAATCTCCTTTGTCACCCTCACTGGCGACGAAATGTTCTACTCTCGCCAGCTTCTCGCTCGCAAAGCTCCTCTTGGCCAAATCTGGTAATCGAATTCCAACTCCGTTTGGCTTCTGTACGATTTCCATAGCATAGTGTTTGTTTGCTGTGAATTTCATCCGAGAAAATTTCTTTTGAATTTACGTTATGAATCTAACTCTGTTGTATGATGAATCTCTGCTCGAATTCAACAATGTAGGAGAGCCGCGACGACGCACATGAAGATTAATCGGAGGAAGCTCAACAAGCTTGACATTATCAAGATCTGGTGAGCTTCACAGTTTTCAGGAGCTTAAATTCACACTGGAACTTGCTTAAACTAGTTAAACGTTCTGTTTTGGAATTTTCTTTTACAGTGAGGAGATACTGAATCCGTCGGTTCCTATGGCTCTGAGGCTCTCTGGAATTCTCATGGGTAATTAGATTTGGTTCCTGAGTTTTCTTAAGTAATCTCAGTTTGTTAAGTTTCCGATCAGGCAATTACAGAAACCGTTTCTTTGTGTTCTTCAAATTGCTTTTTCAGGTGGTGTAGTGATTGTTTACGAACAAAAAGTTAAGCTGCTACACGGTAACTAGGAAATTCCTTTCTTCTATTACGTTTGATTTTGAAATCGAGTTTGAATTATCAATTTCTTAAGCTAAATTCTGACGAACTTCTTGAATTGTATACTCTGCATTTCCCGCCAGATGATGTGAATCGCTTTCTGGTAATTTGTTCAACTTCTGAAAAATTATTTTATTTATTTATTTATTGTAATTGTAATTATTTTAAGTTATTTGAATTTTGGTATCGATTCTCAGATTGAAATCAACAATGCATGGAAAGTGAAAGCTTCTCCAGACTCTACTCTGCTTCCGAGAGGAAAATCCCAGGCTAAGTCAGATTCATTTGAGAAGCAATACTGTTTTTAACATTTTCTTTTCGCATTAATTGATTTTAAGTCTGAAGAGCTATCTATCTTTTTGGTGGCGAAATTTCTATGTTGAGAATTTGGTATCTGAATTCCGAGTGTATCATAATGTTTTACAGGAAAGAAGCTGTGACTTTACCTGATAACCAAGATGTTGATTTTGGAGACACTGAGCAGTCCCTTAATTATTCCAACCCCGCTGCCATGGGGTTCCAAGAAACGAACTACTTTGCTATGGTAATAAAATTGAGCACCAGTCTAGAGTAAACAACCCGCACTAGGAAATTACGCGGTGAATCAATTGTGGCAATAATATTAGAAGGTGTTTGATAGAAAGATGCTTCAATGCATCAGCCCTGGCATGGATCAGTCCATACTCACAGTTTTGTTTTGTTTGGTCCTTTTGTTTTCCATAATTTCAAACACAGTTTTGTTGGCATGGCACATATAATTCCGACTTCTATGTATAACAACTTATTATTAAGTTCAATCTTGGTCTTGATGGTCCGGTTAAGTCATTTCTTGCGGTTTAAGCTAATGGACAATCTAAGAGCAAGATAAGTCGCTCAAAGTTAGATAGCTAGCCTGGCAACATGATTTACTATGGTGCAGCGCAAATAACAAATGCCTTGAACGAATAATATCCGATTCCTTCATGTGCATTGCAATTTTATGCATATGCCTCTGTTTGCAGCGACTTGACAGTATAGATGAAGCCTTTATTAATGGCGACGCAAGGGACGAAAACACAAGGGACGGAGATCGATCAGAACACTTCCACCAAGGTTCTCTTTTGTTCATTAATCTTCCTCCTTAATTGGTGGTTTCCATTTATGTTAACTAGAAATCACGTTGCTTCCATCCGCTAACTTATGTCTTTTTTTTTTTTTTTTTAATTACTTCAGCTAAACCCGAAGATATAACGTTATGTGAACCCTTTGATCTGTATCAGGCTAATGCTACTATGTATAATCATTATGAAAGGTGATCGCCTAATCAAGATGGATTATGAAAACAGCTCTTTTTCTTATGCTTTTAACTTGTAAATGTAACCTATATTCGTTTGCAGATTTGATGTTGAAGGTGATGATGCTATGCAGTTCAACTTCACATCAGGAGAGCCTACACATATCCCCACCACTTCTATACCCTCTCCACCTCCTCAACCACAGCCTCAAAGAGGCGGTGATGATCAGGCCTCAAGTCTTTTCATTTATTTTATTACTTGCCTATATATATATATCCCCCCCCCTCCTCTTAGTTCGGCTTCTTTTGTTATAATGTCAATTACATGGACCCTTCTTTCTTGTCAGTAAGCTAGCTAATCTCTACACCCTCCATGCAGCCGATGAGACCCACGATGAAAATCTAGAACCCTGGGGTGATCAGAAGGATGAACGCGAGGAAGTTAGGCAAGTAAGTATTTATATGTTTGCGTGCAATCATATTCTGGGGAAAAAGGAAAATGAAAAGGGCTGTAAAATTAAGTATCCTGGAAAATGTGGATGAAGCAGGCGCTGAAAAGAAGGAAAACGAGAAGAAAACCCACTTGTTTGATGGATGATGAAAATACTGTCATTCCTGCTCATGTATATCAGTCCTGGCTTCAAGATGCATCAAATACTTTACGGAGAAGAAAGGGGAAGGTGCCACCCCATCTCTAAACTCTAAGTGCATTCCATTTTCTATAGTATAGAAAAAATTCAATCACTTATAATCATGGATAAACATAAGCTTAAAACTCTATCTGTCAAATTTAAAAGCTAGAGACTAGCAGCCTTGGGGATCTCTTATACTTTTCGTGGTGCTTGACACTTTGGTTCTTTAAGCAAATATGAATCCCACCATGCATGCATTCAGCCATCACTGATCGTACTCAGGCTTACCGTTAATGTATCTAAATTGTGGAATATGAATTTTAAGCAAGGAACTTTGAAGATGAATATTTGAAAAAACCGTTTGTTAATATCAAAATATTACTTACTACACCTCAGTAATTCTGCAATTCACATAAAGTTCCTGTTCTCAGCTGCAGCGTTCCAGTATAACATCCACTGTGAAGATGGCTAATCTCATGGAACTCCCACCAACTGTACTTATGGATAATTTATTTCATAAATGTAGAGTAGTCTATTATCCTCCTCCTCTAATGGAATTGTTGAGAAAAAGCACCCTACCCCATCGTGACTCACTTCCTGGCAAGTATTACTCGTTTAGAAGACTTTCTCCAAAAATATTTGGGAGACAATTAACTGTATTGTTTTCCTTTATGCAGGGAGGACCTCCCCACCCCCACCTCCAGAAGCATCGGAGTTTCCTCCGCTTGAACAACAAAACTATCCGAATCCAATGGATACTGTAAGACACCCAAAGAATTCTCCTTTGAATTTTCTTTTAGAAAACAATTTAGCTAATGTCTAACAAATTGCAAATTCCAAAGCATTTCGAGGATTTTCTTCGTGGATTTGGCTCCCAGTCACTGAATATGCCTGAAGGGCTGCGGTATGCTGCCAACGATATATCTACCGAACTATTGGCCTCTATGAAAGGTGGAGTTGGGGAAACTTCAACGCACTTCACGGCCACACCAAGAAGTTCTGGTAGTAGCATCTTCATTCATACTTCGCTACGCTTACTTCTTTACAAAGAAGTCTTTTGAGTTAATGATGCATAAAGCAAATGTTTAAAATATTGTTTGCTCCATGTGATTTTACAGGAGATGATATAAGCTCCATCCCAAGCACAGGTTCTGGACATGGAATTTCTTCGAATAATTCAAAAGTGAATGCCGGAAGGTTAGTATATGTATTTATGCAGGTTAACAATGACTTGAAAGGAAAAGATAACAAATTGACAATCACGTTTTCTGCATTGAGGCAATACAGCGAATGTCCAGTCAAGTCTTTGTACCTCTTTTTTTTCCTTCCCGAAAGTCATCTGATTGAAGTTTTGACTGTCAACAGATCTGACAACAAGAGGCCTTATTCTCCATCTAGACAGCGCAGCGGCAACCTTAGACCTGTAGCGGAAGAGAACTCATTGCACTACATATATCCAAATTATCCTACCACAAACATAGATCCAAACTTCTACTTAGCAAGCGTAGATGAGAATAATGGCCTGACACCAGATCAAGGTATATGACCTAACAATCCTTCTATCGTCGCTTAAACGGAAGTGTGGATTCGATTTCATTACCTTCTTTCCTCCTTGACAGAACTACTTGTGGAGACTGGTCCTACGCAAACCCAACTGCCAGTCATCACTCAACCAGTTGACCATATAACCGACTCTATAAAAATGTATGGTTTTTGAAGCCTATTCATCCTTTTTGGTCCCCAAAAACAAACTCCCAACTTTCTTTCACTAACATGCTTAAAGGCAATTGAAGGCACACTTTGATACTCCTGGAGCCCCTCAAGTGGAGTCCCTGAACAATCTAGCGATTGGAATGACCCGCAAAGGAGCCGCTCAGCTCTTCTTTCAAACTTGCGGTACCTATCCATTCATGATATTTTCCCTGCATAGTGCTTTCACCATCTTAACTTCAATCAATTCTTAACTAACTAGAAACTTAAGATAAATGGCAAAATGAATGTCTGCAGTTTTGGCTACTCGCGACGCTCTAAGGGTTGAACAAAAGGTGCCATACGGGCAGATTCTCATTTCTAGAGGAGCAAAAATGTGATCAAGGTGAGATAATTTTAAAAAGACGCTTAGAGTTGTATTCAGAGTTGCCTCTGTTACAGATAATATCTTATATGACGGTTATCAAACTGAAACACTGATTTTTATAGTAGGAGTAGTTGCATAACTCGTTTGAATGGGGAATTTTAAGTAATTCTCCTTGGGTTTTGAACAGAAAGGAGATTTAAATAGTCACTTCCACTATATTCTTCTCAACAGCCCCAATCATACCTCTAAAATTTCTTGGGCAATCAGAAGTTACTTTCCCTTAATTCTGCATGTTGCTAGCATTATTCTTATCACAGCATATATAATTTTCTACCTCTACACATGCAATATATATGTGGCAAATGAACTCTTATCTGTCAAATTTAAACGTCTCTATATTAGCTTTGCTTGAAATGATACTACTTTCTATATTATTCGAGGAAAATTTTTTGAATAAATAAATCAGTAGCAAAGGTTATGCAAATTAAACTGCCAAATACTTGATATCATTCATGTTAAGCTAGGCAGGGAAGTAGATAAAATGAAGGGAATAAAGTTGGAATTGGTATCTAACATGAATGAAAAAGGTTTAACTATGAGCAAATTTCTGTGTGTGTGTGTGGGGAAAAATCCAGACTAAACATGTTACAAATTATCATTTATAACGGCCCAATCTTATCCAAGATACCAAATTAGAGATCCCAACTCTTTGGAAGATCTCTTGTTATGTACTTAAGCAAAATAAATAAAAAAATAAATAAATAAAAATAAACCCGTGAACATGAATTAAAAGCTGCATTATGGATTTCAAAGCTTTGTAACTTCAACGAACCATAACTGGAGACGACAGGTAGAAGCCACCGGGGATTAGTTGAAAGATTTGGTGGTTACACCTTGTTTTGCACTCCTTAACAACTCACAATTCCACATGTATTAACTATTTAATAATACGATTCTGTAGATGCATGCACATGCTTTCACGGTTCTTAAATTAAATGAGGCTTTTACTTTAATTCCCAATGGTACCATGTCTCTAATTTGACTCACTATCTATTTAATAGTTTAAAATCCATTTGAAGTCTCCTAATGCATATTTGGTAAGTTAGTTCCTGTGTTCCAAAATCCAAAACAAAAACGCAAAACGCACACAGATCTCACTTGTGACTGGACCTGCGGACCACACTCAAATAACTGATAAATACAATATCATTTCAGTTTCTTTTTCCTTAATCCTTGTGCGTTTTTGGTATTTTCTTTACTTAATATAAATACTAAACTAAATACATTACTAAACAAATGTATTTGCCCTCATCTTACAAATATATGATCTGTTTAGTTTATTGACTTTTTGATTCATGACTTATTTGATTCATATGTGAACTAAACGAGTCCGTATTTTTTTATGAACTTAATATATTGACTACTAATTAACATATGAAAAATGCAAAGAATTATAGTTATCTGATCCAGTTAGATATGTTTTAGTCATTAGACTATGTAGGCAAGTAAAATGCATAGCCAAAAAAGGCCATTGATTTTATCTTCCCCTTCTTTTTCCCTCAAGAAAATCTTCTTTCCTTTTTATTATCATATTTGCTTTCATAGTTTTTTATTCTTATTTTAGAACAATGACTTAACTCACCTACTTTATTAGGCTCCCTTATTTTTCTATATATTTTAATGACCTTTCTAAACAACCCTACCCAGTTTACTTATTGAAACCACCACCATCTCTCTGTTTCCCTCTCATCTCCCATAGTTTTCTTTTCTCCTTTCCTTCTCTCTCTCTCTCTCTCTCTCTCTCTCGGTCAATGTGGTCGCCATGGCTAGTGAGATCACCAAGCAGAGCTCCAAGACCAAAATCAAAAAACCCAACAAGCTTCTCTTGCTCATCCTTTAAGGACATCCAATCTCTCCTCCAAGAAGAACAACCCGAACCCGAATCCGATTTCGGTCTCCTAAGCCCCAGACGGGTCTCCATTTTCCACCGGGTCCGGATCTCCAACTCGATCCTTCTCTTCTGGACGGCGGCCCACAATCGAGGTCCGGCCCACCACTCCCCGACCCTCCCCGACGGCGACCAGAGGGTGGTAATCTTCTACACCAGCCTCCGCGTGGTCCGCCAGACCTTCGAGGACTGCAGGGCCGTCCAATCCATCCTACGGGGGTTCCGAGTCCCGATTGACGAACGAGACGTGTCGATGGACGCGCAGTCCCTGGACGAGCTGCAGGGGATCATTGGGTGCAAGAATCTGAGCCTTCCGATGGTCTTCATCGGCGGGAGGTGCGTGGGTGGGGCCGAGGAGATCGGGCGGCTTCACGAGTGTGGGGAGCTGAAGAGGCTGATTCAAGGGCTGCCTGTGGTGGACCCCAGGGGATGCGATTGCTGTGGAGGGCTCAGATTCGTTGTGTGCGATGAGTGTGATGGGAGCCACAAGGTGTATATGGACAAGCGTGGATTTAGGACTTGCGTGGCGTGCAACGAGAACGGTCTAATTAGGTGCCCTTCTTGTTCTACCGCCCGATTTAGGCACAAACAAACGTAGGAAAGAAACACAAATTGCGCAGGGGAAAAAGGGAAATTCTTTTGTTTTTTCTTTTTTTCTCGTTTGGATATTTACATGGTTGCTTCTTTTCGTTTATTTTTTTTCAAGGGTTAGTTCAGGAATTATGAAAAGTTAATTGTTAAATGGGTTATAGTATTTAGACATCTCCTTAAAAAAAAAAAAAAAAAATAGTATTTAGACATCATTTAGCATTTTAGAAGTCCTTTGATTCGTACTTCATTTATTTATTTTGTTTTTTTCTCGTAAATTTATTTATTTTATTTGCTAAATATATTTTATTTCTTAATTTCATTTTATGAGTCGGTCTGATTTAACGGTAAGTTCACACCCACATTTCTTCAAGGTTCTACGATCGAGTTTTATCACGGACAAAAAACTGCGAATTGACTCTTGATTTAATAAAAAGGGAAAAAATATCCCATTAATCCATTAAAAAATAATAATATAAGCAATATCCTGGTATGCCATCTTATTACTTATTTTTACTGACAGTATAATGTTAGGGACATTAATTAAATTTTATAAATCTCAATTTTTATAACATTAATTAATATAATATTGAAATGAAATAAGATGGTTAATTAAGGGCATGTTCTTTTGTCTATAAAACTCAAAAAAAGATAACTTAGGGTCTGTTTAGTTCGCTGATTCGAGTTTTTAATTTGAGTTGAGAATTGATTTTATGTGAGAGCTTTTTACTGTAGCAAAAAAGTTAGATGTGATTGTTTGTGAGAGCTTTTTACTGTAATAAAACTCGAATTCTAAACTCGAATAAACGAAATGAACGAGGTGTTAAATTTTAACTTTATTCAAGTTCACGTTCTTTTAAGTTTTAATTTTATTCAATTTTACTCAGTTTTATTTAAGTTCTAACTTCAACTCAAGTTATAATTCAAATTAAATTTAAAAACTACACTCAAATTACACTCTAAAAGAACAACCGTTAAAGTCATGTAGAACGCAAAATCCAAAATAATTTTTGGTATTCAAGTGGGCAGCTTCGAGTCCATTTCCACAAAACTTACCAACCAATACAAATGAATCTCAATCAACTATAAAGACAGTAATATCAGAATTTGATGCTATGAACAGAAGGGTACACACAAGGAAAATCCGTTGAATTAATATATCGATTAATGGTCGATGCATTTGAGCAACTCTTTAAAGTCTACTACATTTTGCTTATGCTACATGTAAATCTAGCAAAAGGTATCGACTTCAACCACAATTTCCCAACAAGAACAATCAACACCCTAAACCATGTCAATAAAGTTGCTTTAGCCGTATTTTGGGCTTTTAATTAAGTTGTTTTCTCAAAAAAAAAAAAACACAGTAAATCACGTCATTTAATACAAAATGTAAAATTTTCTGGAAACTGTACGAAGATAAGAGGCTGACAAGAAAATGGGCTACTACCACAGTAAACCATGTAGATTCCCCTTCCAAATTATTATTATTATTATTATTATTTTTGCTAAAATATCCGAATTACAATATAACTTAAAAAATTACACGAGTGAAAAATAATTAAAGAATTCCTTACATTTTTAAGTATGGGTACAACCCAAATTGGTGGTCGTTTAACCATCCTCGAAAAAGTAGTACGGTCTATATTATAATGGAGTTCAAAACTTCCACTTTCGATATTGTATATTCCCAGATCAGAACCCTTGCTCAAATTAACACTAATATCATGATGACCAAAATATATGCAGTTTGGTTGGCAACCATTGGAATCACTAGAATCATACTAGCTGAAACATTCGATATACTTTTATTGTCAAAGCCAACAAACAATTACATCTAACTTTTTACTACAGTAAAAAGCTCTTTGGGCAAATCTTTGATCTCAACCCCCTACTTGTCACCAACAAACAATGCAGCACCATTTGGGCTTTTAATCTCAACCCACTTTCCCTCGTCAAAATCCATTCTGTAAACTCTGAACATTGATGTGGAACGATTTAGATTGTCGTCTATTGAAATAAACCGTTAAACTAGCATGAGCTCTCCACACGATGCTACAAGATATCTTCTATTACATGTGAAAACTGGAAAATTGGGTGTAATGTGCTTTATAGTGGAAGGGTCTTGTTGAGTCATGTGGGCCATTTTGGACTTTCTTCTTATGGTTTGAGCTTTGATTGGCTTAGTTGGGCTTTATGTTTGAATTAGTTATTTTTGAAAGTGTCAAAGAAACGTGTACAACTTATATTGAGTTGTTTGGGTGGATAAGGCTCTGAGGATTTCATGGAGAAGATCAAGCTTGTGCTGCTATTTTGATTTTTAATAGGATTGTTGTTTGTGTAGATAAGGCTCTGAAGATTTCGTGGAGAAGATCAAGCTTGTGCTGCTATCTTGATTTTTAACAGGATTTGAAATTGAAACAAATATCTGATTATAGATTTTGTTTTAGTTTGATAAGAGGTTTATTCAAAATCAAGATTCACCCTTAAAGATGGATTGGATTGGCCGAAGATCAAGATATTATCCTTAAAGAGATTGGAGGCCGAGATAACAAAAATTTTCATAAAACTTTAAGATAATTAATCTCATTAATTTATAAGAAAGGGAATAGCAATTGGAATAAAATACCTTGTAGCCGACTTTTGAATTTTGATTTTAACTTTGACCACTCAGAATTCTGATTCAAGAGAGTATTGTGTTTTTGAACCCAAAGTCTTTATAAAAGCTTGATTCCACGTGTATCATAGTATGGACCTAAAACTTGAAAAAAAAAGGTGTGCACAAGTTGAAGAGTGAGAACATTCATTGATTTTGATCTTTGAGAGATGATTTTGTGAGCTTTTTTTGAAGGCGTTTTGAAGATTCAGTGGTGCTTGCCAAGCTAGCCACTTAGGATGTTAGAAAAATTGTCGATAGTCAAGAGGGAAGTCTTGAGTTGGTTAAGTCCGATTGGTGTCTCCACTTTTTACCTATTAGTGGATTGCTTGATGCTCTTAATGGCGTGGCCCCCTGGATGTAAGTCGGTTTGATGTGGCACGTTTAATCATTGTGTGGTATTTACTTTGCTTTTGTGTTTTGCTTTGAATCCTTAATCATTTTATAAGAAAACACAAGAAAAACATAAATTAATTCTAACAATTGGTATCGGAACGGGTCACAAACTAAGTTTAAATGAGATCTTGGCATAACCGGTTGATGCTTGTTTAAATAATGTATTATTTAAATGAAGGAGGTTCCGTGTCAAAGCGACCACTCTTGGATGAATCAATTATTCGTATTGGAAGGCCGAATGAAAGCTTTCATTAAAGCCATTGATGAACGAGCTTGGAGATCGATATTGATAGGATGGGACCTATATCCAACAACAATAAAATTAAAATTAACAAAGTCACTTTGAAACCCGGAAATTAAGTGGTCGATTAATGAAGATCGTTACTCCAATTAAACTTGAAAGCACTCAATGCAATTTTTAATTATAGATATGAATCAGTTCAAATTGATTTCTACATGCGAATCAGCCAAAGAGGCATGAGAGATACTTCAAGTTGCTCATGAAGGTACTGCTGCTGTAAAGATCTCTAAACTTCAAATTCTTACCACCAGGTTTGAATAACTAAAAATGCATGAGGATGAGTGTATTGTTGATTTTAATTCAAAATTATGTGACATTGCTAATGAATCTTTTGCTCTTGGAGAGAAGTATTCAGATGCAAAACTTGTAAGAACGACTCTCAGATCACTACCTGAGAGATTTGCATACAAGGTTGCCGCTATAGAAGAGGCTAAGGATGTTGACTCAATGAAACTTGATGAACTCATGGGTTCGCTTCGTACTTTCGAATTGAAATTTAAGAAGGACAAGAAGGAGAATGGAATGGCTTTTCGATCTGGAGTAGAATCACAGAGCAATCAAGAGGAATCTGAAGATGAAGGAGAACTAGAAGAATCTCTGGCACGCCTCACAAAAAACTTCAAGAAGATTTTGAAGAAGATGAAAAAGAAGGGAAATTTCAAAGATTTCTCTAAGACTGGGAAACAGAGATTTAATTCTCAGGGTTCAAAACAAACTGACTCAGATAAGAAGGGAAGAGGAATTCAATGCAGAGAGTGTGATGGATATGGTCATATACAAGCGGAGTGTGCAAACACCTTGAAGAAAAAAAGAAGAATAAGGCCATGAAGTCCACATGGAGGGATGATGAAAGTTCCAATGCAAGTCAAGATGAGGATGAAGAGCACAACAATAATTTTGTTGCATTCAACGTGACTACAATCCTTTCACACGGAAAACTCCACCAAATAGGATGCATCATGCGTGATTAATAATGTTTGAGGTAAATTCTCACAATAAGCATGAAGGATGTTTCTCATAATCTCTTTCTTATACTTATATGGGACTACTTATACAAGATTAGAGGAGGAAGACATTGATATTGAAGAGGTCCAGAAAGCTTATGAAAAAATGTATTCCAAGTGGACAGTGGTTTGCAAGGTCAATATTTCCTTAGAAGAACAAGTTAAAAGCCTTAACAAGGAAAAGGAAGAACTCCAGGCCATAGTGACCAAATACGAGTTTGAGGCTGCAAAGAATAAAAGGGATCTTGCAGGAACAAGACTGGAGTTAGAGCGAACTCAAAGAAACCTAAGGTTGTTTTGAAATTGACGAATTGTCGACTAAATTGGACCATCTCTTATCTCAACAAAGAACAAGTAGTGATCACACTGGTCTTGGTTACATTGGTGAGAGTTCTGGTAGAAAATTGGCATTTGTAATGGCCACAAACAAGTCGGATGTCGAATACCATGAGCGTAATACTAAGGAACGACCTTATGAAATCATCAAAATTCATTGCTACAAAACGCATAGCGTAAATTTTTGTTCCTATCTGTCATTATTGCCACATACATGGACACATAAGACCTAGGTGTTATAAGTATCAAAATGCCTTGAATAGAGGAATGCGGTTTTATCCACCTAATGATAGAAAAAACAAGAAAAATTTGGGTTAGAAAATTTTATGCACCAGTCAAATGGCACAACTTTTTTTTCTCATTTTATTTGCTAATCTAAAATTGGCCTCTCTTCCTCTTTTGTTTGTTGATCCTCCGGTTTGATATGTTCTTGATTTGTAATTTTTTTTGTTCCAATAGTTTATGTTCTATTTTGGACTTTGGCTTTTTGTTTGCCAAACTTAGGGGAGAATAATGTGTTTCTTAAATAATTTAATTAGTTAGTAATTTTCTTGAACACTTTCTTTGCTTTGAGTACTCTTGGGTATAGTTGTGTAACTTTGCCAAACTAAGCCAAAGGGGGAGATTGTTGAGTCATGTGGGCCATTTTGGACTTTCTTCTTATGATTTGGGCTTTGATTGGCTTAGTTGGGCTTTATGTTTGAATTAGTTATTTTTGAAAGTGTCAAAGAAACGTGTACAACTTATATTGAGTTGTTTGGGTGGATAATGCTCTGAGGATTTCGTGGAGAAGACCAAGCTTGTGCTGCTATTTTGATTTTTAACAGGATTGTTGTTTGGATAGATAAGGCTCTGAGGATTTCGTGGAGAAGATCAAGCTTGTGCTGCTATCTTGATTTTTAACAGATTTGAAATTGAAACAAATATCGATTATAGATTTTGTTTTAGTTTGATAAGAGGTTTATTCAAAATCGTATTCTCCGATGGATTGGCTGTGAAGATCAAGATATTATCCTTAAAAAGATTGGAGGATAACACTGCTCCATTCTAAATGGGAATAAAGGAAATAATTAAAGATTCGAATAATTAAATTCATTATGAATTATTACTTTTGATTTTAATTTTGAGTATCATAACACTTATATACAATGTTTATCTATAAAATAATCAAGGATTTTATTTTGATATTCATAAAATATTCATTAATTCGGAAATGATGAAACCGTGGTATTTTATTAAATAAATAATAAATATCCTTTTAAGTACATATCATAGTATGGACCTCTCAACAAAGGGAATAGCAAAAGCAGAAGGCGGTGTGCACAAGTTGAAGAGAGTGAGAGCATTCATTGATTTTTATCTTTGAGAGATGATTTTGTGAGCTTTCGGGAAGGCGTTTTGAATTGAAAGAAAAGAACAGTGGTGCTCCATCCAAGCTAGCCACTTAGGATGTTAGACACAAACCGGTGTCGATAGTCAAGAGGGAGTCTTGAGTTGGTTAAGTTCGATTGGTGTCTGTAACTTTTTACCTATTAGTGGATTGCTTGATGCCTGGGCGTGGCCCCGTGGATGTAAGTCGGTTTGACTGAACCACGTTTAATCATTGTGTGGTATTTACTTTGTTTTTGTGTTTTGCTTTGGTAATCCTTAATCATTTTATAAGAAAACACAGTAAAAGCACATAACCGGTTCTAACAGGTCTGCTGTATTGAAAGATATAAATTCACCTTGAAAACCCAAAGCATAAGTCTTATTCTTGTAATGTACAATGTCGTCAAAGTACTTACAATTAGCAACTTTGGTCCATGTGGTGTTTTTGTTATATCTAAAGAAAGTTATTTCACAATCTTCACGGAACGTCACAATAATGGTGCAGTTGTCGGGATTTTTTAGCGGATCGGTTGTAATTAGTGTTGGTGAAAAACACATTCTTACACCCATGCAACTAGAAAAATAAATTGAAACAAAAATAACAGAAAAAATAGAGAAAATAAATTAATTTCTGTTGGAGGTTAACTTATTCATAGTTAGATAGTTAGCAACTACACTTTTTTTTTTTTTTTGTTTATGTTTACACTTTCTTAAATGAGGAGGGGATATGAGAGGGAAACATATCCAATGCATTGCCGATAGGTCATAGTGTTGGGGAGACACCACATGCGAAATTATTTAAACACACTTTAAAAGTTTAACTTGACTCAAAAATTAACCTATTAGGTCTTAGGTACTTCTATGTATATAACCTACTTCACATTTTCATCCACTTTTCATGTGGGACAACACACACATGCACTTTTCTCAACAATCTCCCCCTCATGTGTGTGTTTACCGAACTCCCTCTCGAATTAAAGTTTTAAGTAGCCGGTACATCCAAGCATCACACTTCAAACGAGAGCCAACTCAAACATGGGAAAGAGAGTCGAAACCATGCAAGTCCACCAAATGCTCCACCATCCGCGCACTTGCGAGATTACCAACTCTCCACAAGAGGCAACGTGAAAACCGTAACTGAGTGTGATCGCTTGATCTATACGAACCATCGGCTCTGATACCACTTGTTAGGGAGACACCACATGCGAAATTGACCCAACACACTTCGGGAGCCCAACTTGACCCAAAAGTTAACCTATTAGGTCTTAGGTCCTTCTATGTATATAAACCACATCACATTCTCATTCACTTTTCATGTGAGACAACACGCATGTAATTTTCTCAACAAATAGTAATAAAGGGTAACCACACAAATGTCTTCTTTACATTAAACATATCTTGATAAATGTTATATAATAAATTATTTTTCATTTACTTTCAAAAAATATTGGGTTTTTTTTTCATTTTAAAAGAATTTTCGATGTGAGAGGAGTAGTTAATTAACAATTTAGGTCAGGTTAGGCGTGTACAGATTGATGCATGCATGCTTATTGTTTAGGTATATTCTAATTTTCTTTTGCAGCAAGTTCGTTATTCATCTCTGCATGGCCATGGCTGATGTATATCTGTGGTGCTAATGTTTTCGTATAAGCAATTTCATCTCTTTTTCTTTCTTACAGTTCATGATTCCTTATTGGGAGTACAAGCTTTGTTGTAGATGATTTTGTTTTCCATTTATTATATGAGAGCAGGAAAAATTGAAGGAAGAAGAAGCAATCGAATTTTGATATTTTTCAGGAAAGATATCTTGAGTCATGATGAAATCTTAAAATACCATTTACTATGGTTGGAAAAGAACCTTCCACTAAATAGAAAGAAAGAATGAATGTGAAAAAAAGAAAAATGACTTTATAAAAAGCAAAAAACAGAAACAAGTGAAATGCATAACCTTTAAAAAATGATATGGAATAGTCACTGAAAGGTGAAAATTAGGGTTTGTTATAAATATCAAAATAGTTGTAGTTTATAATTTATAATTTGCCAATGTAAAATGTGTGGTCAATATATATAGAGAGAAGAAATAATTTCTTTTATGTATAAAATTGAATTACATATTTAAGTCTGTTCTTGTTTGTCATTTTATATAAGGGACCTTTTTCTAATAAAAAATTAATTGATTTAAAGTAAGGTAAAGTAAAAAGGGTGTAAATAAAACCACCATTTAATTTATTTATTTTTAATAAAGTATACTTCATTAGGAAAGGCAAAAAGGACACTGCAAATCAAACCTACCAGCAAAAAAAACGATAACAAACTGATAGTGGAACACTCACAACGCCAACCTAACGTCTAACAAGAACAAATTACCTATTGGGGGCGTAGCACAGCTAATACAGAAGCTGGAACAAAAGAAACTCCAATGAGATCAAAACATATTACTACTGTGACATTTATTTTAATGGTTTTGTTTGATTTAGGATTATAATTTTTAATTCTGCTATAATATTTTTTCACAAAAAATTTGAATTTTAAAAATTAAAATTATAAACCATGGTTTTAAACTCATGAACTAAACGTCACTTAAGTCTCAAAACACTAAGCGGCCACCACGTTGTGAGCCAATACCTTATTCTTCTGGCCCCTCCAGGAACCAAAGAGGAATAAGTTGGAGGAGGTGATGTACATCACTAAAATTCACTAATTGACTACTTGAGAATCCAAATTACACAGCTGGAACGTCTTAGTGAAATATTCTTGGAAGACGTCGGCAAGTTGGTCGAGTAGTCTGCGAAATATAATTTTTTATTTTTACTCAGAAATCCCCGAACTCACTTCGTGCTGAAAATTGGAGCCACAATGAATAAAATCATAACATTGTCCGGAAATGTGAGCTTTTAAGTTCCAATGATCGAAAGAGTAGTAGGAAATATTCCTCGTTCTAAATTGCTAGGTAACATTTGCTTAGAGACCGAGAATAAGTGAAGTGGAAAATCTATATATGTGAGAAAAATTTAAAGGAGAAAAAAATAAATGGGAGATTTTTTAAGAGAGAATATAATATTTCCAAAATTAGCAATATTAAGAAATGGTTTACATGAATACTATAAATGAACTAGAGAAAAAAAAAATGAAAATTTTCCTTTTAAATATGAAGAAGGAAGAAAGCATGGTCCAAATACCGGTTTGGCGGTTCCATATGAAATATGCACACAAAGGAAGGATAGCTCATTAATTCCTCAGGCCTGACACTCTCCTCTCTTGCACCCATCTTTCCTCCATTAAAAACTTTGTGCTGTGCCACAAATTGAAATTACTTCAAAATCATCTTCTTTTTTTTTTTTTTTTTTTTTTTTTTTTAAGAAACCAAATCTTAAAATTTGAATCTTCGGAGAAACAAATTGCTATTAGGTTTGGAACATTCAAACAAACAAAGGAATCATTCGCGATAATTAACCACACCGCATTTGCAACGAAACATGGAGAAGCACAACCATAATATAACCAAAGAATAACTAACCCTAACCTAGACAAAACTATAAAAAGATTTAGATCTGGTTTTCAAAATCAGTGGGCCTGGATAGTTTGCTGCTTCATTTGTTTCAGATCGAGGAATGGCTTGTTGGATAAAAAAAATAAAGTGATAAATAACCTTTGTTTTTTGTAAATGCAGTTTTTATAAAGTTTGTAAAACTAGCTATATTCAACTATTTTTTAAAGATCAAAAATCAGTTTTGGCCTGGATAAATATTTTATTGTTTTTAAAAATCAGTGGGCCTGGATAAATTTAATGTTTATGCCTATTTAATCACTAGCATGCTTCATGACAATTTTAATTTCAGATCATCTGCGTGTTTTATTCACTGGCGCTTGTTTCGGACAACGATTACAAGCATAATGTTGTTGGATATTTGGATTATTTTATCAAGCGAAAGTGATAAATAACCTTTGATCTTTTTTTTTTTTGAACTTATATATATGTTTTGTAAATGCAGTTTTTTATAAAGTTTGTAAAACTAGCTATATTCAACTAATATGGTTTTAAAGAGGGTGATTGTATTATATTTAATAATGTGTTTTGGAATTATCTCATTATTGTACAAAATAAAGTCTTTTGATCATATGACGAACTTCTGAAAAGAGTTGTGTTTGAAAAATTATTACATCATATTGACTATACGGATGAATCTTTATTTTTTTTTCTATATTTTATTGTTGTTTAAAGTGAATTTGACACGTATGACAATGATGAGATTTGTTGATATGGTTATCGAAATTTAATGTATTATGTTTTTGAAACTATTTAATCACTATGATATAATCTGCTGGGATTATATGATTAGGACCTCATATCAAATTTAACTATTAAGTATGGCGTAAAAAATAAAGAAAAAAAACTGTTGAGTATGGCTCTGTATATTGGTCTAATGCTACTATATTCTAACTTATAGCTATATAAGTGATTCTTCTACTATTATTTTATTCCATGCATTTTAACATCGTAAAACGATTTGTTGCCTTACTTTGTTTAGTGTTTACTGATTAGAAGCGTTTCTGATTTGACTAATGGCTTTGAATATCGTATTGAATTCTGACTTCAAAATTTTGTTTTACCTTGTGCTTTATTATTGAAAATTATTTTATTGAAACTTACTATCTACCTATATATATATTTGATCGAATAACTAATAAAAACAAAAACCTATTGGTTACTTACTGAGCTATTGAGCTCACCCTCTTTAATTTTACTCCAAAATCCTGAAAGCAATTAGTAATTTAGTGGATAATAATGAGAGATTAAAGCTGAACGGTATTTCACCGGTGATTGGGTCAATTATCGGATCTACCAACATATTGAGTAATATTATATATAATTTTTTTTTTGGGATAAAAATATTATATGTAATTGAAGCGTTAATATTGGATGTTTACCATATTATATGTAATTTGGAGATTACTTGAGCTATATTTTCTATTTTCATTTTGACATTACATGTTTAGCCAATGTTTATAAATAGGAGTCAAACCAACCAAACCGACTTAGCCAAATCAAACCGAAATACAAATATAATCGAACCAATTAATAATAGGTTCGGTTTGATCTGAATTTCCAAAGAAACCAGTTGTGTTGATTTGGAGCCAAACCAATTCTATTTTGGAAAATTATATGTATATATTCTATATATTTATTAGAATATAATTAGCTAGTTTATTATAACTTATTATGTTTCAATGTTTTATTATAATCTAATTTGTAGGTTTTTTTTTTGTCTTATAGATTTGAATATTTTATTTTTGTAATGTATGATTAGTTTGTAAGTTTTGATTTTTTTTTTTTTTTTTTTTTTTTTATGATTTGGATAATTACTTCTTGAGTTACTAGTTATTTATGATTAGGAAATAAATGGATGTTTATTATAGTAGAGTTTTGGTCCTAATTATAGTTGAGAATATATTCATAAATATTAGTTAAACTTATTTTTTTTAAAAAAAAAAAAAAATTAACCAAACCGATTAGTTTGGTTCAGTTTCAAAATTTCGAAACTAATTTTTAGTTGGTTTTGGTTTGCATTTGACTTACAATAAGTGGTTCGATGTGGTTATAAATCCCGTGGCATCACATCTTCGAATTTGGGGCTTTAGAGTCCCCAAAACAACCCCATTGACTTGAAACTTATATTTTTATTTTATTTATTTATTTTGGTGGATAATAGGATAAGTGACTTGAATGTAAAGTAATAAGCTTGACTAACATTACAATTAAGCTCCGCCAGCCAAAGAAATTTTCAATACTTCACTTTCTATCACTCATTTTGGGTTTCTTTTACGTCTGTTCACTAATTTTTGGGGCTCAAACTAATGGTTACTAATCAGAACTGCTTGAAAAGTACATTTACCTATTTGTTTTCTAATTTCTCCAATCAATTCAACCTAGCTGATTTCCCTTAAAATAGGTACGCAAAAGTCTCACCAGATAGGTAATTAATTAAAATTATCCCTAATCACTGGAGCCAAGGCCATGCCAAGGGCATAAATGACAAAATAATAACCACCACATGACTTTTCTTCTATTTGAAGATGAGTGCCTTTGCGTAGGAGCAAAACTATCATGTGCTTCTTCAATTACAATAGTATGCCTTTAATTGAACCATGAATTTGAATCTATTGGAATATAAGAAAACGACGTCATGTTGCATTTATTTCAACCATCGTTTGCATAGAAATCTATGGATGACGAAGACTTTGCAAGCGACAACAAAAACAAATAAAAGGCCTAAAAGTCTGCCCACAGACACATCAATTTTGGTGCCCTTCTGCTGTGACTCTTCGTCTTTTTTTTTTTTATTATTACTAGGCTTAAATAGCCACCTCAAATTGGGTTTTCTATCCTTTTCACAGTGGAGTCTTTTGCAGTATAAAAATTGTAAAATCATGTATGCAAATATTTCAATCTGTCTTATTTTATTGGCGGTGAAATGGATTGAAGGGATCATCCTTTAATTGACAGTCAAGAAACTAATACCCTAATAAGAAAGTTGCTTTGTAAGGGCTCTTTTAAACCTGGTACGATGTGCTTAATTAGGTGGTAATTATGTTAGGAATTTTATTCTTGTTGGCAACCTTGTATTTAAATTAATTTAATCATTTGTTGCTGTCTTTAACCTGATTTTTTTTTTTTTGTAGAGAATCTTGCAATTTAAAAGTTACATATGTGTGTGATATCTCTTCAATATTCGGGGTTTGAATTCAGGATATTTGTGCTGATTTTGTGTGATAAAGTTTAAGATTTTTGAATCTTAAATTTATCTTTTTTAAGTTGTGAGATTATCTTGAGCTCGGATTTTGTGAATTTATTTAATTAAATGGTTAATCTACTTCATTCATTCATAGATGATTACTCACGTTATATGTATCTCTACTTGCTTCATAACAAGAACGAAGCGTTGAGTCTAGACTCATTAAATGGTTAATCTTTGCTAAGTTTCTTATTGACTAAAAATGGTTCAAAGAAGAAACCTTTTTTTTATGTGGTTAATTTTGCAGGTCTTTGCATATCCAATTCGGATCTAATTTGAATTTAAATTGAATTTGAATTTAAACTAATAGATACATTAGTCTGTGTTGAGTGTGTCAACATTGCAGTTCCAGGTACTTTGTTCAGACGACAAGACCAGAAAATGAGTTGTTAGTGTCATCGATTTCGTCCAAAGAAATCATACTTGATATTCAGCCTTCCACTTCAAGTTCATTCACAACATGTTGTTTGTTGTTGAACAATGATTCTGAAAACAGCTGAAATTTCGAGAAGATTTAACTCTGAATATTTTCAGCAACTGAAATTCAAATTTGTGGAGATCACGATTAGATCGCAACCTATATCTAGTGGAGAGATTCTAGACTTTTCTCATATTTAGGAGATTCATTATTTAAAGAGAACCTCGTGTAGTTCTCACGGTACATACTTAAGTTGAGAACTTGAGAGTCTAATGAGAGAAAATTTGAGTGTTCTCATCTGATAGTAATCCTTATGTGCCAAGTACTGATTCCAACCGCTGACATATGTTTTTAATGCTTTTTTGAATAAGTGATTTGTATTTGTCTTAAATGGCATGCTCACCTCAAGAGAACTAGAGGTATTTGTAATCAAATCAAACTTGAGGTTTAAGAAAAATAGATAAACAGATTAACAACAGTTAACAACAGTCATAAGATGTCGTTTTAGACTATTAATAGCATTCATAAAATAGTGGCGTTTCTCAATTTATAAATTTATATAGGCTCTTTCTATGGCCCAGCACTATTTTTTTTTTTTTTTTTTTTTTTTGGAATATGTTCCCCACTAATAATCAACACACGGTGTCGCAATGTTAACCGGTTATCGCAGGTTTGTATAAAACTTTTTTACCTTGGCACGTTTTTGAATGGTTAAGGGAGATTTAATTTATAGATTTAGAATCATGATTTAAAATTATTTTTGTTTTATGTGTATTTTTTGTGAGAAAAATATTATAAAAAATTATAAATTATGATTCAGAATTAAAAATAAATATAAGAAACAAAGTCTCATAAGTTTTGCATTTATAATATATTCCTGGGGAGGACATTTTCTTCATATGGGGGAAGGAATCTATTTTTTTTAATTCTTTTATGGAAACTGTTATGAGGGCAGAATAGTAAAGTTATATTATGAATTGTTAAAAAATTAATATATGTCATATAGCGTAAAATTCTCGTCGTGGTCGTAACCGCTAATAATCTGTGAAGCAAGTGGTTTTTTTTGTGAAGGTTGAAGCAAGTCGTTTTTAAAGCTCTGTCATGCTTTTTGTTTTGTTTTTTGTTTTTTTAATAAGGACATGTGTTCCTGCGTGAATATGTATTTTGGAGTCCTCATGGCATGCAAATGCATGAATATTTGTCTAGAGGAGCTGCCATCATGGCATGCAATGAGAGAATTTTTATCATGCAATGAGAGAGCTGCCATCATGGAGAACGTAACCAACAAAGCTTGCCCCTTCTTTTTCATCTTTTTCCTTTCTTTTTCTGCTGAAAAAACCCAGCCAAAATTACTCAAAAATTCAGAATCATTGACAGCGATTTCTGTTTTATTTTCGACAAAAAAATTGCAAAATTTAAGAGCATTGGAAATTTTTAAAAAAAAAATGAGAAAACTCACATGCCGATGAACACGAACTCAATCGAAGGTGAAATTCCTCTAAGCCTCTGTCTCTGCCGTGTAGTCTTTTTTTTTTTTTTTTTTTTTTTTTTTGGGGTTGCGCAAACAAGTTCTCTGCCGTGTAGTCTTCGGAGATGAAATGGAGAACATAATTCTACTATATAGTACTGCAAAACTCTTTTCTTCTCTCAGTCTTCGCGGCAAAAATATATATGTGTGTGTGCGTATAAATATCAAAGTCCCAAGCATCATCAACATGTACTCTTCAGGTACTACTCAAAGTTTTGTTCATATCTTTTTAGAGATTCTTCTTCTTCATCATCATCATCTTCTTCTTCTGCTTGAATTAGTTCACTCTTTTGTTTTTTTGGTCATTTTTAAGTGCTTCACGATTAAGGTAATCAGATAAAAAGGAAATTTCACATCTGGGTTTTTTGTGAGTTAGAGATGTTGGAAGACATTCGAGATTCCAAAACCCACTTTACTTTTTCCTCTCCGTTGCCCCTTCTTTTTCTTTTCTTTTTTTTTTTTTTTTTTTTTTTTTTTTTTTTTTTTTTTTTTTTTTTTTAAATTTTCTCTGCACAAATCCTCATCCGGTAGCTCTTCACAAAAAATATGTCATGCCCTTCTTTACCCCTCAACCTTTTAACCACTAGATCATTTAACAATTGTAATATTCTCATCTGACGGTCTTATTTTAGTGGGGGACAAGCCCAGTCAATAACAAAGTGGGGGACTACAGAGCCCATTTATATATATATATATATATATATATATATTTTTCTAGAGGATTTTCTTTCTGATCATCACCTATGACATGCAGCGTAAGATCAACGTGACAACTCTACTGTTTATTTTGTTAGTTTGGATTTAAAATTTAACTTTTGTTATAATAAAAAATTATCATAAATAATTATATTTAATTTTTTTATTATAATAAAAAAATTTTACACAAAATTATATCTTAATTTAAATTAAAAATTTAAATTAATAACCTAATTATAAAGCTTGTGATGTAACATGTTACGTACCTAATGCGAAGTTATTAACGGAAGGAAAAAAAAGTTCAATTTTTCTTGCATATATGCTGTAGAGATGCCACCTGTATGGCTTCGGATGAGGTACCACAAATAATAACAACATGCTATCTAGATCTTTTGTCTAACGTCATTCTATAATAAAC
The DNA here is from genome assembly GCA_012066045.3 of Morus alba. NCBI lineage: Eukaryota > Viridiplantae > Streptophyta > Magnoliopsida > Rosales > Moraceae > Morus > Morus alba. The sequence goes on from CP050234.2 coordinate 6,637,989, forward strand.
ATAAAAAAATTAATTAAAAAATAGTTTTTTTTTTTTTTTTTTTTTTTTTTTTTTTTTTTTTTTTTTACACAAAATAACATGATATGATTATTAATTGGACACTAATTAAAATATTAAAATTAGACAGAATCTAATAACATGACAACACACGCGCTTGGACTTCTAAGTTGCACTTAATTTTTTTTTCCCCCAAATTAGAAAGGGTTGAGGTTAATGTACTTGATTAATTCCAATAACAAGATTTTTAATTTATTTTTGTTCTTTTTTGTTTTCTCTTTGGAGCGTTCTATAGACAAGTTCATTTCGTTAATTTAAGTTTAAAATTTAAGTTTTATTATAATAAAAAACTTTAACAAATAGTTACATTTAATTTTTTTATTACAATAAAAAACTCTCACATAAAATTACATCTCAACTCAAATTAAAAACTCAATTCAGTAAACTAAACGGATCTTGAGTGTCTTTACAGGTAGAGAAATATAGTTTGACTCGTTTATTTTATCCCTAGAAGGCATAGAAAGTGATATGAAGAATTTGACAAAGTTAATTAAAGGAATCGCTCTAATGACGAAACCATGTCGCTAAACCTGGCAAGCAGCCGATGTGTTGTAGAAATTGATTATTCTTTGCGCCTACTTGATTGGAATTATTCCATTAAACATTATTTTATTCGAAATTCTATATATGCATTCCCAATAAGAAATTAATAATGACATGATAGCCTCCATTCGGGACTTTCAGAAAATGAATTGATCATATATATCCTAAACTTGGCGACGCATTTTTTTTTTTTTTTTTTTTTTTTTCAAAGAACGACACAATCTAATGTTCTAGTAAAGAAAAGAAACAAAAATAAAAACAAAAACCTAAAACCTAAAACCTAAAAAAAAAAAAAAAAAAAAAAAAAAGTAGCAAATACGTATAAAGAATATATAGTAGCAGCAAAACAACACTGCTATATGGGAAATGGCAGTTCTCACATAATAATAATTGTAGGGAACGGGGATTGTATTATTAATATTCATGATAAGTAACGTTTTTAAATTAACATAAGTTACCTTTTTGGTTTTCCCCTTACAGAAAACGAAAATGTCCTGAAAAGTTAAGTACGACGTTTAATTAGTTCTCTAGAGGGAATAATTTACTTTTCCCTACTAAAATTTACGGTATTTTCCCACATTTATTGAAGTTGGAAAATTTATCAATTACATTCTCAGTTCACTTTATTCGATACATAACAACAAAGGTGTAAAGATATCAATCACTAATGTCTAGTTCTTAAGATTCAACCCTAATTATTATGAATTTAGCTCTCATGTCCTTTTATTCTTATCATTTTTCATGCCCTAAAAAAATCATGCCACGTCAATTAAATATTATTAATTGTCAAATTTTCTTTAATTAATGAGGTATGAAATTTTAATTAACGTAACATAATATCATTAGAAGGGCATTAAAAGAGATGAAAATAAGAGAACATGCGAGTAGATTCCAATTAGTACTAGAAGTTCGGGCGGTAGGCCTGCTCGATACTCGAATTTTTTTGGATTTGGCGGGTAGGACCCAATGTCTATCCGTCTAGCATCTTGGTCAGGCTCGGGCTCGGGCAGCTCAAAGAAGAAAATACAAAGCTTGCCTGTCGCCCGTTGAAACCCCTTGCTCGATGTCCGCCGATATGCCCGCCCGGATACCCGCCCAAAAGTCTGAATCAACGGCTAGTTTTTTAACTGTTGCTGCCCGACCTGACCGTCGCCCGAACACCCGACTTCAATGGCTGATTTATGTCTGTTGCCTGAGATGCCTGACCAACTATAACGGCTCAATGTTGTGCCATTGCCTGAGATGCCCAACCCGCCGAAGAGAAAAAATAGCCTTTGGAGGTCAAATTTTGGGGAAAAAATGATTTTTTTAACCAAAAATTTTTCTTATAAATACCCTCATCTCCCAAACATTTTTTTCACAACATTTCTCACATTCTCTCTCAATCTATCTCACTTTCTCTCAAATCTCTCTCACAATTTTTCCACAAGCTCACACAAAATCCTAAAGCCCTCTCTCTCTCTCTCTCTCTCTCTCTCTCTCTCTCTCTCTCTCTCTCTCTCTCTCTCTCTCTCTCTCAAAGTGCTCTCATCTCAAGTCTCAAAGCACTCAAGCTCTTTTCAATTTCAAGCTCTCTCAAGCTCATTGTTTATTTCCTCGTTGACCCCCAAAGTTCAATTCCTACTAATATTTTTACTACGTAGGAATCATAAACATAAGTACCCGAGGAACAATGTCCAATTCCAAATCCCAACCGTGGTGGATGTAATGGAGGTCATTGTCACAATGGTAGGCATGGAGAGGCAAGTGCTACTGCAAGTGTTGCAATCTTCAAGAGGAAATGCAAGCGCACCTCCACAGTTTGGGAGCACTTCAACATATTTGATGAAGTCGACAAGGATGGTAACATTAAACATATAGCTCAATGTAAATATTGTTATTCTAATTTACAAGGTGACACTATTCATGACACAACACACTTGAGAAGACACTCTGAAAAGTGTCTTCAAAAGCTTGGACAAACTGGCGGATCCGAACTCTACCAAACACAATTATCATTTGATCACGCAACCAATGCTCTAACCACTTAGAAATATGATCCACAAGTCGATCGTATGGATCTTGCGCGATTGATAACAACATTAGATCAGCCACTTAGTTTTGCCGAGCATCCTAATTGACACCGTTATATTAAAATTGCATTCAATCCTAATGCACAGTTTTTTTTCAAAAACTACTGTTAGGAAAGATTTGTTTAAATTATTTAAACAAGAAAAAAAAGCATTAATCAACCTTTTGTACTTTATTAGTGGTTGCGTTGCGTTAACGACAGATATTTAGTTTGCCGTTACCAACAACGATTATTTATCTGTAACCGGATATTATTTCAAAAGTTTTGATTTATATAAGAGAATATTAGGTTTTAAATGTATTCTAGCATCACATAACGCTGATCTAATATAAAATATAATTTTAAATGTCATTGATGAATATAGTTTAAGGGATAGAGTGATTGTTATAACATTAGATAATGCTAGTGCAAATACTAAAGCAATTGAATATTTTAAAAATGATTTAAGTTTATTCGGTGATGGTACAATATTTCACCAACGTTGTACATGCCATGTAATTAATTTAATAGTAAAATCCGGTTTAAAATCAATGGCTACTCACATTAAAAGAATTAGAGATAATATTGCATGGATTCAAGGTAGTGACCAAAGAGAACAAGATTGGTTTAGGTTCTTACAAGCAGTAAATGTAACTCTTACAGCATAAGCCCTAGATATGCCTATAAGATGGAACTCAACTTATATAATGCTTCAACAATGCCTCCCCTATAAAGATGCTATAACAAACTATATCAATGCAAAATTAGGAGTAGGACATATAGACCAATATGATTGGCAAATTGATGAAACTTTGTATCAATTTTCAGGTAGGTTTCATGAAGTTAGTTTAAAACTTAGTGGAACATATTATCTAACATCTCCTTTAGCTTTATGTGAACTTTTAAGAATTAGTATTTTATTTAGTGAATTTAGGGAGGAACCAATATTAGGAGTTCCTATCACTTCTATGGAAATGAAATGTAAAAAATATTGGTCTCAATTACCAATGTTGTATGATTTTGGTACTATTTTTAATCCTAGATTAAAATTAGAAGGTTTAGAAAGTGGTTTAGAAAACTTAGGTGTATTTTTACAAATTGATTGTTCTAACCAATATCCTTTAATAAAGGATAAAATATTTTCTCTCTATAGTTTTTATGAGAATAGGTTTAGAAACACCACTCGTGGAGAAGAGAAACCGCAACAAAGAGATGAAAACCCGCATTCTTTCATGAATGTTTTCGGGTTGAAGAAGAAGAATACTCAAAGAGAAGTTGGGAGTGGATCTTCATCAAGAGGTGGTGGTGGCAGCGATGACGACTTCAACAAGCTTATGGCGTACCTTAACGAGAGTTTAGTAGTCGATGATAGTAGTGAAGCATTTGATTTAGTTAAATGGTCAAGGGCAAGAGCATTAACTTGGCTAGTCCTAACTCGAATGGTAATGAATATTTTTTCGATCCTAATTTCTACTGTTTTATCTGAACAACCTTCAGTATGACTGGCTGAATACTTGAGGAACACCAAAACACATTGCAAAGAGATATTGTTGAAGCTTTGGTGTTCATTATGGATTGGGATCGTACTGATCAACATTTACAAGATATAATTTCACCGACAAGTCAAGAATGGATATATGAATTTAATAGATTAACATTTAGTTTTAAAGACAATCCTTCAACTTCAAATTAAATTGTAATTTGTAAATATTTATTTGCTTTTGACATTGGAATTGTAATATTGTATATTTAGACTTTGTAAGTTTTGAAAATTTGTAATTCGTTATGAAATGATTGTACTCTTTTTTTCTTACTAAGTTTTTATCTCGATTGAGTTTTTCTTAGTAATGTTTTTAACGTGACAATCATGAATTACAAATTTAAAAATTAATAAACAAAATTAATTTTTTGAATTGTGCTAATAGTGTGTATTGATTTTAATCTTAATTATAGTTTTAATATAATTTTTACAATAAATAACTTAATAATTATTTATATACAAATATAATTAATAAATAATATATATATAATATTATAAAAATTAATATATATATATATATATTTTTTCGGGCTTTTCTGGGCAGGCTCGGGCAGCAAAGACTTGCCCGAAGCCCGTCCAAGAAGGTTTCCAAGTTCGGGCGGGCAGTCTGAAATTTTTGACAGACGGGCTCAGACAACAGACACAAATTTAATTTTTTTAGACGATCATAGGCAGCCCGTCTAAAGTTCCAACACTAAGTCTAATTAGTATTCCATTAAAAACATTTATCAACATATAGTAAAGACAAATTTATATGAGCTGCATTATCCAATTAAGCACGATGAATAATATAACAAGGAAAAGGCAATAGTCCAACTCTATTACGTCTCAATTAGATTGGGATGCATATGCACTGATTTGAGTCGACATAGTATTTATAATGTGTATGTGTGTATATTTGTTTTTTGCTTTATTCACTGTGTATATTTGAAAGACTCTTGTATTTCATAAAAAGGCATTGAAGAATTGTCTCCATCTTTATCAGAAATTTGAATATTCGTTTTCTAGAGCTTGTAATATTGAATAAACCCTTTTCTTTGTATGCAAATTTTGTTGACAATTTCAACGCTTGGCAAGGAAACATCATGGAAACTACAAACACCAAACGGAAAATGATTGATACATTACCAAAGAATTCCAACATGGCATTATTGGGATGTATATTTTGCGCGAAAAAGGCTTTTATATTTTTCTGTACCCAATAAAAAATGGGAGAAAGAAAGAAATAGCTCAAAATTATAGATGAATTAAAATTAATAGGTCAATAATTTATATAAGTTATTAAATAGGTTAAATTACTGTTTTCGTCTATAACTTGTCTAGTTATGAATCATAACTTGACAAGTTATTTTCTATAATTGTCCATAATTTATCTAACTATGAATCATAACTTAACAAGTTTGTCCATAATTTATCTGATTATAAATCATAATTTAACAAATTATAACCTATTAATTTATATAACTAAAAATTAATCTATATACTTTCTTAAACTTTTCGGCCTATTTTTTACTATTTCCAATAAAAAATCAACACTTAAAAGACCGGAAAAAATCTCGTGGTGGTGGAGTAGACTAAGCACTTATCCAATAAAGAATTTCCACTAAACCCAAAAAGAAAGACGAAGAAAACAAAAGAAGAACTTATCTTAAAAAAAGTTATTTTACTCAGTCAAATGAGATTTAGATGCACATACTCTTAATAAAATAAATAAATAAGGAAATAAGATTTAAAATACAAAGTGTGAGTGAGTCTTTATGTCGTTTTCAATAAGTCTTTGCCGGCAAGTGATAACTCCGAAGGGACCCAAACTTTACAAAAAAGGAACAACATTAACAGGTCCAAACGCGTCCCATTCAGTGAACCTTACACTACTACTACATGCTTTTAAGTTTCATTGTAAAAATTCTTAAAAAAAAAAAAAAAAACAAAAAAAAAAAAAAAATGTTGGCGTTATTAATTATTGAATTGCTAGGATTATGATGGTTTGTGTTCTTATTTGTTTTTCAATAAATTAGCCTCTAAACTTTTATTTGTATAAAAATTGATTTAACCAAAATATATATATATATATATATATATATATATATCTTCACCTTAAAGATGTTTAAAAATTTTGCCGCACACATCATCTACTGTTTTGTAAAAGAACTTTCATTACTAAATTTAAGTTGTAAAACTCGTATTGTATAACAAATTTATAACAGTGGAATTGAAATATATAGCAATTTTTTAAGTATTTCATCAATAGAAGAGCAAAAAAAAAAAAAAAAAAGTATTTCATCAATAACAGAATTACATAGTAAGTAGTATAATAATATTCATGTTTTATATACTACATACGTAATAATTATGTAACGATATTAATTTTTGTTATTTGTTTTTGTCAAAAAAAAAAAAATGGTTGTTTGTAAAATTTCTAACCTTTTTAGAGGGTCTTTTTATGCTCTCAGGATGTTTTTTGAGCACTGTGCCGAAATACATGGTAATTTGTGAAATTTTAGTTTAGAATTTACAAAATCCAATAATAAAGTTGTAAAAATTACTATAAACTAATGAATTTTGAAGAAATACGATAAATCATTCCAATTTGTATGCTCATTGAATTTTGATATATTCATTGTCTTTTATTTTTGAAAGGATATTTTCATTGCTTTTAGTATGCAACTTTTGTTATATTTTTTCCCTCGTAATAACGAACAAATTAGGGGAATAAAATTGTCATTGAAACATTACTTACATTAAGTATTAAAAAAAATTCGATATTTTATGGTAATAGTCTCATTTAAGCAGCAAAAACCGAGAAAACAAAACAAAAAGAAAAGAGAACAAAAGCAAAAAAATTACATGCGTCAACTCAAGGGTTTATATGTAAACAAATGAATGAAAGGTGTGGCTTGAATCATACAATGTAAATTTCTATCATAAAAGTTTATATATAGCACTTGTATTTTTTTACACGTTAACTCTGTATATTTAAATTATTAAGAGATCTAAAAGCATATTAACATGAACATAAGGTAAAAAAAAAAAAAAAAAAAAGAAATAGAGCAAGCACCCAAATAAGTCTAAGAAGGAATCATAGCCGTAAAAAATATATAATATAATAGATTTCAATATAATTAGCAAGTATCAAAAAGCCAAATTAGTTTGCCACAAGGTTTGGTCAATGGCATGTCTCCCCATTCACTTTACTAATTTGGGTTTAAAATTCAAGTTTTACTATAGTAAAAAACTCTTAAAAATAGTCGCATTTAATTTTTTTACTACAGTAAAAAATTCTCACATAAAATCATATCTCAACTCGAATCAACAAACTAAATGGGCTATTTTTTCTTTAAAAAAATCTCTTATAAAACTAAAAAAATAAAATTATTAGTAGTTAATATTCTTTTTAGTGTTTTCAATGTTAAATTTATATAAAAAATTATTTATTTTATATATTTTTTAATTTTATTTAATTTTAATAATATTTAAAAAAAATAGTAAGATTGAGAGTAAAAAAAACGTCCACTTATTATTTATTTGCGTGTGTTTTAAGTTTAACCGGGTCAAACAAATAAAAAATACTGCGAAGTGCGAATTAAATAAGTGATGTTTTTTTTTTAAAAAGTGTACGCGTTTTCAAACTTATTCTCTGGGTCTAAATTACCTGCAAGCACGCGAACATGGTAATCTTGTCCCTTTCTTTTTTTGTTCAACTGAGAGCTTTCGATTTTGGTGTCTTTGGTGACTGCTACGCTCGATTTGCTCTGCTCCAATTCCAAATAATAAAAAAAAGCTTGCTTTGCTCAGAGTTGGTTCGTGGATAAACAAGTTAAAAAAAGTCTTCGGTTTTGATTCGTTCGTTCTTGGTTTGGTTGGATCGTCAGAAAATGAGCGAGAAATGGAAGTTCCGTCGGTTCAGAAACCGCTTGGGAATCTTGGCTATGGTGATCTTGTGCTTATCGCTTCAGAATCTGAGTCTCTGTTGGTCTCTCAACGATGAGGGTTCGTTTATGTTTCTTCTTAATTGTTCTTTCGCTTGTAAGGCTGAATGAGCTTGAAAATTGAAGTAAAGAAAATGTTTGACAAAAGTTTTTTTTTTTTTTTTAATTTTTTATTTTTATTGGTTCAGGTTTGGCGCTTTTGAGGTTTAAGGAGAGAATCACAAGTGATCCGTTTAACTCTTTGACTGATTGGAAAGATGATAATGGGGAAGTTAATGCCTGCTTTTGGTTTGGTGTCGAGTGCTCAGATGGGAAAGTCGTCGCTTTGTAAGTTCTTCTATCTCTTCCTTGATATAGAAAGGACTTTTTTTAAAGAAGAAATTGAGCTCTTCTATGGGAAAAAAAAAAAAAAGGAGCTCTGTAATTTGTTTTTTGGTTATGTTGGGCAAGGAATAAAGATGAAAATGGAAATAAATAAATAAATTCTCTTAGGCTGTTTAAGTTAAAAAGGATTTTCATTTTTTTTTTCTTTATTCTGTTTTCCTTGGCAACTGAGGAATATGTGAAACTCAGGAGTTGTTGCTCAAAAGAAAGAGTCAGGAAGATGGTTTCAGCCTAATTCTATATGTTGTGATATTTGATCGCGTAATTCATTTCGGTTTCTTACAAATTGAATATTTAGATAATATTTGTCACGTGGAGCAATTTCTTGCCTTATTTTACCTTCTACACCCTCTTTATTTTGGTTTCTACTTATTACTTTACAATCTGACAAAAAAAAGGGGGGGTAAAGAAAAGAAAGGAAGGAAGAAAAGGAAGAATCTTAAGTTTTAATTAGACTGCAGAATAATTCACTAAATATTCCTTAATCATGGTCTTTTTCCATGAGTTAAATAGGCTCTACATTCTAATTTATGTACCCTCATCAAAGTAAGAGGTTTTTTAGCATTCAGTCGTGAGTCAATACAGAAATTAGATACTTATCTTTATATCAATTTTTAGTGTACATATACATCTCTCTCTCTCTCTTCTTTTGCAGAAAGTCATTATAACTTTATTTTTGTCTAATGAATCCTAATATTAGACGTGTACATTGTGCAGAAACTTGAAAGATCTCTGTCTTGGAGGAACACTGGCGCCAGAACTTAGACGCCTTTCCCATGTAAAATCTATGTAAGCAAACATTTCTTATCTTGCTAATTGGTGCATATTAGAGGTTCATACTCTTTGTTTCTTTTTAGTGTGATCAATCTCAATCCATTGTTTTCTGCAGTATCTTGCGGAACAACTCCTTTACTGGAGTCATTCCTGAAGGAATCGGCAAGTTAGAGGAGTTAGAGATGCTGGATTTAGGATACAATAACTTCCGTGGACTACTTCCGGTGGACCTTGGCAGTAATTTGTCATTGGCGATACTGTAGGTTCATCAAGTCACAAGCAGTTCTACTTTGTCTTCAACATCATTCCTTTATATATCTATTTTATGGACCTGCTTTTGTGCCTGCATTTGCAGACTCTTGGACAACAATCAGTTTCTTGGTATCTTGTCCCCTGAAGTTCATTATCTAAAGATGCTCTCTGAGTTTCTAGTCGATGAGGATCAACTATCTGTTGCAGCTAAAGAATTATCTTGCAACCAAAGACCAAATGCGTGGTACGTAACTGGATGCCTTTAACCGGAGCAGATAACAAAAATCTCTATCAAACACTATTGCACGCATTTAAAAATATGTATCAATTCCATGGCTTCTAGCAATTTTGATCTTATGGTTTCTTCTTGCCTTTTCTTTTAGTCTGCATTTTGAGACTGTTCATGTTCTAATGTTACTTGTAAAATGCTGTTCTTTTTTGCCAGGAACCTCAACCAGGCAGAAGACCACATTCATCGAAGAGTGTTACAAACAACTACCTCGCAACCGCAATATTCCCCTTCTCATTCTCCTTCTCCTTCTCCTTCTCCTTCTCTTTCTCCTTCTCCTTCTCCTTCTCCATCTCCATCTCCATCATCATCAGGAAAAGCTGACATTGCACCAAAACCAAAGGCAACTTTGCCCCCTCCACCACCCCCAGTTCTTGCTCCGAGTCCTTCTGCAACTGTCAACCATAACAGTTCCTCTTCAAAGAGTAATAGTGTTGCGATATTGGCTGGAGCCATCGGGGGCGCAGCAGTTCTTGTGGTTGCCGTAGTTGGCTATCTATGTCTTAAAACAAAGGTAGCTATTGTCAAACCTTGGGCAACAGGATTGAGCGGACAACTTCAGAAAGCATTTGTGTCTGGTAAGTCTTCCTTCTCATGAAAAAAAAAAAGAAGAAAATCTGCTCCAAATTTTGTGTGTGAGTATTGATTTGAAGTTATGTTTCAGGCGTTCCAAAGCTTAAGAGATCAGAGCTTGAAACAGCTTGTGAAGATTTCAGCAATGTGATAGATTCTTCATCAATTGGAACACTGTACAAAGGGACGTTGTCGAGTGGAGTTGAAATAGCTGTAGCCTCAGTGGCTGCAACATCTGCCAAGGACTGGTCAGAAAACTTAGAAGTGCAGTTTTTGAAAAAGGTACTGGTACAGAAAAATCCTACAAGACAACATTGGTTTATACTATTCGGTGTGACAATTCCTAATAGTTGTTTGGTTATGTTTTCAGATCGACACATTGTCTAAAGTGAACCACAAGAATTTTGTCAATCTTATTGGGTATTGTCAAGAAGATGAACCTTTCACTAGAATGATGGTTTTTGAGTATGCTCCAAATGGAACTCTCTTTGAGCATCTACATAGTAAGTACCTGGCCTAGTCATTTAAAGTTTCACATGCCAAAAGTTTCAATAGCATATCACTAAGTTACAATTTCTCTTGGTGTGCCACTTTCTGGCATGACATCTAATGCTAGTGGATCTGGTTGCAGTAAAAGAAGCTGAACACTTGGACTGGGGAATGCGACTGAGAATTGGGTTGGGCATGGCTTACTGCCTAGACTACATGCATAGGCTGGAGCAACCTATAGCCCACAAAAACTTAAGCTCTTCAGCAATTCGTCTCACTGAGGATTATGCTGCGAAAATTGCTGAATTCAGCTTCTGGAATGAGATTGCTGCAGCCGCTCCAATGGAATCTCTGGGGATCAGAAAGCTTCCAAGCACACCCTCATCAAGCCCAGAATGTAATGTCTACAGCTTTGGTGTAATATTGTTTGAGATGGTCACGGGCAGGCTTCCTTATTCGGTAGACATTTGCTCTCTTGAAGACTGGGCATCAGACTATCTTAGAGGAGACCAACCCTTGAGAGAAATGGTGGATCCTACTCTAAGTTCATATGAAGAAGAGCAGTTGGAGCTAATTGGAGAAGTCATGAAGTCTTGTGTCCATCCCGACCCAAGACAAAGACCGGCAATGAGAGAAGTTTGTATCAGACTGAGAGAGATAACGGGGATAACTCCTGATGGAGCATCGCCTAGGCTCTCTCCCCTTTGGTGGGCAGAGCTTGAACTCATGTCCACAGAGGCAATCTAATAAAGGTAGCAACTTTAAGATGTAAGTATGAAAAGTTCTACATTCTGTAGTTGGCCTCAGGTTTGATAGTGCTTGTATCTATTAGCAGTACTATAATCATTTAGTTGTACATAACTGCAACACGGGAAAAGTATGGGAAAAAAATCTTCCATCTTTTTCCCTTTCTCTTTTTTTTTTTTTTTTTTTTTTTTTTTTTTTAAATTTGAATTTTGTTGCTTTTGGCTTCAACAACAATGTGAAAAATGCACAAACATTAAGTGCGGCTATTAAAAAAATTCAGGAGTCTGATTTTCTATCGTCTCCCGGAAAGTTCCTCCATAACAGAGACAATAATTTTAAGAATACAATAGGGAAAAAAAAAAAAAAAAAAAAAAAAAAAAAAATTGGAGAAAGCCATGAAGTATTTCAATTCTCTTCCTCGTTTGGATTAGAAAAAAAAAAAGGCAAAATATAACTTGTCAATGAAAATGGTCCTATTTCGTTGCACATAAGATGGAATGTATAGAAACAACAAGAATAGGAATTCTACCTTACAGCTTTCCCGTACACACTATTGTTCCTCAAGCAATCAAACTCCTGCTTGGCGAGTTTGAGTTGCATATAAAATCGTTTGTTCAAAGATATTTGAGCACAGATTCAAGGGCCAGCTCTTTATAATCTCTGCCTTATGGCTTTGCCAAGCCATTTTGGAACCATTAAGGGCTCATTTGTTTGCTGTGTTTAAATTCATAGTTTTGATTTTACTGCAGTATTTTTTTCACAAAAAATTTGAATTTTAAATGTCAACATTAAACATTATTAGTTGAAACGCATGAACTAAACGGGTCCTAAAGATATAAGATTTGAAGCATTTTAACATTCGCTCATATCTAACGTCGCAAGAGCTTTTAGGCTCCATCAGGGTTGATACTATATTTAGACAATCTAAAAGAACTAAAAACCAAAATTCAAACTGAAGAGATATCGAATCTCAAATGTTTGGGTAACCACTTCCTTTATTAAGAGTTAAGACAAAAATAAATAAAAAAGAACGCAAACATAAGAACAGCTTCCTGGAAAGATCAGGTTATATAGTTGAAAACATGTTGCGAGACAAAACAAAAAATGATATCTGTCTTGCAAAATAGATTAGGACGAGAAAATCTTTTAGATTGATTTGTCATCCAACGTGTGAAAAGAATATCGGCATTAAACAAAATAAATGTGGCCTTCACATATTAGCCGTTGACATGCAAGCTTAGTTGCTCCCACGTATTATATAGTCTCAACAAAACTCTCACATAACCCAAACAAGCTACAACTATATAAATGCCACCCTCGTGCAAAACCACTCACCATCAAGAAAAGCTTCCTTCTTCTCCAATCAGCTCTAATTAGTCCCCTAAGACCCATCAAAGCAAATGGCAAGAATTCAGCTCATAATCCTCATCTCATGTCTCCTTCTCCCATTGGCCTTCCCCTCCATAGCAGCCAATGAAGATGTCCCAACCAAGCCGGCGGAGAATAAAGTCGACGTGGTTGTGGAAGGCATGGTCTACTGCCAGAGCTGTGACCAGTTCGGAACATGGTCTCTAACTGATGCTGAGCCGATTCCTTCTGCTAAAGTTAGTGTCATCTGCAAGAACCACAGGGGTCAAGTCAGCTTCTACAAGGCTTTTGAAGCAGCTAGCAAAGGGTATTTCTATGCCAAGCTCGAGGACTACAAGATAAGCCATGTTCTGCTTGACCATCCCCTCCAAGCGTGCAAAGTGAAGCTTGTCTCCTCTCCCAATGTGAATTGCAGCCTCCTCTCCAATGTCAACTATGGAATGTATGGATCCCCTCTTCGATATGAGACGAAGAGTTTGAGAAGTAAGAATTACGAGGCTGTGATATATACTGCAGGGCCCTTGGCTTTCCGTCCTAATCATTGCCCTCCGACCACTCATTTCTGATATTTGCCACAGATATTATCCTTGACGAATGATTAATCCTTAGTTAATCTTTTTGTCTAATTTTTTGTTTTGTTTTGACTGATGTACTTGATTGAATAAAATAAGCTGTGCTACAAGATTTTAAGCTCTACCTTTATTTACATTCTTTATTTTGCATAGAGAAAACAGAATTAAATGCATTCGAGTTTTGCAGTAAACAAAGTATGAGAGAGAACAGAGAACAGAGAAATCTGTCAAAGTTTCCACAGTTCAAAAGCATGTGGTACATCATTACACACAATCAAATTCCAAAACAAGAGACTTGGAAAATGGATATACCGCTACTAAAAGTCCAAAGGCATTCCAAACATCTTGTTAATATCATCAATAGCCTCCTTGGTAAACATAGTAGGCTCGTACAAGTCACAACCTAGTGACTTCCCTGATGCTTTTGGCATCGACTTAACTGGTTCATGTTCCATATCATCATCAGGAAGTATTGTAAACCCACCAAAATTATTTTTCACATCAGGTGCCTTGTCCTGCTTCTTCGATCTTTTGGTCCTTACAAAATCTATTGGCTTCCCAAACATATTATTGATATCCTCCATGGCCTCCTTCAAGTTGATTGTGGGGTCTACCAAGCCATGATGGCAAACATTTTCCGCTACAGACTCGTCCAAGATGGTGGACCCAACAAACCGACGAACAACTGTATCCTCTCTAAACCTTGGTCGAGATGAGACTTGTAAATCCATATCATCAGAACTTTCAGATGGAAGATCCTTTGGTCTAGGAAATACAAATACATTTCCGTGTGAAGCAGATCTATCATCTTCCCTAGAATTGCAAATATCACCCTTCTCAAAGCAATCTTCTGCAGGATTTCCATCTTCAGTCCTATCATTTTCTTCATCATCAATAAAAATGCTTAAAGGTTGTTGGTGAACCTGTTGGTTTCCAACTCTATGCTGCGGCAGTGGAAAACTCTTCTCATCCTTTTGGTCCACTGGCTTGACTAGTCCATCCAAGTTTTCATCAACGAATACCTGGAATGCATTGTCTGAATTGCCATCATTCTGTGGTTGTTTTCGGCGTCTACCAACTGGGGCCACCTCCAAAGGCTCACTAAACATGCTGTTTATGGCATGCATGGCCTCTTTCATGTTTACTGTGGGATCAAGCAATCCGTGATGACAAGCATCTTCTGTTTCAGATTTTCGAATAGCAGCGCCCACAAATTTCCCCACTACTGTATCATCACTGCAAAACATCTTGGATTTATCAGACGCTCTTTCAGCAGTAGCTTGCTGCTTCTTTCTAGGGGCCGAGGCATCAGTATGATTAGATTCAATTAACGGCTGAGAAGTTCCCTCTGATATTTTATTAGTCCTTGCGTGTTTCTCATTAGCAGGCATTTGATCATGCAAGGCACTTCCAAGACTACCCATAACTCCACCTTCATTTTCTTTGTTTTCTTCGGTCTTACCTTTTGTACGCTTTTCCAAGCGCTGCAGAACATTCTCCCAGTATTAAGATAACAGACAACTTTCTATAACGACAAACACAACCTAAAACAGACACAAAAACATAAGAACTACCTGGGTTGTTTGATTCTTGCGTCTCTGTATGCGACTAAGGAACTGCTCGTACGACTGCTGTAACTCGTCTATGGGCTCTGCAAGGCTGTCCAACATTTAGTTTTAGCACAATTAAAAGCTGCCCAAGTTTCAAAAGAAAGTCCAACAACCTAAATACTTGAATTAACTACTACTTTTTCCTGATCAGGAGTTGCTCCTCAAATTAAAGCAGTTGGAGATAAATGAAACGTTTTTGCTTTCAGGAGTTCTGTACTGAACTTTTACAAATTACGTCTTAGTTCAGCTAGATTTTTCAATTTGCTAGGCCAACAACTAAGAATAATGAGACTGAGATAAACAAAACAACAAAAGCCACAAGAAGTGGAAAGAGAACTTACTTCTGAATTCCCAAATAGTACATCTTCTCAGAGTCTTCAAATTTCTTCTTCTTCTCATAGTAAAGAGCATAAGCCCGGTAGAACAGAGAGTGCTTCGTCCCAATGCCATTCGATTCCATGGCCTTCAAAAGCGCTCTTGGATCATCCACGAAATCCATCTAAAAGCAAAGGGAAACAGTGAAAAACTCATGACTTTGCGGATTTAATAAGGAATCTCTTTTTTAATTTGCCATCGAATAAATAAAACCTAAAACAATGTAAAGACCATAAATTTTCTCAAATTCACATTCATACAAGTCCTTTTCTTCCGGTTTCTCGTCAGCCAAATAATAATAGCTTGAAATAAAATCAAAACCGTTGAAATATTAGGGCTTGGTTATACCAACTGTAACCAAACGCGAAGGTACCGCGAGTCGTTTCGGTAACGCCGATCGGACTCGAAGGCCTGCGTGCATTTCTGAAGAAACCTGGGGAGCTTCTCCTTCAGAAGTTGAGGCGGCAACGAGTGATTCAATTTTCGGATTCCTCTGGAGCAACAAAACCATTATAAGATTGAGGAAATAAAAACGGCGGAGAGACGGAGAGAGAGGAGGAATGGAGTGAGATTTGGGGATGTGGTTGTACCGGATCCAAGGGAGAAGAGGGTCTTCGCCGGCGTAGGTCTTGATGTCGGAGACGACGGAGGCGAAGAGGTCCTTGTTGGCCATGGCGTTGAAGAAGATGGAGATCGAAAATGGCGGTGATGATGATGCAGTGGAGGCTCTGGAGGCAGGGCCACAGGCCCACAAGGGTGTTCTAATTTGAATTCAATTGCGCTCCATTTGCCTTGGATTCTGATTCTGAACTTAATTTGTTTTAAAAAAAAAAAAAAAAACAATTTGATTAATTAATCTGTAATCTACTCTATTTAACCCTATTTCTCAAAAAAAAAAAAAAAAAATAAGTTCTGCAAGATATGTTTATAAAAGTGAAATTGAAATATAAGAATATTTTAAAAATAATAAAGTTACATAATAATTATTATAATACTTTTTAAAGCTTATAACACAAAATTACTTAATAATTATTATAGTAATTAAATTGATTAATTAATTGGCATTTTAAACTTTTTTTTCTGTTCCTATATGCACATTTAAGGACGAGTTTTTTTAAACCTGTCCTTTTTTTTGTTTTGTTTTTTTTTTTCTAACTAGAAACTGCTATTAAAATCACATTAGACAATGTTTACTAATCATGCGTTTACTTTATATGTTTAAACTACTCTTTAAACTTTTTTGTTACAATGTATTATCTCACAAACTTAAATTTTTGTTCAAACTGTTATGTTCAATTTATAAACTGAACGGACCTTAAACACAATCAACATCGTTTAAAATATCATTATATGCCATAAACATACAATGAAATTAAATTTAACAATGGTTTGTAAATTGTCGTTGTCTTGTTAAAACGACTATCGTTGCATGCTTTAACAATGATTAAGAACAGCCATCTTATCTACTATTTGTTTTGGTGGATATAACATTCCAACATGTAGAACTTATAGTTACGGCTCTAATCACAAGTCACATTTATTTGTTGACTCACAATATTGACTTTTAGCTACCAAAGCATTGTAGATATTAAACATTTTGCCCGATATGTAAATCTACATCTAATATTAGACTAATAATTTGAGCAATACCCCCCAGGTTTACTTTCTAGTGTGGGAACCCCAAGACTAGAAGTAATAGGATTTATTCTCATAAAAATATATATGAATTTTTTAGGAATATTTATCAAAATAAAAAAAAAAGTAATATTGGATAGCAAAGTGCCTATCTATTTTATTATTATGACCAGTAACTCAAAATGAGTTTTTTAAAATGGTGCATCCGTTAAGAATATACAATTATGCTAAAATACAGTAAGTGCATTACATTATGTGCCTATCACTGAGGTTGAGATTTCTTACTGTGTTAATAAAGTTCGTCAATTCGTACAAAATCCAACAAATAAAAATTGGAAGACAACTTAAAGAGAATTTTAAGACATTTTAAAGGAACAACAGAGTATGGAGTGCACTAGAGAAAATTTGTAGAACTGGATCTTGTGGCTTTTTATGACGCCGATTAGACCTTTTGTACTCTCGATGACTTTAGGTCAACTTAATTTAGGTCATTGTGTATTTTTTGGACAAAATCTTGTGCCATGTCATATAAGAAAGCAACACACAATCTCAAGGTTCAGCATAGGGTTCAGTCTCTATTGTCTTGATTAGAGTGTAGCAATTATGGAACATCATTGATTGGGTGTGACAATGTAAGTACAGTTCTATGCTAGAACTAAGCATATAAAATTGAATCTCTATTTTGTAAGGTCATGCATTAAGCTATTGAGGTTAGACATGTTCCTGTTGCAGACCTATTTAATGTTCTTACAAAGGTTGTGATAAGCTCTTAGTTAATCAAATGAAGCTCAAACTCAACGCCTAAAATCTTTCTATCATAAGTTTAAGGGGAAACATTGGAGAAGCTGTTAAGAGCTAGCTAGCTGTGGTAGTTTTGGTTGTTACATAGTTTACACGTACAGTATGTATTTATTATGGATAACATATTTTTTTTTTTTGGGTAGTAGTAGTAGATAAAAGAATTAGTTAGGCTGATTAGAGCATTTAAAGAACGTTTATTGTCATTTGTTCAATTAATGTGAATCATAAGTTTATTCTTTCATTCTTTCATTCTCTAGTTTTCCTCTTGATTTATTTTCTTCATAAATAGTACTGACAACAATTTGAGGTTAAAACTTGCAATTAATCAAACCCCAAAAGCAAAAGAGCTTAAAAAAAAAAAAAAAAACTTAGGAGTTGGGAATTTGAACTTACACCTTATACTAGAATTAGTGTGAAATTACTATTAGGGTATGCTTGCAGCCACACCAAATAGTCTTATAATTTTACCCCTAAATCCCAAGACAGTTCAAGACTCTTTGTCGTAGAAAAAAAAAAAAAAAAAAAACTATCATATGTAGTCGATGCTGTTTATATGACGAATAGTAAATATCAATTCTTTGAACTGGACTGTTACACATTTAAAAAAATGTTATATAGTAAACATCAATTTTCATGCTAAAATCTTTATCAAGCGGGCTTTTCATGATGTACTTCCTACCAATGCTAACCTCTCGAGGAGAAATATTCCATATCCATGGTAAAGGAAGAAACGAGATTCTTTGCAGCGGAGGAGTCAGATTTTTTTGGGCGTAATACAAACCAAAATTTTTGAATTATACTACAACACAGTAGTCTTTTTGTGTTCAAGTATCTATTTGTATGGTTAATTTTTTTTTCCTAAATGAATAAACTTGTAATTTAGTTTAATATTAATTTTCAACGTTTAGAGTTGAAAATTTGTTAATTTATATAATAATATAGTCTATTTTCGATTTATTAGAGATTTTAAGTTTGAAATGAGAGGACTTAAAAAAAGTAGGGTATAGTTGAAATGTTTTTAAAAATACCATGTAAATGTTGTTATTAAAACAGTTTCAGGAGGTAAATTGACGAAAAAAATGTAAAATTTTTTGAATGAAGGGCAAAATATAAAAGGAGCTGGGTTGGGGCCGGAGGCGGCTAGCTCCGCCACGAGTTCTCTGTGCCATTTGCGTTCAAGTTTTCAACAAAAACCTCAAAATTACCAAACCTGTTTCATTTGGCTTACAAAGGATTACAAATAGAACCAAAGCTAATGCCCAACGACATGGCGTTTAGAGTGAAAGGACTAAACTAGAAAACGACAACCTAAGCAAACAACCAAACGACGCATAAGGGGAAATACCCAAAACGACAATGGAAACAATATCCCAACTAATTAACCTGAGCTTCCTACATTAGCCTTTTTGTGGGACGGCTAAAATCTCCTTCTGATGTTGCGAACGACGCTGCATCCTTTATCGAGGAGTTCCAAAGTTTGGGGTTGGTGGCGGACCATCCAAAGCGCCGCTCCGCTCCACCGTTCTCCTCATTTGTCTCCTCCTCCAGCCGGTGTGTTCAAGGCTAATGTGGATGCTTTCGCGATTGCTAGTGCCGGGGCTATTACCCTTAGTTGTGTCATCAGAGATCGTAATGGCCATGTGGTTGGGGCAATGTGCCAAGCTACTTCCTGGCTCTTTCTCACCAATTCTGCTCGAGTCTATTGTTCACAATGATATCTCAACGTTGTGGGAAAAGGAAAATATTTAAGATCGACAATGTTGCGCATGCAAACTTTTCTCCAAATGGATCAATCTACTTGCAAAAAAGAGACGTTTGGTAAAGCAATTCTAGTAGTTTGGCCATATTTTATCATACCTAATTGCTGTAGTTATTGAAAATCAAATAACTAATTTTTTTTCTTCATTATTTACCTTCTTCCCTCCTTAATGTTAGAAAGTGTATGCCTAAGAATTTTATTTCAAGATCCAACTTGGCCACATCATATTTATTGCAAGCTACTTCTCGTGGTAACTATATATTGGCCAGTTTCCGTTTTGGATTTCTTGCCCAAAGCATTTATCTATTGAATTTAAATGCAGATGGGGATATTAGTCTAGGTTTTGGGTGATCATATTACCATGTCCTCACGAGCCCGTTTGTTTCTTACAAAAAATTTGAATAAAAATAAATTCTTATCAATAGTTTTCTTACAAAATTTGAATTTATAATCAAAATCATTAACTTACTTGCGTGAACCAAAAGGACTAATAGAAGTTTTGTTCTAACATCACTAACTAAAGATCTCCTTCCTTCTCCCTCTTTTCATTATTAGTTTTTATAAGATAGTTTCAGTATAAAATTTTGTGATATTCATGTTTTATTCTACATTTTACTTACTATTGTCCACTTTTTCTCTTGAAGATAAAAAAGTTTTCCTGTATTACACTTTCTGTTAGTTTTTCTAATGGCTCGTTTTAAAAGAAAAAGCATTCCATTTTATATTCTTTTGCGTAATTGGAACTTTTTCATTTGCTCATTATCATAAAGCAAGTACTAGCTAGTGCTTTTTCATTGACTTTTTTATTTTTTAAATTAGTAAACCTGCAAAATATTCCACACTAAAATAAAAGTTTTTTTAATTTTTTTATTTCTTTTTGAATGGTTAGCATTTTTGATAAAAAAAAAAAAAAAAAATTATTTGGAGTTCCTTATAAGTTGTTTCATAAGGGTTATTATTTTTTGGGGTAAAATTTGGTCATTTTTATGGTATTTTTTAATTCTTTTCCCACAAGTTAATTTTATTAACATTATCAATTTACTATCTTTTTTTTTTCAGTTAAAAAAAAAAGACAATTAACATCAAGAAATCATCATCATGATTCATATTTTAAAATTTACACTTAATATAATGTAACATGAATTTGCAAGGCGGTTTGAATCCATGGTTTGACAGGTGGGTTGGTTTTGAAAACTCACGGTTTGAAAAAAAAAAAAAAAAAAAAAAAAAAAAAAAAAAGCCCATTGTGCATGGTGGGGTGGGCGATTTGAAACATCAATTTGAAAGTTTGATGATGTGGCAAAAAATGGCAGTTTAGTATGGAGCAAGGTGATTTGGTGGTTTTTGTGTGCATTGTTAGGCTCAAGTAGTGCGAGTATGTGATCTAGAGTTTGAATATATATATATATATATATATATGATAAGAAAATTTTAAGGGCCCGTAACTTTTTTTAAGAAAATTTTAAATAGATAATAGATGTTAAACTAAAATTAACTTGTGGAAAAATAATTAAAAAAATTAAAAAAATACCATAAAAATGACCAAATCTTAGCTCAAAAAAAAATAATAATCCGTATGAAACAACTAATTAAGAACTCCAACTAACTTTTTAATAAAAAAAATGCTAACCATTTAAAAAGAAATAAAAAAATTTAAAAAAACTTTTATTTTAGTGTGGAATATTTGCAGGTTTACTAATTTAAAAAATAAAAAGATCAATAAAAGAGCACTAGTTAGTACTTGCTTTATGACAAAGAGCGGAAAAAGAGTAGTTCCAATTACGCAAACGGATATAAAAGGAAAACCCTTTTATCTCCAAGAGAAAAAGTGGGCAATTGTAAGTAATATGTAGAATTAAACATGAATATCACAAAATTTTATGCTGAAACCATCTTATAAAAACTAATGATGAAAAGAGGGAGAAGGAAGGCGATCTTTAGCCAGTGATTTTTTTTTTTTTTTTTTTAACTAATAGGGTTAAATAGATTTGATTACAGATTAATTAATCAAATGATTTTTTTTTTTTTTTAAAACAAATTAAGTTCACAATTTTTTTTAATCAAATTTTTGGAGCGCAATTCAATAGGACTTTTAATTTATAAATTTAAAATTATTCTCAATTTATATATATATATTTTTAAAAAAAAATTATAATAAACTATAAACTATCACTCAAATCAACACTCCATAAATTCAAATTAGAACACCCTTGTAGCCCTGCCTCCACTGCATCATCATCACCGCCATTTTAACTCCATCTTCTTCAATGCCATAAATGACAAGGACCTCTTCAAAAAATCGTCTCCGACCTCAGGACCTACGCCGACAAAAGACCCTCTTCTCCCTTGGATCCGGTACAACCACATCCCCAAATCTCACTCCATTCCTCCTCTCTCTCTGTCTCTCCGCCATTTTTAAAAATTCCTTATCTTCTAAGGGTTTTGTTGCTTTAGAGGAATCCGAAAGTTGAATCACTCGTTGCCGCCTCAACTTTTGAAGGAGAAGTCCCAGGTTTTTTTCAGAAATGCACGCAGACCTTCGAGTCCGATCGGCGTCACCGGAACGACTCGCGGTAAGTTTAATTTGGTTACAGTTGGTATAACCCAGCCCTAATATTTCAACGGTTTTGATTTTCTTTCAAACTATTATTGTTTGGCTGACGAGAAACCGGAGGAAAATGGACTTTAAAATGTGAATTTGGGGAAATTTAAAAGGCCTATACATTGTTTTAAAAACTCATAGATTGTTTTTCTTTATTTGAAAAATCTAGCTGAGCTAAGACGTAATTTTTAAAATTACAGAACTCTTAAATAAAAACGTTGCATTTATCTCCAACTGATTTTATTTGAGGAGCAGCTCCTGATCAAGAAAAAATTTCATTATTTAATTCAAGTATTTAAACATTTTTGGACTTGTCTTTTGAAACGTGGGCAGCTTTCAATTGTGCTAAAACTTTTTGTTTTTTTTTTTGCAGAGCCCATAGATGAGTTACAGCAGTCGTATGAGCAGTTCCTTAAAAAAACAGAGACGCAAGAATCAAACAACCCAGGTAGTTCTCATGTTTTTGCGTCTGTTTTAGGTTGTGTTTGTCGTTATAGAAAGTTGTCTGTTATCTTAATACTGGGAGAATGTTCTGCAGCGCTTGGAAAAATTCAAATTACAAAAGGTAAGACCCGAAGAAAACAAAGAAAATGAATGTGGAGTTATGGGTAGACCGGGAAGTGCATTGCATGATTAAACGCCTGCTAATGAGAAACACGCAAGGACTAATAAAATATCAGAGGGAAGTTCTCACCCGTTAATTGAATCTAATCATACTGAAGCCTCGGCCCGAGAAAGAAGCAGCAAGCTACTGCTGAAAGAGCGTCTGATAAATCCAAGATGTTTTGCAGTGATGATACAGTAGTGGGGAAATTTGTGGGCATTGCTGTTTGAAAATCTGAAACAGAAGATGCCTGTCATCACGAATTGCTTGATCCCACAGTAAACATGAAAGAGACCATGAATGCCATAAACAGCATGTTTAGTGAGCCTTTGGAGGTGGCCCCAGTTGGTAGACGCCGAAAAAAAACCACCGAATGATGGCAATTCAGGTATTCTTTGATGAAAACTAGGATGGACTAGTGAAAAGGACTTTATGAATTTAGCAGACCAAAAGGATGAGAAGAGTTTTCCACTTGCCGCAACATAGTAGAGTTGAAACCAACAGGTTCACCAAGAACCTTTAAGCATTTTTATTGATGATGAAGAAAATGATAGGACCGAAGATGGAAATTCTGCAGAAGATAGCTTTGAGAAGGGTGATATTTGCAATTCTAGGGAAGATGATAGATCTGCTTCACACGGAAATGTATTTGTATTTCCTAGTCCAAAGGATCTTCCATCTGCAGTTTTCCACCACTTCACTCTGCAGTTTCATGCACAATGCCATGGTTAAACAACCAGTGGTTCATGTTAACAAATATTTTGATGTTCAATTATGTTAAGCGAGAAACAAAAATGTCAAGAGGGCTGTAAAGATGCCATATGGTGTAATTATTTGATCCTACTCAAAATTAAGAGCGGGGTATAAAGGTAACAATAAAAATGAGTTTCTAAAATTTAACATTTAACTTTTAAATATGCCGTTTTAATTTTAATTTATGCTACAATGTTTTAGGTGGTATTTTTCCTCTTCTTCTAGCCCTTCATTTGCTACACGATCCTATGAAGCCTATAACATCACAAGAGAACGAAAAAGGCAATATTATTGGAACGTAATTTACATTTACAAAACGAAAACATGTCAACTATCGACACGAGTTAAGAATGACAATCTGAGGAAATGAAACGACAACATAACTTAGTAATATTTCTCAACTTATATATAGTCCACCTTCCTATGTTTTAAGCTTTTTTGGCCAACATGATATTATGATGAAAAAAATAGCATTGAAGAAACTTCCCGTATACAATACAAATGTCAATTCTGTAATTTTACTCATTTTATGTGTGCTTCTGTGCCTTTTTCCAACGATTTGACTGATTGTCACTTGAATAGAGAAAAGGACCTACAATAACCTTTAACACGCTATGATGATGAAGACATTCTTGAGAGCCACAATATTCCAAAATCGAATATTATTCTCCTATTTCCTATCAAGCCACTGTTGTAACTCTCCTTCACGCTTTCAAAGTCCAAGAAGAAAAAGGCAGTTCCTACGTTTCATAGTAAAAAACAACAATGCATATTTTAAACGAGCCACATGAGAGTGATGAAATTTATTATCCAAATTGCTGATGGTCTGATACAGTCAACATACAAGAGAAAACTAGATCCCACGAGAATTAGCACTGCCAAAATACAAGACCTCTTCAAACTGCTTGAATATGTAATGATAATTGCACTGCCAATAAAATTACACTTGTCAAAATACAAGACCTCTTTTCTTCTGAATCAAGAAGCAAAATATATAGCAAGAACAAACAATCAAAAACATGTTCACACACGCAAGGTCACGAGGCACTCATGCAGTAGAAAACCCTTATAGCACGGACAATAGACTCGGTGTTAAAAGAAAATGGTTCTCTCATTAATCCAAGCCTGATTTTCTAAATAATGGCGATGTCCTCCAAGTTTGATCAAGATGTCAAATTAAGGCCTCGTTCATTTCACCCATTCAAGTCAGTTTTAGGTTTTTACAGTAAAAAATTCTCAGAAAATGTCACATCTAACTTTTTTTGCTACAGTGAAAAGCTCTAAAAAAATGTCACATCTCAGCTCAAATTAAAAACTCGAATCCGCGAAGTGAACGAGGCCTAAATCTGATACAAAATAATTACACCAGAAAAAACATGGACACACAGTAGTATATCTGATACAAAATTTCTTGTAACACCCAGCATAAGTGCCGTGAATGATCATGGTGCTCGGTCAAAATCATGCCAAGAGATTGACCCAACTGCCGCTCTTTGTAAAAAGAGTACTCTAGCCAATCTCGAGGATGCAAAAAAAAAAAAACCGCGCTACCACAGGGGTTAAGAAACATTGCAATCTCGGCAGATACACACCTACAGAAGTTTGGTTGGGACCATATGCCAAAGAACCACCCCACAGATCCCCATATCCAAGCCAATTTTTGTACTTAAGTGAACCTTCAAGTATCCAAGATCTAGCCTACAAAAGCATTATTCAACGTCACGAGCCATATCTGCAATGTAGCATTATTGATTCATGCACATCTAATAAATCAGATTGCATAAAGGCTGTAAATTTAGAGTACAACATAAGCATGGGACTATGTAATCTTCGTTTTCTTTGATACATACAACAGAAAAAAAATACTTGTAAAAACATAATCATATCTTTGCATAGAAAGAAGTACTCCCATAGTCATAAACAACCCCGACAAACGAGTAACACCCCTTCATTTTCTCCCTAGAAAAACTTGAAAAATCTAAACAAGTTACAATAGTAAATGCAACGCAAAATCTTACACCTCTCAATCAATAAAGATGTATAATATAAATATATAACCACATTTCAAAGATATCCATATTTAGCCCAGAACAATTCCTTCTTTGCACTTTTTATTTCATTCATGACCGCCTTATAAACAAACATTTTGGAATTGTATAATGAAGTAAACTATACAATACGAACAAAAAATATGGTTACTAAGTTACAGACATGTCCATTTTCCATTTTTCCCAATTTATCATCAACCAAACAGAGCAACTAACAGTTTCACGCAAAAAAAGCACTATAATAATAAGCACAAAACAAATAGAGAACTAAGAATTAACTAAAAATTGTATAATAAAATTCCAATAGCAACAAAAAATTTTCCCCTTTCTTTTTCGATACATTTGGGTACTGTAAAAACCCTTTTCCTTTTCACATTTTCCGTCAAATTCTCAAGAATCTCAACAACCAAACACAAATATCATTATAAAATTAAATGGAAAACGAGAACAGCAGGCCCACAGCGGAAATTTTTCTTTTCTTTTTAACTTGTGTTTAATTTTTCTACTCATATTTTTTTTCTTTTTACCTCATCGAGGTAATTCTTTTTAAATCTTTATGGATGCTTTTTAGTTGCCAAGGTGGCCTTGTTTGGTTGGCGGGAAAATGAGTAGGAAAATTAAACACAAGGTAGAAAGAAAAGAGGCAACATAACTCCCACAGTAATTATCTCACGGTGAGAAAGAATAAAAAGAAACGGTAACATGAAAAAGCAAAAAATTGAAAAAAAATAAAATTCCAGCCCGTTTCAGATAATGCAAGAAGAAGAAATGATTAGTTCATTTAATACATTTGCTGCAAGTTATGTACAAATTACCGTCCTGGGAACACAAATTAGCAACACAAATACTATAGCTCAGTAATTTAAGGAATGAGAGGCAAAAAAAATCAGGATTCACATACATATGGCATGCAACCGGCGAGGCAGATGAAAAATTCCTGCAGAAAAAAATACATGAAACCAGAAAAGATAGGACAATTTAATAAATCAGAGGCAAAAAAAAGCAGGATTTATATACATCCCACTTGCAACCAGCAAGAGAGACCAAAAATCCCGCACAAAAAAAAAAAAAATTTGAAATCAGAAAAAAATAAACCTTCTAAAAAGAATTATAACAAAATCAAATCTATTACTCAATAAGAAATTGCAATACATATATTCTTACATATTCTTATGAATCCCTGAAAAAAAGCAACATAACTCCAACAATAATCATCTTACGTAGAGAAAGAAGAAATGGTAACAAGAAAAAACAAAAAAAAATGCAAGAAGTTTTTTTCCTCTAAAATTCCATCCTGTTTCAGACAATGTAAGAAGAAAAAATCACCAATTCCAGCAATACAAACACCAGAGGTCAGCAATAATAATAAAAAATTAAAGCTTCTAACAAGAATTATAGCAAAATTAAATGTATTACTCAATAGGAAATTAAACATTTTCAGCAGACAGTTTCTTTTTTAACTCTCCCATGCCTTCAACATTATCACCTGTGAGGATAATATCATCCACATAAACAATCTACACTACCATCTTCCCCTCATGTGATTTCTTTATAAACATAATATGTTCTGATTGTCCTTGTACGAAATTCTGACTCTTCACAAACTTTGTGAATCTCTCAAACCAGGCCCTAGGAGACTGTTTAAGTCCATATAGGGATTTCCTAAGCCTGCAAACCTTTCCGCCAAATCTGTGAGAAAAACCGGGAGGAGCTTCCATGTACACTTCCTCTTCTAAATCTCCATTTAAGAATGCATTTTTAACATCCAGTTGGAACAAGCTCCATTCAAGGTTGACCGCAAGGGAGAGAATTACTCGCACAGTATTCAGTTTGGCAACAGGGGAGAAGGTCTCCGAGTAGTCTATGCCATAGGTCTGGGTAAATCCTTTAGCAACTAACCGAGCTTTATACCTTTCAAGAGAGCCATTTGCCTTATATTTCATTGTAAACACCCATTTGCAACCAACTAGGGGTTTTCCTCTTGGTAGCTCTGTGATTTCCCAAGTTTTGTTCCTTGCCAGTGCTCTCATCTCTTCAAGAACTGCTTCCCTCCATTCTGGAACACCTAGAGCTTCTTGTATATCTTTTGGAATAGTGACACAGGACAACTTTGAAGTAAATGCTTGAAATGAAGGGGACAGACTCTTATATGACATGAAGTTATAAAGAGGATATTTGGTGCACGATCTTGTACCTTTCCTAAGGGCAATAGGTAAATCCACAGATGTATTTGACTTGACAAGAGACTCATGATTAGACACAATTTTTTGTGGTTCGGATAAAGAATTACCTGACTGAGTTTCATTTTCCAGATTTGTCATCGGTTCAGGCTCTTGGCTCTGCTTTGGATCGAGAAATCTATCTTCCTGTCTTTGATACTTTCTCTTATAGACTTTCCCTTTAAACTCAATTCCACCTTGACTCGCACACATCTCGTTCTCTTTCCGAGCTTCACTCTGTAATGGCATAGTTAAAGGAACAATATCCCTATTTTCATTATTTGAGACATCCTCAATTGTTCCATCTACTTCAGTATTATCACAATGTTCGGGTCCTTTTTCGGAAACAGTTTCAGATTCTTTACTTTTATCAAATTTCTCATTTTGACTCATAGAATGCATAGGGACAACATCATAGAATAACAAGTCATCATTCGAATCTTCACTTGATGTCTCCCCTTGAAGATGAATGTTTGAGAAAAAAAGGTTTTGTCGAATATTTAGTTAGGAGTTAGTTTCCTCTGTTTGTAAATATTAGGAAATCAGGAAACCTATAAAAACGGGATTTCCTAATTAGTTTGTATTCTGTTTTAGTGTTGCTGATTTTTAGGAGGTAGTTTCCATATTTAGTTGGGTAGAAGTTGTATATATATCGTGTACTTATTTCCAATCAACATAACGAAAACAGAAGATTATTTTCTTCAAAATCTTCGTGGTATCAGAGCAGGGAAACTCTGAAAAACCCTAGCCGCCTCTTTCTTTTTCCCTCTCCTCTCCGGCAATCTCTGGTTTTGGAAAAAAAAAACCCTAGCCGTCATCTTTTTTTCTTTCTCAGCAATCTCAGGTTTCTTCTCTCATGGCAGAAACTGGAATGGCGAATGAAACAGCCAGTTCCATCTCTGAAACCTCCTCTCTTTCCAACCCAAACCCAATTCGTTCTAGTTCTGAAAAAACTGGAACATCTGAAAATCTATCTCTCCTTATCACAAATCATAAACTCAATGGACAAAACTACCTTCAGTGGTCTCAATCAGTCCGGATGTTCATCTGTGGCAGAGGAAAAGAAGATTATCTAACTGGAGAAATTCCAGTTCCTGAAAAAACAGATCCGACCTACAAGAAGTGGAAGGCCGAGAATCATCAAATCATGGCTTGGCTCATCAATTCAATGAATGTGGATATTGGTGAGAACTTATGAAACAGCTCAAGAAATATGGGAGGCAGTGAGAGAAACTTACTCCAGTTCTGAAAATATGTCAGAACTATTCGCGGTGGAGACAGCTCTTCATGATCTTCGTCAAGGAGAATTACCGGTAACTCAATACTTTAATGTACTAACTCGTCATTGGCAGCAATTAGATATGTTTGAGTTTTATGAGTGGAAATGCCCGGAGGACAGCGTCTTATATCGTAAGATAGTTGAGCAGAAAAGGATTTTTAAATTCCTATTGGGTCTGAATAAAAGTTTAGATGATGTTAGGGGCAGAATAATGGGAATAAGACCTCTTCCAAGTCTTCGGGAGACGTTTTCAGAAGTTCGCCGAGAAGAAAGTAGGAAGAAGGTAATGATGGGCAACCAGCTATCATCTCCAAACCCAGAGGGATCTGCTATGCTTTTGCTGCTCGTAACTCACGGTTTCCAGCATCCATAGACAATCGCCAGCCAAGGAAAGGGCGTCCCTGGTGTGACCACTGCTCTAAAACTAGTCATACAAGGGAGACATGTTGGAAGTTGCATGGCAAACCAGCGGATTGGAAGCCAAACAGATCAGCCCCAGATAGTCGGGCAAATTCAGCCAGTATCACCGAGGGATCAAAACATTTGTATTCCTTTTGAGTGGAGGGATACCCAACAAAAACGCATTTTCTTGCCTGGGAGTCTAATTTTCCCTTGTTGTGGCCATGGATGTGAACAAACATTGTACACCCAAAAACTTTAAGGGGGAAGATCATAAGTGAGACGAGAAGAAGGAAAACATCTCTTAAGTTGCTCCAACGGGGTTTGAAATTTCAAAATTTTTGTAGGCATTCTGTTGATTAAATATGTGGTTGTCAGAATTGCCTCACCCCACAAATATTTTGGAACTGAAGTTGAAAACATTAAAGACCGAGCAACCTCCAAGAGATGTTTATTCTTCCTCTCTACAACTCCATTTTGTTGTGGAGTATCAGTGTAGGAGCTTTGATGAACAATTCCTTTTTCGGTAAAAAAATCCCTAAGATCTGGTTAAAATATTCTTTACCATTATCACTTCTGAAAATCTAAATCTGTGTTTGAAATTGTGTTAATATCAAGTTGTAAAAATTTTAAACACAGTTTCAGCTTCAGACTTGTCATGAAGTAAGAACACCCAAGTAACATGTGTGTGATCATCAATAAAAGTAATGAACCATCTCTTTCCTGTTAATGTTTTAATCCGCCCCCAAACATCACTATGAATCATAGTAAAGGGTTTAGTGGCTTTATATGGTTGAGTAGAAAAAGAAGTTCGGCGATGTTTCGCAAATTCACATATCTCACACTGAAATAAAGATGGATTTTTATTGATAAAAAGTTTCAGAAACAAGTGTCTTAAATAATGAAAATTGGGATGTCCTAAACGATAATGCCATAACATTATTTCATTCGAATCAAGAACATAAATAGAATTGAGACAAGTCCTCCGGGATTGCCTACTTGAGTCATATCCAGTGTCAAAAAAATAGAGTCCGCCAACTTCCTTAGCATTGCCAATCGTCCTCCCCGAAGTGAAATCCTGAAACAGACAGCCAAATGACGAGAAATTTGCTTGACACTTTTGATCATAAATAAATTTACTGACTGAAAGAAGATTACAGGACAATTTAGGAACGTGAAGAATGTTATGAAGTGTAATATTGGACGAGATAACAATAGACCCTTTCCCGGCCACTGCTGAAAAAGTTCCATTTGCTATCTTGACTCTTTGATTCCCTGCACATGGACTATGGGAAGAGAAAAAATTAGAGCAGCCAGCCATGTGATCTGTAGCACCGGAATCGACTATCCAAGAGACACTTGACTCAACATTAAGACATGAGGACAAAAAATGATTACCTTTTTTTGCCACGAAACCAGAAGGATTAGGATTGACAAGGTTTTGGGATTGGAGGATTTTACAAATCTGCTCTAGCTGTTCCTTCGTGAATGCTTGCACTCCTGAAGAAGACTCCACTGAATCAGTAACATTAGCTTGGGAATTCCAGTTGTCTCCTGTTTGTTTTTTCTTCCAATGAGCATGCTTACCATGGATCTTCCAACAAGTCTCACGTGTATGCCATGGTTTCTTGCAGTAATCACACTACGGTTTCTTGCTATTTCTTCCTTCACCATCACTACTTCTCGACGCAAGAGCCAACCCTTCAAATTCATGTGCAGTCTTCCCAATCATCACTTTCCTTCGAGCCTCTTCTCTATGCACTTCAGAAAACACTTCTCTAAGCGAGGGTAGTGGCTTCCTTCCAAGAATGCGACCACGGACCTCATCTAACTCTTGATTTAGACCAGCAAGAAAATTGTACACGCGCTCATTCTCTTCTCTTTTCTTGTGCTTAACACTATTAGCCGGGCACTCCCAGTCATCTTCATAACACAAATCCAATTCTTGCCACAAAGTGACAATATAGTTGTAATACGTAGTAACATCACGGCTGCCTTGCTTGGAACTCCATAGCCTTGTTTTCAACTCAAATATTTGAGATGAATTCTCTAGGTCAGAATACATCTCTCTAACCGCTTCCCAAACATCCTTAGCGGTTGGTAAAAACATGTGTGGTTTGGCGATAGCTGGTTCCACAGAATTGATCAGCCATGCGATAACTAATGAATTTTTAGAATTCCATGTCGCCAACCCAGGATCTCCATTGGCTGGTCTCTCATGTTGTCTCGTTAAATAGCCAAGTTTTCTCCTTCCATCAATGGCTAGCTTCATGGATTGAGCCCACTCTAAAAAATTCTGGCCATTAAGTTTCTGCCCTGTCAATTGAAAGGATGAGACAGAGCCGAAAAAATCATGGCTACTGCCACTAGAGATGCCACCGCCGCCGCTGCTAGGGTTTCCTCCAGAAATCACGCCTCCTCTTGCTGCCGATTCTGCGCCGCCCTCATACACTATCGTCCCATCTCTGGCGGTCGTGGAAGGCCTTTGTTGGCCGGTCATGGCCTGACAGTAGTTCATCTATGCCCAGCCGTTTTCTGAACCAAGCTCTGATACCATGAAAGAGTGTATTAGGGCTGAAAATTCTTCTTATTATTATTGATTAAATCAATATAGGTCCTATTTATAGGAAAGACAAAGATACTAAATTCCAAAATTATACTTCCTAAAAAATAGCTAAAGAATAAACTTTTCTAAAAATAAAAAATTCCTAAATAAACCTTTTATTAAAAAAACTGCCGACAAATCCTCTTCTAACCTACCTTTGTCTTATTTATACACCTATCTATATTCCCTTTACAAACCCCAGCCTAACTAACTTCCCGCCCTTTAACTACTTTGCTGGTTTACTACTTGATGACGTGTTGATTCCGTCTTCCCCTCTGGCCTTTCACCAACAAGCTAACTCGCTAACTCAGCTTCCCCCTTGGCCCTTCACCGAATACACCGATGTGCCTCCTTCGAGCATATGTGAAACGCACAGGAGGCTTATCATTACCCCCGCCCCAAAGACGCACCTTGTCCCCAAGGTGAAAATCTGGAAATTTGGCATTCACAACATCATACAATTCCTAAGAAGCTTCATGCTCTGGCAAATTTCCCTAGCAAATTAGCACCACCAATTCCGTACGCCCACCATGGAGCCCCTGGCGCACCGCCATCAAAGCGGCTGGTGCAACCTGAAATTCCAATTCACCAATCAACTGCGGGGGTAACTGGGACACTGCCTGGTCCTGGCCAACTGCCCGACCAAATTGGGAAACATGGAACACCGGGTGGATGGCAGCGCCCGCAAGCAAAGCAAGGCGATAAGCCACGGGACCAACGCGTCTTGTAACCTCATAAGGACCATAAAAACAAGGACTTAATTTTTCATTGCGTCGACAGGCTAGCGAAGCTTGGCGATACGGCCGAAGCTTAAGGTGCACCAAATCACCAACGACAAACTGGACATCGTGGCGTCTACTGTCCGCCACAACATTCATTTTCTATTGAGCTCACAGGAGGTGAAACTTAAGGAGATCCAACATAGCATCTCAGTCCATCAATTGCCGTTCAACAAACTCCACTGGTGACGCACCAACCCCATAGCGCAACAGCGGAAGGGGAGCTCGACCATAAGCAACTTGAAATGGGGTCGTCCGCGTGGAAGTGTGAAAGGAAGTGTTATACCAATACTCTGCCCATGCCAACCATTTGTGCCATTGACCACCCGGCTTGTCTGAAGTGAAACATCATAAGTATGTATCCACGCACCTGGCTGAAAAATGCTATTGGCCTCTGATCTTGCATCAACATAGCCCCTACTCCAAAACCAAAAGCATCCAACTCGAGCACAAAAGGCATGTCAAAGTCTGGCAAAGTTAACACCGGCACCTGCGTCATAGCCTGTTTGAGCTGGTCAAAAGCTTGCACTGCCTTGGCATCCCATCGGAAACCGTCCTTCCGAAGCAAGGTAGTTAGAGGCCCTGCAATCTGGCTATATGCAGGCACAAATTTCCTGTAGTAACCGGTCAGTCCCAAGAAGCCCCGTAGATCACGCAAATTGGCAGGTGGTGGCCAGTGCAACATAGTCAAAATTTTAGCTGGATCCGCTGAAACCCTTTGATCGGACACAATATGTCCCAAATATTCTATGGAACGTTGACCAAAGCTACATTTCTTTGCATTGGCATATAGTTGGTGCCGCCTTAACTCCTCCAACACTTGTGCGAGATGGCACTCGTGTTCTTTCTCTGAACGGCTGTAAATGAGTATATCATCAAAGAATACCATCACAAATTTGCGAAGAAAAGCCCATAAGACCTCATTCATGAGGGATTGAAAAGTCGCCGGAGCATTCGTTAAGCCGAAAGGTATTACGAGAAACTCGTAATGGCCCTCATGAGTGCGGAATGCTGTCTTCAGAACATCTCCCGGACGCACTCGTATCTGGTGGTACCCCGACTTAAGGTCAAATTTGGAAAAAATTATCGCCCTATTAAGTTCATCAAGAAGTTCTTCCATTACAGGAATCGGGAAGCGGTCGGGTGCCGTTTCCTTGTTCAAAGCGCGGTAGTCCACACAAAACAGCCAACTACCATCCTTTATCTTGACTAATAAAACAAGGTTGGAATATGGACTTACACTAGTTTGTATAATGCCAGCCGCCATCATTTCCCCCACCAGCCGCTCAATCACGATTTTCTAGATGTGTGGATATTGGTACAACCGTACATTTATCGGTGACGTTCCTTCCTTGAGGGTGATGGCGTGATCCTTTGCCCTCGCAGGAGGCAATCCCGCGGGAAACTCAAACACCAATGCATACTTATTCAACACCGACTTCACCCTAGCCTGTAGTTCCTCCCCCATGCCACTCGAATCCACCAATAAATTGCCCAACTCAACCCAAATTCCTTGACCCTCATGCCTAAGAGCTCACATTAAAGCTTTGAGGGTGACCGGTGATTTGTTCAAACCAGGATCCCCCCGTAACGTCACATGTTGATCTCCCACGTTGAATTTCATGAGTAACGTTTTCCAGTTTACTGAAACCACCCCTAGAGTTTCCAACCACTGGATTCCTAGTATCAAATCCGAACTGCCCAATTCTAAAGGTAAGAAATCTTCCACCACCTCCACATCTTGCAAGGTCACCATCTCCCCTCAGCTTTAACACCATCCAATTCTGAATCAGCCTGCGACCGTCCTCCCATTGAAACCACGCCAAGGCTTCTCCTTCACGACTAGCCACTGCTGCATCCAATTTCTCCCCTTTCGTCATCCGATTCATGGTGAAAAACCTTTTAGCGCGAAAGATCCAACCATCGGGGTTGTCTCCATCAAGGACTGGCATTTCCACCCGTCGTGTTCGGAATTCCGCTCAGCCTCCTCCTTCCGGTTGCCGATCTTCCCTCGTCGGTGCGTCTCGTCATTCCCATACGTCACTACTCTGATACCAAATGATAAACTCCAAAACCAATTGGCAAAGAAATGGCTAATCGAAAGAGAATTTGTATTATTAGAAACTGAATTTCAACAATGGCGGACAGAATTGAGTATAGAACGGTATGGGGATTTTTGAGAGATCCCGTGCTCTCCTAACAAACTTCCTGTGAAAGAATAACAAACTTGAATAATCCTCTTCTAACCTACCACTGTCTTATTTATACACCTATCTATATTCCCTTTACAAACCCCAGCCTAACTAACTTCCCGCCCTTTAACTACTTTGCTGGTTTACTACTTGATGACGTGTTGACTCAGCCTTCCCCTCTGGCCTTTCACTAACAAGCTGACTCGCTGACTCAGCTTCCCCCCTGGCCCTTCACCGAATACACCCTTGTGCCTCCTTCGAGCATATGTGAAGCGCACAAGAGGCTTATCAGACATCTGGGGACCTTCTACTATACCTAATATTTCTGGGGCTCGTTGATTTGTATCCTTAATTGATGATTGCACTCGGGTTACATGGTTCTTTCTCCTTAAACAAAAATCTGAGGTTGGTACTGTTATACCATACCTAATTTCCACTCAATGATTCAAAACCAATTTGGGGTTAAAATAAAAAGCTTTAGGACAGACAATGTTAGGGACTACTTCAACCAGATTTTATCACCCTACTTTCAATCACAGGGCATTATCCATGATTCATTGTGTGTTAACACACCTCAACAAAATGGAGTGGCTGAAAAGAAAGTTAGACATTTACTGTTTCAAGGAAATGTTCCTAAATTCTATTGGGGGGAAGCCGTCCTTACTGCCGCACACATGATAAATCGCCTTCCTTCACGTGTTTTGGAAAACAAGAGTCCAATAGAGATCCTTAATAGCTTCTACCCTCACCTTAAAACATCAAATGGCCTCATACCTAGGATTTTTGGGTGCACTGCCTTTGTTCATGTTCACAACCAACATAGAGGTAAATTAGACCCTCGAGCCATCAAGTGTCTTCCTTGGTTACTCATCCACTCAAAAAGGGTACAAATGTTACAACCCCTCATCCAGGAAAATTTACATCTCTGCAGATGTCACTTTTACTGAAAATAAACCATTTTTCTCCAAGTCCTCTCTTCAGGGGGAGAATTCAATGGTTGAAGAGAGTCCTTGGGAGACCTTTGAACCTCTCGAAACCCTTGACCTCTCGTGTGTTCCAACCCGTAGTGTTGAACCCGAATCCAAGTCCTTGGAACCAGTCACATTGGAGCCACCCATTCCCACTAAACCCGAGTCATCTCTTATCCCAGTTAGTGTTCCTAACAACTTGCCAAGGTTTTCTCCGGTGAATTCAAGAAAAAAGGCCACTCCAGAACTGACACAAGTCTAAGAATCCGACTCAGACCCTGGAATGAAATCACAATAAGATTTGATCCTTCTTTCCAACCTGTTGAAACATCTAGTGACCCAACAGATGATCTTCCTATTGCTATTAGAAAAAGTACCAAAGAATGCACTAAACGACCACTATCTCACTATGTCAGTCTTGAGCGCCTATCACCAACACACAAAAAATTCATTGTGAGTCTAAATACCATTGCTATCCCTAATACTGTTTCTGAGGCATTATCAAAAAGGGAATGGAGGGATGCTATGAAAGAGGAGATGAGTGCTTTGGAAAAGAATAAGACATGGAAAATTGTTGATACGCTGAAAGGGAAAAACATTGTTGATTGCAAGTGGATTTTTACAATAAAGTACAAGGCTGATGGGTCCCTGGAGAGATATAAAGCAAGATTGGTGGCTAAAGGATACACTCAGACTTACGGGGTTGACTATCAGGAGACGTTTGCACCAGTTGCAAAAATAAATATTGTGAGAATACTGTTATCGCTGGCTGCGAACCTAAATTGGCAACTCCTACAGTATGATGTTAAGAATGCATTTATTCACGGTGATCTAGATGAAGAAATTTATATGAACATTCCACCAGGATTCAGACAGTACACAGGTAGCAAGGTGTGCAAGCTAAGGAAAGTATGGATTGAATGTTGGAGATTTAGTCGATTAATTGTAAATATTTGTTTGTATTCTTTCCGTTTATTGTTTGATTTAGTCAAAATAGGAAAGTATAAATTAGGAAGATATTATAGGATTGTCTAGCATAATTTAGGGATTCTTTTCTTAGTTTTCTCTCTTAATTGCCGTGACCTATGGCTTACTAAGTGTATATATTATGACAAGGTTAATGAGAATAATTAAGCAAGAATTATTCTTCTCTCTGTTTTCTTATTTCATTGAAGCAATCTCTTAGAGCATGGTTTGAAAGATTTGCAAAGGTCATGATGGAGTCTGAGTATAAACAAAGTCAAGGGGACCATACTCTCTTTATCAAGCATTCGGCAGCAGGGGGAGTAACTGCTCTTCTGCTATATGTGGATGATATCATAGTTACTGGGAATGATGAAAGAGAAAAGCATGAATTAAAACAGGTGGTAAAAGAGTACGAGATAAAGGAACTTGGGAAATTGAAGTACTTCCTCAGTATTTAGGTGGCGTATTCTACACAAGGGATCTTCATATCTCAACAAAAATATGTGAACAAGAAGGATGGGTGTAAGCTAGTCCCTACTCCAATAGATTCGAACCATGAACCATAAGTTGGAGAAGCTAAAGAAGAACCAATTGTTGACAAAAGAATACACCAGAGGTTGGTTGGTAGACTTATATACCTCGCTCACACTCGACCTAACATAGCATACTCGGTGAGCATGATCAGTCAGTTTATGCATGATCCAAGAGAGCCTCATCTTCAAGCTGCTTACAGAATGCTGCATTACTTGAAAGGTAATCCAGGAAAAGGAATTTTGTTTAAGAAAAATGACACACTTGCCCTAAAAGCCTACACCGACGCTGACTATGCCGGTTCTCTAGTGGATAGGAGATCAACTACAGGGTATTGTAATTTTCTTGGAGGTAACCTGGTGACATGGAGAAGCAAAAAACAAAACATGGTGGCAAGCTCATCTGCAGAATCAGAGTTTAGGGCTATCGCTAAAGGATTGTGTGAACTTCTATGGTTGAAGATTATTCTGGATGATTTGCGAGTCAAATGAGAAGGTCCTATAAAGCTTTATTGTGACAACAAGTCTGCCATTAATATTCCTCATAATCCTATTCAACATGATAGGACAAAGGATATTGAAATTGATAGGCATTTCATTAAGGAAAAATTGGAGGAAGGACTAGTGTGCATAAGCTAGTTCCATTAGAACGTCAACTAGCTAATGTTCTAACAAAAAGCATGAACGGTTCAAGTTTTAATGATCTAGTATTCTAGCTGGGAATGGAAGACATCTATTCCTCAACTTGGGTGGAACTGTCGAAGTGTAGATAAGAGCATAAGTAGCAAATTCGGGGTTACCCAAATTAGTCTCCAAACACACGGAAAAACGTAGATCCTGTAGAAATAGATAATAAGCAAGATGCATCTAACAATTACAACACAAAAGGAAGCAAAATTCATCATAATTTGTATGATTGTTAATGCATCATACTCCATAAAATGGAGATTTACACCAACAGAGTCTAAGAACTCTTGAAGATGATGCAACCATCACAAAACATCAGGATAAGAATAAATTTGGATGCTACTTCAATAAACTAATATTCATGGAAAACTTGAAAATTAGAAATTGAAACTTATCTTTGAAGTGTCATGACAAAATAGCTTCCCTGCTCTTGAAATGTTTATACGACAAGTTACCAAATTAGAGCTGAAAAAAAAAACACGTACAAGTCTATCAAATTATGTATGAAGGTACTAAATTAAACTAATATACATGGAAAACTTAAAAATTGGAAATCGAAACTTATCTTTGAAGTGCCCTGATAAAATAGCTTCCCTGCACATGAAAAAGTTTATACAACAAGTTACAAAATTAGAGCTGAAATAAAACCACAAAAGTAAATATAGAAATATGGATGAGGGAGAACCTTGAAAATAGTTATAAATATATAATAAAAAGAGATCAGTTTAGGAGTTTTTACATCACATATGTACACAACAAAAGACTTAAGAAACTTGAATAAGCACATACCACATTAAACATCCAACGCAACCCATCTATTGGCTCAAAAATACGATCTCTGTCATTGTTGTGCACAAGTAAAATGAGACTGTGTGTTTTAGAAGTAGCATCCCCACAAGGGACCTTTCTGAAAAGGAAATTAACCACATATATGAATGTCAGCAAGTAACTCGCTTTATTTCAGAGCAACAGAAAATGTTTTTTTTTTCTCTTGAGAATATATAAGTTATACTAAACAAAAGGTGTTTGATACAGTCACAGTTACCCTAGGAGGAGAAATCTAACAAAATTACCTCATCATCTGTATTAAGAGCATAAGTAGCATATTAGTGGGTAACCAAATTAGATTCTAAACGCATGGCAAAACTTAGATCTTGTAGAAATAGATAATAAGCAAGATGCATATAACAATAACTATACAAACTCAACACAAAACGATGCAAAATTCTTCATAATTTGGATGATTGTTAATGCATTAGACTCCACAAAACGGAGATTTACACCAATAGAGTCCAAGAACTCTTGAAGATGATGCAACCATCACAAAACTTCGAGGATAAGAATAACTTTGGATGAGTACTAAAATAAACTAATATTCATGAAAAACTTGAAAATTGACAATTGAAACTTATCTTTGAAGTGCCCTGATAAAATAGCTTCTCTGCTCTTGAAAAGTTTTAACGACAAGTTACCAAATTAGAGCAGAAAAAAAGCACGTAAAAGTAATTATAAAAATATGTATGAAGGCGCTAAAATAAATTAATAATCACAGAAAACTTGAAAATTAGAAATTCAAACATACCTTTGAAGTGCCCTAATAAAATAGCTTCCCTGCACATGAAAGAGTTTATACGAAAAGTTACAAAATTAAAGCTGAAAAAAAAACCGTAAAAGTAAATATAGAAATATGGATGAGGGAGAACCTTAAAAATAATTATAGATATATAAAAAAAGTGATCAGTTTAGGATTTTTTACATCACATATGTACATAACAAAAGACTTAGGAAACCTGAATAACCACATACCTCATTAAACATCCTATGCAACCCATCTATTGGGTAAAAAATACAATCTCCGTCATTCCTGTCCAAGAGTAAACTGTGACTTTGTGTGTTTGGGAAGTAGCATCCCCACAAGGGACCTTTCTGAAAAGGAAATTAACCACATATATGAATGTCAGCAAGTAACTCGCTTTATTTCAGAGAAACAGAAAATGTTTTTTTTTCTTTTGAGAATATAGAAGTTATAGTAAACAAAAGGTGTTTGATACAGTCACAGTTACCCTAGGAGGAGAAATCTAACAAAATTACCTCATCATCTGTATTAAGAACATAAGTAGCATATTAGTCGGTAACCAAATTAGATTCTAAACGCATGGCAAAACTTAGATCTTGTAGAAATAGAGAATAAGCAAGATGCATATAATAATAACTATACAAACTCAACACAAAACGATGCAAAATTCTTCATAATTTGGATGATTGTTAATGCATTAGACTCCACAAAACGGAGATTTACACCAATAGAGTCCAAGAGCTCTTGAAGATGATGCAACCATCACAAAACTTCGAGGATAAGAATAACTTTGGATGAGTACTAAAATAAACTAATATTCATGAAAAACTTGAAAATTGACAATTGAAACTTATCTTTGAAGTGCCCTCGATAAAATAAACTTCTCTCGCTCTTGAAAAGTTTTAACGACAAGTTACCAAATTAGAGCAGAAAAAAAGCACGTAAAAGTAATTATAAAAATATGTATGAAGGCGCTAAAATAAATAAATAATCACAGAAAACTTGAAAATTAGAAATTCAAACATACCTTTGAAGTGCCCAAATAAAATAGCTTCCCTGCACATGAAAGAGTTTATACGAAAAGTTACAAAATTAAAGCTGAAAAAAAAACCGTAAAAGTAAATATAGAAATATGGATGAGGGAGAACCTTAAAAATAATTATAGATATATAAAAAAAGTGATCAGTTTAGGATTTTTTACATCACATATGTACATAACAAAAGACTTAGAAAACCTGAATAACCACATACCTCATTAAACATCCTATGCAACCCATCTATTGGGTAAAAATACAATCTCCGTCATTCCCGGCCCAAGAGTAAACCGTTCTGTGTGTTTTTTGGGAAGTAGCATCCCCAAGGGGACCTTTTCGAAAAGGAAATTAACCACATATATGAATGTCGACCAAGTAACTCGCTTTATTTCAGAGAAACAGAAAATGTTTTTTTTTCTTTTGAGAATATAGAAGTTATAGTAAACAAAAGGTGTTTGATACAATCACAGTTACCCTAGGAGGAGAAATCCAACAAAATTACCTCATCATCCGTATTTAGAGCACAAGTAGCATATTAGTGGGTAACCAAATTAGACTCTAAACGCATGGTAAAACTTAGATCCTGTAGAGATAGAGAATAAGCAAGATGCATCTAACAATAACTACACAAACTCAACACAAAAGGAAGCAAAATTCTTCACAATTTGGATGATTGTTAATGCATCAGACTCCACAAAATGGAGATTTACACCAATAGAGTCTAAGAGCTCTTGAAGATGATGCAACAATCACAAAACTTCGAGAATAAGAATAAATTTGGATGAGTACTAAAATAAACTATTATTCACGAAAAACTTGAAAATTGACAATTGAAACTTATCTTTAAAGTGCCCTGATAAAATAGCTTCTCCGCTCATGAAACGTTTATACGACAAGTTAATACATTAGAGCTGAAAAAAAGACGTAAAAGTCAATAAAAATGTGTATGAAGGTACTAAAATAAAATGATATACATGGAAAACTTGAAAATTGGAAATTAAACCTTATCTTTGAATTGCCCAAATAAAATAGCTTCTCCGCTATTGAAAAGTTTATACGACAAGTTACCAAAGTAGAGCTGAAAAAAAACACGTAAAAGTAAATATAAAATATGTATGAAGGTACAAAAATAAATTAATATTCACAGAAAACTTGAAAATTAGACATTCAAACTTATCCTTGAAGTCC
This sequence comes from Morus alba, assembly GCA_012066045.3. NCBI lineage: Eukaryota > Viridiplantae > Streptophyta > Magnoliopsida > Rosales > Moraceae > Morus > Morus alba. The sequence continues at coordinate 6,680,165 of CP050234.2, forward strand.
CTAATAAAATAGCTTACCTGGACATGAAAAAGTTTATACGACAAGTTACCAAATTAGAGCTGAAAAAACCGTAAAAGTAAATATAGAAATATGGATGAGGAAGAACCATGAAAATAGTTATAGATATATAATAAAAAGAGATCAGTTTAGGAGTTTTTACATCACATATGTACACAACAAAAGACTTAAGAAACTTGAATAAGCACATACCACATTAAACATCCAACGCAACCCATCTATTGGCTCAAAAATTTTTCTCTCATTTCTTTGTGCACAAGTAAAATGAGACTGTGTGTTTTAGAAGTAGCATCCCCACAAGGGACCTTTCTGAAAAGGAAATTAACCACATATATGAATGTCAGCAAGTAACTCGCTTTATTTCAGAGCAACAGAAAATGTTTTTTTTTTTTCTTTTGAGAATATAGAAGTTATAGTAAACAAAAGGTGTTTGATACAATCACAGTTACCTTAGGAGGAGAAATCCAACAAAATTACCTCATCATTTGTATTAAGAGCATAAGTAGCATATTAGTGGGTAACCAAATTAGATTCTAAACGCATGGCAAAACTTAGATCTTGTAGAAATAGATAATAAGCAAGATGCATCTAACAATAACTATACAAACTCAACACAAAAGGAAGCAAAATTCTTCATAATTTGGATGATCGTTAATGCATCAGACTCTACAATACGGAGATTTACACCAATAGAGTCCAAGAACTCTTGAAGATGATGCAACCATCACAAAACATCAAGGATAAGAATAACTCTGGATGAGTACTAAAATAAACTAATATTCATGAAAAACATGAAAATAGACAATTGAAACTTATCTTTGAAGTGGCCTGATAAAATAAATTTCCTCCTACTTTTTGAAAAGTTTCTAAGTTACAAGTTATAAAATTAGAGCTAAAAAAAAAAACACGGAAAAGTAAATATAAAAATATGTATGAAGGTGCTAAAATAAATTAATAATCACGGAAAACTTGAAAAGTAGAAATTCAAACTTACCTTTGAAGTGCCCTGATAAAATAGCTTCCCTGCACATGAAAAAGTTTATACGACAGGTTACCAAATTAGAGCTGAAAAAACCGTAAAAGTAAATATAGAAATATGGATGAGCGAGAACCTTAAAAATAGTTATAGATATATAAAAAAAAGTGATCAGTTTAGGATTTTTTACATCACATCTGTACACAACAAAAGACTTAGGAAACCTGAATAACCACATACCTCATTAAACATCCTACGCAACCCATCTATTGGGTGAAAAATACGATCTCTGTCATTGCTGTCCATGAGTAAACTGTGACTTTGTGTGTTTGGGAAGTAGCATCCCCAAGAGGGACCCTTCTGAAAAGGAAATTAACCACATATATGAATGTCAGCAAGTAACACGCTTTATTTCAGAGAAACAGAAAATGTTTTTTTTTCTTTTGAGAATATAGAAGTTATAGTAAACAAAAGGTGTTTGATACAATCACAGTTACCCTAGGAGGAGAAATCCAACAAAATTACCTCATCATCCGCATTTAGAGCATAACTAGCATATTAGTGGGTAACCAAATTAGACTCTAAACGCATTGTAAAACTTAGATCCTGTAAAAATAGATAATAAGCAAGATGCATCTAACAATAACTATACAAACTCAACACAAAAGGAAGCAAAATTCTTCATAATTTGGATGATTGTTAATGCATCAGACTCCACAAAATGGAGATTTACACCAATAGAGTCTAAGAACTCTTGAAAATGATGCAACAATCACAAAACTTTGAGGATAAGAATAACTTTGGATGAGTACTAAAATAAACTAATATTCATGAAAACTTGAAAATTGAAAATTGAAACTTATCTTTGAAGTGCCCTGATAAAATAGCTTCTTCGCTCTTGAAAAGTTTATACGACAAGTTACCACATTAGAGTTGAAAAAAAAAGACGTAAAAGTCAATAAAAATATGTATGAAGGTACTAAAATAAACTAGTACACATGAAAAAGTTGAAAATTGAAAATTGAACCTTATCTTTGAAGTGCCCTGATAAAATTGCTTCTCTGCTCTTAAAAAGTTAATATGACAAGTTACCAAATTAGAGCTAAAAAAGAAGACGTAAAAGTAAGTAAAAATATATATGAAGGTACTAAAATAAACTAATATACATGTACAACTTGAAAATTAAAAAATTGAACCTTGTCCTCGAAGTGCCTTGATAAAATAGCTCTCTGATCTTGAAAAGTTTATACGAAAAGTTACCAAATTAAAGTTGAAAAAAAACACGAAAAAGTAAATATAAAAATATGTATGAAGGTACTAAAATAAATTCATATTCACAAAAAACTTGAAAATTCAAAATTCACACTTATCTTTGAAGTGCCCTGATAAAATTGCTTCCCTGCACATGAAAAAGTTTATACGACAAGTTACCAAATTAGAGCTGAAAAAAAAAGACTTAGGAAACCTGAATAACCACATACCTCATTAAACATCCTACGCAACCCATCTATTGGCTCGAAAATACAATCTCTGTCATTGATGTCCATGAATAAAATGAGACTTTGTGTGTTTTGGAAATAGCATCCGCACAATGGACCAATCTGAAAAGGAAATAAACCACATATATGAATGTCATCAAGTAACTCGCTTTATTTCAGAGCAACGGAAAATGTTCTTTTTCTTTAGAGAATATAGAAGTTATAATAAACAAAAGGTGTTTGATATAATCACAGTTACCCTAGGAGGCGAAATCCAACAAAATTAGCTCATCGTCTGGATAAAGAACATAAGTAGCAAATTAGTATGTAACTATTCTAGTCTCTAAACGCATGGCAAAACTTAGATCCTATAGATATAGATAATAAGCAAGATGCATCTAACAATTCCTATACAAACTCAACACAAAAGGAAGCAAAATTTTTCATAATTTTTATGATTGTCAATGCATCAAACTCCACAAAATGGAGATTTACACCAATAGAGTCCAAGAACTCTTGAAGATGATGCAACCATCACAAAACTTACGAGGATAAGAATAACTTTGGATGAGTACTAAAAGAAACTAATATTCATGAAAAACATGAAAATAGACAATTGAAACTTATCTTTGAAGTGGCCTGATAAAATAGCTTCTCTGCTTTTGAAAAGTTTCTACGACAAGTTATAAAATTAGAGCTAAAAAAAAGCACGGAAAAGTAAATATAAAAATATGTATGAAGGTGCTAAAATAAATTAATAATCACGGAAAACTTGAAAAGTAGAAATTCAAACTTACCTTTGAAGTGCCCTGATAAAATAGCTTCCCCGCACACATGAAAAAGTTTATACGACAAAATAGTTACCAAATTAGAGCAGAAAAAAAAAAACCGTAAAAGTAAATATAGAAATATGGATGAGGAGAACCTTAAAAATAGTTATAGATATATAAAAAAAAGAGATCGGTTTAGGATTTTTTTACATCACATATGTACACAAACAAAGACTTAGGAAACTTGAATAACCACATACCTCATTAAACATCCTACGCAACCCATCTATTGGGTGAAAAATACGATCTCTTCATTGTTGTCCATGAGCAAAATGAGACTTTGTGTTTTGGGAAGTAGCATCCCCAAGAGGGACCTTTATGAAAAGGAAATTAACCACATATATGAATGTCGAACAAGTAACACGCTTTATTTCATTGAAACAAAAAATGTTTTTTTTCTTTTGAGAATATAGAAGTTATAGTAAACAAAAGGTGTTTGATACAATCACAGTTACCCTAGGAGGAGAAATCCAACAAAATTACCTCATCATCTGTATTTAGAGCATAAGTAGCATATTAGTGGGTAACCAAATTAGACTCTAAACGCATGGTAAAACTTAGATCCTGTAGAAATAGATAATAAGCAAGATGCATCTAACAATAACTATACAAACTCAACACAAAAGGAAGCAAAATTCTTCATAATTTGGATGATTGTTAATGCATCAGACTCCACAAAATGGAGATTTACACCAATAGTCTAAGAACTCTTGAAGATGATGCAACCATCACAAAACTTGAGGATAAGAATAAATTTGGATGAGTACTAAAATAAACTATTATTCATGAAAAACTTGAAAATTGACAATTGAAACTTATCTTTAAAGTGCCCGACAAAATAGCTTTTCTCCGCTCATGAAAAGTTTATACGACAAGTTAATACATTAGAGATGAAAAAAAAACGTAAAAGTCAATAAAAATATGTATGAAGGTACTAAAATAAAATAATATACATGGAAAACTTGAAAATTAGAAATTAAACCTTATCTTTGAATTGCCCAAATAAAAATAGCTTCTCCGCTATTGAAAAGTTTATACGACAAGTTACCAAAAGTAGAGTTGAAAAAAAAAACAAGTAAAAGTAAATATAAAATATGTATTAAGGTACAAAAATAAATTAATATTCACGGAAAACTTGAAAATTAGACATTCAAACTTATCCTTGAAGTCCCTAATAAAATAGCTTACCCGGACATGAAAAAAAAGTTTATACGACAAGTTACCAAATTAGAGATGAAAAAAAACGTAAAAAAGTAAATATAGAAATATGGATGAGGAAGAACCATGAAAATAGTTATAGATATATAATAAAAAGAGATCAGTTTAGGAGTTTTTACATCACATATGTACACAACAAAAGACTTAAGAAACTTGAATAAGCACATACCACATTAAACATCCAACGCAACCCATCTATTGGCTCAAAAATACGATCTCTGTCATTGCTGTGCACAAGTAAAATGAGACTGTGTGTTTTAGAAGTAGCATCCCCACAAGGGACCTTTCTGAAAAGGAAATTAACCACATATATGAATGTCAGCAAGTAACTCGCTTTATTTCAGAGCAACAGAAAATGTTTTTTTTTTTCTTTTGAGAATATAGAAGTTATAGTAAACAAAAGGTGTTTGATACAATCACAGTTACCTTAGGAGGAGAAATCCAACAAAATTACCTCATCATTTGTATTAAGAGCATAAGTAGCATATTAGTGGGTAACCAAATTAGATTCTAAACGCATGGCAAAACTTAGATCTTGTAGAAATAGATAATAAGCAAGATGCATCTAACAATAACTATACAAACTCAACACAAAAGGAAGCAAAATTCTTCATAATTTGGATGATCGTTAATGCATCAGACTCTACAATACGGAGATTTACACCAATAGAGTCCAAGAACTCTTGAGGATGATGCAACCATCACAAAACATCAAGGATAAGAATAACTCTGGATGAGTACTAAAATAAACTAATATTCATGAAAAACATGAAAATAGACAATTGAAACTTATCTTTGAAGTGGCCTGATAAAATAGCTTCTCTGCTTTTGAAAAGTTTCTACGACAAGTTATCAAATTAGAGCTAAAAAAAAGCACGGAAAAGTAAATATAAAAATATGTATGAAGGTGCTAAAATAAATTAATAATCACGGAAAACTTGAAAAGTAGAAATTCAAACTTACCTTTGAAGTGCCCTGATAAAATAGCTTCCCTGCACATGAAAAAGTTTATACGACAGGTTACCAAATTAGAGCTGAAAAAACCGTAAAAGTAAATATAGAAATATGGATGAGCGAGAACCTTAAAAATAGTTATAGATATATAAAAAAAAAAACCTTCAAAGTTTAGGATTTTTTTACATCACATCACATTACACAACAAAAGACTTAGGAAACCCGAATAACCACATACCTCATTAAACATCCCATGAACCCATCTATTGGGTGAAAAATACGATCTCTTTTTTAGATTGATTTCCATGAGTAAAAAGGTGACTTTGTGTGTTTGGGAAGTAGCATCCCCCAAGGGGACCCTTCCAAAAGGAAATTAAACACATATATGAATGTCGAATTTAACACGCTTTTATTTCTTAAAACCTTATTGTTTTTTTTTTTTTGAATATAGAAGTTATAGTAAACAAAAGGTGTTTGATACAATCAATAAAACCTAGGAGGAGAAATCCAAATAAATTATCTCATCATCAAATTTAGAGCACAATAGCATATTTTTGGGTAACCAAATTAGACTCTAAACGTTTGGTAAAACTTAGATCCCATTGAATAGAAATAAGCAAGATGCATCTAAAATAATCTAATTAAACTCAACACAAAAGGAAGCAAAATTCTTCACAATTTGGATGATTGTTAATGCATCGAGACTCCACAAAATGGAGATTTACAAAATAGAGTCTAAGAGCTCTTGAAGATGATGCAACAATCACAAAACTTCGAAATAAGAATAAATTTGGATGAGTACTAAAATAAACTATTATTCACAAAAAACTTGAAAATTGACAATTGAAACTTATCTTTAAAGATCAATAAAATAGCTTCTCCGCTATGAAAAACTTTATATAAAGTTAAATATTAAAATAAGAAAAAAAATAAAAAAAAAGTCAATAAAAATGTGTATGAAGGTACTAAAATAAAATGATATACATGGAAAAATTGAAAATTGGAAATTAAACCTTATCTTTGAATTGCCCAAATAAAATAGAATTCAAACTATTGAAAAAATTTAAAACAACAATTACCAAAGTAAAAAAAAAAAAATAAAAAAACTAAATATAAAATATGTATGAAGGTACAAAAATAAATTAATATTCATTTTCAAACTTGAAAATTAGACATTCAAAACTTATCCTTGAAGTCCCTAATAAAATAGCTTAAAAATACATGAAAAAGTTTATAAAAACAAGTTACCAAATTAGATTTTCTCCGAAAAAAAAAAAAGTAAAAAAAAATATATCTATATGGATGAGGAAGAACCATGAAAATAGTTATAGATATATAATAAAAAGAGATCGGTTTAGGAGTTTTTTTACATCACATATGTACACAACAAAAATACTTAAGAAACTTGAATAAGCATATACCATTTTAAACATCCAACGAAACCCATCTATTGGCTCAAAAATATATTTTTTCCATTATTCTTTAGAAAAAGTAAAATGAGAATAATTTTAGAAATGTAGCATCCCCACAATGGACCTTTCTCGTTTTCTTTTAACCACATATATGAATGTCGCCCAACTAACTCAATTATTTCTAAGTCAAAAAAAATTTTTTTTTTTTTTTCTTTTGAGAATAAAAAAAGTAGCATAAAACAAAAGGTGTTTGATACAATCAAAAAATTGATTATGGAGGAGAAAATGGACAAAATTACCTCATCATTTGTATTAAATGCATAAGTAGCATATTAAGTGGGTAAACCAAATTAGATTCTAAACGCATGGCAAAACTTAGATCTTGTAGAAATAGATAATAAAAGTAAGAACCATCTAACAAAAACTATACAAACTCAACACAAAAATTGAAGCAAAATTCTTCATAATTTGGATGATAAATGCACTAATCTCTCAAACCAAGTTTTATACATTAAATTTAGTCCAAGAACTCTTGAAGATGATGCAACCATCACAAAACATCAAGGATAAGAATAAATAAAGTAAAGTAAATAAACTAATATTCATGAAAAAAATGAAAATAGACAATTGAAACTTATCTTTGAAGTTCCCCACTAAAATAGCAGCCATGTAATTTGAAAAGTTTCTCAGACAAGTTATAAAATTAGAGCAAAAAAAATCCCTAGGGAAAAAAAATAATATAAAAAAATGTATGAAGGTGCTAAAAAAAAATTAATAATCATTATGGAAAATCTTGAAAAACTAGAAATTAAACTTAAATTTTTCCCCAGATAAAACCAATATCACACACGGGTGATTTATGTTTATGAACTCCCCACCAAATTAGAGCTGAAAAAACCGTGAAAAAAGTAAATATAGAAATATGGATGATAAAACAGAACCTTAAAAATAGTTATAGATATATAAAAAAAAAAAGTGAAAAGTTTAGGATTTTTTACAAAACGTGATCTGTAAACAAAAAAAGACCTAGAAAAAAAAAAAAGACCTATGAGAATTACATCAGATAACAATAAGAAAAAGCATATATAAAATTAATAACAAAAATTAATTGAAGATACAGATAACTAAATATGAAAAACTTATAATGATCAATTAAAAACTTTTCCCAGCAACATAAAGTCAAATAACAATCAGGAATAATAAAAGCTTGATCACATTCATCAGGATAAATAAACACAAACATAGAACAAATAGCAAGCAATCAAATTACAAACAATAGATATAAAAATCAGTAATGTGAATTCAAATTGATCTCGAAAAAATTAAAAAACAATCACTAGCGTTTAAACTTTCCTGAAAATCAGATAGTGAAACCCTAATTTTAAAAATGATGAACCAAAACCAAAAAAAAAAAAAAAAAAAAAAAAAAAAAAAAGACAAGGAAATAGCATATTTGAACAAGGCAATAAAAATTAGTAGTAGAATTTTGACGAGAGGAAATTAATCGCATAAAAATTCTAAAATTTCTGAAAAAATCCTCATCCTTCAATACGTTTCCAGCCCCTGCTCTCCCTCTCCAGATTTCTTTCTCACGCCATTCTGCAACCGGAGTTCTTTGACGTCGCCATGGCTGTAGAAGGCCGACTTACCATCGCGGAAAAACAAGGCGTTGCAACAGGGACAGTGAGGCCCGACTTCCTCGCGAACGCTGCCGTGCTCAGGGAAAACAGCGAGACAGAGATAGAGAGGAGAGAGAAAGAGAAGAGTGGGCAGCTGAGAGAGGAGGCAGAAAGAGAAAGAGGTGGGCGACAGAGAGAAAGAGCAAGAGAGGGAAGAGAGAGAAAGTGCAAGAGGGACGGGAGAGAAAGGGGTTTCAAAATTTGGGAATAATTTTCTTGAAAACGGCAACTTGATAATAATGTGTTTTGTAGGTTATAGAGCTTAAAATAGACCGTTACGACGATCTCTTACAATTTTATTTTATTTATTTTTTTTTTTTTTTGTCCTCTCTCTTTGTTAGCGTTTTGTCTTTATTAATATTACTACTCTACGATTTCTCATAAATTAATAATAAATATTTATGTTTTGTTCTCATTTATATTTATGAGAAATATTATAAGAATCAAATATTTATTATGTATATTAAGAGCTCGAATGTAAAAGATATAATTTAAAGAACATAATATAAATATGGATTTACAATCAGTAGATAAAATTGAATATTTTATGTTAAAAAGATTGTGACGTTGTCTATTTTCTGACCGGAAGAATGATTTTATCTAGATTATAGTAATGTTGATGATTACTAGACACCATTTATTTTAGAACATATCTAACCATGAGATTATGATTCCTATGGATTTTATAATGATAATCAAATTCTATCACCGTTGGCCTTTTATGATTAGTGGGCTCACATCTATTTATATATCTTTTGATTTGTCTGTGTGTGTAATCAATTTAATGACTAGAACAATAATTCATAGATATGGGATCTATAACTCTATATAGAAAAAAAAAAAATACACTTGTGCATCTTCGATATAGGATAATGAATTGATTTTCAAAATCTGCGTTTATGCTTTATGCATAAACAGGACACCTATTAGATAAAGAACGCAACTCATGGACAAAAAAGTAATTAGATAGTTTAAAAGAAAATCATAACCTAACTTTAATTATATATGTTATTGTGAACAATTGATTGAAGGATTTAAGATTGTAGATTTCCCAAATTACACTAGTGTCTTTAGAATTATGTGCCATGAAAACTTTCACCGAAATTCTTGAACTTCAATTTCTAGCGAGATGCTTCAAGGCTTCTGCTGACAACTTCTCATAATTTAGTGCTCAACACACTCTGATCTTCTCTTCTTCACACAAATCAGTATGGACCTGTAAAAAAAACCTAACAAGTTAAAGCTTCCATGTCAAAGGGAAAGTTCTTGTTAAAATTATTTGGTGTCTACATATAAAATACCTCGAAATATATGTCCATGGCTTGATAAAATTTGTCATGAGACTCGCTTGCGCAATCTGAGAGTATCATTGCCAATTCTAAGAACTTTGATAGTTTCATGTGGGAATATGGGGCCACTTCTGCTAGAAACGAATCCATCAACCGGCCGACCTTATTCAAAGCTACCTTGATTATAGGAAATAATTTCACCAACTTAAGAACCATCACATCATAAATACACTTCTTTTTTGTAGGAGATGGAATAAGCAAATGATCAATTTTTGCTTGATCCAGTTGTGAACCTATTAGATTTTCTAACATGTTGCTATGTTCCTCGCCGACTTAACCCTTAAAGCCACTTGATAAATGCTGAACAAGCTCTTCAAAGAAAGGAAGTTTCTATCAAGAAAACAGAGGAGACTAAACTCTTGCGTTTCTCATTTATTGTCGGGTCAAAACTATTGACTTTTGATAATAGAAAAGCAACTTAGAAACTGTACCATGGTCAAATTCCTCAGATATCATCATCCTAACAGCCTTCTCAACAAAAGCGGTGTTCAATATTGCAAGATCTTTAAACCACCAGGCTGTTTGAGAGAGATTGTTTCTCAAACTTTTACTATTCCCTGTATAGAGGAAGAAGCATATGAGCTTGAAGGGCTAAGCAAAGCATTAAAACCTTCCCACAAGGAATTTGAGGACCCGTTGTGTTATAATCAAAGAGTTTGTACTAGGATGGGAATCTTGACACTGTTTTAAAGCTATTAGGAGGTCATACCAAGTCCAGAATTTCATTTCTCCAAGAGATTTTTTAGTTTAGGCTACTATGTTTTGTCTCCCTAAATCATGAGTATCCATATCTAGGAAATTTAAGGAGTAGTTTATTACTTGTTGCAACAAAAACTCGTCATAAGCTAGAAACTCCCCGCTGCACCTGCAAGAGAAGTGGTCTTAGAACAGTCACCACTTTCAGATTCCAAAACGTACCGGTCAAAATGAAAACATTTTCTTCAAATAAAGATCAAGATATGGTAAGTAGGAGGGGGAAAAGAGATGTTAGAAAAACACATATATATAAATTAATTAGTTAGCTAGTTATGCTTTTATTCTTCAAATATACATGCACACTTACGTAAATACATACATATTATATACATAAAAGCATATAAATATAAACAGAAGAAAAAGTAACTTCAGAACACAGACACAGGGCAACAGAGGAAAGGTTTTTTTTTCTTTGAATCTACATTTTGTCGATGAGCACAGAGGCAAATATTTGTTTGTTACTATTCAAATAAACACACTCTCTAGATATCATCTTTTTGTATTTATTATCATACGATTTAGACAAATAGAACGTGTGAAGAGAACGTGAGAAAGGAATGATTTAAAAAATCACTTCATATTGGTTTTTTAACTGATCATAAACTAAAATGATTAATGAGAATGGCATCAAGAAAAAAAAAAGATTAAAGCAACTGTTGAATTTAAGTAGCCAAAAATTTCAGCATCACTAATGGTCCATGCACGACAACTATTTTACTCTTTTTTGAAAAATTACAGTTTGACTCAGTGCTCAAAAGGTGCCTTTCTTTTCTGTTACTTGTGCCGCCAATTTTTGTAGAATTTTGACTTAGAGAGTCTCTTATCGTTCACGCTAGGTTGGAGATTTTTTGACAGCATTTTACTCTTTTTTTTTTATCATTTTTTGAGGCTATTTTTTCTAAGCATGCCTAGAAAAATGTAAAGATCGTGTCTGTAAAATTTCATAATTTTTTGACGTCATTTTTATTTTATTTTATTTTATTTCTCAAAGACGAAAAATAAAGAAAATCATAAAAAAAGAATATTCATCAAAAAATGGTGATGCTTGTTGCATTAATTCTTAAAAATCGTATAATAATTTTAGAATGCAAAACATAAATAAAAATGTAAATTTTTTACCCATCCCGCCCGTGGGCCCCACCACGCTGGGCGGGGCTTTTTTTGATGTTTTTTTTTTTGTCATTTTTCCAGGCCATTTTTTGGAAGCATACCCAAAAAAATGTAATGATAAGTGTGTAAAATTTCATCCTTTTCTGACATCGTTTTTATTTTATTTTATTTTTCAAAGACAAAAAAAAAAAAAAATCATAAAAAATAGAATATTTATCAAAAAATGGTGCTGCTTGTTGCATTAATTCCTAAAAATCATATAATAATTTTAGAATTGAAAACATAAATAAAAATGTAAAGTTTTGACCCATCTCAGCCCATAGGCACCTCAATATGCTGGCCATGGACTTTTTGATAGCGTTTTGCTTTTTCTCGTCATTTTTTGAGGCAATTTTTGGCAAGCCTACCCAGAAAAATGTAATGATCATGTCTGTAAAATTTCATAATTTTTTGACGTCATTTTTATATTATTTTATTTTTCAAAATGAAAAATAAAGAAAATCATAAAAAATAAAATATTCATCAAAAAATAGTGCACCTTGTTGCATTATTTCCTTAAAATCGTATATTAATTTTAGAAAGTAAAAGATAGATAAAAATGTAAATTTTTATCCGTCCTGGCCTCTGGGCGCCCTACTACGCAGGCCGGGGGCTTTTTAATAGCGTTTTACTTTTTTTTGTTATTTTTTGTAGGCATGCCTAGAAAAATGTAAGGATTGCGTCTGTAAAATATTATAATTTTTTGACATCATTTTTATTTTATTCTATTTTTCAAAGACAAAAAAGAAAGAAAATCATAAAAAATAGAATGTTCGTCAAAAAATGGTGTCGCTTGTTGCATTATTCTTAAAAATTGTATATTAATTTTAGAATGCAAAACCTATATAGAAAGGTAAATTTTTGACCCATATCGGCCCATGGGTGTCCCACTACGCAGGCCAGGGGCTTTTTGACAACGTTTTATTTTTTTTGTCATTCTTTGAGGCCATTTATTGCAGGCATGCCCAACAAAATGTAAAGATCATGTCTGTAAAATTACATAAATTGTTGGCGTCGTTTTTATTTTATTTTATTTTTCAAACACGTAAAATAAAGAAAATCATAAAAAATAGAATATTCATCAAAACAATAGTGCCGCTTGTTGCATTAATTCTTTAAAATCATATATTAATTTTAGCATGCAAAGGATTAAGAAAAATGTAAATTTTTGACCCATCCTGGCCCCCGGGCATCCCACTACACGGGCGGGGGGATATTTGACAACGTTTTACATTTTTTTTGTCATTTTTTGAGGTCATTTCTTGCAGGCATGCCCAGAAAAATGTAAGGATTGTGTCTATAAAATTTCATAATTTTTTATGTCATTTTTATTTTATTGTATTTTTCAAAGATGAAAAATAAAGAAAATCATAAAAAATAGAATATTCATCAAAAAAATAGTGTCGCTTATTGCATTAATTCTTAAAAATCGTACAATAATTTTAGAATGTAAAACATAAATAAAAATGTAAATTTTTGACTCATCCTAACCCTAGGCCCCCAACAATGCATGTCGAGGGCTTTTTGACAGCGCTTTACTTTTTTTGTCTTTTTTGAGAGCATTTTTTACAAGCATGCCCAAAAAAATGTAAGGATCGTGTCTGTAATATTTTATAATTTTTTTAAGTCTTCTTTATTTTATTTTATTTTTCAAAGACAAAAAATAAAGAAAATCATAAAAAATAAAATATTCATCAAAAAATGGTGCCATTTATTGCATTAATTCCTTAAAATCGTATATTAATTTTAGAATTTAAAACATAAATAAAAATGTAAAATTTTGACACATTCTGGCCCCTGGGCACGCCACTACGTGTGTCGGGAGCTTTTTGAAAACATTTTACTTTTTTTGCCATTTTTTGCAGACATGCCCAAAAAAAATGTAAGGATCATGTCTGTAAAATTTTAAATTTTTTTGACGTTATTTTTATTTTATTTTATTTTTCAAGGACAAAAAATATAAAAAAATAATAAGAACTAGAATAGTCCTCAAAAAAAGGTTGCTTGTTGCATTAATTCCTAAAAAACATATATTAATTTTAGAATCAAAACATTTATAAAATTATAAATTTTTAACCCATCCCGACCCATGGCGTCCCACTACGCGGGCCGGAGGCTTTTTGATAGCGTATATTAATTTTAGAATCTAAAACATAAATAAAAATGTAAATTTTTGACCCATTCCAGCCCGTGGGCACCCCACTATGTAGGTCGGGGGTTTTTTGACAGTGTTTTACTTTTTTGTCTTTTTTAGGCCATTTTTTGCAACCACGGCCAGAAAAAATACAAGGATCGTGTCTGTAAAATTTCATTATTTTTTGAAGCCGATTTTATTTTATTTCATTTTTCAAAGATGAAAAATAAAGAAAATCATAAAAATGTAAGGCCATTATTTATTGTCGTTGTCCAAGAAGTTAATTTTGTTTATTGTGTAACATTTCCTAAGCTATGATTTTTAAAATTGATGCTTTTAAGGAATTATCGTCTTTCCAATTTATTCTATTTGTAAAAATTGTCATCCTTCTAATTCATTTTCTTTGCAACGTATGCGCTTTAGAACTTCTCTTTAATTCCTTTCTAACCGTTTAGCATACTTGATGTAGTTTGATTATGTTGTTTTTTTTTTTTTTTTTTTTTTTTTTTTTTTGCCCCGTGTGCCTAATTAATGTCGTTTTTATTTTTGTTTAATTTTTTTTTTTTTTGAGTCGCTCGTTTCTTAATCTTTTTTTTTTTTTTTTTACTTTTTTAATTCATGTTATTTAGAATGTATTTATGTGTATTTACATAGAGAAAGGAAATAAAATAAATCATATGATATCGTTTAAAGCATTTATATGACATAACATGAGAAGGAAAAGACCTAGAGTTTGAGAGACACTGCGTTGTCAACTTCCAAGAACACATATTTTCAAGACATCTTGTGGAATAACCTACGTATAGTCGTTTTCATCACCGTCGTTTTGTACTATTTTATTGTCGTCTGCGATGCTTCGTCGTGTGTAAATTTAGTGTCTTATGCTTTGGGGATATAGGGCTCCGTAGACAATAGTTTTTACTTTTGTCTTTAGTCAGTAGAAAAAAAGAAGTAAAAATGTGACGTTTTAGGAAGTGTTTAGAATTAAAAGCTTAATGGATTAAAATGATTTTTAAATTTTTTAATTACCAATAAAAGTGTTAGAATTAAGTTTATAATGCCTTAATACTCAAGTATAAGTTTCAAAATATATTCAGAAGTGCTCTTTTTAGAAGCCATAGGGCCTGTTCTTTTCATGTTTTTGAGTTAAGTAACTTGAGTGTAGATTTTGAGTTGAGTTTTAGTTATAACTTGAGTTGAAGTTGTAATTTGAGTTTGTGTTTGGTTGTGTATATTTGAGTTATGGTTTGAGATAAGAATTTTTTTGAGTTTGTGTTTGAGTGAGTCAAAACTTGAATTTATATTTATATAATATTTTAATAAAAACTCAATGCTGATGAAAAAATTTAATATGGTATATGGGTGGAGTTTTATTCGTCTTTTCGTTGTCAACGCATAAAAAAAAAATCATCTCAATCAGAATTAAAACGAAAAAGTTATAGCATTTTTAAGAATAAAAAAATATTGTTCATTAATTTGAGTTTGAGTTTTTGAACTCGAGTTGATGGGAAAACTGGGACTCGAGTTTTTGTTCCAAATTTGAGTTCAAACTTAAAAGAACATAAACTCGAATAAAATTATAACTCGAGTTGTTTTTTTTTTTTTAAGTTTTTCACTCAAAAATACTATGCCTGAATAGACTTATAATTTCTGATTTTAACTGAAAACTCTTATAAAAAGGTGTTTTTGACAGATCATCTAAATCTAAACACTTCTAAAAACAGTTTTTGGACCTGAGATGCCAAATCATCTAAATCTAAACACTTCTAAAAACAGTTTTTGGACCTGAGATGCCAAAGCAGCTTTTAGAAACTGGCCCGTGTTATCGTTCAATGGTCATGTCTTCTTATTTTGATGATTGACGTCGTATATGTCATATCATGTCGTTTTATCAGTTTATTGTCGTTAATAGAATACATTGAGTATACCATAATTTTATGAGTTATTAGTTATTACCCTCAAGCTTGTTCTTTTCATGAGTTATTGTTGTTCTCTAAATTGTCGTTTATACGACAACACATGTCGTTTGACAAACTTTAGTGTGAGTTTTTAATAAAAACGACTTTACTATATGTAAAAGCTCTTTTGTCCGAAGGACCTCTTGGTATTATTTTCACAAATGCCCTCTAAAAATTTTTGCTAGTTTCATTTGTCTAGCTATCTTGACGTTTTTAACGAATACACATTGACTCCACTGTGAGTAAACTATCTATAATTTCTAGAGTAAATAGAATCCAACCAGAGAATGGCACGTGAGGATTTTTAGAAGGCTAAAATAGTATAAAATGGTACGTGAAGTTCTTGCCCAAAATCCTTCATTTTTTCTTTTGCTTATTTTAAAAATTGTTTCTCTCTTACCATCATGTGTCCATTTTAATACATTTACACGTCATTCTCATAAAGTACTTATCTGTTATACTCATCTTGTATTCCATCTAAAAATAGGCAATTCATTAACAAAGGATTACAAGTGCATATTTTAAAAGTATTGAGCTAGCTATGAAAGTTAAATATTCAAAGTTAAAGTGAGATAAGTAGATACCCTTAGGGCATTAATAGAAATAACCCAAATCATCATCTCTTTTAAAATTTTAAAATATAATTATAATAACTTTACAAGTAATTATTTTTAAGTCAATTAATCAATTGAAATGTCACATTTACGTGGGCACTTGAAGAATTTTTGTTCAATAATTTAGCATTGCATTATAGCATTGGTACAATAATTTAGCATTTTATTATAGTATTAGTACAAAATCAAATGGTTCTCCTACGGTGTTTTTTTCTACAAAAACTTAAATTTTAGTTCAAACGGGCCATTAATAGGTGAATTGGAATGTGCCATCTTATTCGTCTTAAGGATGTAGGTTATCTAGCAACCTACAGCTCATTATAAAGTTATTAAAATTGAATTGAATATATTTCTTATTTTAAAATCTAATATGGCTTCGATCAAAATGTCAATAAACCTTATGTATATATATTAGAAAATCAAAGATAAAAAAACGGTTGTATTTTAAATGTTAAATTTGTCATGTGCTATATTTGGCAACAAATTTACCATAAAATAAAATATATAATAAATTTAGCACAACAAATGACACTACATTAAAGAGTGTTTCTTACACTCAAATATCACATTTGTTATTAGCACATTAATTACAACATTGTATATTCGCACTGGAGAAGCTCTAATAAATTTAGCATTTAATTACTATTGGTTGATATGTTTATTTTTTTCATTCAATTATTACATCATTTGTATTGTCAAATTATTATAAAATTAAATCATTAATTGACATTAGCCATACATTAGAAATGATCTTAAGTAATAACAATTACTGATGAATGGACGATGGCTTATAATAAAAACAGAAATGTAAATTTTTTTTCAAATATCACGTACCTTGATTTTTACAAAAATAAGTTTTTTTTTTTTTAAATTAACTGTGTGTTCAAAGTATATTGAAATGGTCTTACCTTGTTCTGTTTGTAGATTTTTTTTTAGGTTCAAAATAGCGATATAATAAAACGAAGGTGACGGCACTTGGGACATCAATGTTACTGTCATTCGACCCTAAGATAAATGCTTGGAAAGCCAACTCTTAAAAAGTCAATCTTGTCTGTGACTTTCACTTGATTTTACACTTCCTAAGAAAATACTATGGCTTAGTTTGGTAGTGATGTAGATTTTAAAAAAATTACTTTTAATTGTGCTCAAGAAAGAAACAACTGTTACAAAAGTAACTTGAGTGTTTAGTAAACTATAATTATAGTAGTTATGTTGGTTTTAAAATCAGTGTAATAGCGTTTGGTAAATTACGAGATAGAATTTGTGTGAACAATTAAAAATTACGACTTTATTATATTATACTATAATATAAAATATATAATTATAATATAATATATATTTATTATTATATTTAATATAATAAAAAATTATTATATAATATATTATATAATTATAATATAGAATATAATAATATTATTAAAATAATAACTAAATAATTAAAAATAATGATTATATTATATTATACTATAATATAATATATAATTACAATATAATGTATATTTATTATTATATTTAATATAATACAATAAAACTATTATAAAATAACATATTATATAACTATGATATAGAATATAATAATATTATTAAAATGGTTAATATAATTACAATATTATAAAACATATAATAATATTAAATAAAAAATATTAATATTTTAGTTATAGTATAAATAAAAATTACTAATATATTATATTATAATATAATATATTATATATAATCATTATTATATCATATTAAACAAATATATTATATAACCATGTATAATACACTATAATATATAATAATATTAGAATTATAAGATTATATTAATATTTAATTATATTAATTATTATATTATTATTAATATAATAAATATAATTTTATCAATATAATATAATGTAATAATATTATTGTAATATTGTTAATATAATAAATATAATTATATCAATGCAATATAATATATAATATATTATAAAATAATAATTAAAATATCATATTATAATTATAATATCATGTTATTAAAATACTTATAATATTATTATAATATCATATTATATGATAAAATAATAATATTAGAGTTATTAATATAATTATGATATTATTTATTACAATATAACTATTATATTCTATTATATTACGAGTCTGAATTTTAATTTGGGAAGATTGTAAATTTTAAATTTCATTATGGGTATTATTGGTATTATGAAAGTTTCATTAATTGTACTATATTGATTCCCGCACAATCTAATAGCTAAAGTTGCTTTTAGGCTGCTTCTGATTTTGACTGTAGATTCTTAAAAAATTCTTTAAAAAGCACTTTTGAGGAGATTTACCAAACACTAAAATCAGCTTCTACTACAAGCAAAAAGCTGATTTTGGGAGAAAAAAAACAATACCAAATTAAGCCTACATACAACGATAATTAGAATGAATAAAACAAAGAAAGTGCTTAAAAGAGCACAAATCTATTGTGTTTTAAAAATACTCCATATATTACACACTAGCATGTGAGGCATGTCTCTTTTTTCCCCTTAATTTTTTTATATTAACAAAAATGGAGTATTAAATTAACGAAGTTCATTTTACCCTAAGAAAACTAGAGTAAAGTAATACTAATTGATATTATACCTTTAAATAATGGGTTTGGGTTTAACAATGAATACTAAAATCTCCAAGTGTAAATTATAGACTTTACCCTCTAAAAATAGTGTTTAAGATTTTTACCATTTACTTTGATTAATATCTTTTTAACTAGTATAGTTGTTTGATTAAAGGATATTAGTCAAGAGTAAAGGGGACAAACCCGACTCATGCACTCTAAAGAGTATTTGTCTCCATTTCCCAAAATCCAATTAGTATTGACTCATTATTACCAATCAATAAAAATTAATTAATATATATATATATATATATATACTTTCAATATGTTAACACAATATATTATTCATATATTAATGCATTAATATAACAAGTCAAATAATATAATTTAAATTTAAAAAGCTAAACACACAAGGTTAAAAAGAGAAAATAAAATAAACATGGAAGATTGATATTTATCCTTGCTTGGCTATGTTTCTTTTTAGCCACAAAATTTAGTTTATGAAGCGTCACTGTATGATTTTTATTCACAATCACCAACCATCCTTCTGAATAGCTACTAAATTGTCCCTTATTTGGGAAAGATGACTTCAAATCCAAGAATTTGTTGTCCATGACATTGTATGTGCTCCATTTATCTTCTTCCTTATAATGAAACAAAAAAAGGGAGCTTGATATTGGTGCAATAGTTTGTTTAGTTGAGAAATATTATCTTTCAGCGTAGAGAGCTAAAAAACAACAATATTTCCAAAATGTAAATAATCATGACACTAAAAAAAAAAAAAAAAAAAAAAAAAAAAAAAAAACTAAAGTTTGTTAAATTTTGGAACGCGTTATAAAATATCTTCCTTCGTGGCTCATGGATATTATATTAGGAGTGTAAAAAACCCAAACGGAAAAACGACATTCGAAACTCATTAGTGAAAGAATGATAAAGCATATAAAATAACTGATAATTATTTTACAAACATAAATAAAATTAACCCATTAGATTTATCGCTATTTTGCCTTCTTGGCTCTGTGGGACCAATTCCTCCTGTCTTAAATCCCCACACTGATGATGGGCCTCCCAAAGTGCAAACTGGAGAGTAATCACCACTCAAGATGAACCTTTCGGGATGGGATGAAAGCTTGTTCAAGAATCCAGGTTCCCATGGGAAAACAACACCACCAGAGATTCCAAAGTTGAGTGCAGCATTGTAAAATCCGAAAGGCAAAGCATGGCAAAGATCAAATTTCTATATGACATTTCAACACAAGAAACTTACTTGATCAATAAAGGGCGTAGAGAACAACTTAGAATGGAGTTTATCAGAATAGAGTTTGAGCAGAACCCATTTCATATATCCCCACGAAGTAACCTCTTCGTCGTACATACACGAACTTTCAGTTTTGGTTGTTTGTCACAATCCTTTGATCACAATGGGTGTGATCTTCAAATTCACACGCTCGGGGAAGTTTTTTGCTGCAAGAACCGCATTTCTTGGAATTCTTATCATCAACTCGAGTGCTTTCAACGCCTTCACGCTTTCGAAGGTTTGCACGCATCGGCTGCGTGGAAACTCCACCGCTTTCGAAAGGGCAGAGAGAGAATGTGCGAGGAAAAGGACAGAGAAAGTGGAAGTGGAAGGTGAATAAGAAGTCATGGTCTGAGATGGCTCTAGCTTCAAAGTTAAATATTGGAGGCAGTGGCGGAGGTATATTAGTACGAGTAGTTTTTTTTTTTTTTAATTTTCAACTCTAAATTTTTTTAGTAATCCTATTTCGGCCCCACTCAAAAAAAGAAATATCAAATTAGTCCCCTCTAAAATGAATATATCATATGGCATTTTCAAAATATAAAAACTTATCATCGTCTATTTAAATATGTTTAATTATGATCTTTTTTAATATATATATATATATATATATATATGTATTAGGTAGTTTTTGAAAAATAGCATGTTACTACTTTTTCTTTAAGTTAATTCTACACCACCAATCAATAGAGATTATTTTATTTTTCTCCTTACAACTCAAAGTAGCAAAAAACGCTTCTTTCTCTCTAAGTTCATTATAAGTTGCATGTTGATACATTCCTCAATTATATATCAATTTTTTTTTAACGATTTTAATCACATATAAATCACATGTTTAGTTCATAAAAGGCTATATAGAAGAGTGATAATAATGCGGGATTTGTAGATGGAGGAGAAATCCTAGGTTAGAGTGAGAAAAAAATTGTGTTTTAGTCAGATTGAGAGTCAGATTGAGAGTAATGAGGAGAAATCCCCAAAAAGTTAGCCACGGATGACTAAAACCATTGAAAACTGATGCATTTTTATGAGTTTAGGGGAAGTTTTGTGTTATTTTAAGTTAAGAGAGCTAAAGTGAGACCATTGTTATTTTCATAGGTCAATTTAAAAGAAAAAAAGTACGGATAATTTTAATGTACGTTTCCACTATTCTTTAGGACACACTATTATCAATTTACTATCTTTTTTTTTTTTGTTAAAAAAAAGACAATTAACATCAAGAAATCATCATCATGATTCATATTTAAAAATTTACACTTAATAGAATGTAACATGAATTTGCAAGGCGGTTTGAATCCACGGTTTGACGAACGGGTTGGTTTTGAAAGCTCACGGTTTGAAAAAAAAATAAATAAATAAACCGAAAAGCCCATTGTGCATGGTGGGGTGGGTGATTTGAAACATCAATTTGAAAGTTTGATGATGTGGGATATTCATATAAATGGTAGTTTAGTACTGAGCAAGGTGATTTGGTGGTTTTTTGTGCATTGTTAGGCTCAAGCAGTTAGGTGTGCAAGTATTGAATATATATATATATATATATATATATATATGATATGATATGATAACTTTTTGAAGAAAATTTTTAAATAGATAATAGATGTTAGTAAAATTAACTTGTGGAAAAAGAATTAAAAAATACCATAAAAATGACCAAATCTTAGCTCAAAAAAATAATAATCCGTATGAAACAACTAATTAGGAACTCCAACTAACTTTTTTAATAAAAAATGCTAACCATTTAAAAAGAAATAAAAAAATTTTAAAAAACTTTTATTTTAGTGTGGAATATTTGCAGGTTTACTAATTTAAAAAATAAAAAGATCAATAAAAGAGCACTAGCTAGTACTTGCTTTATGACAAAGAGCGGACAAAGAGCAGTTCCAATTACGCAGACGGATATAAAAGGAAAACCCTTTTATCTCCAAGAGAAAAAGTGGGCAATTGTAAGTAATATGTAGAATTAAACATGAATATCACAAAATTTTATGCTGAAACCATCTTATAAAAACTAATGATGAAAAGAGGGAGAAGGAAGGCGATCTTTAGCCAGTGATGTTGGAACTAAATCTCTATTGGTCAGTTTTGTTTACGTCTTTAAGTTAATAATTTTAATTATAAATTTAAATTTTGTAAGAAAATTATTGACAAGAATTTTTTTATTCAAATTTTTTGTGAGAAACAAACTAGCTCATGAGGAGGACATACAAAATTAAATAATAAAGTAGCTAACAATTGATAAATTAAGTTTATCAACAAAGCCTAAGTTTCTTCCTTCATAGATGGCCAAACAAATTAAAAGTTCTCTGTAATAAAATCTTGAAAGCAACAATTGTGAGAAGTCAAAGGACAAAAAAGAATAAAAAATAAAAAAAGAAAAAGAAGAGAAAGAAAGAAAAAAAAGAGTAGGAAGATGAGAAAGTAAGTGGATTATTATATAATCAAATTATAGTAGGAATAAAGATTGATGATTATTTATGTAAGAAATGAAAGATAAAAACATGGAGGAAATGGATTATTATAAAATAATCAAATTATAAAACACAGGAATAAAGATTGATGATTATTTATGTAAGAAATGAAAGATAAAAACATGGAGGAAAAGAAAGGAAAAACTAGGTTATGCAGAAAAAAAGGTTTGAAGAGTAAAATTGATGATAACAGTCATAAAACACAATGAATGAGATTGAAAGAAACACGATGAATGAGTAAAATTGAGAAAGAAAAAGGAAACAAAAACAAAAGAAAAAAAATATATATATATATATATATTAAAGAACAAAAGGAAAACAAAGCTTGGCCAGGGAAAGGAGGAAAAAAAGTACGAAAATGTGAATGCCACAATTTTTTATATCATTCTTTTACACAGTGATGACAATAATAATCGGCTTAAAAAGTAAAATAAGTTACCACAGTATTATATAGAAAAAATTTACGAAAAGAAGAGAAAAAAACCTAACGTCTACAAATCATTTATCTATGAAGTTAAGGATAAAATAAGAATATATTGCTAATTTTTGTTAATCACGGTAAATTTTAATTAACCTTAGACAGCAACACTATGTAGTAATATAATAGCATATAAGTACATATGAAATAAAGAAGTACTACTGACATTAATATAATCGGTTAATATACTTAGCATTAGTAATAGTCACCGATGGCATGTAAAGAAAAACCCTTGCTAATATCTAAACCAATAGAAATCAACAAAAACAGAAAAAGGGCACAAAAAAAGGAGGAAAAAAAAAAAAGGAGGAAAAAAAGTAGGAGCCAAAAGGAGATTCATAAGGTGTCAATATCATGGTATTTTTATATGGCAATCATGGCTTAGGTCTTGAATTTTTTCATCGATGTTTGATGAACAAATAAACTTATATTCTGATAACCATTTTATGCAATTGCATAAAGGCACGATACTTTATAAAATATTTGATTCATCATATGCATTATAATGTATATTTCACAAAAAATAACCAACCGGAATAAGATATGAAATTATTTAAAAAACTACCAAGCGAATAAACAAAAGATGGAAGAAATGAGAATCCTTTTGCAAATACAGAACAAATACAAAAGAAAAGTGAAGTAAAAAATATAGGTTAAGCCAAGCTAAAAAGGAGGAAAAAAGAAAACAAAGATGATCGGAAAAGAGCATATGAGAAAAAGCTAACAACATGAGACCATAATCGTCCAAACACATCAGAGGAATCTAAAAAATCAACAGGCCCATCGCCCACAAATAGAAGAAGAAGAGGAACAGAGACAAAATTAGCACAACACTATTGTCAAAATAGTAAACTAAATATGGATGAACAGTTCACATGAAGTTTCTTCTACTACTATATTGTAATAATATTATAGAAAAATAAATTTTAATTCAAATAGTAAGAGTAAAAATATTAGAAATTGATAATAATAGAAAATCGTGGAAAAATATCATAAATAAAAAGAGGATGTGAAAAAAGTATTTAATAGTACAAAAGAGGAAGTAATATATATATATATATATATATATATATAAGTAATCCTTAGATTTAAACTGATTTAAAGGGAGTGAAAACATAAAAATGAACCAAAATAGGAATAACAAAACAACCAAAGACTCTGGATTAGAAAAGGTAAGAAAAAATACAATGAAATTCAAAAGATGTATTCACGACAATTCCTAAAAAACCATATCAAACTCAACGTGCTAATCTTATTTTTGCCAATCATCACCATGAGGGGGAGAGGAAAGAAGGAAAAGGAGAGAAAGAAAAAAATATAGGAAAAAAATTAAAGAAATGGGAAAAAGAAAGTAAAACTAAAACATCTAAATTAAAGACATGCTTAAACATATTGGCAAAAAGTGAATAAAATGCAAATAAACATTTCAATGCCATTTAATAATGATAAAACAGTAAAGTCATATGTCGACAAAAGCAATGAAGAAAGACAACGGTAAGTATTAAAAACATGGGAGCAAGATAAAATGCAAATAAACATTTCAATTCCATTGAATAATGATAAAAGCAATGAAAAAAGACAACGACAAGTATTAATAACATGAGAGCAAGCATTAATAACATGAGAAAAAAGGGAGCATAAGTTATTAACAGTACTTGGATCACTGTGAAAACTGTGCTATGTGTAAGATATCAACCAATCAGAAACGAACACAGCTTGTTAAGGATAGAAAAATAAGAGAAAACAACAGTAAATGATGGACTGTGGAATGAAACAGTGAATAGTCATGGGTAAAAAAAAAAGCAAACAAAAAGAGTTAAAGGTACATAAGTATAAAAGGGAAGCAATAAATGAGGAGTAATGAGGAAAAATGGATAGTGGTAAAGGATGAAATGAAACGGGGAGGAGAACAAGTGCAGGAAAACATGCATGATAAATCTATGCAACTAACAACATTAATAAATAATAGGTAAAAAAGTTATTATGAACAGTAAACAACCTATAATAATATAACACGTATTGATGCATATTGGTTTGAGAAAAATTGAGAAATTAATGCAATACTTCCTAGAAATGGATAAAACCCTAAATCTATATAAAGACCAATATATAGATACACACTTTAGAAATTGAAATGGGATAGATAAATTAATCTAGAAATTTGAAGAGGCACATGTGGAGAAAATCCACGCTTTAGATTAATTCATGGACTATAATCCATCTTATCTTTTTTTTTTGAACGAAAAATTTCATTAATAAATTAACAAATTACACAAAAATCACAAATGACCACAAATTATGAGAGAATTCGATTCCTGACAATGATTGGATCCACCAGTAAAGACCGATAAAGCATAAGAGCAAACATAATGTTGAGATCTAATGGGGAAGACCCGCTCAACACAAATAAAATCGAGCGTGGCCAAAACTCATTAACAAAAACCATTATAATTGATGGATAAAACTAGTCAGACCAAACCCCTAATACTAGGGATACAAGCGACACGACCTACAAACAACTCTAGGTGCAAACAAACACACACACCGTTAATAACTAATTTAGATGAGTGGAACACGTAAATAAAATTGAAATATAGAAAAACTACCTCTATTATTACAATATAAACTAAGCGAAAACAACGCTTTAATTAAAATTAATAAAACACTATGAAACTTATGAACAACCTTAGCCATAAAAGAATAGATGTGAGCAACAAGCCACGACCATTATAGGAAGCCAAAGAAAACAAATATGAGCAGAGTCATCCCAACAGAAGCACAACCGCTACCGATGATGAAGCTGAATACAAAAACAACCCAAATGATGCCCTTGCATCACACATCCACCAATAACCTCTTGCTCCTTGCACCAATGAAAGCCGTCAAGCCTCCATCTCTGATATCAGTAGCCCTAAGACACCAGACAGCCCTCCTCTAAACCATATAGATGAAGGGGGCAAGACCCCAAAGCAATGATGGTATCAGACTCCAACTCACTAGATCTATGCCTCCATCGTCAATGGACCGCGCCCATCAATCACTGATCACACTTGCATGACCTCAGCCACCGTCTTAAAGGCCAAGAATATAGCGGTGTCAGACTTCAGCCCTAAAGAGAGAACCCAAACTGTCTCACGAGAGAGAAAAAGAGAGAAGATCAAGTTATCCTCTCTTTTTATGAAGAATATTTTGTAATTTCTTCGGTTGTGTCGTTTCGTCTCCATGATATGTTGTCGTTTTCTCTCAAGTCTTGTCGAACTGTCAATATTTAACATCAGCGTTTATTATGTAAATTGTTTTTATTTTTTCCCCATTATATTTCCGTTGTGACGTTGTCGGCTATTATCTTGTCGTTTCGCTAAGGCGTCGTTTTTACTGTAATGTCGTTTACCAAGAAGATGTCGTTTTATCCGGTAGAAACAACAAATCAGAATCATAGACGTTTCTAATCGTTCTGCGCCGTAGTCTAAGCCCCATCGAAGAAATCCCCAACCACCGCCGTTCCTCCATTTCCCCCCCACTCCTCTCCGTCCCTTTCCATGGCGAACTTGGACGAAGCCAAACAGGACCTTAATATCCTAAACCCTAACAACGACCAGGAACACCACCATCCATCTCCCTCCGACGTCGAGGACGACGACGACGACGAGTACGAAGCGGAGGACGACGGCGACGACGAAGACAAAGACGCCGATGAAGATGCAGAGGAAGAGCCGCCGCGGAAACACAGGCCTCCGTCGAAGGAGGCGCAATTGCGTGCGGAGAGGTCCAGGCTCGAAAACCTGATCCGCCGAATGTCCACCGAGAAGGTCCCTCTGAGGGTCCACGATGTGATCATCAGGGGAAACGCGAAGACGAAGGAGTACGTGATCGAGGCCGAGATTGAGGCCATCAGGAAGGCCGGGACCATGCAGGAGCTTCTCGAGGCGGCTGGGAGCGCCAATGTGAAGCTCCAGGGGCTCGAGATTTTTGACTCGGTTCGGATCACGCTCGACTCAGGACCTCCCGAGTTGCCTGGAACCGCCAATGTCATCATCGAGGTTGTGGAGACCAAAAGCCCTCTCTCCGGCGAATGCGGCGCCTACACTAAGCCTGCGGTACGACTGTGTAGATGTTTTGTGGTTATTGGGATTTGTTGTTGTTTTTCTGCGTGGAATCAAGAGTAGTGTTGCTCTGTTTGGTTGATAGCAAATTGGGAGAATTAGTTCATATTATACAATTTTGTTTTTGGTTGATGTCCATATTTTGTATTTGTTTATCGTTAGTTTAGTTCATTATAGAATTTCAGAATGTTGTTTAGAATATAGTCGTAAATGAAATAATAAGCGTGCAAAGGTGGATTTTTTTTTTGGGCTGAATATGGATATGCTGAAATGTGGTTATATACTTGTATTACATATCTTCATTGGTGGAGGGGTATAAGGTTTGCATTGCATTTACTATCGCAACTTACTTTTGAGACAGCTTCTCCATGTAAGGGATTTTCCTCCTTTTGGTTTAGATTCTTGAAGTTTTTTTTAAGGGAGAAATGAAGGAGTGTTGCTCGTTTTTCGG
The DNA here is from genome assembly GCA_012066045.3 of Morus alba. NCBI lineage: Eukaryota > Viridiplantae > Streptophyta > Magnoliopsida > Rosales > Moraceae > Morus > Morus alba. The sequence continues at coordinate 6,708,062 of CP050234.2, forward strand.
GGTTGTTTTATGCCTATAGGAAGACTTCTTTTTATGCAAAGATATGAATTATGTTTTTACAATTAGTTTTCTTTCTTTTTTTTTTTTTTTCGGTTGTATGTATCAAGGAAAACAAAGATTATATAGCCCGTGCTTATGTTGTACTTTTTAAGTGTACAACCTTTATGCAATCTGATTTATTAGATGTGCATGAATCAATAATGATACACTGTAGATACTAGATATGGCTCATGACATTGAATAATGCTTTTGTAGGCTAGATCTTGGACACTTGAAGGTTCACTTAAGTACAAAAATTGGCTTGGATATGGAGATCTGTGGGATGGTTCTTTGGCATATGGTCCCAACCAAACTTCTGAGGTGAGTGCAGGTGTGTATCTGCCGAGATTGAAAGGTTTCTTAACTCCTGTGGTAGCGAGAGCTTTTTTGCTTTCTCAAGATTGGCAAGAGTACTCTTCTTACAAAGAGCGGCAGTTGGGTCTATCTCTTGGCGTAATTTCGACCAAGCACCATGACTTGGTGTACAATCTTGGATGGCGTACCTTAACAGATCCATCACAGATGGCCTCTAGGACAATCAGAAGGCAGCTTGGACATGGCTTACTATCATCTCTTAAATATACGTTTAAGGTTGACAGAAGGAATTCACCTGTGAGGCCAACTAAAGGTTATGCTTGCGTTTTTACCAGTCAAATTGGTGGCCTTGCACCTGATTCTCGATGTTTAAGGTTTTTACGCCAGGTATAGTACTTTCCTTCTACTTGCTTTCTCATGGGCAAAAATGAACTTTGTAATTGAGTTATGAGATCATATTTGGAACTTATACTCTTGAGTAATTGGTGTAGTAGTTAAAGTAATTTAAAAGAGCAACAACAACAACAACAACAACAACAAGCCTTAATCCCAAGTAATTTAAATAGCATGATAAGTAAAAAAGTTTGTTTATTTTTTATGCAAAAAGATTTTCTTGTCATCCTTGGTATCCTTTTCCCTCATCAGATATGGGAGCAGGACGAATATAAAATGCTGGCAATCCTTGTGATTCTTATTGAACGGAAATAACATTCCCCAGAATTTCTCCTGTATTATTTTCACTTTGGTTTAGCTTCATCATACTGATAAACTTCATTATATGTTGTTCTCTACGCCCTTTATTGCTTAAGTAACTTTCTTGTGTTGAAATGTCAAATAGGAATTCGATGTTCGCTATGCTTTGCCTTTTGGATTTTATAATGCTGCACTCAACTTTGGAATCTCTGGTGGAGTTGTTTTCCCATGGGGGAGTGGATTCTTGAACAAGGCTTCATCCCTTCCAGAAAGGTTCTTCTTGGGTGGTGATTTCTCTCCAGTTTGCACTGTGGGAGGCCCATCAACAGTGTGGGGATTTAAGACAAGAGGAATTGGTCCCACAGAGCCAAGAAGGCAAAATAGCGATAAATCTAATGGCGAGAATTCAGACTCTACTGGAAAAGATGTTATTGGGGGAGACCTTGCTGTTACAGCATTTGCAGATCTTTCCTTTGATCTTCCTATTCGCTGGTTAAGAGAACATGGAGTACATGGTCACATTTTTGCAGGTTCAGGGAATGTAACAAAATTAACAGAGAATGAGTTTCGGAACTTTTCTTTCCAGCGGTTCTATGAGTCATTTCGAACTTCTGTTGGAGCTGGGATTGTCGTGCCAACAAAGTTCTTCCGTCTGGAGGTTAGCTGTCTATCTGATATTCTCCCTACCATAAACAGTACTAAATTAATACCTTGGTTTCGTTATTGATAGTGTTCATTCAATGTACTTATGCTAGTGTTACAAGAAACTCATAGCAGATGTTATAATTTGTATCTATGTTATTTCTGTGTGAAATATTGCTGTAGTTCTTGTGAATTTCCAAAAAGCCCCCACCCTGGAAAGCACACAGAAAAAGTGTTGAAATGAATTAATCTGTCATCTTGATCGACCTCAGGGGATATTGTTACTATCTAGAACAATCAGGCTTTGGAGAATTTTGTTATATTGTGTGTACTAGTTTCCTAAAAGGCGGCATTGCAATATGTTTGTCTTATTTCTATTGCCAAGTGCACAATACTCATGGAGATCATGTAGAATGGTCTAGTACGTGAGTGCCTTGTGACCAAGCATGCGTGGATGTGTGTTTGATTGTTTGTTATGGTTCTTCCGTTCTATTTTACTTCTTGATTCAGAAAGAAATGGCCTTGTATTTTGACGAGTGTAATTTTGCTGGCAGTGCAACTACTATTACATACTGAGGCAGTTTGAAGACGATCGCGGGAAGACTGGCTTTCGGTTTAGCATCTCAGCTCCATCATAGGATCTGGATCTAATTGTTATTTCATTCGGGAATCATGATAACTGAGGTGGCTTTTTCTTTTTTCGGTTGACAACTCGGCTTCTTCACTAAGCATCTTAGGCTTGGAATGGACAGTTGCAATTTTTTTCATAATTTGAAAGGCTACTAGACCGGGCTCGAGAAAGTGTGGTCTTTGTTACGCCCAAATAGAGGAAAATAAAAATGCCTGTTGGATGTTGTAATCTGTGGCTTCTCGTTTTAATCCACAGAACCATTGAAAGGTCTAATATAAACACAATTGCTTGTTTTTGCAGGATCTTAATTTTTTTCTCATGTATGTTGACTTTATCATCCCATAAGCACTTTGAATCATAAAATCTCATCACTCTGATATGGCTTTTTTAGAAGGTGTTCTGTTATTTGTGGACTTGAATCTTAGGAGCTGCCTTTTTAGTATTTTCGTTCTATCTTTGAATGGTTTTGTAGTAGTCGGCCGCGTCTGCAATACCAGGCTCAAGGGTGAGGCCATTAAGGCTGCCTAAGTCCTCCATTTAAGCCAAGGCCCCTTATTATTATAATTATTAAGTAATTAAAATATTAAAAATATTGATTTCTTTTCATTTCAATATATATATATATATATATATATATATATATTTCTTTTTTTTCTTTTCTTTAAAAAAATCTTATTGTTTAGGTTTTAATTTAAAAAGGATTAGTTTCATACATGCCCCTTGAAAAGGGTACTTAAAGATTAGATTTTTGAAGGTAATCACATATATAACCTGATTTAGAACAAGATGGTTAGGTGGCGTACAATTTTAATCATGTTTTATAAAATTGATGACTGGTAACATATCAAATTCGTAGACCATGTAAATGGCTTAAAAACGAGACAAAATATACTTTTGAGATTAATATAATCCTAAACGTGATATCATTCCATTCTGTGTTAGTGTGTTTCTTTTCTTTCTTTTTCCACCTTAATAGATTGATATTATTCCATTCAGTGCATAGAAACGTCGTTATTTGGACCTACCCATTACTGGTCTATTACAAAATAGGAAATTAACGAGCTCGACAATCTCATTAATAAAATACCCAGTTGATATTTAAGAAATTAATTAAGTAGATAGTTATCTTTTTTTTTTTTTTTTTTTTTTTTTTTTTTTTATGGAATAAGTAGATAGTTATCTACACCATGTCGATTGTACACCTAACTCAATTATTAGATTAGTGATTTAATATTTGTAGGAAGTTAGTGGCATAACAACGAATATACTATAAATGAATTTCTACGTATTGCATAGCAATGTGTTCTTTTTTTTTTTCTTTTTTTCTTTTTTTTTTCTTTTTCTTCTTGAAAAGGATAGGTAGCAAGATGTTTGAATGTAATTTTATATTTGGAAGTAGTTGTGACACTCCCATGAAGTCTTGTGAGTCTTTGTTGAATTGTTTCTTTTTATTTCTTCTTGGACTTTGAAAGCGTCAAGGGAGATTTACAACAGTGGCTTGATAGGAAATAGGTGAATAATATTGACAAGTTGGGCTACAAATGCTTGTATGACACTGGCATGCAAACATACATGATACATAATACTTGAAAATGATGATGATAATATATATATATATATATATATATATAGTTATATACATATATACAATGGTCCGTGGATATAAAAATTTTGGAAAAGACAGACATCCTCTATCTCAAAGGATATAGATCCACATTAATAGGGTCACGTATTTTCATGCATGGAAAAATAATACTAATAAGAAAGCAATTACATTAAGTAAGTTAAAAAAAAAAAAAAAAAAGAGAGAGAGATGAGCAAACAGAGGTAATGTTGGGAGTTGACTTTACAGTTGGAGTCATGGGTGTTGCCGAATCTTTCAGACCAACCTGTTTTTTAATAGTTTTCACAGGCTGCTAATATACAAAGTTAGCCCCATTTCTAAAATGTCTCCGTATAGTATAGTTTGCAATTTTTGCCATTATTAGTTCTTCAAATGTTAACTTTTGTTTCCATACTATAGTTTGCGATTTTTCTATTATTATCCTCAAAATTTCGTTTTACAACAGATATTGTTTTTGTTAATTTAGTACTCCAACCACATGGTTTCAGATCAGAATCCTTTTTTTTTTTTTTTTTTTTTTTTCTGATGATCTGATATTAATAAAGGTTGTTTGCCTTTTGTATAGCTCTTATCACTTGTCAATCTCTTGTGTGTATCTTTATCAAACAAAGTCTCTAGTGTGCATTGATGTTTAACTCAAGTTTCTTCAAATTTAACTTTTGTTTCAACACTTTTCTTTTCTTTCCATCTCTGTCTCTCTTTGTTTAGCAAACAAATCTCCACCTTAAAACGCTGAGCGTAATTTTGTTTTCCCCTTTGGACCTTTGGTAATTAATGATTAACATCTTTTGCGAATCCTTTTCTTAAAAAAAAAAAAAAAAAAAGAAAGAAAAAGTCTTTTGTGTTGCATACTTTAAAGTCCTAATCTTAAGACGCGATATATGTGCATGCATTGGCTGGCTCTTTTTTTTTTTTTTTTTTTTCAAGGAAAGTACTCGACATTTTTTATATTTATATTTTTATTTTTGCTTTTCATATTTGATAAATCAACATAACTTTTTTTTATCTGCAACAACTTAATTTTAAAGCGTCCATATCCAATAATATTTCTTATAATAAAATTCGTTTGTGTGAGCTACCGATAACTTTAATTAATTTTAAGATTAGTATATTATTGCGAAAAATAATTTTTAAAATAATGTCTCTCACTCGGTTTGAGTTTCCATGGGCAATGTCAAGTTAGCAAATTAATAGCAAATGGTAAGAGACAATTCAATTACTCATGTATTTTCAGTTTTTAAATTAAAATGATTTTTAGCAAATGGTAAGAGACAATTCAATTACTCATGTATTTTCAGTTTTTAGTTCTGATCATATAAATGATTTTTAGCAATATTCCCGTTAGTTCAAGCCTGTGCGAAGGCCTTTTTTTTAGGTAGCTAGTATTTCTTGGACGGCACTGAATTTTCTCAGGAAGCTCGTGATGGGATTGAAAATGTAGCTTTAAGTGGTTATACGTCATATAATCAGATTATATATACATAAATGCGCAGAGGAAATACGACATGCACGAGTGCAGAATATTGACTTCCAATTTTGTCGATAATAATTATATATAATGTATGTCTCCCTCTACATCAAAGGTCATAACTGATTCATCATGATTTCTATGTGCCAATTCAATTTATGAATCTTTTCAACGGACTCATTGTTAAAATTCCTGAAATATGTATCTTCTTTTCGTAGAGAGACAAATTAAGTAGCTTTTTCTTTCTTTTTCACCCCTTTTTTTGTTGCCAAATTAGGAGAAAAAAATATAAGTGAGCAGAAATATTTAAAGATATCCACCATAAAAACTTTTTTACTTCGTTTTATTTCTTTTCTCTTTTCATGATTGCATCAAATATTGCTTAAAGATTAGAAATAGATTAGATTTCTGCACTAGAACACCTCTCATTTAGTACTACAAAGATGTGTTTCTCATAAATACCATATAATATTTTAGTTATAATGTAAACCAATATGTCCGAATCTATTCGGCCAGGAGAGACAGCTAGAGAGCAGAGAAAGAGAGAGAGAGAGAGAGAGAGAGAGAGAGAGAGAGAGAGAGAGAGAGCAGCTAATTGAATTATATATGTTTAAAGTTATTGCATTGTTATTTGCAAAATTAATTAACTAATCATATATGCAATTAATTCAAATAGTACTCATTCCTTATACCTCTAACATTCTCTTATGTATGAGGGTTTTGCTGGTCCAATTAGATATATGGCAGGGCATAATTTCAATGGTACAGTGATCATGATCAACGACTGCATACACACACACACACACACACACACACACACACATATAATAAATAGGGCAAGATATATAAGCATGTGTTTGTGTACCAACACATATACCCTAGAGTCCAAAAGTATATAGTTGACTTAATTAAGTGGGGACAAACATGATTCTTGACAAAAGAACAGTGGGTAAATTTTTTATATAGCAGGTTAACATTAACGAGTAAAACCAACGGGGTTTAAAATCGAGCCAAACATAGAGGTACATTAATATATATAGTATGTCCCAAACACATAATTATATGTTTATGCTTATTTTCTCTCTCTATGATGGGATCTATTTTATTCGTGTTACGTGTCTTTTCTACTCCCAAGTCACGAGCAGACGAGCTAATAAACCCCTTTTTTTTAAAGAGCCACAGGATTCTTGCTCCGGAGAAGTTGACTAGTTTGTCCCTTTTCTCTACTTTATAAAAGGATTATTCATGAAAATTTTACCCTACAAACAAACTTATTCGTTAGGTCTTACATTATATAGAATATCAATTACTATTAAGCAGTGCAGAAAGTGATTAATTTTTACTTTAATTGTTTGACAGTAAAAGCTTGTAAAGCTGGTAATTAATTATAAGTAGAATGAAGGTCGATCGCTGTCATTTTTCCATGCAAGAGTACTAAACTCTTTTTTTTTTTTTTTTTTTTTTTGTAGTAGTAGTAGTAGTAGTTTCTTGCATGTCTATGATATTTCGGGGCTCTTGATCGAGTAGAGTGATACCGTAAAAAGAATAATATATTATAATCACTACGTCTGTCCTTATCATTTTTACTATGCATATAATTAGACCAATTGTGAAACTGAAAATATAGGATTTGAGCATCACAATATATTTATAAAATGATTAACAAACTTATTTTTCTATTAGTTTCTATCTTAATTATTTGGTTATGAATTTCGGAAATTTTTGTTTCCAAGTCCTTGCTCAAATAAGAAATTTACCATTTATCTAGCTATTGTTTCATTTCACAGTCTTCCTGTTTTCTTTATATTTTTACGAAGATGAGAGTTTCAAGATGCTCTCTTTTTTATCAAAGGGCCGGTGCTAGCTATTAGACCCAACGGTCATCGCCTCATTGGATTTACGAGTTATATATATATATATATATATATATATATGTGTGTGTGTGTGGAAAAAATATTTAATTTAAGTTGCACTATATGTTTTTATAAAGTGGATATTTCGTTTTTTATATTTCCTGCTCTATTATTATAGTATTGAATATGGACGGGGTACGTACATGATCAATATCTTATGTACATACATAATATCATACACAAAATTGCGTCATACATACATACAAGTTGTACTATAAGCTATAAAGAATTAGAGAGAAGAGAGAGATAGGCTTTATTTGAAAAGAAATGTTCTTCAGATCACCATCAATTCTGGCTGAGGTAAGAGAGGAGGAAAAACATCAAAAATCATTTAATTCCCTCAAGCCACAACAAATATGATATTACCAAAATCTCATCATCCTTTGCTTATCAACAAGTCAGGAGACTAGGAACAAAACCAAAACAAAGTTAATTAGAAGACCATCATCAGATGGAGAAAAGTATTGATAGCGGTTCCAAAGTGATCTCCAAAACAAGCCCTTCTAATAATTACAATATTAATAATGAATACGAGGATGATGAGGAAAATGAAGAAGAAGAAGAGGAGGAAGACCAGGAAAAAGCCGATGATAGCGGCCAGCAGAATATCAACGAAAGGAGCTCTAGCAACAGCACAGTTGAAGAAAATAATAACGGATCATCAAAGAAGGGATCGGCTTCCGGTGGATCTGTAAGGCAATATATTCGTTCCAAGACGCCGAGGCTGCGGTGGACACCGGATCTACATCTTTGCTTTGTTCGCGCAGTTGAAAGATTAGGAGGACAAGAAAGTAAGTTTTTTTTTTTAAATTTCTCTACATTTGTGAATTGTAATATTGATGAGCCTAACTAGTCTTATAATTTCCCTCTAATTAATGTTGTGTAATGGAAAGCAAAAAGTATTATTGTTTACAAGTTCGACTTGTTAATGGTGCAGGAGCTACGCCTAAGTTGGTTCTTCAGATGATGAACATAAAGGGTCTTAGCATAGCTCATGTGAAAAGCCACCTTCAAGTAATTACTTATTTATCAAGATAATTCAATTATTTTCCTTCTTAATTATAAGATCGATTCATTATACATAGCGATTGATTATGATTCATATTAATTTGATTCTATGTTATTTTTGGGGTGTTTCATTTTGATTCATAGATGTATAGGAGCAAGAAGATTGAAGATCCAAATCAAGGTATTAACTTGTGTCATTTCATATACGAAACAACAAAATTCTATTAGGTATTTACTACTAATTTGTCCTTTATCTAGATCCTCATTCTTTCAAAACAGTCCTTTCAGAACAAGGGTTTTTCTTGGAAGGAGGAGATCACCAAATTTACAAACTTAGCCAACTCCCCATGCTACAAGGTTTCAGTCAATGGCCTACTTCTTCCGGTTTAATTAGGTAAGAACATTTAAGTTATAGCCATGTATATATACCATTTATTCGAATATGCAAGTCTACTAATTAGTTATTTGTGAAGAATTAATCAAATTTAACAATCTAATTCTTTCGTTTGTCAAATAAAGATATGCTGATTCTTCTTGGAGATCAAGCACTCGTGACCACCAGATTTACAGCCCTCAATATTCTTCATTCAGGACCGCATTTGATAGCGCGAAAAACGGAGTTTATGGTTCGGTTGCTGAGAGACTATTCAGAAACAACAATAACAGTATAAATATTGGTTCAGCTACTAGTACTTTAGATACAAGTGCTAGTTGGAGATCAAGGCATCAAACTCACGATCAAGGCGAGTCATTTCGCAGATCATGGAGAACACAAATCTTTAACAATCCGAGCTCGACGGAGTTGGATCTTAGTCTACAAAACAAGCGAATCATGTTGCACGAGAAAGGATTCATGAGAGATTATCAAGTAGTGAATACTAGTACTACTTATAATTTGAGCACAAGTAGTACTAATTCCAGATCAGTTCAAGGAGGTCAAAACAAGATGAAAAGGAAGGTGTTGGACTCGGAACGTGATAGTGACTTGGATTTGAACTTATCTCTGAAAATAAGACCAAAAGATGATCATGATCATGAAGAAGTGGATATTAACAGCACTAGTTTGTGTCTTTCTCTTTCTCCATCTTCGTCCTCAAATAAGCTAATTATGAGCAGATTGAAGGAAGAAGCTGGTAGATTAATACAGGATAGGAAGCTTGGGAGAACGGCAAGTACTCTGGATCTGACTTTATGAATGGGACAATTCTGAGTGAGATCTTGCGGTACTTGTTTGTTGATCATGTTGTTAATCAAATGAATAATCTGAACATGGTTGTCGTGTACTACCAGCTAGCTTACAAAGGTAATAGTTATCAGTAATTATTTGTTTCTCTTTCGATTTTTCATTTTGTACGCCCTATATATAATTAGACACATCATGTTAAGGTTACATATTAAGCTTCAATTTTTTTTTTGAAATTCGAGGAATATATATATATATATATTTTATATATATGCTTGTCAGCGTGTGTGTATATATATATGCTTATCTTATCTTATATATTAGCATGCATGCATGGGTTTTGCTTAGTTCTAAGAATTTTGTAAGGCTCACATGTACATGACAAGATTATGATAAATTCTTGTTTGATTACACAGACCAGGGAAAAAAAAAAAAAAAAAAACATGCATGTATTAGGCTTGGGTAAGAATTATATATTCCCCTTGAATTGCTCAAACGATCAATTTTTGTTTTATCGTCTTTCGAACTATATATGTGGCTTAGAGATCTTTACCAAGTTTTCTTTTGAAATGTTATCTTTGAAAATCTAAACATAATTTTTATTTGTAAATCAGTACATGAGGACAGATTGAATTTGCATTGGTGTCAACGGAAATTTCAAAGAAGCTCACTGGTAGGATGTAGATTTATTAATTTAGGTCCCTTGTTGTGCTCTCGTATGTATACAAATATGTATATATAGCTCCTATATTTCTCACAACTCTAGTTACCTTTGGCCTTTAAAAAATAAATAATAATAATAATAATAATAATAATAATAATAATAATAATAATAATAATAATAATAATAATAATAATAAAAGGTCTAGCTAATTCCAATACGTGAAACGACAGAAATAACTTTAAGAGAACTTTTTGAAAAGTGCACACTTGTCGTGATCGAATAAAAATTGCAGTTTTCCGACATCTCCCGTCAAAACATGTTTATTCATGACGGTACTAAATATAGTATCTCTTTTATTTTCTTCACCCGATCTATTTATAAAGAAGAATCATTTCGAGTCAATGTATGATAGTAAATATTTAAGCTAGCTTTCTGAAATCTGGATCCTTTTGTGTCTCGTCCATATATATATATATATATATATATATATATATATATATATATAAGAACTTTGATTCAAAAAAATTGTAACACTTTATACGTAAATATATAGGTAACACTTTGTCGTGATCATCACTTGTCTATTGGGAACCTAACATGCATGTAGCTCGGCTCCGTCAGTTCTAATCTCTAATCACATAAATAATATATAAATATATAAATATATATATATATATATATATATATATATATATATACGCGCATGTATTCATGTATATATCTTCTTTGAAACCCACCAACCACTAAAGTTTTTTTTTTTTTTTTTTTTTTTTTTAACAACTACTAAAGTATATGTGTGCATTTATACACACACACACATATATATATCTTGTTTGGAACCTAACAACGATGAATTTTTATGGAAATCCAATTTACTTATGATGTGTTGGAGTTACATTGATCTTTCATTTAGGGGGAAAAAAAAAATGGTCAAGTAAACTGACAACTCAAAGAAAAGTAGCCAACAGGTTCTATCTGCAAAAACACATTTTCTTGTTTTACTAATATTGTTAGCATTATTACTGTAATAATGCTAACAATATTAGAAATGTTTATTAAGTACCACTATTATGTGTTATTATTGTTATTATTATTATTATTATTATTATTATTATTATTATTATTATTATTATTATTATGATCATCATCATCATCACGCAAACGTTTAAGGTAGGAAGCTCCGTCAACTAATATATGTTTACAAAAGCAATGCAGAAGATCTAGCAAGGGCGCCGAAAAAATATACAAGGAAGAAGGATATTAATATTTCTGAAACTTACACTTTTGGCTCCTCTATTATGAACTTTCTATCTTAAGATAAAATGTAAGAGGAGGGCACACAAGAGTAAGAAAGAAGGATAATATGGTTGAAAAACAGCAGATTTAGAACGAATTGCTCCAAAGGGGGGGAGGGGAAGACAAACAAATATGGACTAGACAAACAAATGTGTTCATTTAATAAATGTTCTAAGCTTTGTTAAATTAGATAAATGACCGCTTCTTCAAAACTGATGATCAGTTATTCACTTAATGCTAATCATTGATTTTGTAAGAAAGAAGAAAGCAATAATTAAGGAGCTAAAACAAGATTACCCCTGCGAAAAATTAATATGTATGATATGTACAACAATTCTCGATTTCTAATATGTATAGACATATATAATAATCTCTTTTTCAGAAACCCTTTGAATTGTACATGGAAGACTAGAAAGTGCAGAGCACTGTCCTAAAACCTCACTAATATTATTATTTTTTCCGAAATCCACCGTAAAGATCAGAAAGCGGCCATATTTCAAAAAAATAAAAGCTGAGGACATTTACAAATTAGGGTGGCTAGAAGCGGTCACTCTATGCAATTTCCCAATTCTTTTTATACTAGTATTTTATGCCTAACTGGGATTAGAATTGGAAAATATTTTGCTGAATGATTAGAATTGGATAATTGATATAAAACAAAAAAAAAAAAAAAAAAAAACTATGACGGGATAGTAATAAGTTAATAGTCATTTATTTTCTATCAGGAGAGGTTTTCGGTGACTTGGTGATGCCGTGCATTTTAGCTTCTTTGTCGTTTTTCTACTACCTTGTCGTTTGTTCGTTTGTTTATTTTATGTAATGCCCACTTGTTGTCGTTGGGCATATGTTATTTTTCCTTTCCTTTAAACGCTTGGTCGTTTTGGCTAAGGCTAGGTATTTTTGGTCTGCTACTCGCACGGAACAGGCAGTCAGAATTGTAATCCTCCCATTTTTGGTGAAAGTTTCTTTCAGAGCTGAGCTCTTGCGATTGGGTTCTCTACTTCTAGAATTCCCATTCGATTCTTTTCTTAGATCTTCCTTCGTCAGAAGTGGTATCAGAGACAGGGTTCGCCTTGGCCAGATGGCAGCAAACGACAGAGGAGATCGCCACGCCGACGGCGATGAACGCGGTGTGCAGGCCCTTTGGGCGGCCGTCACTAATCTCGAGCGGAGGATGAACACTCGAATCGACGCTGCAGTCGAGGAGATTCGTCAGTCCATCGCTGCTATTGGTCATGGCGACACACCAAATCCGATGGCTAGAGGAGTCGCGCACCTTGCCATTCACAGTGCACCTAGTTTTGAAAATGGCATGGCGTTGAGTCGGGGTGACTTGCCGAGGTGCTAATAGCAACTTCTGAATGACGCAAAAGACTCGCTCACCTTCATCCCCTTCAACTAATTCAGTTTCATCATGTTCTCCTTCTTCCACCCCACATGCGTCATAGTCCTCTTCCCTACCATCACCAGCCAAATTCACCTGATGATGTTGTGGGCATTCATTAGACTTATGCCCAGGTTGGTTACAACGAAGACACCTACCTAAGAATGGTCGAGCATACGGGTTGGGTTTGTTTTGGATTGAAGGCAGCTTTTCGGCTGCTCGAGAGGCTTCAGGAGCATCCGTGGTAGGCTTGCTGACTTGCGGCCTACGCACACCTGTGACGTTGGATGTGTTCCTGGATATGGAGTTAATGTTGCGGGGATACGGCGCACGGAGAGACAGGGTTCGCCTTGGCCAGATGGCAGCAAACGACGGAGGAGATCACCACGCCGACGGCGATGAACACGGTGTGTAGGCCCTTTGGGCGGCCGTCACTAATCTTGAGCGGAGGATGAACACTCGAATCGATGCTGCAGTCGAGGAGATTCGTCAGTCCATCGCTGCTATTGGTCATGGCGACAGACCAAATCCGATGGCTAGAGGAGTCCGTGAGCGAGATGTAGCTCGAGCACGGCCTGACGGACCTCGGCGGTACCAACCTCGGCGAGGGGCAGATCCGATGCCGCTGGAGGTGTCAGACATGTCCGATTCCGATGACGACCAACCCATTGCGAGAAGGAGGCAGCCAACCGACTCAGACACAGAGGAGGACGTCCCCATTTGGAATAACAACCCGAGGTACGTGCCGAACCGTAGAATGCATAGACCACGTGAATCCCAAGAGTACAAGATTAAGATCGATATTCCATTCTTTAATGGGCATATGCATATTGAGGATTTCCTGGACTGGGTGCAATCTGTGGAGAATTTTTTTGATTGTATGAATATAGTAGAGGAGAAAAGGGTTAAGTTAGTGGCTTACAAATTGAAGGGTGGAGCCTCTGCCTGGTGGGAGCAATTACAACAGAACCGTCACCGCGAAGGAAAACGACCTGTGCAGACCTGGCCAAAGATGAAGCAACAATTGAGAGCCCGGTTCTTACCCACTGACTATGAACAGCTCCTATACCAACAGTACCAAAATTGTAAGCAACGGGGTCGCACTGTTAGTGAATACACGGAAGAGTTTTACCGGTTGAATGCTCGAAACAATCTGCATGAATCTGAGTCACACCAAGTGGCCCAATACTTGGGAGGACTCCGTGACCAATTTCAAGATCAACTAGTGCTACGGACAATTTGGACCTTGAGTGAGGCTGTTAACCTAGCCTATAAGGTGGAAGGGCAGTTGCAACGTCCTTCTCTCCATGCGCCGTATCCCCGCAACATTGACTCCACATCCAGGAACACATCCAACGTCACAGGTGTGCGTAGCCCGCAAGTCAGCAAGCCTACCCCGGATGCTCCTGAAGCCTCTCGAGCAGCCAAAAAGCTGCCTTCAATCCAAAACAAACCAAACCCGTATGCTCGACCATTCTTAGGTAGGTGTCTTCGTTGTAACCAACCTGGGCATAAGTCTAATGAATGCCTACAACGTCGTCAGGTGAATTTGGTTGGTGATGGTGGGGAAGAGGACTATGACACATGTGGGGTGGGAGAAGGAGAACAGGATGAAACTGAATTAGTTGAAGGGGATGAAGGTGAGCGAATCTCTTGCGTCATTCAGAAGTTGCTATTAGCACCTCGACAAGTCACCCCGACTCAACGCCATGCCATTTTCAAAACTAGGTGCACCATGAATGACAAGGTGTGCGACGTCATCATAGATAGTGGAAGTACAGAGAATTTAGTGTCCAAGGCACTTGTTAAAACGCTGAACTTGGCCACCCAAAAACACCCTCACCCTTATAAAATCGGCTGGATTAAAAAAGGGGCTGAATCTAGCATTTCGGAGATTTGTATGGTGAGTTTTTCTATAGGGAAACACTATAAAGATGAGGTGAGCTGCGATGTTGTCGATATGGACGCATGCCATGTTCTACTAGGCAGACCTTGGCAGTTTGATCGATCCGTTCAACATAAAGGGCGTGAGAATGTGTACCAGTTCTTGTGGCATGGCCGGAAAATTGGACTACTGCCCCTCACTACCCGTGGCAGTTCTTCATCCGAACTACCTTCCACGCCAGGTTTACTCTTAACGCTGCCCGGTAAACAATTCCAGCGCGAGATTGTTGATCAGCCTTTCCTTGTTGCTCTCATGATCAAGGAGCAAAACCTTGAAGTAAATCCACCTCCCCCAGTCGTGCAACAACTCCTTAGTCAATTCCCGGACCTGACTTCACCAGAACTTCCAGATCACTTACCCCCGTTGCGGCATGTTCAACACCGTATTGATTTCGTTCCAAGAGCTAGTCTGCCCAATCTTCCACATTACAAGATGTGTCCGCGTGAACATGACATTTTGCAGCAACAGGTGGATGAGCTTCTCCAGAAAAAATTGATTCGCGTCAGTCTAAGTCCTTGTGTTGTGCTTGCCCTTCTAGTACCAAAGAAAGATGGCACTTGGCGTATGTGTGTCGATAGTCGAGCAATCAACAAGATAACAGTTAAATACCGTTTCCCCATCCCTCGCTTGGAAGATTTGTTGGATAAGTTGGAGGGTGCTTCGATTTTCTCCAAGCTAGACCTTCGAAGTGGTTACCACCAAATTCGGATTCAAGAGGGCGACGAGTGGAAGACAGCCTTCAAGACTCGTGAAGGTCTCTATGAGTGGCTTGTTATGCCTTTTGGGCTTAGCAATGCCCCGAGTACCTTTATGGGCCTTATGAACGAGGTGCTCCGCCCTTTTATTGGACGGTTTGTTGTCGTGTACTTCGATGACATCTTGGTTTTTAGCCGGAGCTCCGAAGATCACCTTGACCACCTTCACCAAGTTCTAGCCACTTTGCAAGATCACAAACTATATTTGAATTTGAAGAAGTGTGTCTTCTTGCAAAACCATCTAGTCTTCCTTGGGTTCCTTATCAGTAAGGACGACATAAGCATGGATGAAGCTAAGTTAGCCGCAATTTGCGATTGGCCAGCGCCTAAAACGGTTCATGAGGTCCGAAGCTTTCATGGCCTCGCCACCTTCTACCGCCGTTTTATCAGGAATTTCAGTTCGATTATGGCCCCATTAACTGATTGTCTAAAGAAAGGAAACTTCCAATGGTCTACTGCTCAACAAGAAAGTTTCACACTCATAAAGTCTAAGCTTACCTCCGCCCCTGTGCTGGCATTACCGAACTTTGATAAGGTCTTTGAGGTTGAAACTGATGCGTCCATGACTGGTATTGGTGCTGTCCTCATCCAGGACGGTCGTCCCTTGGAATTTTTCAGTGAAAAGTTTACTGATGTCCAGCAACGGTGGTCGACTTATGAGCAAGAACTCTATGCGGTGGTGAGATCTCTCCAACATTGGGAGCACTTTTTACTACATAAAGAGTTTATTTTACATTGTGACCATCACGCTCTTAAGTTTGTGAACTCGCAGAAAAATCTCAGTCGCATGCATGCACGCTGGGTTCTCTCGTTACAGAAGTTTTCCTTTGTGTTTCGCCATCGAGCTGGGATTCAAAACAAAGTTGCTGACGCTCTCAGAAGTCGGGTTTGCCTTCTTACTGCCCTCAAGACTGAGATTATTGGTTTTGACCATCTTAAAGAACTTTATGAAGCGGATGAAGATTTCCACTCTCACTGGCTTAAGTGCCAAAACCGAGACCCCAATGGAGATTTCCACATATAGCAGGGATTTTTATTCAAAGGCAATCAGTTATGTCTTCCTCGCTCATCTCTTCGCGAAAAGTTGATTAGGGAGCTTCACGCCAATGGCCTAGCTGCCCATACCGGTCGAGACAAGACCATTGCTGAACTAGAACAGCGTTTTTATTGGCCCCACTTGAGGCGTGATGTCACGAAGTTCATGCAACGTTGTGGAATCTGTCAACGTGCCAAAGGCCAAGCTCAGAACACTGGCCTTTATTCCCCGCTGCCGATTCCTGAATCCATTTGGGAAGACCTCTCGATGGACTTTGTGTTAGGCCTCCCGCGCACTCAACGCCATGTCGATTCTGTTTTTGTGGTTGTTGATAGATTTAGCAAAATGGCTCATTTTATCCCTTGTCGAAAGACAGCAGACGCTAGTCATGTAGCCGCTTTGTTTTTCAAGGAGGTCGTCCGTCTTCATGGCATTCCCAAATCCATTACTTCCGATAGGGATGTGAAGTTTGTGAGCCATTTTTGGAAAGTTCTGTGGAAACGCCTCAACACCACACTTCAGTTCAGCAGTTCTTACCACCCCCAAACTGATGGCCAAACTGAAGTTGTCAACCGCACCTTGGGCAACATGATTCGCTGTATTGCTGGAGATACACCAAAGCAATGGGACTCTGCTCTTCCCCAGGCAGAATTTGCTTACAATAGTATGGTTAATCGCTCCACGGGTCGCTCACCATTTTCTGTTGTCTACACCAAGGTCCCAAACCAATCTCTGGACCTCGTTGCATTACCCAAACCCCGGAGCCGCACTGTTGCAGAATTGGCTGATTTTGTCGTCCACACGCATCAAAAGGTCAAGCACCGTTTGGAATCCGCCAATGCCGCATACAAGCAAGCCGCTGATCTCCATCGTCGCGAGCAAATTTTCAACATCGGTGATCTCGTCATGGCTCACTTGAGGAAGAACTGTTTACCCCCTGGTGCTTGTCCAAAGTTACATGATCGCCGCATTGGTCCTTTTCGTATCACCCACCGCATCAACGACAATGCGTACATTCTTGACTTACCGGCTGATCTGCACATTTCATCCACCTTCAATGTGAGTGATCTTTCTGCTTTTCATCCACCGGATGCAGCTCTAGTTGAAGTTGAGAACTCGGGGTCGAGTTCTTCTCTGGCGAGGAACAACTGATGCAGTGCATTTTAGCTTCTTTGTCGTTTTTCTACTACCTTGTCGTTTGTTCGTTTGTTTATTTTATGTAATGCCCACTTGTTGTCGTTGGGCATATGTTATTTTTCCTTTCCTTTAAACGCCTAGTCGTTTTGGCTAAGGCTAGGTATTTTTGGTCTGCTACTCGCACGGAACAGGCAGTCAGAATTGTAATCCTCCCATTTTTAGTGAAAGTTTCTTTCAGAGCTGAGCTCTTGCGATTGGGTTCTCTACTTCTAGAATTCCCATTCGATTCTTTTCTTAGATCTTCCTTCATCACTTGGTTTCCAAGTCATTGTTTCTTTTCTTTTATTTTTAAATTTCGTAAATGTACGACTAGGATAATTTTAATAATATATGATAAAGAAAACAATTAGAAAAATAATAAAAAATATATTAACATTTTAGGTGGAAATATGAAAAATAAGTAAATAAAGTGCATATACATAAATCAGTTCTCATTTAGTATTGTACTAGGAGACTGACTTCTTCTTCATTTTTTCGTCCTCCTTTCTGGATATGTATTAATTATCAGGAAAGGATTTTTTATTTTTTATTTGGAAGGAAATCATAAAAGTTTATGGATTAGTAACTTTTACTTCAAGTGGGATTCTGCAGTTTGTTCGCTTATAAATATATATCATTATTCGGGTCATTAAACTAAACTACCCCCCCCAGTGCGTTGTTTCCATTCTCGACTCTTCTTTTGATTTAGCGAT
The DNA here is from genome assembly GCA_012066045.3 of Morus alba. Lineage (NCBI taxonomy): Eukaryota > Viridiplantae > Streptophyta > Magnoliopsida > Rosales > Moraceae > Morus > Morus alba. The sequence continues at coordinate 6,726,547 of CP050234.2, forward strand.
CGCTGAGTAGAGTACTTGGTCTTCTTAATTGATTCTTTTTTGGTGATCTTGCTTTTCTCTTTTACAAGGTAAACTACTTTTATGATCTTTTTTTTTTTTTTTTTTTTTTTTGTTGATTCGTTTATTCGCCTAAGCTAGTCCGCTCGATTTTATCCTAAATCAGATTGGCTCTGATATTGGTGATAATATTTCTGACCCCAAAGTTGAGCATGAATGGATTTTGCTGACGACGATGTTCAGGATCAAGATGATCATGTCTCTTATAATGATCACACGGACAATGATTATGATGGTCTTGATCTTGTAGATGATAGTGATCTCTCTGGGCTAGAAACTATTGGAACCCATATTCTTCTCTGCAAATGCGAGCGGCCGGCAATTCGGGTAATGCCGGATTATATTCGGCTTCAGTCCATCAGGCGTACTGCATATGTCAATGAGCTTCTTCTTGATGAGGATGAAGAAATTATAGCTAATGAAGAGATTGTCCCGGATGATGTTATTGTAAAATCTGATCATGAAGATGGAGATATTGCTGATGATGAGATTGTCTACATCTCCGATGATGAGGATGAAGATGTTGCTAACGAAGAGATTGTCTATATATCTGATGACGATGATGATGATGATGATGATGATGATGATGATGATGATGATGATGATGATGGTGATGATGATGATGAGATTGTCTATATCTCTGACGATGAAGATGAAGACATTACTAGTAATCAGATTGTCCCTGATGTTTATGAGATTGCTGATGATGGTGATAGCTTTGGCAACATGGATGTTGATCATGAGGATTTTCAAGAAGATCATAGCGTCTGACGATTTGGAATATGATGAAGATGATGATCAGGATGATGCTAGTGCCGATTATGATGGGGTAGATGATGGTTATTTCTCAGATTCGTCCCTCAAAAGTACTGCAACAAGTCTCATCAAGAAGTGTGTATTGAGATTTATTAATTATTCTGATTGATTTTTAATTATTTGATGATTTGTACATTAGTTATCAATTAGGTGTCATTAGTTTATTTGAAGGAAGTTTAGGAAATTTAGCCAGAGAAATTATCATTAATTGTGACCTTGTATTTTTAGGAATGATCCCTATTTATTTTAGTGTACAACCTAATTATAAATCATCAGATAATAAAAATAAATGAATAAAATATTTAATCTGTGGACGTAAGAGAATTGTCAAACCACGTAAAATCCTTTTTTTTTTCTTTTCTTCTATCTTTTTTGCTTATTTTCTAGATGATATCAGTGCCGAATTGAATACTGTCGGCCTTTGAAACCAAACCCAGAAAATCAACCACGTTAACTCTTTGTTAAAAAAAAAAAAAAAAAAAAAAAAAAAAAAAAAAAAAATATGCCAAAAAAGTTATAGAAATTAATAGGCCATAACTTGTCAACTTTGGTTCCTCTGAATAATAACAATTTTTCAGTCCAAAATAATAATTTGGCCTATTTATTAACTTATGTAAACTATTGGCTGCGATTTTCCTCTTTCTCCCTAAAAAAAAATTGAAACTTTGCAAACCTCTGCAATTTTTCAGTCCAAGTCAAAGCCCACTGCGATAATCGTCCACCGCTGGACTCCAAGTTCCCTTGTTTTTAAGCCATAGTGTTGTTTGTGTTTTCCTCCCTTTATTGACTGTTGTTCTTTGTTGTTCGTGTTCTTGTTTCATTAGTATGTGGTCATTTATGTTTTAACAATATTTGTAAAAAAATAAATAAATAATAAATAAAAAGAGAGAGAAAAACCGAAAAGAAAAAAAAAACACTGAAAGGAAAAAAAAAAAAAAAAAGGAAACTATGATTGATTGAAGGAAAAAATATAAAAATAAAATAAAAGATGGAAAAGAAAAAAAAAAGTTTATTGAAGTTTATTGAAGTTGGTGTATTGTAATCCGATCATTATTTCTGGATTTAGAAGATTGACATTAACTTGAGTTGGTATGTTGAAATCCGATGACTATTTTCGGATTTGGAAGATTGCATTGACTCAAGTTGTGTATTGAATCTGATAATTATTTCCGGATTTAAAAGATTTAAACCACCTTGATGTTAGAATCCGATTAAAGTTTCCGGATTTAGAGGGTTTGTTTCCTCATTAAAACTTTATTTCCAAGCTGGTATGGACCAATTTAAGGGGAGTATTAAGATTTGTTAATTATTCTGATTGATTTTTAATTATTTGATGATTTGTACATTAGTTGTCAATTAGGTGTCATTAGTTTGATTGAAGGAAGTTTAAGAAACTTAGCCTAATTGTGGGAAAAATTATCATTAATTTATGCCTTGTATTTTTGGGAAATGGTTCCTATTTATATCCACGTACAACCTAATTATATTTATAAATCATCAAAGAATGAAAATGAATGAATAAAATATCTAATCCGTGAACATAGGTGAATTGTCGAATCACATAATATCTTTTCTTCTTTCTTTTCTTCTATCTTTTTTTCTTATTTTTTAGAGTGTCGTTCTCAAGAACATAGTTATTTAGGGTAGTTTGAACTCTCATTACGAAGGGGAGCATAATTGAGAATTGTGAGGTTTTTGCTTTAGGAGACGTTTGGTTCAGGGATTAGAGCGAATTATGAATTATAATTCAAATCATGATATAAATCCCCTTACCAAACGACTCCTTATAGATTTAACATAGTAAATTACTCTAGTCTAAAAGAGGATGTAGTCTCAAATTAAGATAAACCTCTACCACGTTTGTATGTTCACTTTTGTTTGATTTTCTTTTTTATGATTTTATTACTCTCGGAAATGTATAACCAAGGTGTCTAATTCTAGAGAGACACTTCTAAAAATATTATATATATATATATATATATTTAATGATAATGATAATTGTTGTGTGGGAAAATTCACACATGACACGTCGGACAACGACCATGTCCCACGTGGCCCAATGTCTGTCACGACACGTAGTCCTCGACGCCTGAGAAGATTTTTTCCCTCTGCATGATGCGAGAGCCGAGCGCATGAAGGGTATATCGTCGATTCCATGTACCCAGTTTGAGAGATGCCAAGTGCCACGATAGGACCGGCGTCTTATAGCGTAAGCACAGAGGCCAAGGCGTGAACAACTGGACCCATACCCCGAGAAAGAACCTTGAGGTGACACGTTGGAATCCCAAGGTGGCGTCTAGGGTTGGAGAAGGCCAGTTGTACAAGGAATGATTACAAACCCCCTAAATCGCCTAGAACAACATTATAGAGGATCAACAAAGCCGTAATGGGGGACAAATTGGATGAGTGAACAGTCCAAAAGACGTTGGCAGGCTACAGATTGGACAGGTGAGATGGTAGCCCACTCAAGTGAGTATGCCATATGGGAACCGCCAAAAAAGCCCAGAGGCCAGCCCACCGTGGGAGGGGTGTGAGCAAACAAGCCCTTGAGCTATAAATAGGAAAAAGCCTCCGAGAGAGGGGGTTGGATCTTCATTTTCTTGTGTAATTTGTAAAGAGCAAAACAAGAGAAATATAATAGAGTAGATGTAGCTCTTTTTCTATAAGGGTCAACCACTAAAAATCTCAATATGTTCTTATTTTCGCACATGTCACAATATCTTCATTAGGTAACCCATTAAAAAAATCACACCAACACACTAGCATATTAAGTTAAAACACAAGTTCCAAACCGATAACCAAGCGAGCTACCGCGGAGAAACTCGGTACGGTTTTGTTGACAAAATTTGACTGTCAACAATAATCAACATCGATAAATGGCTCTAGCTATTGGTGAACTATTAAATTCGTGTCTATTTGATTATTGTTTCCCATTTCTGATGATCGAGAAAAAAGTATCGGGGCATTTTTTTTTGGTAGATTCAACTCATTTAATCCACAAAGGACGTCGTTTTTGACGTCAATTGACCAAATTTTGACTAAAAACGACTTATCATTCCTATAACATAAATAACCGTAGCTTTCTATTATAAAACAAAGGGAAAAACCACATGAGACTAGCTGAACTGGTTAGGTGTGTGAATGTGTATCCATCAAAATTTTAATCTTAGTGATTTCATTTTTTGAGTAAAGTAGCCCCACACTGTAATAAAATATATATAAATAAATAAATAAAAAAAAAAAAAAAAACTTGAAGCAACTTTAAAAATGTGAAGTACGTCTTTAAAATGACATGTCGTTTATGAACTAACTCAAGTTCTATCTAAGAACGATGTGTCGTCGTTTAAAATAAAGTACAACTACAACAAACTTGTATTCCTTTTTGTTTTTTTTTTGTTTTTTATTAGAAACTAGAAAGGACAACAAACTTTTCGATGTGATATAACATTGTCTTTTTTGGTTAAACGACAGAGAACCTTTTCTTTCTTGACCAAAACAACAGCATACTTTCCAAAGCTGTCGTTTTTCTTTCTTTTTTTTTTTTCTTTTTTTAATTATAGTCGCAGCGACATTTTTTTTTTTTAATTATTTCTGTCGTTCCTACTAATTTCTCTTGACTGTTTCTTTTCATAAAATCTAATGTAATTAAATTCACGTGCCTTGCACCGCAGGACTCTTTGTGGAGATTGAATAACATTAAGTACTTTTAAGTGTTATAAATATTTATTTAAGGTTTAATTTTGTTATTCTCAAGTTTATTTTGAAGATAAGTTTTTAATATTTCATCAAGAATAGATAGATACTAATAAAATAATGAAAAATTGTGGAGAGAGCAAATAATGAATTAACTTTTAAATTATAAGTTATTCTCATATTATTTTTTTATGCATGAAAGATTAAAAATAAATAACATATGTCAGTCAGATTGATAGATGAGAAAATAATAGAGAGTGTGTTATAAAAGAAACTAAATTTTAAAAAAGAATGAAAAAACAAATTTTGATTAAAAAAATTATGAGGAACTTATTGACTCTACTTCACCAAGAAAACTAAATAAAGGAAAATAAAAACTCAATTTCAAGTATAATATTTTTAAATTAATTTATTTTAATAATAAAAGGCAATTTTTTCTTCAGGAAAAAAAAAAAGAGAGAAAAAGATTAATTTAATCTCACCAAAAGGAAAAAAAATGAATATTATTAATCCATAGATATTGATCAAAAGCACTTTAAAAATCAAGCCACAAAAAAAGAATAAGATAACATTGATAAAGTGATCACGCTTTAGCACCAAGGCTCCAGTATCTCCTACCTGCATTTAAGATAATGTTTAGGCCTGCAAATCTAAAACGGTAAAGAACAACCAAACATAATATTAGGAATGGAATACTCACAACAAGAAATAACATGCCAAATATGTAGCTAAGCCTAATGCAAAAGAGAAATACAGGTAGTGGCAAAGAATTAACTTGTTGGAATACCAAATTTGTATGCTAACCCAAACAAGCAAATAACAAATGAATTAAACTTAAAATATTTTTATTTTGTTGTTTTCTTTTAAATATCTTAATATCTTAAAATATTTTTGTATTTTTTTACAAAAAATATTGATTTCTAATTAATTGATATAAATCATAATTTAGACATTATATGTCCTAAAAATTAACTTCAACGTATCGAAAAGATATTTTAAAAAACGTAAAGGTATTATTTTAATATTATGAAAAAACGTAATTTCAAGAATATATTTTATTATAATATAATGTAATAAAATGATTTTATCATTTTATTAATAGTCAGAGCAACATTTTTTTTATTATTATTGTTCATGTTGAAGTTGAACGAAATCACGGAAAAAGAAAAATATATAGAAAAAATAAAAAAAAAAAATTGGAAATACAAACAACCAATCAAAAGCTTCGGTTTGAGCAGAACGTGATAATATTTAGGAGACACAAAACAAAACTCCATCCCTCCACTTTTTACAGTTGGTTAAGAAGAGACTCGAGACTCTCTTTCCTGTCTCTGTCTCCTTCCTCTTCTCTCTCTCTCTCTTCCCCAATGCTTTGGTATATACTCCCAGCATCTCTTTTATCCTTCCCTTTCCATTCCTTCTTTTAAAATCCACTTTCTCTCCCTTCCTCTGGCACAGACTGCTCAACAATGGCGCATTCCTCTCCCATACTCAATCACAAGAACCACTTCCTCTTCTCCTTCGTCTCCAAAACCTCCAACTCCAACTCTCACTCCCATTACTCTTTCCGCCTCGCAAAACCGCCTCTTTCTCTCGGCTTCTCCTCTTCTTCTTCTCCTTCGCCGTCGCCGTCGTTGACGCCTCGTTGGCCCATCGCGCGAGTCACCACCGCACCGGTAGAGTTTGCTCCGCCGCCGCCTCCGGAATTCGACTTCCGGCGAGAAATCTCGCGCCTTAAAGCTCTTCGTTCTAGACTCTCGAGGTGTGAAAGCCTCCGAGATAGGCTCAGAATCGTCGGCGGTGACCGGAGAGTGAAGAACTTTTTTGGTTCCGGCAGAAGCGGTTTCTCTAGGGTTTTGGCGTCGTTGAATTTGAGCTCCTACGAGTTGTTCTTGCTCAAGTGCTTGGTCGCGACCGGGCAGGAGCACGTGCTGACTTTCGGGTTTCAGTTCGTGGACGACGAATTCGAGTCGGCGAGGGGCTCGATCAAGAGCGCGCTTTATGCTCTGGTTGGCATGATTGAGAAATTGGACGTCAATGGCGGTGGCGGCGAATTGAATGGGATTGGTTTGACTTTGAACGATGAAGACATTGGGGACTTGAGGAAGCTGTTGAAGATTTTGGGAGAGGTCGAACAGTTCTATGATTGCATTGGAGGAATTATTGGGTGAGTTTCTCTTTGCATTGTTTCTTAAGTTTAATTTTGTATTTTTTGGAGCTGGTTTTCTAGGTGAATGGTTTTAGTCATGCGTTTGAATTCTAGCTAACAGTAGGTGGGATTAAGATGTTTAGAATGATAGGTTTCCCTATTTTGACGGATAATGCTGACAATATCAATCCTATATCTATATGCAAGCATAGTTTTGGAAGCATGTTCTATGAAATTTTCATCTTTCTTGATGGTTATGCTGATAAATTTCAACTTTAATAATCTTGCTTCTACAAAAGAGTTTCAAATGGAATACCTTTTGGCTGAAAAGATTCGGATTTTTCTTTTGTTTATTTAGTTTGGATGGAAAACGAATAAATACTTGCCTCATCCAAACGGTCAAATAGTTCAAAGTCCACCCAGGTCTGAATTATTAAAATTATGAAGATGCTTGAAATGATGGAGATAATTGATCTACATTCAGATAAGAATTGGTTACTGTAGGTTAGGAAAGAGTATAATGTATAGACTTATGAGGTTCAATCCCAATTATTATTATTCGCTACAAACTTATGTTATTTGGCTGGAGCTGAAGTTCTAGATAATAGATGTCTATTTTAAAAAAATTATTTTAGGTGGAGATCAGAGGAGGGAGGTATATTCAGAAAATATGATGAAAATTTCAAAGTATACATTATTCCTCTTTGCAATTAATCATGTCTCTTGCGTGATTTAACACCTGCCAACTTGAAGAAAAAATAATTAATTATAGGATTTCTGCAAACTAACATATTTATATGAATAATGATGGTTCGTCCACTTTTATATATGCTGCAGATATCAGATAACAGTTTTGGAGCTTCTTGCCGAGACAAAAGCCGAAAGGCGGACTACAAAAAGGTCCAAACACAAACATGAACTAATGAACTGCCAGTTCTTGGAAATCCATGCTCCCAGTGGACTCGATCTTGCTCAAAATACAGAATATGCATTAGAAGCTGCTTTATGGGGAATTGAGGTTGGCCCTTTTGTATATCTTTTACTCAACATAAATGATGTTCTGCAGGTTGGCTTCAACTAAAGAGCTTATTCTTTTCTAGGGTTTGCCATACTTGGGTGAAATTTATCCTTTGGGAGGCTCTGCAGATAGGCTAGGGTTAGTTGATCCCGACACAGGTGATTGTCTTCCTGCTGCAATGCTACCTTATTGCGGGAGGACTTTGTTGGAAGGTCTCATAAGAGATCTTCAGGTATAAAATCCTTGTTTTTCAAATACAAACCCATTTCTTTGAGCCTCAGATGTTTGCAAACCATTATTCCTAGACTATGAATTCACAGGCATCATATCATATGGCTGTTTTTATATTGCAAGGCTAGAGAGTTCTTGTACTTCAAGATTTATGGCAAGCAATGCATCACTCCTGTTGCAATCATGACAAGTTCGGCGAAGAACAACCATGAGCACATCGCTTCTCTTTGTGAAAGGCTTGGGTGGTTTGGAAGAGGTCAATCAAGTTTCCAACTTTTTGAGCAGGTTTTTTTTTTGGAATTGCTATAAGGATATATAAGATTCTTCTGACTCTTTAGAGGAATAAATTTCTTCGTTGTATAAATGGATATTGATGCTCATGTACGTTAATGTTTTGTGAATTTCCAGCCTCTTGTCCCAACTGTTAGTGCAGAAGGCCAATGGCTGGTTAGCAAACCTTTTTCACTTGTATGCAAACCTGGCGGTCATGGTGTAATATGGAAACTTGCTCATGATAAAGGCGTTTTCAAATGGTTCTTTGATCAGGGAAGAAGAGGAGCAACTGTCCGACAAGTCAGGTAAGGTCTAGACCCAGTAACATTTTGGTTTTGCAAATCCCTTGTTCTACTCCAACTAACAATGCCGGACCTGCAGCAATGTTGTAGCAGCCACAGATTTGACCCTCTTGGCATTGGCGGGGATTGGTCTGCACCAAGGAAAGGTATGATTACGTTTTAACAGCGAACTTAGAGGGAGAAAGAATAAAGGTTAATCTAAAAACTGCGTGTGAATATTACTCCTTTTCCCCTCCAAGAAAAAAAAAAAAAAAAAAAAAAAAAAAAAAAAAAAAACAACAAGCCTTAATCTTAATTAATTGGGGTTGACTGTATAAATTTTACTTTTTCACACAACTCTGTTCAAAATTAAACTTTCCTGAAGACTTAGATCTAGAATGTCTTTCCTAACGACTTCAGTCCACGTAATTCTTAGTTTACCCATCTCTTTCTTAGTATTAGGTATAAAAATATTCTCTCAAGCACGAATTAGTGCTTCTAGCGGTCTACGTTGGACATGCCCATACAATCTCAAGCGGCCTTCGCGCACCTTATCTTCTATTGGTGTTACACCTACTTTACTACGAATAACTTCATTCCTTATGCGATACATTCTCATATGGTCACTTATTCATCTTAACATATGCATTTCTGCCACACTCATCTTAGATATATGTTGTATCTTAATGACTCAATATTTACTACCATATAACATAGCTGGTCAGATTATAGTCCTATAAAACTTTCCTTTTAATTTAATAGTCATCTTGCTATCATATAAAACTCCTGTAACATTCTTTCACTTAACTCACCCTCCCTTAATCCTATGTTGAATATCCTCTTCTATATCTCCTTCGTATTGCACTATAGACCGAAGGTACCTAAACTTTCTAGAAGTCTCAATCTCCACACCATCTAAAGAAATTTCATCACTCTGATTACTTGAGTTACTAAACTTACAATGCATGTATTTAGTTTTCGTCCTAGTTAACTTAAATCCCTTCGTCTCGAGAGTTTATCTCCACAATTCTAATTTATGGTTTAACTCCTTCTCTATGTTCATCAACTAAAACTCTATCATCCACAAAAAGCATACACTAAGGAACTCTATCTCGGATCTCTCTTGTCAGCTCATCCATCACGATAGTGAAAAGATAAGGACTAAGAGCATATTCTTGATGAAGGCCGATCCGAATGGAGAACTCTGTTGTGTAGCCTCCAGCAATTCTCACACTCGTGACCACCCCATCATACATATCCTTAATTTTCTTAATATACCTCACATGCACTCCTCTCTTTTCTAGCACCCATTATAAAATTTTTCTCGGCACTCTATCATATGTCTTTTCTAAATCTATAAAGACCATATGTAAGTCCATCTTGGCTTCTTTGTACCTTTTCATAAGTATCCTAAGAAGAAAAATGGCTTCTATGGTTGATCTGTCTGGCATGAAGCCAAATTGGTTACCCGAGATGGTAGTTGTGGCCCTTAATCTCATTTTGATAACTCTCTCAAAGTTTCATAGTGTGGCCTATTAATTTTATGCCCCTATAATTGTTACAATTTAGCACATCTCTTTTATTCTTGAAGATGGGGACAAGAATACTTTTCCTCCATGCATCGGGCATATGCTTCTTCTTTAGTATCTCATCAAAAAGCTTAGTGAGCCACACAATTTCAGCATCTCCTAACACCATCCAAACCTCTATTGGAATATCATCTGGCTCACATGCCTTCCCCTTTTCATCTTCCGTAGTGCAGTTTTAACTTTCAAGACTCTGATTTCACTTGTATGCATCACATTAGGCTCTCCTTATGACCTAAGATTGTCAAACTCTATCGCATGATCATCATTATAAAGCTTCTCAAAGTAACTCCTTCACCTTTCCCTAATGTCTTTATCTTTTGTCAGAACCTGATCCGTATCATCCTAAACACACCTCACTTGATTTAGCTCATGACACTTCATTTCTCTTATCTTAACTAGTTTATATATATATATATATATATATATATATATATATATCATTCTCTCCTTCTCTAGTCTCAAGTTTCTTATATACCTTATCTAAGTAAGTAGAACGAGTCTTACCAACTACTCACTTAGCTTCTTTATTCGCTTCTTTGTACTTATTAAAAGTTTCAACATCCTTACGCTTTGATAAATCTCTATATAAATCCCTCTTGGTCCTAATAGCCTTTTGAACTTCTTCACTCCACCACCAAGTTTCTTTCCTAGGGGGGCCTTTACCTCTAAATTCCCCTAGTACCTCTTTTGCCACTTTTCTAATGCAGCTGGTCATGGCATCCCACATAATATTTGCATAACCTATATATGACCAAGTAGCCTCCTTTAACAACTTCTCTTTAAAGGTCAATTGCTTTATTCACTTCAAATGCCACCAACGAGTTCGTAGGAGGTAGTTTATCTTAGTCATTCTATAGTAAAACTTAATGCTCACATTTAAGATTACTAACCTATGTTGGGTGGCTAGTACTTCTTCAAGAATTACTTTGCAATTCTTACATAGAGAACGTTCTCTATACCTTGTGAGAAAATAATCTATCTGGCTCAAGTTCCTCTCATTCTTAAAAGTTATCACGTGAGAATCTTTTTCTTAAAAAATGTGTTTGTTATGATAAAATTATGTCCCAATGTAAATTCTAAAATAGATTTCCTTTCTTCGTTTCAAGCTCCAAAACCAAAACCATCGTGGATCCTTCAAAGTTTTCTCTATCCTTATCGACATGCCCATTGAAATCTCCTCCAATGAAAATGCTATCCTTATTGCATATGACACACTAAGGGTTCGTTTGGTTCCTAGATTCGAATCCCTGATTCGAATCATGATTCATGATCGCTACAGTATTTTTTCTCACAAAAAATACACGTAAATCGAAAATGGTTCAAATCACATGATTTGAATCAATGAACCAAATGGACCATAAGTCATCCATGTGTTCCCAGAACTTAACTTTAGTTTCCATATCCAATCCTATTTGTGGAGCATAAGCACTAATTACATGGATTAACTTATTTCTTAGTACTAATTTGAGCATAATAATTATATCCCCTATTCGCTTAATATCAACTACGTCATCCTTCATAGTTTTGTCCACTAGAATACCAACTCCATTGTGATTCATTTCCCAACCTGTATACTATAACTCGTGTCCTAAATTTCCAATCTCCTTTGTTTTCTCTCATGTCCACTTCGTTTCCTGTAAACATAAAAAGTTAATTCTTCTTCTTACCATAATATCTACTAACTCTATAGATCTACCAGATAAAGAACTTACATTACAACTATCTAAACGAATTTTCCTATCATGGGCTAGCTTTGCCCCTTGCACACATTCATGAATGTGCAAAACCCCCTTTGCATATTTTTCACCATATTCGGGGCCCGACATGGCGCATGGGCTCTCTTTTCCGCTGCACACGTCCATGAATGTGCAAAGACCCCCCCATTGCCTATTTAACACTATACCCGGGCCCGACATAGCACGTCGCATGTAAGGAACGTCCCAACAGATTTTATGTGAGTGAAATCCATAAGAGTGACTTATTTTTACGCTGGCCGTCAACCTACCGCAACCCTCCTCCTTTATTCGGGCTTGGGACCGGCTATACAAACGCATAGGCGGAATTTCCCTCCAGAAAAAAAAAAAAAAAAAAAAAAGTCTTGAAATGTATATATAACAATTTACCTCAGGGTATTGCGTGAAGTGCACTGAGTTGGTGGAAGGGAAAGGTATGTTAATTCATTGGTTCTCGTAGAAGTTGACTTTTCCATTCTGCGTTCATCATTTTTAATTTTCAAATGTGACAGAAACTGGGCTTTGCATCCTGTAAGCGGAACTTGGGGGCTACAGAAGGAATTAATGTTCTAATTGAGAAGAAAACCCTTGATGGGATCTGGGCCTATGGTTTATCATGCATTGAGTATACAGAGTTTGAAAAGTTTGGAATAGCAGATGGACCTCTTTCTCCTAATAGGTATATTTTGGTTCATTTTTATGTATTGCAGAACCATGTCAAATTTTAGTGAATCAGGGAGCAAGCACTTAATATTGTAGCATGTATCAGGGATATGAGAAACTCAAATCTTATTGAATTAATAATTTTTGTGTGCTAACGAATTTGAGGGCATGGTAATACGCAGTTAATAACCTTTATAGATTGGTATGATTTGCTCTGAATTTTCTTGTGCTCAGAGTTCTGTTATAAGGGAATAAGTAAAGAGGTTGTTTCACTTTTTTGAGCCAATCCTTAGGGGAAGGATGGGGGGATGCAAATTTTCCTTGTTCTGTTTTGTTCTATTTCCTTGTTCTTAACTTTGCTGCATATTTTTTTTTAATTCTTCTTCCACCTTTTTCTCTTTTATTCAGAGGTATCTTGTAGCATGAGATTCAGAAAGTTGAGATATTACTTTGTTTTCTGTAATCAAGTTTGCAGGTGGAGTTTCCTGCGAATACAAATATCTTGTACGTGGATCTACCTTCTGCGGAGTTGGTTGGATCGAGTAATTACGGTAACAGCTTACCTGGAATGGTGCTCAATACAAAAAAGCAAATCTCATTTGTAGACTATTATGGAAAACCACAGAGGTATTATGTCTTTTCTGCTCTTTTGCACAACTGACATTTTTGGTTTTGTCAATAATACTTGGAGTGGTCCTTTTGAAGATCTCCTTTAGCTATTGCACCTTTTTTTTTTCATTTTTGTTTCATGTAAAGATTTGAATATGAAACATTATACCATTTTCTTTTTCAATCTTCTTTCCAAAGCAGTTATTTTAAGTTACAAGTTTCTGGTGATTATGACATTGACATTAGAAAGACCTAACAATTTTCTATATTCAGTGTCGCAGGTGGCAGGCTGGAGTGCACAATGCAAAATATTGCTGATAGCTTTTTCAATACATATTCATCTCGATGTTACAAGGGTGTGGAAGGTATATAGTTGTGTATGCTGGTTGTTTTTACATGGTATTTACTTTCATGTCCAACTTGTTTTAACTGTCTTAATTTGTTTTAGCAGATATGCTTGATACCTTTATTGTGTTTAATAAAAGAAGAAGAGTGACGTCATCTGCTAAGAAGAAACGAAGACATGGGGACAAATGTTTACATCAGGTCATTTACTTTTCTTGCTGTTACGTCTCATGTACTACTGTTCTCTCATTGCATTTTTAATTGGAGGATAGTAAAAGCTTCATAACAATTAACATGCATCTACTTGTTGGGTGACTGTAGTCTAAAACTGTATATGTTTGTTGTTAACATGTCTATTCATATTCATGTGCAGACTCCTGATGGTTCACTGTTAGATATCTTAAGAAATGCCTGCGATCTTCTTTCTCAATGCAATGTTAAACTTCCTGAGGTACATCCTTTTAGGATCCCCGCGATGTCAACATCAACTTTATTGTTATCTTGCTTGCTTGCCTGCCTTGGAACTTTTTATTTTTCTTTTTCCCATGTTCGAAATGGTAGTTTAAAAATAAAATAAAAAAATTGTTCGTCATGGCACTTTATGTTGTTGTACTGCAGATTGAAGGCAATGACAAATATGTTGATTCTGGACCACCATTTCTTATCCTTCTGCACCCTGCTCTTGGCCCACTCTGGGAGATCACAAGGCAAAAAGTAAGTTCTGTCCTATTCAGAATTCCCACTTAGGTACTGGACTGTTTATGGATTTCTATTACCCAAATGTCAGATTCCATGTTAATCTAATTCTAATTATTGATATACCCCATGCACAATAATAATTGAGAGGTTCTGAAATCTAGTTGTTGCCATCTAAGAACAAAAGATCTTTATCATTCAAAGAGTGAAGCACTCGACTACTGAATGTCATATATAACCTAATTTATTCTTTACTGTCAGTTCTATGGAGGTTCCATATCCAAGGGCTCTGAACTACAAGTAGAGGTTGCAGAGTTTCTGTGGAGGAATATTCAGGTTAGTAATACATGAAATAGATAGTTTGAGTAGAGCACAATATTGCAGGTAAAGTGATCTGGTTTGCCCTTTTCAGCTTGATGGAAGCCTGGTCATAGAGGCTGACAGTGTTATGGGCTCGACTAGAATTGATGAGAATGGAGAAAATATCCTGCAATATGGGCACAGGTATCAAGCCGTCTGAATTCTTGAATTTTTCAGGGAAATAAAAGCATCCGCTGCTAAAGAGTACTCATCTGGACAGGTGTGGAAGATGTAGATTAGAAAATGTCAAGGTATTGAATAAGGGAATCAACTGGAACTGTGGAGACAATGTGTATTGGAAGCATGCAGTGCAACGCTTTGAGGCATGTAAAATCATATTGCATGGAAATGCTGAATTTGAGGCAACAGATGTCACCATACAGGTTAGATCAACTTGTAGTTGCTACAGTATGCTTCGTGGTTTAGCCAAAATTGTATAAATAGAGCGAAAGGAACCCGAAGAGGGGTTAGAGACCATTTTGTATTACAGAGAAAAACGTTTGTACACAGTTCAAAGATATAGTGCATGCACAAGTGGAGTAGGCACAACATTATTGCCGAACCACTATAAATTCGTTGTTTCTTCCGCATTATCTTTTAGTTGATTCCATTATCCGGTTTTTAGCATGACCGTGAGTAGTTAAGAGATTTAATTTTCAAATGTGACAGAAACTGGGCTTTGCATCCTGTAAGCGGAACTTGGGGGCTACAGAAGGAATTAATGTTCTAATTGAGAAGAAAACCCTTGATGGGATCTGGGCCTATGGTTTATCATGCATTGAGTATACAGAGTTTGAAAAGTTTGGAATAGCAGATGGACCTCTTTCTCCTAATAGGTATATTTTGGTTCATTTTATGTATTGCAGAACCATGTCAAATTTTAGTGAATCAGGGAGCAAGCACTTAATATTGTAGCATGTATCAGGGATATGAGAAACTCAAATCTTATTGAATTGATAATTTTTGTGTGCTAACGAATTTGAGGGCATGGTAATACGCAGTTAATAACCTTTATAGATTGGTATGATTTGCTCTGAATTTTCTTGTGCTCAGAGTTCTGTTATAAGGGAATAAGAAAGAGGTTGTTTCACTTTTTTGAGCCAATCCTTAGGGGAAGATGGGGGTTGCAAATTTTTTTGTTCTGTTTGGTTCTATTTCCTTGTTCTTAACTTTGCTGCATATTTTTTTTTTTAATTCTTCTTCCACCTTTTTCTCTTTTATTCAGAGGTATCTTGTAGCATGAGATTCAGAAAGTTAAGATATTACTTTGTTTTCTGTAATCAAGTTTGCAGGTGGAGTTTCCTGCGAATACAAATATCTTGTACGTGGATCTACCTTCTGCGGAGTTGGTTGGATCGAGTAATTATGGTAACAGCTTACCTGGAATGGTGCTCAATACAAAAAAGCAAATCTCATTTGTAGACTATTATGGAAAACCACAGAGGTATTATGTCTTTTCTGCTCTTTTGCACAACTGACATTTTTGGTTTTGTCAATAATACTTGGAGTGGTCCTTTTGAAGATCTCCTTTAGCTATTGCACCTTTTTTTTTTCATTTTTTGTTTCATGTAAAGATTTGAATATGAAACATTATACCATTTTCTTTTTCAATCTTCTTTCCAAAGCAGTTATTTTAAGTTACAAGTTTCTGGTGATTATGACATTGACATTAGAAAGACCTAACCATTTTCTATATTCAGTGTCGCAGGTGGCAGGCTGGAGTGCACAATGCAAAATATTGCTGATAGCTTTTTCAATACATATTCATCTCGATGTTACAAGGGTGTGGAAGGTATATAGTTGTGTATGCTGGTTGTTTTTACATGGTATTTACTTTCATGTCCAACTTGTTTTAACTGTCTTAATTTGTTTTAGCAGATATGCTTGATACCTTTGTTGTGTTTAATAAAAGAAGAAGAGTGACGTCATCTGCTAAGAAGAAACGAAGACATGGGGACAAATGTTTACATCAGGTCATTTACTTTTCTTGCTGTTACGTCTCATGTACTACTGTTCTCTCATTGCATTTTTAATTGGAGGATAGTAAAAGCTTCATAACAATTAACATGCATGTACTTGTTGGGTGACTGTAGTCTAAAACTGTATATGTTTGTTGTTAACATGTCTATTCATATTCATGTGCAGACTCCTGATGGTTCACTGTTAGATATCTTAAGAAATGCTTAGATATCTTAAGATCTTCTTTTTCTCAATGCAATGTTAAACTTCCTGAGGTACATCCTTTTAGGATCCCCGCGATGTCAACATCAACTTTATTGTTATCTTGCTTGCTTGCTTGCCTTTGGAACTTTTATTTTTTCTTTTTCCCATGTTCGAAATGGTAGTTTAAAAAAAAAAAATAAAAAATTGTTCGTCATGGCACTTTATGTTGTTGTACTGCAGATTGAAGGCAATGACAAATATGTTGATTCTGGACCACCATTTCTTATCCTTCTGCACCCTGCTCTTGGCCCACTCTGGGAGATCACAAGGCAAAAAGTAAGTTCTGTCCTATTCAGAATTCCCACTTAGGTACTGGACTGTTTATGGATTTCTATTACCCAAATGTCAGATTCCATGTTAATCTAATTCTAATTATTGATATACCCCATGCACAATAATAATTGAGAGGTTCTGAAATCTAGTTGTTGCCATCTAAGAACAAAAGATCTTTATCATTCAAAGAGTGAAGCACTCGACTACTGAATGTCATATATAACCTAATTTATTCTTTACTGTCAGTTCTATGGAGGTTCCATATCCAAGGGCTCTGAACTACAAGTAGAGGTTGCAGAGTTTCTGTGGAGGAATATTCAGGTTAGTAATACATGAAATAGATAGTTTGAGTAGAGCACAATATTGCAGGTAAAGTGATCTGGTTTGCCCTTTTCAGCTTGATGGAAGCCTGGTCATAGAGGCTGACAGTGTTATGGGCTCGACTAGAATTGATGAGAATGGAGAAAATATCCTGCAATATGGGCACAGGTATCAAGCCGTCTGAATTCTTGAATTTTTCAGGGAAATAAAAGCATCCGCTGCTAAAGAGTGCTCATCTGGACAGGTGTGGAAGATGTAGATTAGAAAATGTCAAGGTATTGAATAAGGGAATCAACTGGAACTGTGGAGACAATGTGTATTGGAAGCATGCAGTGCAACGCTTTGAGGCATGTAAAATCATATTGCATGGAAATGCTGAATTTGAGGCAACAGATGTCACCATACAGGTTAGATCAACTTGTAGTTGCTACAGTATGCTTCGTGGTTTAGCCAAAATGTTCTGGCATTATTGAAAAACAATCATTTTGACATATTAATGTTCATATGTCCTCGATTTTCACCTCTTTCTCTTTCTCTTTCTCTTTCTCATTTCTCATTCCTTTCTTTTATTTATTTATTTTTTGTGTTGTGTTCACATAGTGTTGCATGTATTGCTATTATTGTTGCCATCATTATTTCCATTAATATCTGTAATCGAAACAGTTGTTGTTGTTGCGGGGTTTTGTTATTAGTTACATCTATAACTATTATTAATGGTGATGAGGATATTGATGATGCAAACGGAGGTTCACTCAGTCGGTAGCAAGTGTACTTGAGAGCTGGTTTTGAACATCTAACAAGAGAATCTGAGTAGCATCTTCTACTGCTTTTGAACTATGCAGGGAAATCATATATTTGAAGTTCCAGATGGTTACAAATTGAAGATCACATCAGAAAGTTCAGGTTTTTTTTTGGTCTACAAAAGTAATTATATATACATATTTATATTTATATTTGACCGTTTTATAGTGCCCCCTCCAATCGTTCTCATGCGGGCATGAATATTCTGGTCACATGTGATTATGCTATTTTGTTCTTTTGCTATGGAGTGGAGTCTAGATGAAGAGAAAACTCCTATTCTTACACGACACCATATTCTCTAGAAATTACAAGAAATAATATACATTCTTTGGAACTGCAATCATGCAAGTATAATATTGGATGATGGGGATTGTCAGAACTGACCTTTCTCTCTCACTCAAAGGCACATTTAACACACAATAGTTGCCACATGAAAGAAAATCCATAACTCATCAATCATTTCTTTGGACGCACAGGTATGCAAGTCAAATTATACCCAATTGGAAAGAATATGATGGACAGTGGAAGCTGGTACTGGAACTACAAGATAAATGGCACGCATATTCAGTTGGAATTAGTAGAGTTGTGAAACTACTCCTAACCATAATTCTCGACCCCGGACGTGAATCCTGGTTCACAGATGTCATGGCATGGCATGGCATGGATCTATCCCTCATAAAGTCAAAATGCTGAGATCTGATTGGTTAAACACAAGTTGAACCATCTCTCATCGTCTTTACTTCTTTATTGATTTATGTTAATTTATTTTGTTAGACCTTAAAGGGGTCTACCGATTGCAGCTCACATCAACTTTTCCTTATCCTTTTTTTTATTTTATTTTTTTAATTCATTTTATTTTATTATTTGGCTTCCTTTTTGGGAGGAGGATGGAGCTGCTCTTTGTAACTAATGTAATATATGTGCTTACTCGAGCAATAAAAATATGTTCAATTATTTCTAATTCGATGTTGAATACTAAAATTGTCATCAACTCTTTTGTCTCAAACTTATCAAAGAAAAAGCTTGTATAGTATGTCAGCAGAGAAAATGGTGGATTTAATCTTACGAAATGTTCCGTACTGTAGATTTTGTTTGAATCCTCAAATATACCTGTTTGGTGTAACAGGTTTTGATAAGACATGTGCAGGCGAAGAATATTTTGGGGATGCTCTCAGTTTTCATAGCAATATAGCCATCATAACATAAAAATGGCCAACATACGAACAATCAAGCGAGCTCTAAGATCCGGCTACGTAACAAATGAACAAGACATTTATTATATGGTTTTTCCACAAATATACACCTCTCTTTTCGAACTTGTTACAGTGTTACAATCCGACTTGATTATGCGACTGAAAACAGCACCTATTGAGTAATCTAAGCAGAGCATCAGCCTTTCTCCGAGCTCTCAAAGACCCATCAGCCGCCAAGCTTTGAAGAGAAGGAATACTCCGCGGGTTAATCAGCAGCCGTCTCACCACATCCTCTCCCCCGTCTTTACACAGCCCCAACAGAAGAGTGATCGAATTGTCTTTCCCTTTAGGAGAGCCAAACCTCAAAAGGTCAACGAGAATAGGCACAAGAACTTTGCTCTTCCTTATCTCCTCAAGTCCCTCTGAACAGCCCAATAGCAGCGCAAGAACAGCCAAGGCATCATCAGTTATGGCTGCTTTGTCATCCATTAACAAGTCAACAAGCAAAGGAATCGCCCCGGCAACCACAACACCTACTTTATTAGCATTGTAAACCCCAAGGTTGAAGAGCGCAGTGGCAGCATCCTTTTTACCCACCGGAGTGCCTTCTTTGAGCAGCCCAACCAGTGCAGGGATCGCCCTTGGACGTGCCCCAATCGCCACCTTGCAATCATCGACCATGGACAAGCTGAATATTGCTGCTGCAGCATTCTCTCTGGCCTCCATTGTCATACCCGACTCCAACACGTATATAATGTTGTCGATTGCCCCCGCAGCCATGATCAGAATTTTATTGTTATTAAAGATTGAGAGGTTAAGCAAAGCAGTGACGACATTTTCCTGAATTCTAGGGTCATGAGAACTGAGCAAAGTCACAAGAAAGGGAATAGCTCCAGCCTCAGAAATAATCCTTCTATTATCCATACTAGTTTTCGCAAGCAACCGAAGCTCATAAGCTGCTTGTCTCTGGATATCTGGGGAGCCGGTGGCAAGTTTCCCAACAAGAAACTCAGCAGACATTTTAACAGCGTCAGCAGCAGCTTTCACAGCAGAAATATGATCCACAGCACTCTCACATTGCCCTCTTTTGGTGTCGTTTCTCCCCAAGCCAGATAGAGACGACGATTTAGACTCCGACAGCAGGATATTGTTATCCTGGCACCATTGTTCCATTAGGCTCTTGAGCGCGTAGTTTGGTATGAGGGCCATGTGGATTAGCCTCTGCCCGCTCTTGGGGCATGTATGGTGGCCTGAATTAATCCACTGTGCAATCGAGTTTCGATCATAAGTGTGGCCTGATGCAACAATCACCGGGTCTCTCATCAAGTCCAGGGAAATCGGACAACGGAATTCATCTGGGATGTTGGCAACCACTGATTGAGAAGAGGAAGAACGGTCGAATTTCTTGTTCAAGGATGAGGAAGAAGAACAAGAAGATGACCTCTTTAGCTCTTCTTTTGGTCTCTCAGGCTCATCAATGAAAATCATTGATTTGCAATATGAAACAAAGGAAATAAGGTTGTTTATATTGGAAACGACTATTAGCCCACCAGTCCCTGCTTGTTTTTTCACTTCTTCCTCTAGTTTCAATATCTCTTCCTCATAATCAAGTGGGGTTCTTAGACCAATGCTGCTAAGAATCTCTCTCACTTTTCCGAGATCCAAGAACCCTTTTTTCTTACTGCTCTTCTCATTATTGGTGGCCATCAGTTGGAGAAGCTCTTCTCTTCTTTGAAGCTCTCGGAGGTCGATATACAACTCTGCCCGCTTTGCTTGCTTGTGAAGCAACTCAACTTGCTCTCTAATGTCTGCCGAGATATTAAGCAAACTGAGAGGCAAAATATCAAGTGCACTTCCCATCTCCTTAACAAGGACATAAAACTGATTAGAGACCAACTCAGTCTGCATTAGTCCCCACAAAGAGCTTCCATCTTCGCAACTTTGAATGCGAAACTTCACTCTCCGAATCACGGAGAAAAGCTCGGTGAGACAAAGGATTGAAGATGGTGGGAGTGAGCGATTAGTCTCTTGCATTTCTTCAAACAAAGAAGAGAGAAGCTTTATTCTTCTTGTCATGTTTGAGATGTTTCTGACTTGAACAATTGGAAGCTTTTCCATGGAACAAACTTCTTTGGATATGTGAACCAAGGACTCTAACAAAGATCCAGTTGGCAAAAAGCCCCTGGAGATGATCACAGGAGAAAGTGCTACGTCCATGGATATTCAGATCACCATCTCATTGTTAATACCAAAAAAAAAAAAAAAGTTGTTTTCCTTTCTTGGGTGGTTGGTTTACTAGTGAGAATTGACCAAATTCCTAGAATTAATACTTGATAATGTTACCAAAGAGAGAAACATTAAAATAAGTGAATGAATTCTTGGATGTTTCTGTTGCGTAGTTGACATTAGAGACAATAGAAACGGTAGTAAAATAGAGGAGAAAGAAAAGGCTTTCTGGGTGGCTGCCACTTGGAGGAAATTCCTGCCTCGTTGATTTTTGCTTATTCTTCTCTTTATTTTTATTTTATATTTACAATTTGGATGTGCTAAATAGTTTATTAATCCTTGACAAACTTGAATACTTGGCCTCTTTTTACTCTTTGCAGTGTTCATATTTTGTTTTTACTCTTTTTTTCTTTTTTCTTAAAGCAGTTGCGACTTAAATTGTAATACATACTTTAGTATAGATTAAAAAAAATTGTAAAAAAATTAAAAAGCAAATAACACTTTGGAGGGAGCAATGGTCAATGTGTGAATAAAATCCAATGGCTCAAAAATGATGGGATCAAATCTGACGACAAGATTTTTTTTTTTTTTTTTTGTCTTCTTATTTTTGTAAAACAATAAATTAAATAACCCTTGAAATCCTATTGTACACGTAATCTTCAATGCACGAGCAGACATTTTCTTTAATTTTTATTGTTTTTTTTTTCCTTCTTATTATATATATATATATATATATATATATATATATAATAAACCTATTATTAATCTCTGAACTTGGACAAAATCAAAGGCGACATTGGTTTGCGACTTTGCGTATATTACATAAGTCTTTCTACGATTCAAAATGATGCAATCAAAATCATATGGATTTCTCATTTTATCTTCATTTTCGTTTTGTCTCTTCTGCATAGTTAGCCAAGCTCCATATAGTAAGTACACACGTTAATGGAATTATCTGTTTGGACTATCTATAACAAGGTCGACTTATTCTATTTTCCTTTTTTATTTCTTGTTTTACCAATTTTCTCACCTAACGGATAAAAAAAGAAGAAAGACAACCATTTATTAACAGTATGTGTCAATTTCTGATTCTTTATTCCAAGAAAAAAAAGTAACTTTTTCTGCTCTCTCTAAATAAAAGTGCTGTGATTGTCGTAAAAACATTTTGTCTCTTAAATCAAACAAGTTCATATAATAATGTTATATAGGCATTTTCGTCCAAATTTAACAGCGTTCTTCGCTCTGCAATACTTTATTCAATTTAGAAGGTAATTTATCAAAGTTGATCAAGAAAAGTTAACGATAGATACGTCAAACCCCCTTTTTTTTTTTTTTTTTGGCTGGTACCGTTTGTTTGTGTATCATTTTGGTCCAAGCCATCCATAGAATATTGCAATCCAACAGAGAAAAGGCCTTTGGTAGGACATTCAAAGGGGCATTGTGGGTATATGAGATAGACCCATTTTCCGAACTGGACTTTGATCATGTGGGTGGGCTTCTATTTAGACGCTAAAGATGGTTTTCTATGCTCGTTGCTAAGAAGGTTAATTACGTTGTCAAATATTCTAGAGTAATAATTGGAGACGGGTGACTACCAGCCGGTGTCGAGATTCAACAATTTTTTTATTTTTTTTAAGAAAAAATAGGAAATTTATTGTTAAGAGTGCATGAGTCTCGAACTTTATCTTTTATTCTTAATAAATGCTATTTTTTTAATTTAATTATTTAATTAAAAAGATTATAAATCAAGAATCAAAAATAAAAATTTCGACTCATGTAGTTTCAGATCTATTTTTCAAGATTACTCATATTTTAACACTTCTTAGAAATCCAATATTGCAAATCAATTCTACTGTCAAATCCATTAGTCCACTTGTTCATCACCAAGAACTCACTTTATAATGACAAAATTCACATTAGATTATTCGCGTATTAGGAGTTACAAAGCTTTGTGCATTTATCATTGTCCGATGCATCAAATAGTTTTGCTTTCTCTAGAATCAATATCTTACCAAGCCATATGTTTAATATTTTGCTTTCTAAACAATTAGACAAACCATTTCCAAAACACCTGCCAACTGTGCACAAGAAATGAGGCAAAGGTAACAAACAAAGATCCATCAAATCATCCTAAACTTCAAACAAAGCATTAATGATAGAAAAAAAAAATGAAAAGAAAGAAAGAAAGACATATATCACAAGCAATATAATTGTCCAAATTCAGAACCATTACATAGGTAAAGATACAAAGGGTGTCTTGTTCCAAAGTAATTTTATTTTTTATATGAAAATGAAAAGGAAAATATTTTTAATTTTAGACAAATTATTTTTAAAAATGCGTTTAGTAGTTTTATCAGCAGATTGTTTTCAATATAAAAAAACTTATTAATATCTCATTTTACACTAAATTAAAAAATTATTTTTATTTATGTTTTTTGTCTTTATTACACCAAACGCCGTTTTAAAAACGTTTTCATTTTTCTCCTCAAAAAACGTGAAAAACAAAAATGAGATCAATTCCAAACACGGCCAAAGAGTTCCATATTTATTTCCCCTTAAGTCTCTCAACCCCATTTCGACCACATGGAAATTCAAGCTCCATCGTTGGTAGCTAGGCCCATTCCCATTGGCCTTACCTATCCTCATTTTTATTTTTTATTTAGAAATTTCTCCGGTAATGATCATAAAAATAAATTATTGGTAAATCTTTATTTTTAACCATCATATATTTATCAAAACTATTAGTTTTACTTTTTTGATCCAATGTAACTGTGGTCAAATTTAAATGGTTAAAAATTGACTCTATCAATAGAAAGATCTAATTGAAAAAAATTTCCTTTTTTTATTCTCCACCTTTTTTCTCTCTCTCTCTCTCTCTCTATATATATATATATATATATATATATCTATCTCTCTCATATTCATGCAATCACATGTGGTGTCTCTTTGGAGTCAAATCTGGAAAATGTGAGCATAGGCTTTAATGAATCCCAATTGGATGTTGTGGCTCTGGTGGTGGGGCTGCAAGAGGGCAACTCAGAAAGACCACCGATTTGCACACTCCCAAATCAAGGCTACAGTTTCCCCTCAGTAGTCAGTACACACACACCACCTTATAATCCCCAACAAAATATCAAACCATTTGCTTACTTTTGTTTTCTCCCGCTCTAAATCTAATCATTCATTTCCATGGGTCGTTTTTCATATCTTCTTACACCTTTCCCACGCTCTTCCTAAGCATGTGTAGTGTAGTTCTAATGCACCATCACGCCCTTTTGGATTATAGTTGCATCACTACAAGTATTAAGCCAACATTGTTATTTATCACTACTGATGGTAATTGTAGTAAGGATTATTCTTACTAGTACTTACAAAATTTTAGGATCAAACATATTTTGTCCCCAAAGTTTTAAAAACTTTTATTTTACACCTTTAAATTTTAAATTAGTCACATTTAACCCCATCTACTATAATTTTTATTAAAACATATCAAAATGCGCCTTTAAATTTTAAATTAGTCACATTTAACCCCATCTATTAGAATTTTTATTAAAACATATCAAAATGCAGTCATATGATTTTTTTTTGTTTGAATTTCTGTTATAAATAAATGGAAAAATATTTTATAATCACACGTAATCCTTTTTTTCTGTTTGTTTTAAATAAAAATTCTAACAAATTAGTTTAAGTAGGATTAATTCAAATTTAAATAGGCAAAATAAGAGTTTTGATAAATATATGAAGCAAAGAATAAGGTTAACCCTAATAATAAAGAAATTGGGGTCTTGTTTATTACATCTCCTATTAATTATGGTGATCATCTCATGATATATAAGACAAAACCCTACAATTATGAATGTAGGTTCAATCATTACTTGCAAAACCACCAATGCACTGACATGGCTGTGGTAACTTGCCAAGGGGTCTCTAATGATTCAAGTCAAAGAAGAGAACTTCTGTAGCAAGTGATATAGAAAATATACAATACACAGTGCCTGAAACTATAGAACAGTGTATTTAACCTCTGGCCAATTGGACTAGGTAGCTTATTCTGTGGATGACTAAGACTTGAATTGTTAATTAATCAAACTATACTAACAGTTGAATTGCTTATAGTTATATTACTCGGGTCATTTGTACCTATTTAAATTACACGATCTCATATAAAATTTATAATATATATATATATTTATAAATTTTATATGAGATCGTATATATATATATATATATATATATATATATATATATATATATACACACACACACACACATACTTGGGGTGAGACACACTCGCGGCCTCTTTTTTTTTTTTTTTTTTTTTTCCTTCACTTTGAGTGGTATGGGAAAACGACGTGCAATAAATAAGTGGGCTCTTGAAGGGCAAGCACTATTATCGTTTCTGTCCCTTTTTTCACTCCCAACCACAATAAGTTTGAAGTGACACATTTATTTCTAACTATAGTAGTAAAATCCAGAGTCACATAAAGAAATTCTAAAAGATTAAACATCAGATAGTTTTGCTTGTAAGTTTAAATAAAATAAAATAAAATAAAATAAAAGATAGTTTTAGCGGAAAAACTAGCTTGGAAACTGTGGAAATTTCAAGCTTGTAACTATCAATTGTGTGGATTGTCCTAGAAGGGCTAGGAACTCCCTTACAAGTAGTAAAACAGAGTCATGAGTTTTAAGTTCTAACAAGATTAATATTATAGGGTGGAAGGGCTTGGAAGATGTAGTAATTTTGAGCTTTGTGGTTGTAGATGTCCCTTTTTAGTAGTCATGGATAGAAATTCCTTTATTTTGTGAATTTTTTCTTGAATTTCAATCCGATGGAAATTCATGGTATTATCTTTATGTCATTTAAAGCTTGCTCGGCACTTGTGAAAGTGACGTGCATAATTGCATTGCCCATCCAAGGAAAAATAATAATGATAAGTTGCATTCAACTTTAAGTGTGAGTCTAGGAGTGTAAAAAAGAAAGCAAAAACAAAACATGGTCTTGCAAGGCGGAATATTTTGGCAGTTTACCCCAGGTATTTATTAAGTAAAAAAAAAAAAAAAGTGTCTATGAACAAATCGAATCATGCATTTTACACGTGTAATATATAAATTAACGTATAACATGAAATTTATTTCATGTAACAATAATTTTAAAAAGTGAAACAATAAAAAAAATCCATTAATCCAAACTAATTTATACGTTTTCAAAGTCGTGGACTCATTATTGAGAGAGAAAAAAAAAAGTCATTGACTCATTGTTACATGAAAAATATTAGTATCACTTTTTATGTTATTCTTTTTGTCAATTTTTACGTTCACTGTTTAACATGTATACTATACTACATGATATTTTATTATTTAAATAGAAAATAAAATAGTAAAATCTAAGTGTCAAACGACGATTGTAGAAAATGACAAAGAGAGTGACAAAAAGAATAATGCTAGTATTTTCTTTATTACATAGAATAAATACTCAATTACACTTCAATTTCTACATATTACACGTATAGAATCGTCCTATTTAAGGTTTTAAGGATCCATTAATAAAACAATACCTAAAGATGCTGCAGAAGTTGGCATTAGAAAGTAAAATAATAATAATAATAACAAAAAATAAAAAATAAAAAAAAATAAAAAACTTAAGCATGCACCCCTATTCTTTTCGATAAGCCACACCCCTATACATAGCACCATAATTTTCTACATAGTGGGAAATCATGAATTCCAAAACTTGAACTATGTAACAAGTTTTCAAAGAAGAGAAATGCTTAGAGAAGAAGCATAAGGAAAATAATGAAAATCTTGTAAGAAGGATACATCTCTTTCGGTTAATTGATTTTAGCAACGCGGAGAGACGTTTCATTTCACCACAAAAAGCTTTCCAAATTGGTGATCTAAGCCGGAGTTGGCACGTGCAAGAGAGTGCTGAAAAAAACTTTTCTTCAATGTTGGGAAAAAATAATAATAATACAAAAAAAAAAAAAAAAAAAAAAAAAAAAAACTTGTGTAGATGCCTATGGCCAACATTATGTGGGGGGCACAGCTTCCTAAATATTAGTCTTTTTACTTCACATTGCAATTTTTCCTCATGTGGGCAGGTCCAACTTTCTTCAACTTTCTTGCGAAACTTCTTTTCTTCTTCTTCTTTTTTTTTTTTTTTTTTTTTGTGCCTTTAATTGAATAGAAATATCTCACACTATGTGGACGAACTATCATGTATGATGTCTCATCTTAGCCTTACCCCATCTCATCTTTAATTATTGAGCCTACTTCTTCCCACTTGAAGGCAACAACCAAAAATAATAATAATAATAATAGCAATAGTAATAATAAACCAAAAACAAATGGCCCATGCAGGTCTCGAACCTGCGACCTTGGCGTTAATAGGCCAAGACACTGTTCAAAAAAGATTGCCTAACAAATCATAACCAAACTAAAACCACCAAGGACATCTCGATATAAATATGCATGTGTAGTGAAAAGGCAAGTTATCGCGTTGTAGAAAGAGTAGATAGATTAGGTAGGCATAGATGAAAGGCAGTCACGAGCCAAGGTCAAGCTCCTCTTGCGCCGCCTGCAAGTTCCTCAAGAGGAGATGCACTCCCACCTGCATATTCGCCCCGTATTTTCGCTCCGACGAGCCTAAGAAGTTCGCCAAAGTCCACAAAGTGTTCGGAGCAAGTAACGTAAGCAAGATCCTCATCGAAGTCCCCGAAGAGCAAAGGGAAGACACCGTGAATTCCCTCGCTTATGAGGCCGAGGCGAGGCTCCGGGACCCGGTCTACGGTTGCATTGGTGCCATAGCTTTGCTGCAGAGGAGGATGGTTGAGCTCCAACGTGATCTGGCCATTGCTAGAGCTCGCCTTGCTCGGTTTGCTGCCAATTCTTCTTCTTCTTTGTGTTCTTCTTCTTCATCATCTTCCTCTTCTGTGTCTAACTATAGTATCTTGGATGGTCGGGTCACTGAGGTTGGTTTGAGTGGTATTCCTTGTGCTGGATTCGGCGATGGCTTAAGCCAGAATCCCTTGGAATTTGGCCAGAATGGACCCATGTATGATTATAGCTTTGTCCCGTATATATTATGAAAAATTTTGTGATGATCATCTCCCAATTATAAGATTGAATATGTTCTTTCTTTGTTCCTTTTTTTTTTTTTTTCTTTTGTTCCGTTTCGCCTTTCATTTGTTACATCTTCATCCGGAACTAGATGTAGACTATTTCTTTATGTATATATGTTCTTAAAAAACGAAGTGATTTTGATATCCAATTATCAGATATGCAAATATCAACAAGCCAAGAACAGAGATAAATTCTTCTCTAACTCAACTAAGGATTATGTGTTAGACGCAACCATCTTTCAAAGGGAGAAGCAAATAGCAATCCTACACAAAAGACGAAAGAGTGCTTGGTTGGTTGTTGGGTTCATTGCATATTCATTCGGCCGAGTGGAACAGGGGTTTGGTGGGAGCCGACGCCATTATTCCATGCTACGGAGAATTATTTTTTGGCCATGATTTCCTAACCCCACAACACGCTTTTTTAACTTTATCTGCTGCAGTGAGAATCCAAAGACTAGCAATCTCAAACCAATAACTTAGTTTCCGTGAATGTGTTTTAGGAACCACATCTTACAAGTTCAGAAATCGAATGTTTAACGAAACAATCATTGATGAAAAGACTTACTACCCCATTACGCCCTTATCTGGAACAAGTGTGGATGCCAATTTTACGCGAGTAAAAATAGACCCGGTTTGCCACATAAATGGGTAATGTGGTATGAGAACCAAAATAATGCTCTTCATTAAAAAGGGTACAGTTTTTTTAGCTTCAAATGTAGCTGCTTGTGGAAAGAAAATGCTAGGAGGCGAGGCCAAATCTCACCTGCAAGAGAACCTATGATGTGAGTTCTGATGCAGACGCCACGGATTACTTGACAAGTTTTCTCAACAAGAATATAAGTTCTCGAAAATCTCCATCTTGAAAACGACTCAAATTAAGAAAGCGGTTTATATCACGAGAAGTGACAAAATAATTAGAGTTGAACGTGGGAAACCAAAGAATTTACTTACGATGGACATGGAGGCGATAATGTTACATTTTCTGTCAAAAATTCAAAAGGACTCACAAATCTGTTACAGAGGGAAACTAACCATGTACACAACACAGTACAACAATCGATGCGAACTAGGTTCTTCTGCTTCAAAAGCTCTGAATTTGCAAGCCTGCACATGAATCAAGGAGAACGGGTACCTATGAATCCAACACGGGCTTCCACAGGTTTCCAAACTGCACCTAGTTTATGAACATTGGATAATGTTCGTTCATCAAGTTACTTCTTCCCTGCTAAAGTAATGCAAAAGGCCATGGACTGCTTAGTACTAGAGCATAACTTGAAACAAGATTGAGTACTGCAGTTTAGACGCACAAAGCAAGCAACGGAAGCAAATAGCAGCCAACAAATTTGGTTTCTTTCCAAATTATGGAGATGGGACGTGCCTTTTGGTGAGATTGCTGATATCCCCAGCATGTTTTGAAGCCAACCACTGAACATAATCTCATAAAGAACACTCGAATAACAAGTCAAGCAAGGGCGAAAATACAATCATCAGCTTTCTCAACATATTAGAATATTGACGTTTTAATACAATAATTTTTTTCCTTGCAAACACAATTATTACTAGAGGCCAAGTAAATGACGACTTTTTGATACAACACGGAACCTTCCAGTTCCAACCAAACCCCACCCCACCCAAACCCCCTAGTGCCACTAAACCAAAAGACTTTAGGACAAGTAAGTAAATGACGATTTGCATTAACCACCTTTTTAAGCCACACGAGTAAGAGTAAAGCTACATAGCACCAGGTCAACCTCAGATGGAAAAAGAGCACAACCATCCACCATATTCAGATAACAGGTTATTTCAAACCCAACATCAAGGCATCAAATCATAACCCCCAAAATTTCTTCCTTTACTTTTCTAGTCATCTCTTTTAAAAAGCTTAAAATCTGTACGTACATACTATTTTGGGAGCTTGTAAGAGCATCTCTAAAGCAATGCTATAATTAATTAGCCAATTGCAAATTTAACATTTAAGTGTAAAAAACACTCTCCAATACAATGCTATTTGTTGTGTCAAATTTCTCATATGCTATACTTTGTGGCAAATTTCCCACCAAGTATAACATATGAGAAATTTGACATCTAATTACTATTGGTTAAAATGTTTACTTTTTCCATGTAATCAATGCAACTTTTGCATTTTCTAATTATTTTAAAAATAAAAGTTTACTTTTACCACTTCCAAAGTTTAATAATTATAAGAAAAACTAGATTTAGCATTTCAAATAGCATTATGCATTGGAGCAAAAATGAAAATAACATACCATATCATAGTTTTTGATGCTAAATATACAATTGGCATTAACATTTGCATTGGAGATGGTCCAATTCGAATGCAAAAAAGCACCAAAGATACCTGGAAGC
This sequence comes from Morus alba, assembly GCA_012066045.3. Classification (NCBI taxonomy): domain Eukaryota; kingdom Viridiplantae; phylum Streptophyta; class Magnoliopsida; order Rosales; family Moraceae; genus Morus; species Morus alba. Next base: position 6,757,582 of record CP050234.2, read on the forward strand.
ATAAATCCTACTTCACAGGATCATGGCCTGGACACTAAGATGATAGCTCAATTCAGCACCACTCTTGGGAATAATACTCCAAATACCCGGACCAAGCCTACCTCAGGTTTAATGGTGCTGCTTTCAGAATTCAAGCCTAAAGTTGTTTTAGTTCATGTCTTAAAAGCAAACCCGAAAATAAGACAGGCCATAGTTTCACACACTGAGTTGAGGTTGAGCTAAATCTGCTCCCATAAAATCCAATCTAACCACATTTGTATGGATTAGCTTGGCCTGGTTCTTCCGCCATATCAATTTACAAACTTTCATTTTACTGTATGCAAGTTTAGCAAATAACGACTTTCTCAAAAGTGCCTAAACTGAGACTATCATCCGCTATATACAAACTTGCCACTGAGAACCACCGATGAAGCATCTATGAACAAGTTATTTAGAAAGAATTATAGAATTCCCCGAAAAACTAGCATATATGACGTGCTCTTGAAGCAAAGAAACTTCAACCATTCTTATCAGTTGCAGCATATTCCAAGACAACCCAAGTCTCTAACTCTCAAACCATGTTCACAAAAATTTTAACTTCACACATTATTGACGCCTCGGCGTTAAACCAATGGTAAATATAATTAAACAATACTTGAACTCTTTCTAATGCCAAACACCAATCTCTCAATCCAGCAATCAAAACAATCTTCACACGCATAGTCACATACAATTCAACCACCAATCAAGTTAATTCTTTCTGCAAAATTCGAAAAGAACAACACGAAATCGAGTGCGGATTGCGAAGTTTTACCTGAACCAGGGGCGTACTTGGGGCGCTTCATCTTCTCCAACTCCAATTGAGCGTCCATGAACATGTTGAGCCTCTGGAATTCAAGATCTTTAGCAAACTCCATCCTCTGCCTCTCCAATTCCATCATCATCTTCTGCTTGGAGCTCTCGATCCTCTCGTAAATCTCCCCGAACTTGAGTATCGCCCGCGCCAATTCCCTACACGCCGCCCCATCGGACAACTCCACCGCCTCCGTCCGATGCTTCCTCACCACCACGTCATCACCATCACCATCATCATCATCGTCCCCATCCTCGTCGCCGATCGAGCTCTCCGGCGACCGATTACGCGGTAGGGGCCTTGGACCGGGCCTTTTGATGGTGAGAGTGACGGCGGTGGCGGGCTTCTTGGCGTTGGCGCCGATGAGGAAATCGAGGCGAGGGAAGAAGCGCCAGGAGGAAGGGGAGGGCTTGGACTTCTCGAGCTTGTACTTTTTCTTGAGCGTATCGATCCGGTTCTTGCACTGGACGTCCGTCTTGTACGGCTTCGCTCCTCCTCCTCCGTCGCCGCCGTGATCACGGCCGTTGACGGCGTCGGAGATTTCCTTCCAGTCCTTCTGACGGAGGTTGCCGCGGTTCAGCTGGAGGAAACGGTCGCCCCACGCCTCGATCAGGGCCTCCGTCGCCACCTCGCTCCAGCAGTCCTCGCGGCCCCCGCCGTGGGGCCGGGCCGTGGGTCCCGGACGGTCCATGTTCGGGTTGGGTCAGGTGGAGAGCTTGGCGGAGGTGAAACGTAGGGAGAGGAGAGAGAAAGGGAGTGTGTTTGAAAGAGAGGGAAAGAGAGATGGAGAGAGAAAAAGGGGATCGGATTCGGGAGGAAAGGGAAAATGTTGGCCGAGCATTGTGACCGGCGGTGACGTCAGCTACCGTATTATGGTTGGACGGAACCACTAAAAATGACTTTAGTTTAAGGAACCAAAACTAACTACTACTGCCCCTTCGGTCTTCGGGTCTTTTGGGTCTGTTTCCAAAGTAAATTTCATGCCAATAAAACGTGTGTATATTAGTTTATTTTTCGTTTTTACACTTTCATCAATATTTTAAAAAACAATTTAAAAAAAAAAGAAAAAAGAAAACACAAAGACATATCTTAAAAAAAACAAAAAAACAAAATTACTAACAAATTATAATCGCAAAAAGTGTTCAATTTTCTGATGTTTCTACGTATTTTAACAAAGACTTCAATGCATGGCGCATCTCAAGTCCTCTTGTTTTCATCTCTTCCAAAACCATTCTCGCCTCGTCCGTCCGATTCAGCTTTATGAGCCGAATCGCCAAACACCCAAAACTCTCCGCATCAAGCCACGTGTCCCTCCCTCCATAAACCCTCACAAACCTCACCGCCTGGTCGTAATATCCCAAGCTCAAGAGCGCGTCCACCACGTACAAGCGCGTGGATAGCAGCATCGGCACTCCATCGTCCTCCATCCTCCTCAGCAGGACCAGAGCCCCCTCCACCTTCCCCGCCCTACACGCGCCCATCACCAGCGCGTCGCACGTACGCCCGTTCGGCTTCAACGCCACCTTCACCATCCTTTCCAGCACAGCCGCCGCCGCCTCCACGTCTCCGGTGCCGCAGTGCATCGTCAGAAAGCGGTTAAAGATCTCCGTGTCCGGCGAGACACCACGTTCTCTCATCTCATCCACCACGCGCCACGCGACGTCGACTTGGTTGTTCCTCGTAAGCCCCTTGATCACTGGGTGGAAAGTGCGCGCGTCCAGGCCGCAGTTCGCACGCGCCATGGCCTCAATCACGAGGAGCGACTCGTCGATACGGGCGATCTTGCACAGCCGCGCCACGAGCGCGTCGAACGCACCCTTCATGACGTAGCCCTTGTCGAGGCGGGCTAGGGTTTCGCAGAGGCGGCCGACGGCGGAGATCGAGTCGCCGCCAACGGTGACGAAGTTGAAGGTGCTGGTGGTGTTGTAACAGCCGTCCTTCACGCGCCTGTTGAGTAGTCGCCTGAGCTCGTCGTAGTTGCCGGACCGGCCCGCCGCGTTGACCATTTCGTCGTAGTGGGCCGTGGCGGGCCGGTTCGAGGGTGGGTTGGGGTTTGCGGATGTGGAGAATCGGTTGGAGAGGGTGAGAATGTGTCGGAATTGAAGGGTTTTGATTGGGAATTTGCGGATCAGGGACATGGTGTCTGGGTTTCTTGCACAGTGGAAAATGGGGTTTAAGGAGGTAGGGCTTAAGCCGATAAACGACAGAGACTAGGAGGGCAAAACTTCAAGGATATGGACCGTTTTTCGTTAAGCCCAAAAGGTGTATGGACTTAGGTCTGGGCCGAGAGTTTCTAGAAGGAAAAAAAGGGGAAGTTTTTAAATGAGAGGAAGATAGGAATATGTTAAAGATTTAGGCCTCGTTCACTTCACCGATTCGAATTTTTAGTTTTAGGTTTTTACAGTAAAAAGCTCTCAAAAAATGTCACATTAAACTTTTTTGCTACAGTAAAAAGCTCTCAGAAAATGTCACATCTCAGTTCGAATCGAAAACTCGAATCCGCGAAGTGAACGAGGCCTTAAGATGAATTAAAATTAATAGGTTAATAGTTTATATAAATTAATAAATATACTAAATTATTGTTTTTGTTCATAATTTTTTTAATTATGAATCGTAACTTGACAAGTTATTATTCATAATTCACGGTTTTTATTCATAATTTATTTAGTTATAAACTATAATTTGATAAGTTTGTCAATAATTTATCTGGTTATGAATCATAACTTAACAAGTTATGACATATTAATTTTTATAACTAAAAATTGGCCTATATATTTCCTTAAGCTTTTCATATTGACTTATTTTCTACTATTTTTCTTTTTATTAATACTCGAGTCAAGATTTTTATTATTTATTTTTAATTAATATTTTTTTAATTAAATAATTATATTAAAAAAAATTATATTTATTAAGAGTAAAGAGTAAAAATTTAGAACCATACACTCTTAAAAATTAATTCTTTTATTTTTTTCATTTTATTATTACTCCTTAATATTAACTTATATATTTTTACTTTTAAAATTAAAACTAGTCGATAAGTCTTAAAATAGATACTTTATTCTATAATTTTCTTAAAAAATATATATTTGTACAAAATAGTCACTTTCATACTGTATGTTTATAATATGTTTTAACAATATTATTATTATAAAATATTTATATTTTTTACCCTGTGTTTTATATTTATTTAAGTTAGGCAGTTTTTGTCACCGACCCATGCAATTATTGTTGCTGTTGTTTTCGGGGCATGTTCCGCCTCCGCAGAAGTGCACTTTTTTTATTCACCAAAAAACAAAAACAAAAACAAAACAAAAAAAACTAAAAAACAAAAAACCAGAAGAAAGAAGAGTCTTTATTAAGAATTAAGAATTCGAATTGGTAAACCCAAGGCCCAAGCATGTGATATTAACTTTTGATCTTTCACTTCAAGATAAAACACGAGAAGGAAAAATGAGGCAATGGAACGCACAATTTCGCCAAGTTTTGTTGACCAACTTGTGATTAAGAATCAAAACCCAACAAACGTTACAGAGAAATATTATAATTGTTGCCACAAATTACTCCCAAGACAATGTCCTCCTAGAATCCATCAATTATATATCCAAAGGAGCCCTCTTATAGGTCTGCTTCGTTTGTCGAGACATCTTTTTCAATACGCCTAACTAGGTCACTTGTTTTTTCAAGAGTCAAGGTCGTAATTAATAACTCTTGTTAGAAAAGAAAAGTAAATGCATTATTAGCTAACAGCTATCAGAATTCATACAGTACTGTTCTGTTTGCTACAGACCAAAATGAGTTTTAATTTTGTAATTTAAATTGAATAAAGTACTCTGTGGTTATGTACGTGTCAAATAGTGCAAAGGCAAAGAGTGATACTTGTCTCTAAATTCAAAATGTATATAAAAACTTCTCCATCAAAAAAAAAAAAAAAAAAACAGAAAAAAAAAATGGGAATTATGCTTTGAGAAAGTAAATATTGCTGTAAAATATCCTTTAAAAAATGTTGCTAATATGTGTTTTTAATTTGTACTGCAAAGTAAAAATGATGAGAGATCATGCAATATATCCATTAAAACTTGTGTTGATACTAGGACCGATAAGCTCTTACATTTTTCATATAGGACACAAACTTATGATGCTAATATCCATAAACTTAAGTTGATACTAATATAACTTATGATGCTAGTATAGTTTTTTTATTTGTCATCCATCAGCAACATATATATATATATATATATATGTTCGTCCCCGTTTGAGATGTGAAGAATTATCTATTCGACTTTTCCAGCAATATATATCAATATGTGTGTGTGTGTGTATATATATATATATATATATATATATATATCTATCTATTTGAACCAAATTTGAAAACGAAACTGCATATATAATTATGAAAACTATGAAACCTAGATAACACATTAGGTCTCGTTCACTTCGCAGATTTGAATTTTTAATTTGAATTGAGATGTGATATTTTTTTAAAATTTTTGACTATAATAAAAAAAATTATATGTGATATTTTTTAAGAATTTTTTACTATAAAAATTTAAAAATAAAAATTTAAATCGGTAAAATGAATGAGCCCTTATTATGAGACTCGTGCCTGTTAAAAATAGTATAAATTCAACGAGAGTACGATTAATCAGAGTTGAGCATATGTTTGACTAACGAGATTAAATGTTAGTACTTTTATGGTATTATCTAATAAAGAAAAGGGAAAAAGATTCCCCTTAAAAAAAGGGTAAAAGATGTCATCAAGATCCTCAACTTCTGATCGTTCATAACCAAAAGTTTATTAAAAGAAAAAATACAATCCCAAAATCGTCGTTCAAACAATCTCGTGGTCGTCGCAGTACTGTAACCTGCCCGTAGGCTAAAGTAATTAATCGGAATTACAAACACATGGTATTTCAAATCAACAAGACCTGCAGCTATAGGCCCTGAGAAAATCCTTGTCTCTGGTGCTTTAATTTTTTGTGAAAAGACGTGATGGGTTTGAATTGCAAAACCATGAAAAAAAAAAAAAAAATCGAGTAAGAGAGAGGGATATAAAAGCAGATGAAAAAGAAACAAATCAATAAAACGTATGCATGCATGCATGCATGCAGATATCCGTGCATGCATATCCGTTAATTAATAATAATAAAGCAAGATTTTGACCTCTTTTTTGGTGTTCTTATCTCAATTCCATGATCTGTCTTTGCCCTTTATCTCTTGGGAAAAATATGCTTTCATCTTTTTTGTTTCGTAGGTCCCTAGTTTGACCTATAGTTATTTCACCCAAAATAAAAAATAAAAATAAAAACTCGTAATTGCTCATGAGTTTTTTTTTCCCCCCCTATCTAGCTACTTACATCTCCGTCTATGTATAAGCCTAATTTTGTATTCCTCTTTCCCTAATGTTCTCTCTCTCTCTCTCTCTCTCTCTCTCTCCCCCCCAAGTGGCGAGAAAGGTATATTCTCAGGAAGAAAAGCTGGGATTTGACAAGGGAATCTCTGGTTATGTCCTGGTCATTATCATTTTCACATCAATATATAGACTGGTTGTGCATTGAAGACATGACCAGCTTATAAGTTGACACCTCCACGGATTACCACATACCCCCCCAGTCGGCAAGTAAATAGAGATATTCTGATGCCTTCATGCCTTTCCAATATTATTTCCCCAGTTAAACAAATTTCCTTTTGTCATTTTTTCCCCTAACAAATCAATATAAGGTTATGTGATTGCACTTATGATATGTACATATAATATATATATATATATATTTATAAGTGGAATCTACAGAAGTACTACAACTAGCTGGACCCACCAATTAATTTAATAAAGGCCTTATAAAACAAAACGGGAAAGGAAAATGGGGAAGCAAAGTAAATTCATATATATCGTGAACCTCATGATCTACCTTTGTACATGAGTCATAGAAATAGTTCGAGATATATATTTATATGATCTCCTCAAAAGTTTGCAATATTAATTCAATTCTTGAAGGAATCTTTATGCATGTACATAGCGGATAAACATTGCCAAACCACTCATGAAGATTATCACTTCAACATTATTCTTTTCTTATGAAGATTATCACTTCCTTAATTAGAAGACAGGACATCCCATCTAATCATGTCGTTTGCAAAGATAATTAGTGTTTAAAAACACAACAAAATCAGTCCCATCTTACTACCTAAAACATAATTAGTACTTCCTCGGCATTGGTGGGTCCTATTAGTGGCCATCAATTCTTTATCTTTTTTATTTAGTTCCCAAGTTAAAAGTGAAACAAAAACAAAACACACTACTTGAAACAAAACAATAGTACTTGATCCAACGAGTATCATGCTTGAGTAGTTTCCTATTAGCTTCTTTGAAGTCATTGAGATTGAAGAAGTAGGACAATGGTTTTTGACCAATTATTGGTGTCTTTAATTAAGGCTTACACGCGTATAATGAAGGTACGTATAATATTATATAAATTTAATTTTAAAATAATTTTTAATCATGGCAATTTGTAGTTTATTAACTGTTTTCTAATCCCTTTTTTATCTAATTTTAAAATAATTTTTGATCTCTCTTCTGTCTGAACTCTGAAGGGAAAGTGGGGGCTCGAAAATAGATGCATGGACAACCCATCTGATCCCTTTTTATCTACTCCAACAAAGGCCAGTATGGTCGGAATTATACTAGATTTGCTTTATATTAATGTCTGAGCACATATCATTATCTTAACCAAAGAAAAAGTGTTAGTGACGCCCATTAAAAGTTGCAAATGGCAATTAATCTTTTCCTTCTTTATTAAGATAATACATTTTTATTGGGGCACTACTACATTGTGCCCGATATGTGTGTAATCATGATGAACATGTCAACTTTCTACTGGTAATTGGGATACAGAACTTATGTCATGACTTTAAAATTGCCAATCGGCAATCAATAAAAAATTAGTGCACAATATAACTACTTAGCTCTCGTGAGAGGTCAAGGTTGAATGTGAAGTTTTTTTTTTTGGTTGAAAAAGAGGTGAAGAATTTTTCTTATTGGAATTCAAAAGGGATAAATTAAAAAGTGAGCTGATTACCACGCTATTTCAACTAATCAATTAGAGGCCACATGTAACTTTTATCGCTCGGGCATATAAAAGCCTTAGTTTCTTTAACAATTAAGATGATATTGATTTGTAGGTATTAGCTAATAGCATGTAAATCTACAAAGCAATCTGTGTGTGTGTGTGTGTATAGAGTTCTGGCCTAAGGGGTCATGTCCTTTTGTTAGACAAAATCTAATGGATCACATGCCTAGATTTTGCATTTCCATAACTTATTTACGCAATTAAAGGGTGAGGCTAAGGCTGAGGCATATGATATGCTTACCAAGCAAATTAAAAACAAGAAAAGATCATAAATTTGGTTCAACCATCCAAGCATGCCATGTGCTAATTGCAAGAAAATCCTGTTTTCGAAATAGGCATACGTTACCTCTCCTACTCCTAAGTCTATGACTATGAAATTAAAAACATATATAGCTACAAAAATATTTAATGGACCAAAAACACCTCAAGGCAGGAGCCAGCTCATCCATGCATGTAGTATTATTATGCTATTTTCTTCGTACATATCAGCAAAATTGTTATCGCCGACCGGCTAACTATAGAAATTTATGTGCTAATTATTTCACACAAAATATCTAAGTAAATTATAATACAACATAGAAATGTTAATCTAAAAACTGTAACCTAAAAATAAATAAAAAAGCGATATATCCAAGGAGTGAGAACAGACTAAGGCCTATATAAATTTTGGGTGTGAAAACTGGGATACGATATTTTTGGAATGTGATATATAGATCAATCATCAGCTAGTACTATAATGGGAAAAGAATTATCTAAGCTGTTGAAAAAGAAATTGTAGCATGTTCGTTCCAAAACTTTATTTCATGACTCATGATAGATGTCAAAAGAAACAAGCAGGAGTTTAAAATGGAAATTTAGGGTCCGTTTACTTCGCTGATTTGAGTTTGTAATTCGAGTTGAGATGTAATTTTATGTGGGAGCTTTTTACTGTAGTAAAAAAGTTAGATGTGACTATTTCTAAGAACTTTTTACTATAGTAAAACTCAAATTTTAAATTCGAATCGGTGAAGTGAACGGGGCCTAAGAAAGAGGACAATTGAACTGTACACTCAATGCCCTTAATTGGGACCCCACATGGATCACAACTAACACATCATATCTCAGTTTTAGATGGGTTTGTTTGGCTTGATTAACATTCTAAGAAATATTCGAGAAAAAGATAGAGGATAAAAATTCCAAGAGAGATATATATTATAAAATGTCAATTATTCCATCATTTATAATGTACTACCTCAGCTGGCATTATTGAGAAAGATTTTGAAACAACCAAACAAAAAAAAGATGTTAATAATCAAGTAAGAGGAACTCTATATGAAGAATATTTATAATTAGGATACCTAAAGAAATTTCAATATTCGAATCGATGCCAAATCTGGTGTATATATATGTGTGTGTGTGTGTGTGTGTGTGTGTGCGTTTTTAATCTCATCAAAGTCTATGCAGTAGTACTGCTCCGTAGTCCATATCTGCTGGAGGAATAAAGGGAAATTTGAAGGTAATATTGTCTTTGTGAAATGATTTAAGTTCCAAGTAGGAGACATTGTAACGATATATCCTCCCTAAACCCTATCACATCAATTTATATATATATATATATATATATGAAAATTTGAATATATATATATATATATATATATATATATATATATAGTGCTCAGATTCTGCTTTTACCTATGTATATCATATTCCACAAACCAGGGGACAATATCTTCTTTACAAAACTAACATATACAATTCCTAGAGAATTTAAAATTCTTGATTAGGGGCACGATCAATATCAAAATTCCAAGCAGCTGCTTGTCTTTTCTAAAGAAGTACGTAGTATTAATTTCTTACCAAAAAGAAGTGTAGTATTAATTCTTATTCGCATTCTTTCTTGTTCCCTTAATAGTTGCTCTACTAATTAATTACATGTTCATTTATTTATTTACTTATTTTTTCATTTACCTTTTGTCCTTTTCCCATGCACTCCAACAAAATTAATTAAACTAGACAAATAAATAAATAAATAAATTAGCAAAATGAAACTGTCAGGATACAAACAATGAAAAATTTTGTGAGTATTTCACGTCAAGCCATGCATAGTCAATAAAACAGTACCCAGCTTCCTCTTTTTTTTTTTTTTTTTTTTTTTTTTTTTTTTTGTTTTTTTGAAAGCCAGAAACATTTTACTTAGGTAAACACACACAATATTCTCTGAGTCGGAGAATTTAAAACCAAAGAAGTATTGATACATATTCTTGGAGCTAGTCTAAGCTAATTAACAATTGTTATACAACACATCCAATTGTTAGTTAGAACATAGAATTTCGGAAAGTGCAAAGTCCATGGTAGATCAGATGCTTAATTAGTGTGAACCCATATCACCGTGCGATAAATAAATATGGGGTCCAGTGTCACGTCAGGCACAGGTGTGTCTCCCTGCTATTTTGATGCTTCCAGGATCCTGATTTCTTATGAGTACCATTATATGTAATCATGTGTGTATATATATATATATATATATATATATTATATTATGATTTAGGAAATTGATTTCACATTAAGTTGAATTAGTTTTACTTTAATATTAATTCCTGAATTATGTTTTGATAAATGTACATGCATCCCAATTCTGAATTGTATGATCTCTAACGACTATAGATGAATAGACTAAATATAACAGATATTATTTTGGATAGCCCACCGAGAAAATCTTACTTCTTAATTATTGGTTGACAATATATATTTTATACTAAATTGTGCTTGTTAGATTGAAAAGAAATAAAAAGAGCTACATTTTTTTTTTTTTTTTTTTATGGATATACTAACCAAGCATTGTTAATTAATATGTTCTTAAAAATTCAAAAATAATAAAGATTGAAACAGTTGACTGTCCAAGATATGTAAGATCTACCAAATCATTAATTTTATCAAAACATCTGCGAAATCATCATAACAGTCAATCATTATTTTGAAAACATATGCAAATTTTTAAAGGTGTTAATTCATCTCCTTTAGTTGATCCTTTTCATACAGTTATATTATTTGTCCTTTAGCATGATTTTCTTCCTATATAATTTTCATTTCGAATAAAGTTTTAGTATGAGTTCATTTTCGTTCATAGATGTGACATCATATATTTTTCTTTTTTGAGTTTCATTTCCAAGATAAACCAAAGAAAAACCAGATTTGATTGTTCATAGAATCTTTAACAATTTGAGTTTCATCTCCAAGATAGCAAAGAACCAGATTTGATTGTGACTTTAAGATTGTTGCATAGAAGTACGATTGACTCTTAGGCCTCGTTCACTTTGCGGATTCGAGTTTTCAATTCGAACTGAGATGTGACATTTTCTGAGAGCTTTTTACTGTAGCAGAAAAAGTTAGATGTGATATTTTCTGAGAGTCTTTTATGTAAAAACTTAAAACTAAAAATTTAAATCGGTGAAGTGAACGATACCTTAATGATAAGTTTTTGTTTTAAACCGTCAGAACTATAACAAATTTATCATTAAATGACTCTTAATCTAGAGACGGTTTTTAAAGACCATCATTAAAATTAGTGTAAGATTTAAAGACGTCATTAAAAGTGTCTCCTCGTAAATTGCGTGTTAATGATATCTTCTCAAAAATCACCTATTGCATATTGATACTTGCCTTAATTAGTTCATCTATCTACTATTTGTAATAGTCAGATTTGCATGACTCTGTTAGTTTTGCATTTATTTATTTAAAGGTGATTTTGATTATATTTTAATGTTACGAAATATACATCGCAACGGATATTCCGAACGTACAATTAAATATCTAAAGGCAGAAAATTTTAAAAGGATCAAACTGTTTCTAATCCTTATCATTTAAAAAAAATAAAGATTTTTAGATTACACGTATATTTTTAAACTGTAACATGTATTGTAGCCTTACTCGACAGATAATTATTATTCTTTTCAAAGTATATTTATTTAAAATTCTTGACAAACTTGCATGTTTATATGGCCTATATATATAAGGAAAATAGTAGAAAATATGTCAATATGAAAATTTTAAAAAAATATATAGGTTAATTTTTAGTTATAAAAATTAATTAGAAATTAATAAGTCATAACTTGTCAAGTTATAATTCATAACCATATAAGTTATAGACAAACTTGTTAAGTTATGGTTTATAACTAGATAAGTTATTGACAATTATGAATAATAACTTGTCAAGTTATAGTTCATAACCAGACAAATTATAAACAAAAATAATAATTTAGTCTATTTATTAACTTATTAATTTTAATTTATCTGAAATTTTAACATATTTTTCTCTTTCTCTTTATATATAATAGGTAAGTAGGCAGTACAAACAAAGTAGCTTCATGGGGTCCATCGACATCCTGGCCCTTTTTCACATAAACAATAATGTAATGTTTTATATCAAGGGGTGCATCTTCCTAAAATACCGTTCCAAATCAATCCTGCTTTATTTTGCAGCTTACGGAATGTCCAACACAGAAAAAGGAATAAAAAAAAAAAAAAAAAGGATAAAAACCAATTCCTAAAACTTTCCCCTCATAGACCCCATCGAAAAAAAAAAAAAAAAAAAAAAAAAAAAGGCCCTTCTGATAATCTTGATCCACACAAATTTTTCCATGCACTCTTCACAATATTTAATATCAATCTAATTTGCTAAAAGATACCACAGACATGAACTAGACAGGTATCAGCATCCACGTCCATCAACTTCTTTGTCCCAAAAAAAAAAAAAAAAAAAAAAAAGAACAAAAACAAAACCAACAACATAAAAAGCACCGCGTAAATACTGAGATCAGAGAGAGAAATAGAGTGAGAGTATATATATCAGACGCAGTAGATTTTATTGATTTAAGGAGACTTTGATAAAAAATATTAATATTATGATTTAAATTATAATTTTTTTTATAAAAAAATATACATAAATTAAAAATAATTTTAATTTATAAACTAAACGTCTCTTAAATTTTTAATTTTAATTTTATTATAATTAAAATTCTTAAAAATAATTATACTTAATTTTTTTTATTAAAATTAAAAATTTTTATATAAAATTATATTTTAATTTAAATTAAAAATTTAAATTAATAAACTAAACGAGCTGATGTAACTATTAGGATTAACTATTACACACACCCTTAACCCTCCGAACAGACAGAAAGCAAAGCCAATCTATTATTATTATTATTATTTGTTTTGTTCTGGTCTTTCATAATATTTGTATAATTTTTCTTTTTTCCATAAAGCAATGCCCGGAGAATCTTGGCACAAATCTTTCACAGTTCAGACACAGCAAAAGATACACATGGGTCACTACGTTACAATAATATCAATAATCACTACACCAATAATAATACCAAAACAAAACGTACAATTATATTTCTCTCTCTTCTCTCTCTCTTATAATACAACCAGCCCAAAACCCACCTCTTTACAAAGCCACGTCCCTCCAAATTCCAACTCATCTCTCTCTCTCTCTCTCTCTCTCTCTCTCTCTCTCTCTATAGTTGATCATGGGAAGCTCCGAGCGCATCAAAGAAGCAGTGGTGGTGACTCCATCGGAGCCAACTCCATCTCATAATCTCACTCTTTCTGCCATTGACTCCCAACTCTTCCTTCGCTTCACCATCGAGTACCTCCTCATCTATAAGGCCCGGCCCGGAACCGACCAGGACTCCGCCGCGGCCCGCGTCAAGTCGGCCCTATCGAAGGCCCTGGTCCCTTACTACCCGCTCGCCGGGAGAGTCCGGCCCAACCCCGACGGCTCGGGCGTTTTAGAAGTCGTCTGCCGGGCCCAGGGCGCGGTGTTCATCGAGGCCGTATCGGAACGCAGCGTTTCCGAGTTCGAGAGGGCCCCACGCAACGTGGCCAGCTGGCGGAAGCTCCTCTCCGTACACGTGGCGGACGTTCTCATGGGGGCCCCACCGCTTGTCGTCCAGCTCACATTGCTCCGCGACGGCTGTGTCGCCCTCGGCGTCGGCCTCAACCACTGCATCTGCGACGGAATCGGGAGCGCCGATTTTCTCAACTTGCTCGCAGAGTTGGCAGTCGGGAAAAAGTCGTTGACCGAGTCCAAACCGAGGCCCATCTGGGCCCGCCACCTATTGGACCCGCATCCACGGCCCTATAATAACATCACTCTTCTCCCCGAGTTCGACTCGGTCCCGGACCATTGCAACTTCATGGCTCGGTTCTCGACCGAGCGACTCGTTCCGACGTCGTTTGTGTTCAACAGGAAATCTCTCTTCGAGCTGAAGAATATCGCCGGTGGGTCCCAATTATCGTTCACATCGTTCGAGGTTCTCACGGCGCACGTGTGGAGGAGCTGGGCCAAGGCATTGAACCTACCACCGAACCAAGTACTGAAGCTTCTTTTCAGCGTCAACGTACGGAACCGAGTCAGGCCGAGTCTCCCGCCGGGTTACTACGGCAACGCGTTCGTTCTGGGGTGCGCCGTCAGCACAGTTAGGGAGCTGACAGAGAGAGGGTTGTCGTACGCCTCGGGATTGGTGAAGGTTGCGAAGGAGAGGGTGGGGAACGAGCGCGTGAGGGCGGTGACGGAGGCGGTGGCGAGTGGCGGCACGTGCCCGGATCCGGTGGGGGTGCTGATAGTGTCGCAGTGGTCAAGGCTGGGCCTGGAGAGGGTTGACTTTGGGATGGGAAGGCCGGCCCACGTAGGGCCCATATGTTGTGATAGGTACTGCCTGTTTCTGCCGGTGACGGATCAGAGAGACGCCGTGAGGGTGATGGTGGCGGTCCCCACCAGCGCCGTTGACAAGTACGAGTACCTGATCAGGAGCCAGTTGTGCACGTGAGGACCACCTGATTGATTGTTTGTTAGTGCTCACCCGTTGACTTTATAGGCTTCTTTGACTTTTTTTTTTAATCTTCCTTTTTTAAGAAAAAAAAAATAGGGGTAAATTTATTCCCAAACGGCGATCCAAGAGATTAATGAATGACAATTTTAGCAACTCTCTCTCTCTCTCTCTCTCTCTCTCTCTCTCTCTCTCTCTCTCTCTCTTTCTCTTTCTCTGTCGTGTATAAGTTATAACGAATGAGGAGATCAGTACATCCCCAGTTTTTCTCCTCTTTCAGCTTCTTCAAAATTCGCCACGCTGATTCCATTTTTTCTGTAATGAAAAACAGGTTTCTTCACTCTTCATGAGAAGGTTCTTCTATTGCTCCATGCAAACTTTGCAAAGAGTTTTGCTAGGGCATCTTTGGCCCTCGTCATTGGTCCTGCAAAGAGCAAACCTTGAACAACACGTTTTTAAGCAAAAAATTAAAGAAAAAATTGACAAGCTGCCAATCTTAGACATGGACACGATAGTTCCATTTTGATTCTTTGGTTATGTAATGTAAGTTTATACCCAAATGACATCACGTAGACAGATCGGATTCTTTTACATAATTATGATTCCAATCTTTTTCTTGGGTGACACATAGACATATATTAAGTTGAGAAATGATAGTGTCCCTATCATTATTATTATTTTTATCATTTTTTGTATTTATTAATACGTAGAATTCAATATCTCATTTTTTATTTAAATAATAATATATTATGTTAATAAAGTTCACTAATCAAACAATTTGCACAGTGTACGCAAAAAATACAAAAAAAGTGACAAAAAAAATTACACTATCATTTCTCTTTGTTGGGTTTATTGGAGATAAGGTTATTAGTCAATAGGACCAATCGCATATAAAATTATATATTCGAGTTTTTAATTCGAGTTGAGATGTAATTTTATATGAAAACTTTTCACTGTAATAAAAAAAAATAAATATAATTTTTTATGAGAATCTTTAATTATAATAAAATTAAAATAAAAAATTTAAATCGGTAAAATAAATGACTCCGTAAATATTCAAAAGCATTAGAACGTTTGGCTTTTGGTGCGAGGAAGTACTGTACTATTTTGTGAGAGCGTTGTACGATAGAGTAGAGACTCATATTGTATCTGGAGGAGGAAGAAGACATGATCATGATCATGTACTAACTATTACGGTTTCCATTTGTGCCCATACGCACGTTCTCACTTTTCTTTTGATATTAAAAGTTTTGACTTCAATTATCCGTAATATATATATTGAGAAGTACTCCAAATTTTAAAATTAGTCTCACTTAATTCAATTTTCTAGAATTTTCATTAACAGCAAACTAAATACTAAACACGAAGCTAAACAGTGACACTAATGCCAAGGAGATGAAAATACTAAAATTTTGGCAGCCGATGGAACCCAAAAAAACTTCCACCCGTGGAGTCTCTGCTTTTGACCGTTGGATTACTTTGTCAATAGTCATATGTAAAGAGAGCAGTTCTATGCGACGCGCTATAAATTTTTGATACGGACATGCGTAGATTTAACTATTGAAAATTTAATCCAATGATCATAAGTAGAGATTTCACCGTGGAAGTATTTGATGGGTTCTGCTGTATAATTTGCCAATTTTCTATTCTAGGGTCATAAAATCTTGAAAATATTACTTCTTAAAATATTCCATATTGATTGTTTTCAATGAGTATTGTAATGGAATGGTTAAGTGAAGATAATTCAAACGTTGGAGGAAAAGTGAAATATTTAAAATATTAGGGGGTAAAGTGAAAATAAATGTGAAATTTTGGAGTAATCCCAACTATTAAAAGATACAAAGTATTTGGGCCTATCGGCTTTAGGGAAACAAAGAGCCTGAATATACCACAAGGGGAGCATATTTAAGGTAAATAATTTAAGTGAATAATAGATTTTAAAACTAAAACTATTTGAAATAAGTAACAATAATTAAAAATTTATATGATAAAAAAAATCTTTTTACGAGTTGTAAATAAAAATTTATATAGTAAAAGATCTTTTTACAATCCTAAATAAAAAAGTTATGTGTCTTTTTACTATTTTTTACTTCAAATATTTTAACATCAACTAATTATTAAATCTAATTTCGTAAAAATGCTATTTCCTATAAATTATGTACTAGAAATCGCACAGAGGCCATGATTTGTAAAAATTCCACAACTCTCCAAACATCAATTTTTTGAACTTATATAATTATTTGAAAGGGTATTTTAATCACACAATTTGTACAAACAATACAAATTAAACTAAATCTTCAAGTGACCAAAAGTGCTCAAAATGCCAAATCTGAATATGTTAATAAATCACTTAATCACAATATATCTAATAACTTGTTATCATTTTGAACTCACATAGATTTCAATTGATCAAACAACACCTAAAATATGAGATTGGAATAATTGATAGAGTTAGAGATATGGCTCCGTTTATTTCACCGATTTGAGTTTAGAATTCGAGTTTTGTTACAGTAAAAAGCTCTTAAAACAATCATATCTAACTTTTTTGCTACAGTAAAAAGCTCTCACATAAAATCACATCTCAACTCGAATTAAAAAGGTCGAATCAGCTAACTAAACGAACCCTATAGTATAAACATAATTCTATAAAGGTTCAGCAATATGCCTAGATCTCTTCCATTGCTACTTGATATGGAGATATAGAGATATAGAGATAATAGAGTATAAACATAATTCTAATAACATTGCTACTTGATCTCTTCCATTATATCATTCTTCTTGGAGAGATTTTCTTTTCAAAATCTCTCCGAGTACAAATGTTGATCTGGTTCCCCAAGTATCACCAAGCCCTTTACAACCGCCAAATTTAACTTGTGATGTCGACAATTCTTTCCACGCCAAATTCTTAAGCGTTCGGTAACCTACAATCTTGGATTTTGGATATGAAAGTTTTGAGAATTCAATAATCTTTCCAAGTTATGATTGAATATAATTTGAGACCTGGAAGTTTTGAACACTCTGTAAATGCAAGTTTTGAAGTTTAGCTAAGATTGTGTAGTGAATGTTTATCAAAGAATAAATAAATGTTAGTTTTGCTTTGAATAAGCATGAGACAAATTTGGAGCAATAGTTTCGTCACAAGATTGATTTTGTCTCACTGGCCAGCGTTTATAATTATGGCCGCTTTAATAGTATCAGTACAACCGTACATCGTCCACTGGTCGATCAGACAAAGGCCGACAGCACTGGTAAATCCAAAGTCCAATAGCCCACTGGTTGACTGAACTAATTCACCGGTTTACCTAAAAATGTTTGCACAAGCTTTGTCAAATTTTTAACACTTTAAAAGAGTCTATTTTAAATGTAATGGTTTTGATCAAATTTAAAATCAAATTTTTTTGTTAAAATACAAACTTTTGTGAACATTTTATAAAATTTTGTAAAATCAAAGTGCGTATGCATTGAGAAAAAAATTAATTAAAACAAGAATTTCATAAAACTCTCACTTATATAATCCAAGACTTAGGTGAGGATAATTTGTACATGTGGGATGAAAATTTGAGGAACTTGGATTTTGTCAACAAGTACAAAGTTTCTAATTCAACAACTAAAGCAATTTACCAAAGTGCAAATACAGCTTCTTTCCTTTTTATTATCAACAGAAAAACAACTAATTAAGATGAACAAAAGATTTCAAGTACAACTTCAAGGAGTTGACAATATCCTCTCACAGTGGCAGAGCCAGAATTTGATTCAGAATGGACGTAAACTAAAAACGTAAAAATGCTAATAAAATCAACTCCTAATATTTTTGAATTAGTATATATGTATAAACTATTGAACATACTTGGGTAATAAATACTTTAACAAGTAAATTAGATAAGAAAAACTATTTAGTTGGTACATAATACTATGAGAAAATAGTTGTTGCGAGTGCCAAAAGAAGTACAAAAAAAGATCTCTAAGCATATAGGGCATATATGAATAAATACATATTACTTCACGGGGGCAAATTAGAGAAAATGTATGTGTGAGAAAGTCATAATTGAGAGAATTGTTTGGAAAAAAAAAAAAAAATCTTAATTAGGGACACATTTTGAGAAAAAAATATTTTAATGGATCATTTTTTTATATAGCTTAGATTATATCTAAAAATATTTTAGAAGGGACTAATTTGAAAGAAAAATTGTTTTCATAAGAATAAATTAGAGAAAAAAAAAATCAATTAGGTACATTTAAAAATATAAGATTTAACAAGAAAATATCAAAAGAACAATATGAAGAAATAAAATAATTTGAGATTAAATTTTGTGAGGATATATTTAAAATTTTTATTGATAAAGAGGGCATATATGAAAAAGCTTTGAGAAAACATATACTAAAATTTAAATATAAAAAATCCAGAGCCCTCTGGGCCTCACCTCCCTCCACCACCGTCCTTCTCATGTTGAATTGATGGAAACCTTCTTGAATAAAGTCACGAATCTCGATAAAGCGTGTGCCAACATGAGAATAAACTCCATCGAATATTTCATTCACATGAGTGTATATAGACCATCAAGGCGAGAATGGACATTGACAATTTTGTTTTGGACGTAGCCTTTGGTTTCTTCAGTTCCTCCTCCAATGGAGTTCTCCTCGATATCCACAATGTCATGCCTCCTTCTTCTTCCTTTTGTAGGTCATTTCTCCTCTCTCTTTTTTCCTAATGGAACCAATTTACCTAGTACCAACTCTTAACCCATTTTCATATATATACATACATACATATATATATATATATATATAAGGATTTTGCAATTACCTATCTTTTATCATCAAGGGTCATCCCCAAAATCCCTAAAGATTTTCTTATACTATAAAGTTGGCTTCCCCTTTACTCCCAAAAAAGGCTTCATCATTCTCTATGCAACAATATCATGTGCACGTCCTACAATATCGACCGACTCGTACTCAAGTTTCTTACAGCCTTCCGCAATAATCTGTCCCACTTCTTTTTTCTTTTTTCTTTTCTTTTTTTATTGTTGAATATCTTTCCCACTTCTATACATACGTCCGATGTAGTCAGGTTATTATTCATCACGTCATATATTAGTTTAAACGACGAACAAAAGAAAAAAAGAGCAAAGTATTATACACAGAAAAGGGGGAAAATAGAGTTAGCAATATCACATGAACATTAACGGCCGTTTAGTTTGCTTATGTGAATTTTTAATTTAAATTAAAATGTGATTTTATGTGATAGTTTTTTATTATAGTAAATAAAGTTTAATGTAACTATTTCTAAGAATTTTTTACTGTAATAAAATTTAAATTCTAAACTCGAATCGGTGAAATAAACAGAACCTAAATATTTACCCAATATATAGTTAAAAATATATATATATATATAAATAAGAAATATATAATAATGTGTTGAGGGTGGTTTCTAATTGGAACAGCCCCCCTCCAACCTTACAAGCTCACTCTCCCAAATCAAAAATGGGAGACAGAGAACAGCAAAAAGTGCACCTAATTTTTGCCATCAGATCGGTCGAGTTTTTGTTGTAATGTATCAGAAATTGTCTGATCTAATTTTTATTTCAAATGGGGTTCCCACTGGCCGTGGCCTGTTTTCTTGTTGCGATTTCGATTCCCGAGGCGTACTACTGTGCTGGCCCTCACATGCTGATCAGTTGTACTACTGCTTCAAACAACTCTCGTGGACTTGACTCTGTGGCTCCTCATCTGTCCAGCCACGTCATTTCTGCATGCAATTCTCTCACACATTAGGGCAAATCTTACATTTGCATCTTTACAGCAAAAAAGGCAAAAAAAAAAAAAATATATGTACCTAATTATAATAATATACCCAAATGATAAGTCTCCTTGTTAAAGATGGTTACTTGATTTTTCCTTTTTAGTTTAAATAAAAAGTACTACTTTGCTTAATGCTTATTTATTCCCGAATTGGTAGGGTTTAGATAATTTAACTCCTGAATTTTTAATTTTAAAAATTTATTCCCTCAATTTATAAAATTAGTAACGAAAAACACGTTCGAGGGAACATTAGCATAAAATTAATTGATAAATGAGCACATACACAACAATTTTGTAAGTTCTAATCAAAATATATAAACATATATATTCATAACAGTTTTGTAAGTTGAGGAAGCAAATTATCAAATTAAATAAGGTAATCGGTTTAAATTATTTAATTACACAGGCTATTCCTTTTTTTTTTAATTATTTTGTCAAGAATATATATACAATTTCAAAATTTGAAGACATAATAATAACGTGAAGAGAACAGTATAAAATTTAAAACAAAGTACCTTTTGTCTTTTTATGCACAGTTGAGTGTATGTAATCGCAACAGCGATGGTAAATCATCTAGTCTGTGTCTTTTTATAAGAGAATTTCGAAACACATGAAGCAATAGTTGGAAACAATATCAATTGATCCCTATTTGTAATATATATATATATATATATATATATATATCAACCACTTCAAATTCCTTCAATGATTGCAGTGCAGCCAACCGCTTTTATATATTATCCTTTTCCTGTCTTTGGAGCAATCGTCTTGCGATGAAAGGTTCAAGATCAAAGTACGTACGCAACTCAAGTTTTTCTTTCAAAGTATGTGTTACGGTAGTTACCTTTATTTACTTTGAATAAATCACGTGCCCTATTACTAAAAACAAGGGCCCTTAATAAAACTATGCACATGATTAGTTGTGATATTCTTCATGCTTATTAATGTTTACTCTTTGGATTTAAGTTATTGCGGAAGTCTGGAATTTTTATATGGAGCTAATAATTACAAATGAAAAATCATTATAATCACCGTTTTTAATTGTATTACGACTTTTTGACGGTTTTCTACCTTACAGATGTTACACATATAATAACTTTATCATCAATTAGATATTGAAGATATCTTTTTATATACACGAGTAAATTATCGTTCAACTACACACTATTAATTATGATTTTAATCAAATAAAAGAATTATGAAAATGGGAGAAAAAGTCAAGATAAACATTAAGAAATGAACTCCCTCGTTTCTGTTCCCGATGTTATTTTGATATACGCATTCATGCTCTTCTTAATTAATCACTTTTCTTAATTTCTTTATATGCCATATATGTTAATGTGTGTGTGTGTGTGTATATATATATATATATACACACACACACACATGTATCTACAAATCTTCAATTTGGTCAAACGAGTTTGATTTTTAAGCCTTTTATACTGTCGTTGTCAAACAAACAACTCGGCAGCCCGCCCTTGAACCGAACCAGCGGTTCAAGTTCACATTGGCGTTCCTTAACCCAAACCCAAACCCAAACTGCCTGATTACACACCAACCCACATACTGGACTTTCAACCCTCGTAGCAAGCGAAGATGAAATATAAAACCAATTTGGAATATTGAAAAGAAAGAGATAAAAATGCAACATCTCCGTATGAAAAAGAAAAACATATATGTAGTGCGTTTTCAAATTAGTGTACGTTTCAATATGGTCGAATCTCGAACACCACCAACGTTGCTATATACGTAAACTCATAAAAGGTTTCTCAAATTGAATGACGGTAATCATGAGTCTATCCGGTAAAAACTTAAAAAGTTTTATAAATAAATAAAAAAATATATTACATTATGTGCAAAATAAACCCTTCATTATCGTTAGAACTTATTAAGAATAGAAGATGTTAGTACCGGTTTTAGTCTTTTAACAATTTATAAGACAATATGAATCATGTAAAAACATAAAATAAAAGAACACGAGAGAAATGGTATCGCAGTTCGGTAACACCCTACTCCGCGGGGTCACGCCCAGATGATGAACAATCCACTAAGAACTCTTTTACAATTCAATTGGACTTAATCTACCCGAGACTCCCTCTCTAAGAAGACACCTATGAACTTGCAATTTTCCCAATGGAATTGAACAGCGAGATCCCCTCGACTTTAAACATTGGAATCCCTCAAACTAAGTTTTTCTCCCGAAAAACACTCAAATCATCTCTCTCAATACATGTGCTCACCCCTGTCTCACAACCCAGTAAAAACTCATCAAGAGGCGTACAATTACTCCAGAGACTTTCAATAAATAAGCAAGCTGTGAATAGCTTGACACATCTTCAATTAATTTGTTGAACCACCTCTGTTGCAGATCCTGTTGCAACAACACTGCAACATAGCTGTTACGGCCAACTATCTCAAAACCAGTCCGAATCAAACTCCTTCAATTCTGAAACCTTCCCGAACTGATAAACGAACCTGGACTCATTCCTAGGAGACAGAGGAAGATCATCCAGCCACGAAAATCTCAATCAAATCAATTTACCATCTTTGAATCAATGGTTGACTTAGAAAAATAGAAACTAAACAAGTTTCTGGATTTTTTGAAACCTACCAAAAGAAACTTGCCAACTGCATAGACATTTCCAAACGTAATCATCCCAGCAAAACATTCCCAAAATAATGCCAATCAAATTTGATTACAATCAATACACAAATTGAGAAATAAATCCCAACAGAAGATTTTGTACTAACTATATATGTAAAATTTTCAGTTATTACACAAGATAAATGTGATTATTTATATTAATTTTTTTTTTAAAAAAATACTTTGTCAATTTTAGTCAAAAGAATCAAAACTATAAAAAAAAATAAAGGTTTAAAGAATAACATATCAAAAATATCAGGACATTCAAAATCTAAGGACTAACAAAATTATAATAACCCTTTATCAAATTAAAAACATCCCTAGTCCCTATATAGTTGGAAAAGGTCAATGATCGATTCTAAAAATGTAAAACGTGCCCACAGAAAGGGTACCTAGCCACATTTTAGAAACGCAATAAACATTCTTCAAATACCAATACACAAAAACAGCATTTCCTACAATACAGGTCTTTCCTTTTTATGCTAATTGAGAAGGCTAGTTTATTTGTAAAAGATTAATTTGGATGATCTACACTTCTTACTTGGTGTAGTTTGTTATTGGGATCATGAGTGGGAACTTAGTTTCTGTCTGAGAATGCGCCCTGAATTGCTGTTGCATATTCAGCTCTTGTTGCAGCTGTTACTGTTATTTTCTTGATCCATCCAATTGGTCAATGAAGCTTTTCTAACGGTATGCCTTATAGCTTTGTGCCTGCAAGGGATCACGTAGCTTCTTGACGAAGCAAGCTGTTTGAGAAGTGAAGTAATCCTATCAATAAAGAACCAAAGAAGCGGCCACAGAGAACTATATCCCACAGAATAGTGAAGAGGCATCTTGGTTTTCTGGCTGTAGGGGGCGCCGAAATTATTGCACCAACCCAATGAATAATAATATAATTTAAACTAGTTCATTTTGCATATAAAATGGAAAACACCAAACAGTCGGATCCTCCCAATATACAACTTTCTCTAATCCAAAAAGGAAAAATCCCTTACCTTGCTATGTTGACGTTTTTTTTGGTAATATCAACCGCTGACAATACTTCGTGCTATAAATATGTGTGCGACCTTTTGTATGCCAACATTGCAGGGATCAAGTGTGTCAGCTTGTCTATACTTCAACGTCCTTTTATGTTTTAAGTTTCAACCGCAGATTATTAAAAAGTGTCAGCATGTATATATATTTGTCACGTTAAAATTTTATTTAGAACATGAAAAATGTTACCATTGTAGTTATACAAATGAACAAATGAATAAGGGTTCCTTCAAGCTCTTGGAGTTAAAAAGGAAAGTTAAAAACACAGTATGAAAGCTTTTTTCTTTTTGACCTGAAGAAGTTATTCAGGTTACAAATTACCCGAAATAAAGCATTCAAAATCTCTGCAAAAAGCAACCCAATAATAATTATTATAAATTAAAAGTCCAAAAATAAGTGAATTTTAATGTTCCAAATTCCAAAACCCCAGCAATATGCACTGGCTGAGCGAGGCCTGTTTCTTCAGTGCACAGCAATCAGTACTCTCTCTCTCTCTCTCTCTCTCTCTCTCTCTGAGTAAAAGCAAAATATATATAAAGAGGATCCACCGCCCTCCTCAACCATTAGACAAAAAACGCCATTCAAAATCAACCTCTACCCTTTCTCCATTTCATGACTACTCAATAGAGAAAAAACACTGAACGAGGCCACGGCTTGTCGTCCCTCTTTCCCAACCACACACATTCACACATTTTTTTGACCTTTAAAGTTCCACCTACACTTGTCCCTATGGACGACGCATCTGATCACAATCACCAACGCCAAAACAATGATAATACTGATTCCACTGATAATCAAAACCAACCCCAAAATCCATCCTCCCCCATCAAAACCACCGGAAGAAAAGGCAAAGGCAAAGGCGGCCCCGACAACAGCAAGTTCCGCTACCGCGGCGTCCGGCAGCGGAGCTGGGGCAAATGGGTGGCGGAGATCCGCGAGCCTCGGAAAAGGACGCGCAAGTGGCTTGGAACTTTCGCCACCGCCGAGGACGCCGCCCGCGCCTACGACCGCGCCGCCATAATCCTCTACGGCTCCAGAGCTCAGCTCAATCTCCAGCCCTCCGGCGGTTCCTCTTCTCAATCGTCCTCTCGCGGCACTTCCTCTTCTTCTTCCTCCTCCTCTTCCGCCCAAACCCTCCGTCCTCTTCTCCCTCGCCCCTCCGGCTTCGGCCTCACCGCTACTTACTCCTCTTCCGTCGCCGCCGCCGCCTCCGCCCTCCCGTTCCTCGCCGCCTCTCCAGGATTCGTGCCGTGCGGTTATGTTCATCCTAGTACTACTGTCGGTACGGTAGTGCATAACAATCCAGTGCAAGTGCAACAGTATAATATTATTCCGTATCATAATCCGGTAGTGTGTGAGGGGATGGTGAGTTTTGCTGGTGACCCCACTACTTCTTGTACTACTACTACTACTACGGCGACAACCTCGTACTTTCCGAGTTTTGTCGACCCATGTGGTGTGGATGATAATCATCATCATCAGTATGGCCAATTGTTACATGATCAAGCACAGCATCATCAGCGGGCGCATCGCGATGATCTGACGGTTCAGGATTGCAGGTATAATCTTGATCATCATAGACATCATCATGATGATCAGGTGAGTAGTTTGGTGGGGGCGGTGGACTCGAGCTTGTCGCTGTGCACGCAGGCAATGGTTGCACCGGTGGTTCCGGATCCGATCGGGGCGGTGGGACCAGTGTCGCCAATGATGTGGCCGTTGATAGATGACGTGGAGTGCCCGCCGAGTATTTGGGACTACGGCGATCCCCTGGCGTTTGATTTCAGAGGATCTGATTAATGATTCAGTAGATTAGGGTTTTACAGGGTTTATTCAATATTAATGAATTTTTCAATTCATATATATATCGGCTTTGCATGCAAGTTCTGGAAGGAGTTTTTTCTCAACTCTCAGTTGAAAATTCAGTACAAGTATATGAATTAATTAGATTATTGTTGGGTTTTGGAATTCTCTAATTTGGAAAAAGATTACCAGATTGAGAGACAGCAAGCCTCAAAGGTGAAGTACCTAGATTATCTTACATGTGTGAAAGAGATCTCAAGGCATAAGGTCCCTTTTAAGGTAACGAATATTTCGATTTATTATGTGAAGTTCTCCAATGGATCCAAACTTTTTTTTTTTTTATTTTAGTACACATTTGTTATAAATTATCTAAGCGTCAACATCCAATTCTCTTTACAAAACTCTCACAAAAAGTCACATCTAATTCTCTGCTCCCACAAAAAGTCACATCCTAATTCGAATAGAAGAACTGAACGAAGTCCTAAGATTAGATACTGCTTTATTCACAAAAGAAATTAGGCAGATATTTGGTTAACAATTATGTTCTTTTTTTTTCGATCTTAAATATATATAATCTAAAGATTATCTTTGTTCTTCTTTTTAAAGGATTTTAATAGGAGTAAAGGGTAAATTTAAAGGATTTTAATAGGAGTAAAGGGTGAAAATTCAGATGATGCACTCTAAGTCTTCTTACCTCTTTCTCTAAACATGCAATGTGGCAAGCCTTGAAGTTTTGGGTGTTGATTTCCAATTTTTACTTCTGATCGTTAATTTAGAACTGAATTTAATTTCCTTCTCAAAAAGAACGAGTATTTCATTCCTTTTTCTTTTTTCTTCATGATGAAGAATACATATCACTCTTCGTATATGATTAATGTAAACATGTTCTATTTTTTCCCATTTTGTTTATTAGATCAAGAGATCATTTCCATGTCGCCGATCTAGTGCTCCGAGAGAGAGAGAGGGGATCTATGACTACTCCGAGTCTCTGGAAATGGTAAGGAATTAATGTAGTCATTAAGTTATAAATCTCTTTATGTGATATTAATTAACAGTTTCAATACAATTTTGACTCCTCTTTGGATTTAGGTGTTCAATTTATTGTCCCTATTGTATAATTTAAGTTTTTCTTTTATCGTCTAATGAACTCAAATATTAAAGCATGAAAAGTTATCATAAATGTTTCAAATTATTTTTAGATAATGTGTCGTGACGTGATTGTTAGACACCATTTTAGTTATCAAATTTTGGCTGGCAATTTAATTAACTCCTTTACCTTTCATTTCGGCTTATTCTTATTCAAGTGTATATTCATAACATTATTCAAATATTTTATATTTATGATGACATTTTCGGGAAGATATTCTACAGAATTAATCAAAGAATAGTTATACGATCGATATTGTGCTTAACAATTATGGAATGATAAATATATGTCTACCGTGTAATATTGTTTGTCGAACTTATATACTTTCCGTCAAAATGACTCGTTATACACAGGTTTTTGTATTGTATAAGTTCATATGCATGCAATTTCCAATTTTGAGCATCAGAGAATTGTGTGCCTTTATTAATATAACTGATTCTAACATATTTCATTGAAAATTTAAGTACTATTCCTTTCTTTCTTTCATTTTTCCTCCTTGAAGGAACTTATATATTGGTAGAATAAGGTGACAAATATGAATGTCTGTTTGTTTCATAAGTTTAAACAAAAATTTAACTTTTGTGAGAAAAAACGTTATAATAAAAAGGTTGGAACAGTTATTCGTACCTCTAAAACAAACGCTCATAAGAAATTAGGATAGTTGAGGATCTATAGCACTTTCGAGAGTATTTTTTTGTGCATGTTTTTCCTGCTATACCTGCATATATAATATCATGACGAAACCTTTTGATCAGACCAGTTATATACAATCTTCTGAAACTGTACAATAACTAGCTAGCGTTTTGGTTCCCGAATTACGGTTTATCTTCAGACCTACTAGGCTTCAACTATGTGCTAACTAAGTTGGTTCAGTGGCTTGCAAATTATTCACAGATTCTGATACCCATTATAGTGTTTTGTACTCTAATAGGAGGAATAATGTTCTTGCCCTAGAATTGTTAAGATGGCTTCGATATTTAGTACTTTTGCTTTTGGATGGATTTTATCAGATGATGATCATAAAATAAAGTTCAAGGATTAATATTTGGCGTACTAATTAGAGCGTAATAGTGTGCAGTGCAAGGATTTATTAAACCGTATCTTGTAAATTTTGGCATCAAATCTCCTTCTAAATAACGGATTATGATACTTATTTTGAATCTTTGAAATCTATTTGCCTACTAGAAACTTGTAGAGCTCGTTCGGCAGGAGTGAAAAGCAGAGAAAGGGATTAGGACGAGAAAAGTAGAAAGCAGTGCTAGCCACCGATGGTTGTTTGGGAAGAAGGAATATTCTAGAAGGGAATGTACGTCCCTTTTTGATATTGAGAGATAATTGGATTTGATTTAATTGCATAATGATAGCAAGTTACGTTATTCCTCTCATGAGGACACTAACAAATTAACTAAGAATATAAGGTTAACTATATAGAGTAATCAGTACTTAACAAATTAAAGGTGTTTAATTTATATTTGTAGCTTTCTTTCTCTTCATGCAAAATGGCAATAGTAATCCATTAATTCCCTCCCATTTTCCTCATCTGTGTCAATAAATTATTAATTTGTCTTTCCATATAATTTCTCCTTTTTTCCTCCTACTAAGCTTAAAGTTCAAGAGTTGATCAAATCAGTGCAAGTACACCATTTTTTTATAATTTAAACTTGGTTAAGCATAGATCATAGAACTTTATTTAAGTTAATGATCGTCCTTATTTATTTCATCAATTGTATTAATAACATCATCGACAATAAGCTGAGAAGCAGAGAACGGGGCACACGCAACAATGGCAGAGACAGCAATGGCCGTGTCACCATTTCGACGACAATCCCGTTGATCAACTGGTTCTCATGTGCCAAATCAAGCGGTAACCTAATTGCCAGGAAAGAAGCCCCAACTTGACACTAACGATGATCCCCCACCGTAACTTCTACAAGACCTGGAAAGTAGGAGAATGCAAGAATCCAAACTCAGAGGGGTCTTTGACCAACCCTAGTAGCCCATATCCATGGCTAGCTACGAGGCCAAGGTGCAAAATCAGTATGTACTTTAAGGAACTCCTCCTGATGCGAGGCTAGCCAAGAGCAAGGGCAGCCAACGACAACCTGAGGGGTCGGAGATTGGTAGCTTGGCAGTGCTTAATTCATGCTATACAATGGCGTGAGCTTCCGAATAAGCCTGTTTCTGACATTCCACACAGCCTATAGAAATAAATTGATCCTAAACTCTTCTTTATTGCTTTTAGACAAGATTAACAAAAAAAAAAAAAAAAAAAAAAAAGATCAACGAAAATTACTAACCAAATGCAACAAGAGGGCCGCGGGTTAGTCGCCACCCCTCCCTGATCCCCTAGTAATTAAAACCAAAGCGCATGAGCGATGGTCTCAAAATCATTGTCGCAGTGAGTACACACCTCCAACGATCGAGATCAACTTCCCAAGACCGGTTCACGGAAGAGGGGTGAAATTAGTGAATGTTTTACACAAGATCTTAATCTTGGGAGGAATAATGAGTGGGTGCCAAAGAAACTTCCACCACTTTTTGAGACGTGGAGCCGGACGAGGTGGAAACATAAGAATTTACAGCCCCACGTAACCTCATTATAACCTCAGTTCACCACACAGTCTCCAATTTTTGAAAAAAAATCCAAATGAGATTGTCTGTGTTAGGTATTTTTATTAGTTGGTAATTTATTAGTAATCTTGTAAAAATTCAAAAAACATGTTCAAGAAGATAGATTGTAGAAGAAGATTTTGAATTAGATTTGAAGTTAAAGTTGCATATAATACATTAGTTGATATTTGGAGAGATAATGATAAGGCCTTGGTCAAAGGAAAATAAAATATTAGTTATTTGAAGAGATTCTAGAAAGATATAAGGAAATATGGTTTTGATATTTACAGTTTATCTAATTTGTGGGAATTGAAGTTGGCATTAATTCGGATTTGTTGAATTTGTTGTACAATCCAAATTTGAAATTAAAAGTGTTTTTGGACATCATATGGAAGATGGAGTCAATGGAGCTACGTGCATGCAAGATAATGTGGAGATTAAGTTGCTATTTTAAAGGAGTAATTCAGATTTAAAAAGTATATGTATAATTTGAATATGCATCGGTTTGTTTCAATTTGATCACCGCGAGATATACTTTAAAGGCATCATATTTAGATATATATATATATATATATATTGTTTTGAATTTAAAAGACGTGCTGCACAATTCAAAGCCTTTGGAAGTGGTCAAATGCGAAGATAAAGTGATTGATAAACGAATTGTTTGAATCGTAAAGAGGTTTGTTGCGCAATCTGAATTTGAAAGAAAGATGATTTGATTGGAGTTTAAGAGAGAGAATCATGGAGATAATAGAGATCTTATTAAGAGGGATTTGAATGAGATTTTCTTCTTGACTATATTTAAAGGCTTTATTTCAGAACATATGATGACACGGATTTAATAGAACATCTTCATAGGAAAAGTCGATGAATTTGAGAGCTTATTACTGTGAAAATATTCAGAGAGACATATGTGAGTTTTTGTGAGCCTTGTGAGTTATTGAGATCATCCTTCGAGAGAGGGATTTGTTATTTTGGGAGGAAGCTCTGCCGGTCGAAGGGAGTTTGCCAGGTGAATAGAAGACATGTGGTGCACGCTAAATAATCACTGTGGAGATTCGTCACAGCGAACATCATTGTCTAGGAGGGAGTCCTTGAGTGAATAACTCTGTCCAGTGTCTGTAATTTCTTAAACATAGTGAACTGTTTACTGTCTAGACGTAGCCCCGCAGATGTAGGTGTCTGCACCGAACTGCGATATCATATTGTGTGTTCTTTTACTTTCTGCACTTTATTCTGCTCAAACAACTGAACGTAATGAACCCAAATCTTAATTAATTAAGTTGTATTCTAGACAATGTTCTAACATAATATGAAACACCATATCTAACGGTCTGGATGGTTGGACAAGCTATTTGGTATGCCTTTCAATCCCACCTTTTTCCATATCAACAAAGTCCGCCACCCTAAGGTTGTTAGAACTAGGAGCAGAGGTTGTAATATTGGGCTTAAAAGTTTAAGGTCTGGGGATAAAAGGGTCACTAATTGTTCTAATATTCTATCTATTTCGCACTATTCACCGGCGAAAAGGCAGCGACGAAGCTGTGAATCTCATCTCATTACACTACGTGGTGGATAGCCGAAAGAAACTTATAGAGTAGGAAGGGATCTCTTAAATAATCTCTTTAATTACTGAGTACCTCTGAGGCCCTTTGGTTCGTAGATTTGAAAAAAAAAAAAAAAAGTTTGAACTAAAATTATATAGTAGAAAAGAAAAGTAAAGGAATAGTAATGGGAATTATTCATTTACTTTTTAGTGTTTATTTATCTATTTGATAGAGTAATGCAAAAACAATTTTATTCTCTTTTTTTCTTTTTAGTGTTTACTAAACTTAGGAATGACCATCTTGTCAAAACAATTACTAACATATAATTTTACATAATTAAGTAACCATTGAATTATAACGCTTGAATTTAGACATTTAATTAAATTTGACATTGAAAGGGAATCAATACTATGCAAGATGCAAGAATTGATATTCACTTTTCTCATCCTCTATATAATGTGTGTGGCTAATAGAACTCTCATTATTAATTTTAATTTGTAAATAAACACATTATTAAAAAAAAAAAAAAAAAAAACTCCTCACTTTTCCTTTTCTTTTAGTGAAAAGTAAGCATACCCTTAAAGGAGCCATTATCAAGTCATAAAGGAATATAATGGAATTAGAAAGAAAGTAAAGTAATATGATTAAGAGTTATTGACTCATTTTCAAGTGTTCACTTAACTATAAGACAGTATAGTGGGAAACAATCTCATTCCCTTTTAAGTTTTTAAAATTAAGAATAACAATATTATCATTTTAATCACTAAAAAGTTATTTTACAGAATTAAATAACCATTAACTATATAGTAATTCATTAAAGGTAAATAAGTAATTAAATTAAGGGTAGATAAGTAATTAATTAGGTATTCATTTCCTTTGACAAGAAATCAATACTAAATGGAATGTAAGAATTGACATTCCCTTTTCTAATTCCTTATATTGTTTATAAGAGAAATAATAGCATAACTCTTTATGTCTCTCTTTTTGTCACTCTCTCCATTCACTGTTTAACATGTGGACTTCACTAACATAATATATTATTATTGCAACAGAAAATGATATAGTGAAATCTACGTATCAAACAACAAATACAAATAGTGACAGAGTGACAAAAAAATAAGGAAAATAGTATAAAATATGCCAATATGAAAAATTTAAGAAAGTATATAGGTTAATTTTTAGTTATAGAAATTAATAAATCATAATTTGTCAAGTTATAGTTCATAATCAAATAAGTTATGGATAAACTTGTCAAGTTATAGTTCATAACCAGATAAGTTATGAATGGATAATAACTTGTCAAGTTATGATTCATAACTAGATAAGTTATGGACGAAAATAGTAATTTGGCTAATTTATTAACTTATGTAAACTATTAGTCTATTAATTTTAATTCATCTCAAATCTTGACCTATTTTCCCCTTTCTCCCAAAAAATAATGTTAGTGTTTCTTATGTGTAGGGCCCACTAAACCTCCATTTCTGATTTGTAAATAAATATATCAATCGTTACTTTTATTTTCTCTTTGATGGAATTCAAACGTGTCCTTATAAGTGTGTTAGTAGGAAACAATACCAAATAAAAAATGGCTAACGAGTAGGACTAATTAAATAGTTCATATGCCATCATGTTACAACCCTTTTTTTAATGAGGTGGCGCTTATGGCTTACATTTTATTAATAAGATATGAAATCATCAAAATTTAAATTTACACATCCAACTACTTGAGATAAGCTCAAGTGACATGTTACAACCCATTTATTATGCTACTTGTGCTTATTTCATATTTACCTTCCAGAGAAAACTAGTTTTATTTTCTTTTTTCTATATTTCATAATTATAAAACATGATAATGTTCAATGCCATTTTTAAGATTATCTTTTACTTGTTATTTTTTTGTAATGAAATTCTTTTATTTGCATTTTGTTTACCTATAATTGATGCAGGATGTTGACAACTAATTTTAACGACGACTTTATAGCCGCGAGTTGTCGTCGCTTAAACTTTTGTAGCGACTACTTCTCGTGTTTGTTAAAATGCCTTTTTGATATAGTGTTATATCTAATATTTTCTTTTGAGTACGAGATTTTTCTTTATATCAACTGCGTTGAGCCTGTTGCTGATAATCGATAGTTCGGAATCTCGTAGATTAGTGGATTGGGTCTTGATGAGGGCTACGAAAAAACCATTTTTTTATAGTTACTTGCGTCTGGAATTAGGATTGTATGTTTTATGTTCTTCCTACTTTCCATTTTTTTTAGATAGGAAAGGCCACTTGCAGCTTTCCATTGAACTGACAGTGAGTCACGATTATTTAAAGACGAGGAAAAATTTTTTTTTTTTTTTTTTTTTTTGTGGTGGACGTTGAGAACACGGTCCTTTGATTTAAAAATTAAAAGTATGAGTATGATAATATAAATAATATTTCTTTATTTTGAGGTTTAATTAGTGTTATTGCTAAAGAAGCTGCCAATGTCCCTGTAAAGTATTTGCAGACACAATCTAGTAGTTGCACTTGACTCCACTTAAAAATATATTGTTTAAATTCTGCAACTCTTAAATTAAATTTTATTTTTTCTTCTTACATTAAAAAAAAAAAAAAAAGGACAAGTCTATATTGAACCGTACGATTATTTTGGACGTTCTACATTGAAGAGATGCACCGGCATATTGTAAGTCAAAATGCACAAGATTAAACAACTAAAAAGCCCATCTTCTTATTCCTTTTTCCTGTCAT
This sequence comes from Morus alba, assembly GCA_012066045.3. NCBI lineage: Eukaryota > Viridiplantae > Streptophyta > Magnoliopsida > Rosales > Moraceae > Morus > Morus alba. The sequence goes on from CP050234.2 coordinate 6,791,675, forward strand.
CTATGAGCTCTTGCAAAATCCATCAAAACCCAGATAATGGCTGCAAAATTCTAAAGACGACGGCCTCGTTCGCCGCCTCCAGCGACCTTCGCCGTCCTCGCCCGACGTCAATCTGGCTACTCCACCTTCTACGACAACATCTGCGACTTCTCAAGATAAAACCTTAACAACCCAAATCTATTTTATTTAATGGTTTTTTGCTTCAAGAAATAGAATCGTTATGGCTAAACCACAAAACATGTTGAGCAAAGAACAATATACAAATAATCTACAGCCCACAGATTTTTCACTCAAGCTCCTAAAAACAATATGCACAATTTCAAACCCCATATCAACAATTTCTTGCATTGGCTAAACCAAACTTTCAAATATCTATAAACAACTACAAACTAATGCATTCTGGAGCTAAAGCAAAATGACCAAAACCATAACTAAAGGAAATCTCCAGCGCATGAAGATGGCAGGGGGGTGATTATAAGCAAACAGAAAAATTAAAAAAAAAAATTAAAAAAGATGAAAAAGAAGCACTGCCCCACGCCGTGGCCGGAAAGTAAAAAGTTCTAAAAAATATTGCACAAAAAACCCAAACAATTCACAAAAATTTCTCGTTGTAGATCTGATCTCATTTGGACATATTAAAACAATCCAAAGAAATTTCACATAACTAATGAGACAAAATTCAAAAAAAAAAAAAAGTACAAATTTGATCTTCCCCGTTGAAGACAAATCTTGGCACTTGGATTACCAAATCAAGAGCACCGGTCTTGTTCTTCTTCTTCAACTCCGTCAACACATGGGCGGAGAAGCACTGCGAGGGCGGCCTTCCGTTGCGATGTCTCAATTTCGCGATGTTGGTGAGGCAAATTGATGGCGAAATTGCAGAGGAGATTCATTCAACCACGCCGCGGATAGTGAGGAAGCCGGAGAGTTATGGAAGAGAAGACGAAGAAAATAGGGAGATCTTTTCGGGGACGATTCTCCGGCGGAGGAGGGTTTGGTTCAATGGTGGAGAAGGGGGAAAACGAAGAACAACACAGAAGTGGGTTTTTTTTTTTTTTTTTTTTTTTTTTTAAGAATAAATGTTGCAAAGATTTATTTTTGTTTTGTAGTCACTCATCTTTTTTTTAACGGATTCTGATCTAACGGTTTATGTTTTTACCCTACTGGTAGGGAATTCAGTGGCCCCTACCATTGAAATGACCTAAAAATAAATGGTTTCCCTTTAATTTTTGCATAAAAAATTCATCTTTAAGACTTTTTTTTTTTTTTTTTTTTCTGTTAGGATCTCTAATAGGATTAATTTTTAATTATTTATTTTTATTAAAATCAAATTAAATTTTAAAAATTAAAATAAAAAAATTAAAAAATTTTAATATAAATTATTTAATGACTGAAAATAAAAATTTTTAATAATTTATTTTTCTGATGCCATTGCTCTTTTTTTTTTTTTGGTTTCCTCTATATAATAATAAAAAACAAAGTGTGCAGTGCCAATGGATCTCAAATTAAAGTAATGATACGTCCTTATGTGTACGACACTATCAAGTTAAAAAAAATTGAGTCTGGTACGTTTATATATTAGTATATTAAATTTTTTTTAATCGTTAAATATGTATATTTTTTAATTTTTATGTGATTGAATATAAATTTAAAAAATTTAACTTATCAGTTATTAACGTATCAAAAAATAAGCAACATTGTTTTAGAAAATATTGTCGTTTCTTGAGGGAGATAAAACTGGCCCTTCGTCCATTTAATTTGATGGCACAAATAATTTGCACTATATGTTATTTTCTTCTTTGGGGTAGAAATAAATTGCACAGTCTTTTTTTTTTTTGGGTAATAATAAGTTGCCCTATCTGCTGCCTAAAACATGATTCTTTCAACATTTTCCCACCACAAACATTTTTTGATAATTTTTGGATTTTTACTAACTTTATAATTAGTATTACGTAAACCTTGTATGATGTTCTAACAAGGAAGGCACATGAGTAGCTGGCCAACAATAATGCAAGAAAGAAGTGGCATCAAAACTGCCACATAGTTGAGCAATTTGAAACTCAAGTATGATCCTTTAAGCAACAAATTGATAAATAATTTTCATATGGATCCTGCATGACATTTTCGTGTTATTCTAAGATGGTACTATTAATTAATGGGGTAACTGCCTAAGCGTATATATATATTTTTCAAATTGTTTTTGTCTTTTTGGCTAAAAGAATAGTGCAATAGCTTACCTTAAAACTTATACCTTCAGATTTTTCTTCTTTTTTCGGAGGTTCGAATCCAACTAATTAAATTTTACAGTAAAATAATAATTATATTATTTATTTTACTATTTATCTCTCTTCTACCTTTTCTTATTTGTATATTTATTTTCTCATATAGTCGAGTTTGATTAAAAATAAAAAAAGGAAAAATATGTAGTCTGAGTTAAATAATAATGTGGTTGATTAAAGGAAATTTACGATGACACCTAATTATTTAAAATGATATAAATAATAAATTTACATAAAATCATAAAAATCTTGTATTTTTTGACCGTCTTTCCAAACCATAGTCATTATTGAAGAAGCGGCCTGAAATCATTTTTTCTAATTGCATTTTTTTTTAATTCAAGTATTGCGGACTTCACATCATTTTTTAGATGTTTTTACTCTTATTAAATGGAGAGATATGGATTTCATGAAATGGATTATTTTCTATTTATAGGTTTAGTGGAGGAGGGCGCAAACCCCTTCCCTTTTCTTTTATTGGTTTTCCTTCTATGGAAAGAGGATAATCCTATTTATATGCTTTTTCTTTTCGGAGGGAGAAAACCCATTGGCGTTACTCACTGTTGGCTAGTGGCTTCAAAGCTTTTATGGTATCGTGCTAGTTGGTAATAAAATACCAATACTCATTGTGCTTTAGCTGGAGTGTTTGAATGACATAAAACTAATGGTAGTGGTAAAAACAAATGGCAGTAAAGAAGTAAAAGAAAGTGTGCTGAGAGTAACGTTGAACTTGTAACGTTACATTTTTTAAAGACCGTTTAATTTTTTAATTTGAATTTTTAATTTAAATTGAGATATAATTTTATATGAAAATTTTTTATTATAATAAAAATTAAATGTGATTATTTATGATAATTTTTTATTATAATAAAATTTAAATTTTAAACTTAAATTAGTGAAATAAATAGAGTTTAAAATTATCGAAGACCGATCCAAATTTAATGGTATTCTTGTCATTCACTTAAAATAAGAAAATATTTTTTGTGATTTTAAAGTATTTTTTTATAGCGGTAATTCGTTAAGATCAATGTAAATTAGTGCTTATCCTTTTGTTGTCTTGCTGAAGAAAAAGAAAAAGAAAATACTGATAATTATTTATTTTCCTGCTTTCCTGATAATTATCCTTTTGTCAGAAAAATCAGAAGAAAATTCCAGAAGAAGCCAAAATAAAACGATATTATTAACAACTGGTTTAAGCAACACGTCTCGTGTTGTAATAAACCTGTATTAAAGACAAAGTGAAAATTAAGAAAATAAAAAATAAAAAAACCGTAAATATCGGCGGCAGTCCAACGTTTGTGGGTCCACAGAATAATTCACCCAGCAGCCTTGTTTAACACGCGAATATTCACCAAGCTCCGAATCACAGTTAAAATAAAATCCAACGGCTGTTATTTATCAAAAGTTTTACACGCGCTATACTTGCGCGTGATCCGTACCCTTCTTCTTACAATAATATCTCAGTAGACCTCCCAGGATCTACTTCCTAAGCCAAGCGGTATAATAAGCAGACTAGCAGAGCACTAAAAAAAAATCCAATCACTCCTGAAAATGCAACCGTCGCCGACGCAAAACGCGCCGTCGTTTATCCCTTAAGACAACATTCCACAAATCTCAGCCGAAACAGAAACTCCACGACGACGAGGACGTCGTTTTGAGCCATGAAGCCCGAAGACTCCGAGCCGACGAAATGGCACTACACGGTCCTCGACGACCGGAGCTTCCAAATCCGCGGCAAAACGCTCTTCTTCATCGTCGTGATCTTCTCCGCCCTCCTCGTCGTCACCCTCCTCTTCCTCTACGCCCGCTGGGCCTGCCGCTACCGCCACGTCGCCTCATCTCCGTACGCCTCTCAGCCGCAGACGGCGCCGCCAAATCCGCCGCCGCAGGGCCTCGACGCCGTCGCCATCATGGGACTTCCCGTGACCTCTCACAAGTCGGCGCCGTCGTCGGATATGGCGGCGGAGTGTTCAATCTGTCTCGGAGTTTTCGAGGACGGAGAGAAGGTCAAGGTCTTGCCCGGGTGCTCCCATTGCTATCACCCCGAGTGCGTGGATCGGTGGCTCAGTGCGCAGCCGAGTTGCCCTCTGTGTCGCGCCTCACTCCGAGTTGACTCGCCCGTCTTGAAAGTTGTCGTAGAATGAATGAGGAGAGGGGCCCCATATTGGAGATCAGCTTAATTAATTATTCTCATCACATTATGAGTGATGATTACTTTTTTTTTTTTTTTTTTTTCTTTATTGTCTCTGGTAATAGTGGATTTTGTTGTAACAAAATCATCACTTATTTTTTTGTGTATAAATTTGCTGTAAAGTACTAGTACATGTATTCTTATCCGTATATTTAATAATCTCAGAAAATTATTCTTTTTATGTTTCTTTTAGCTTTTAATACTTTTTTTTGGCGGCTTTTAGCTGTAATGCATTTGAAATTCATGTTTGCAGAATTATTATTATTCCCAAAAAAGAGAGAAAAAGATGAAAAAAAAAAGAGAAGATGCAGAGATGAGAGCAAAAAAAGTCTTACAAATTCTGTCAACTTTAATTATGTTCTTTTTCTCCTGTATTTCCTTCCGGCCAAGTACTCAAATTTATTAATTAAATGGGAATTAGTGTTGTCTCTGGATTATGCGATGTGTTTGTTGTAGGCCAAGAAAGAAGTACTCTTTTTCTCGTATTTTTTTAAAATTATTTTATTGGCACGGTTGTAGGATATTATATAGGTCTTATTTATTTTATTTTAAATTTTTAATTTTAATTTTAATTTAATTATAATTAAAAATTTTATAAAAAATTATATTTAATTTTTTTTTTTTATACAATTCAAATTAAAAAAATATAAAATAAGCCTAAACGTCTCTATTGCTTTGCAAGCGGAAGGAGGATCATGTCTCCTTATGAGCTATATATATCTACTATAAAGTTTCTTTCTGGTGCCTTTTTATCCGAGTTCTCTGCTTGTTGGCCAACAAAGCTTAGTTGATTTTAGTTTTTATACTCTAAATTCATGATATATTGAATTTGGCTTGTAATAATATCTCAGTTGGTAATCAAGCGCGCTTATTGGACATTGATGATCGATCGGCCACTGAGTAGTGGGACACACCTGTCTTAGAGTTATGGAATGGTGTGAACTATGGAGCTTGGAAGGTTGGCCTAGTGATACGAATCAAATATATTCTTTGGATATATCTATCCTCTTCTCAATTTGAATGTCTTTTAAATTGTTTTCTTGTTATCTTCCCCCACTTACTTTCGAAGCAGGGGATTACTATATATTTTGTATTAGCTGTCATTTTTTTAATTCAAATTTCTTAGCTTAACTGCCATCATTATTTTTCTTAAAACCTCTTTTTTTAATGCTAGGTTTTATTAAAAATTATCTATCACATGATTAACACAATAGCTAGAATACGAAAAGAGAAGTAACAACGGTTAAAAATAGTAGTCAAAGGATATAATGGCGCTTTAATTAAAAGCATTAGTGAAATTCTAAGTCGTAATATTTGAAAACATACTACGACAATTTTTGAATGTCGTCTAATATGCACGTAAAACATGATAGAAAATAAGAGTAAAAAAATCGTTTGAACCAAATTTATTTTCTTGTTCAAATATTACTCATATATTTAAAAAATTATCATATATTTCACCAAACGACATAAATAACAATTTTCAAATATATTGAAAACCCTCTAATTCCTCAAAACCATCATCAACATTGAAACAACACAAATGTTCTAAATCCATAATATAAACAATATTTCTCTACAAAATCAAACTAACACAAAATACTTTAATACAAATAAAAAATAATGTGTATAAATAAAAAAAACTTAAATACAAAAAGAAAAATCTTTAAGGATCTTAAGAGCAATTCGATGGTCACAGTGGCGGAATCTTGGCAGAGGTACAATTATGGTACTAGGTTACAACAATGTCGAGAGTTGAGGGAATGCGTAGTAAAGAGTAAGAATGAGAGAGATATAGGAAATTTAGAGACATGAGGAATTTGAGAGAAAAAAAAAAAAAAAAGTCAGTGAATTGGTTTTGAATAAATCACTTTTATGAAAAAAAAAAAAAAAAAAAAAAACTTAAAACGTAAGTTTACACCTGATAATGGTACAAGTAAATGGGGAAAAACTTGAAATACCACTCAATATGGTAAAAATATTATTTATGGCATTCTATTCAAAAATTAACAATTGTCATTTAATTAATAAGGAGAAAACAAAAAATTATGATGGTACTCAATATTTAGAATGACATTAACAACAGACATGCACACAATCGTGACAAATCATGTACTTTTTTTTAATTTAAATAATTACACCTCAAAAGCGACACAAAACTAAATTTATTGATGCATTGGAGGAATTCACTTCTAGAGTTGAAATTCAGATACATCATTTTTGTAAAATTGCAAACCTAATGACTTTAAATTGATACACAACCTAATTTATACTCAAATTTCCATTCATTTCATTTTAGATAGACTAATGGGTAGACTAGAAAATGGTAGTTACATGGGAATTTGACTTCAAAAATACTTTATTTTAGGAACTTAATTTTGGCTTTTTACATCAATGTTGTAGAGGTGGATACTAAACTTTGAAATGGTATTGATGTGCATAGAGAAAATGAGACAAATACCATTTAATTAGAATGACAACGGGATGGGGTGGTGAATGATTTTTCGTCCCCATCCCTGCCTCCCAAAGCAATCCCCATCCTAGTTCTATCCACACTTAAGAAAAGACGAGGCTAGGATCGAAGATTTTTCATTGAGGAGATCTTTCCTGTGCCACCTCACAGTAATTTAAAACAATGATGTGTAAATTTAAATCAAATTTAAATTAGGTTCTATAAAACAAATCATATGCAAATCAATCCAAGTAGTAGTGTCACAAAAACACTAATTTTGTTTTAAAATTTAATATTATATATATATTTATATAAAATATTTAATGTGTATATCGGGGTGAATACGGGGTGGGTAGTGCTTCCTCCGTCCCGTCATAATTCAAGGGCAAGATTTTTTCCTTACCTTGTCCCTATTTTTAATTATTATTCCCCATTCCATCCTCCATTAGGGGCAGATCCCCATCTCCATAGAGATTATTGTCATCTCTACTTTTTAAAGTGTATTAGTCTAGACTTTTACCATTTACTATTAATTAATAATCTTTTTAATTGAATAATTATATTATTTTAAAGGATATTAATTAAAAATAAAGTTAAAAATCCAGACACGTTAAGTTCAATCTTTTCTCACATGCAGCATCCTAAGTACACTATAAGCGGGGGAAAGACCATGATCCAATTTAGTGGGCTAAGGTTTGGATATCACAAACTGGGCTAGCTGAGGGCCCAACGTGGCCTAAAATGGGATAAGACCAAGTCGGTTTCAAAGGCACATTAGGGTTTCTAAATTCGACCTATAAATATCTGCAAAGCCCGAAATCGCACCCCCTTGTAGCCACTTTCTCCGCAGACTCAGCCTTTCTCTGATCATCTAGGGTTTGAAAGCGAACTCGTGCGAAGCGTCACCATGAGAGCTAAGGTAAGCTGTAAAATTCTGACGCAAGTTTCCTTTTGATCTCGATTACTAGTATGATTCGTGAATTTTCATTCATTTATCTTTTTTCTTATTGTGTTCCTGTAAATTGTGGTGCGACAGTGGAAGAAGAAGCGTATGAGGAGGTTGAAGAGAAAGCGCCGAAAGATGAGACAGAGATCCAAGTAGTTGTTCTTTTCAATGGATCGGCGTTCGTTTTCTTTATTTTCCGTTGGTTTTGACTTTTATTGTTACCTAATTAGTACCGATCAATGTGTAATAGTGGTTTTCTAGTCGGACAAATTTTTGTTAATTTCAGTCTGTTTGTAGACCTTATTATTATGAGCTATTGAAACCCGTTTTCTTCAATTGCTTCTCATATCTTTTGGTTTTTCATGAATCTCTTATGGTTATGTTAAATGTGGTTTGGTATGTATGGCGCATCGTAATGGGAATACTTGGTACATGTTTGTTTCTGGGTTTAATCTTTTGTTTGTCATTGTTCGTTCCTAATGTTATTTTCTTAATTATAATTTCTTATATTAATATTGGGAGCTGAGAATTTTTCCTGGATTTGTGAAATGTTTATTTCTTTGAGCAATGTTCTACGAGCTTGTTATTGTGGTCTATTTGAAGTGGATATCAAGTTGATTGGGATTTTAGTGGCTATACATGTGATGAGGTTGATGGCTATAAATTGCACTTGATAGTTGGAAGAACGTGTCTCATTATTTTAGTGGCTTGACCTGTTGATGGAATATAAGTTGTTTTTCACATTTCTTTATCCAGGGATCACTGTCTAGTTTTATCATGCCGTTCGGTAACAATGTCTAGTAAGTTGTTCTGAAGCGGATAATATCCGGGTGTGGGGCTTTTGTAATTTGTTGATTTGAGTATTTAATTTGAATTGAAATGTGACTTTATGTGAGAATTTTTACTATAGTCATAGATGTTGCACCGAGTCTTTAGTTTGTTGGATAGTTTACTACAATGAATTTTTTTTAGGAGATTCTTGTACTGGGGCGTTCACTGTGGTGTCTAGTTCTAGAACTTCACATGTTATGTAGCTGTGCATTGATTCGTTTCTTATAAAGAATTTGCGCGTATGTAATTTTACTGTTTGGTAGAGGATTGTAGTCAGTATTTTAGAAAATATGAATTGGGAATCAAGGATTTTTGTTTATGGCTTGACCCCATGTAGATAAACACAAGGTTTTTGTTTGGCTATGATGTGTGTCCGTACTCGTCCAGAACAATTTGAATGTGAGTCACAATTTCGGTTTCAGTTGTGTCAAAGAAACCAGTAAATAAACTTGGTGAGATGCCATCAATATGGTTGTATGCGCAATGTTGTTAGAACCTTTTGTATATAGCCCCTCGTCTCATTGTGTTCTTTGGTCTGCAATGTCTTGTCGGTTTCATTTTAGCTGGCCGAACTTTTTGAGGAAACGAACTGGAAGATAAATTTATAAATCAAGATCGGTAAGTTTGGTACGTGCGTTTGATCCTCGAACTAGTCAAACACTCAAATTATAAGCTTGAGTTGGCCAACTGAATTCAGTTAGTTCCTACTTAGAGACTCACCCTACATGAATAGCAGGAAATTAATATCGTTTTCAGATACACATAACCTACACACACACACACACACACACACACACACACACACATTATAATATATATTGATATTATTACGCATTTATTTTGACAATTACAAACAAGTGTATCAAGAAATTTCTCTCTTCCAAAATTTGTCTCGAACAAACTATTGTTTGCTGCTTAAGATGTTATTTATTTATTGAAATGTATGGTTTTAATCGTCGGTTTGAACTTATCTATTTCGCATATTGAAAATTTCTCGTCCAGTGGCTATTATTGCCTGTTCTTCCACAGCAAAAGTCATGATACTCTGATCATCATTTTTTAAAAATTGTCTTAAAGCAAAAAGGCAACATGTTATTTCCTCAAATTCAAGATAAAACTTGAACTAAACTAATTATTCTTTACCATTCGCTATTTAATCTTCATTTCTACGATCTAGCTCGAAGAGCTTTCGAGGCAAGAAAAGTCACAAACAAGCAGACCGGAAACCATTTTAAAAAAAAAGGGAAAAAGAGTAGATGATGTCAAGAGAGTGCGAAAGCAACTCTTAATCATATGGGCCATTTTGGGCCGCAGACTGAAGCCCAAATCCAAGTGCGCCCTTGGCCCGTAAGCCATCAATGTAATGCCTGACCTCTTGGGCAACCATCCTTTGCATGAGCGCAATCAAACACTTCTCCTCCATCTCCACCGCTCCTCGTTCTCCCTCCTCCTTCTTCAATCCGACGTCACTCACCGGCATTTCCTCCGCCGCAGGCACTGACACCGTCCTATCTCCCGGCAACGACAGTGTCAGCGAGGTCTCAATCCCGTCCAAGCGGTTACGCTCCGGCGACGCGCCGATTCTCTGCCGCTTCAATACCGGCTCCGCATTCTCCTCCTCCGCCGCCGCCACATCGGAGGAACTCGACGGAGATGACGGAGAAGAAGGATTCTCTGTGGCACCGCTTCTACGGCGGCGGAGAGTGGAGTTCCAGTGGTTCTTGATGCCGTTGTCGGTGCGACCGGGAAGGAAGCGGGCAATGGTGGCCCACTTGTTGCCGTGGACGGAGTGGGCCCGGATGATGATGGCGTCCTCGGCGGGTGTGAAGGGGCGGTGCTGTACGCTCGGGCACAGCTGATTGCACCACCTGAGGCGGCAAGATTTGCCTGAGCGGCCTGGAATTCCGTGGCTAATGAAGGACCAGTTTCGTGGGCCATGCTGCTCCACCAGCTTGATCAGAGCCGCGTCCTCCTGTGGGCTCCACGACCCCTTGATCCGATCTCCACCGTTCATCATACCGCTCGTCATTGTCTTCATAATTGTTAATCAAGATGAAAATGAAAGCGCTCTCACTATAACACCATATGTATCACAGCAAAACAAAACTTACTATTCCTTCTGGGTTTTGGGTTTTCTTTTGAATACATATATATTTCCAAGGAAAAGTCGGTGGTTTCAACTTTCAACCGTTTGATGGGAAGAGGGGTTGTTGGCATGAACTGCAAAACCGCTCTTTTTTATATAACGACTCTCTTTATCTCCGGTTTATCATTATTATTATTTTTTATGAAAAAAACCAAGTTACGCGTTTGTTTTTGTGTATATATATATATATACACACACATACACACATATATTGTCAGACTTCTCTATGCGTGATCTTGGAAAAACTGCGGGTTTATGAAGTGGGGGGTCTAAGAAGGTTATAACTGACTCAAAAAATAACGGCTTTTTTTCCTAGCAATTCTTAAAACCTGTTGATGAAATCATCTTCAACGTAACGTTACAGCTCCGAAACTATGGCGGTTAGGTTACGTTAAATAAATATTTGTCGAGGCCGCTATTTCTAGGGCAATATTAGCCGTTGATGAGTGGATAGATTGAATAATATTATATTAACGACCAAATTGGGAGGATTTTGATGAGGTGATGAGTGAGCATGATTAAAAGATATAAATATAGATATAAATCATAAATGATATATATATATATATATATATATATATATATAACGGATAGCCGTTTGGGTGTAGTGGAAAGGGGACGTAATGGTAAACGGAAGGGTAGGAAGTGGACGAGAAACTCAAAAGAGAAAAAACTGCTAAAACGGGGAATGCGGGGGGGTTAGGGGGAGTTAGTTAGTTGAAACAGTACACATTACGTACTGTCACCCTAACTGTATACTGTTGCGGTTGTGTAGGTACGGCTTGCAGGGTCCATGCTTATGGGGGGTGAAATCTCAGTTTGACACGACATGATGATGATAAAATTAATTGAGTGATGTTTAAGATTTTTCTTTTCTTTTCTTTTTAAACGAGGGATTTGGACTCTATATGTCAATGGAAATGTGTGTATTGAGATTATCCAAGTTTAAAAGTAAATTTTATGAAATCTCGCAACCATGTTATACGGCTCTCATTTCAAATGAGGAAAAAAGGGATTTGAGCTCTATACATGTTTCTGATTGTTTAGAAACATGTACACAAGTAAAACATATATAGTATTTGCGTTTTTTCACTTTTCTGTGTTGAAATTGGCCAAATATTACTGTACATATGCTAACGAAGGGTATTCAAAATTTCATAAAATCCGTCAACCCATCTTTTTTCCACCCACTTGCTAAACGCAAAGGCCATATCATTAATCCATAGATTTGTTGGACCGGAGGATTCAACCCGCCTTTGTTCGGTAGGTAAGTTGAGTTCGAGTTGTGAAAATCCTTCACAAGCTTGACCCCCCCCCCCCCCACTTTTTTTTTGGGCAGTATTTTTTAATGGATTCCTATATCTGATTAACTCATCTTTTTTCTTTTAATTTTTGCTAGCTAGCTGCTAATAGATGATTGTGTTAAGTTTGAATTCAAACCCTATTTTACACAACGGATTAGTATATATTGTAAAGTGCTGTTTATCGTAGTTCATGTTTATTAGTATTGTAAATTGGTTTAAGCTCGTGGCAATAGATGTTTATGCTTAAAATGCTCAATATATGTGCTCCGCTCACCAACCCACACGCCAAACCACGAATAAATAGCCTAAGACCGCTTAGTGTAGTAGCATCTAGGTTTGAGTCAATTGAGTGGGATGGGATTTGGGAAAAAAATGCTGATTCAATCTCGTATTGTATTAAAAAAAAAAAAAAAAAAAAAAATAAATAAGTTGGTTTTCGTAGTGTTAGCGGGTAAAATTGGGAGTGAGCAGTGTGCTACAATGCTAACGTAGCATGATTGTTGATTGACAAAGACACACAACCTTCCAACTTGTAACACGTGTATCTTTCTTTTCAAATAATTCATACATGAAGCATTATTCTCATAGAAAACAAAATTTAACTTCTTTATGCTTTTTACTGGATGGTCAAGAAAAAAAAAAAAAAAAATTGCTATATCAAATTTTATATTGTTTATAGATGTACATGAGGTGGGTTCTCAGAATCGAGTCTTTGAATTATTGCTTGAAATATCTTTCATCTGGTACAACAGTAATTTAAACTATTTGTATGGACTAGAAATTCAAAAGTTGAGGGCCCCCATTGCCGCACCTTTCTAAAGCTTCTGCGATCTGCATCTACTACCAATAGAAAAAATTCTATCCAATTATCAAAATAATAATTAAAAAAAAAAGTCTTTCCAATTATAAGGTCTATAGTTTGAGAGTGGTTAAAGGCTATATAGATCAAGGTTATACCATAACTTTTCCCCTTTTTTGGGAGGATAATTTTTTTCACCGAGTTATCATGTTCAACCCCACTATTACATACACAATGAATGGCATTCAGCTATCTTTTAATAATTTTAATGCCATTTTCTTACCTAAAAGTATTTGATAAGCAGTGCAAGCATTCGGATATATCATATCAATTAGGCTAAAGAGTATTACCACTAGTCTACTACTGCTAGTTGTGGTACTCTTTACCTGTTTTGCTGTCGTTTAGCAACCGAAGATTTTTTTTTTTTTCTTTTTCGGGAAAATATTAGCAAGAGCATTTTAATGCAATGTTATAATTTATAATTGATGTACTAATTGTAAATTTAACATTTGAATTTAAAAAAATACTTTTCAATACAAAATTATTTATTATATTAAATTTCTCATATGTTATACTTTGTGACTAATTTCTTACTAAATATAGCACATGACAAACATAACATTTGATTTTTATGTTTACTTTTTCATTTAATCATTGTAACTTTTACGTATTTAAATTATTTTAAAATTAAAAGTCTACTTTTACAACTTTTAAAGTTTATAATAATAGAAAGAAGTAAATGTAACATTTCAAATAACATTATGCGTTAACATATCTTATCATATTTTTTAGTATTAAATATAAAATTAACATCAGAATTTGCATCGAAGATGGTTTAACCACGAAAGGAAAGAAAAACTATGAAAAATAATAATGCAATCATTTTTTTTTTTCCTTTTTACCCCTTTAAAGTTTTTCAAAGTACTAATGATGTTGGAAGTGAAAGGAGGTAGTAGTGTAGTTGCTTTCAAGCGAGAGAAGAAAAGTGATCATACATCTCCTTTTTCTATGATAAGAAACCACTTGATGTATTATTCTCACATCTCTTGCTTTTGCACTCAGATCTCGCTCACACGCCCATAATACATTGTATGATTGAAGCATATGTCCGGACTCCGCGGATAAAAATATTAACAATAAAGACACAGTTTAACGGTAATTACACATCCGATTCCACCGCAACACCCTCAACTTTAAAAAATAATATATATTAACAATAACGAGTAAACCAAAAATAAAAAATGTTGCGCAAATTTATTAATTATTGATTGCAAGAAGGCAAGAAGAACCTCTGCCTCTTGCTTCTAATGCGACAATTTGAAGCCATAGATTCTGAAGCAATTTTGCTCAAAACCAATTTAAGTGACTGTTTTAGAGTGTTTATGGAAACGGCTTCTTGAGCATGATCCTTAGAGCAAAGAATGAGAACGCTCTTGATTCTGCCACCAATACTAGCCACATCGGCTCTAACTGGTGTGAGTCTTAGGCCTTTGAGGACCTGAATGAGCTCCGAGAAAAGCTCTGGCCTGTCGTCACAGCAAACCGATGCCCTTATGTAAATGTTGTTGTCACTTTTACTGCTTTTTTTGTTGGTGAGGTTCATGACATTCACATCTTCATCAGAAAGATCACTTTCAATAATTATCTCATCGACTTCTGTTGGAACTATCAAGGATTTTCCCACTTCCACTGCTTTTCTCTTTAGATCCTTCACTTGATCAATCACGCTTCCTAACAAAGCCGCCTTGTCCATCTAATTCATTAAAAAATAAAAAACTAAAAACTTTTAGTATATATAAAAAATGGAAAGTTGGTATTGAAGTGAATATCTACCCAAAATACGACTAATGAACTCATATTTGATCTTATTCACCCAAAACATGAGATCAGAATTAGTACTGGGCAATAATCTAAGAGTATGTTTGGTTTATAAGTTTGAACAGAAATATAAATTTTTACCCAAAAAGTACTATAGCAAAAAAGTTTAAATTATGGCTCAAACCTATGAACCAAACACTTCATAAATCTATCAAATTATCAAAATATAGAGAGATGAGAAATTTACCTTATCGGACTTGGGAATTAGTTTCCTAAGAGTTGCAAGCTGTGCATTAATTCTGTCCCTACGACGCTTCTCTGCTTGGCTATGGCTCTTAGAAGCAGCCATTGCTTTATCCTCTGCGTGATTATCAATCGGTAGAGAAAGCGATGGTAATCCACAGAATTGGAAAGCTGTAGAGGTTGATACATATTGATGAGAAGGTATGTGCCATGGAACCAGCAACGAAGACTCTGAAAAGTTTGCCTCTTTGGGCTGACTAGGAGAGGAATATTGGTGGCAAAAATTTTCCATGGATGAGGAGAAAATAAATCAAAACTAGTCATCGTAAAATCTTACTCAGTACTGCTTTTTATCCCACATCAATAAGAGCTATAGCAACTAGTTTTACTGTTTACCCAAAAAAAAAAAAAGCGCTAATAGTGATATGATATGGTGATCTTCACGTATGATGGTGATTGGTGTAATATCCACAAGGGCCTTATTGAAAAAAAAAAAAAAAAAAAATTGTCTAACGAAAATTGTGCTTGGATCTATCCACTTGTCATTTCAACAATATCGTGATTATTTGTTTATAATTTTTTTTTTAAGATACAAGAAATGACCCACAAGTGAAATTGTAGATTGTCCTATGCCAGGGTATTAATACTAACGCTGACTGAACTTTGGACAAAAAATCAAAAGGGAATGCACAGGGAGTCTCTTCGATAATTGGTATAGATAAATTGACCCACAAGTGTACAATCTTTCAAAATTACTATGGTTCTTTGGTGCTTTTATTCTTATGCAGGATATGTATGCATATAAAGCCGCAACAGTGTTCCTATTTAGTTTCTTCTTCAATGAAATCCATTAAAAATTGTTTCTTTGTTTGAACTTAACAAATTAAAATTTTTTTTTTTTCCTAATTTATGTCAAATTGAGGCCTAAAGAGAAGGAACGAATTAGCGGCTAAGTTTGTCCACTTCCATAGGCGGTTTTTCTTTTTTTTTTTTTTTTTTTTTGTGACTAGATATATATCCTACACGGAAGTAAACAAGAGTGCTAAAATCAGAATCACAGCAATATTGTCACTTTTGTAGGACCGTGTAAAACTCACCATAAAGACGACTTTAAAGATTGACACGACCTTTGATCAACCACTCACTTTGCCAACTTCTGTTTACTCAAAACAACATTGTGTGGTATATATGACTCCCGTGTTCTTTTCTTCCTCTAGTGGTTTTTTTTTTTTTTTTTTTTTTTTTTTTTTTTTTTTTCTCATCTCTTTTTTACTCGCAAGAGGGGATCAGAAAATGCAGTTTTCTGGGTCCCATTTGCTTCGACAGTTTTTGCTAAATCAGATCGTCGGCAAGGTCTTGACACAATGAAAATGGGCCAAACCAAAGTTTTTCTTCATGATTGAACCTAAAACGGCTATGTCAAATACCCTTAACTTGTCTACTTAAGTTCTTCTCAACTTTCTTTCTTCTTCTCTCAAGATGCGCTTAGAGTTCGATCTCCACAGCCACACTTTAGGATCCCTGCCTGACCTATGTGCTGTGTCATATTGGGCGTATAGTGGTACGAGTGAAAACTAAACTTATCCTTCGAGTAAAATTGAACCAAACCAAGTCTTGTTCTATTAGTGGGTCCTAAATTTTCAAAGTGAAGAACGGAATGGACAGGTTGACACCAAAAATCATTTTTTCTTACATTTAAAAAAAAAAAAAAATTTCTTAACTTTGGATAGCAAGATCCCGCAAAGATTCAGCAGACCTGCTAGAGGAAAACTTGTGTGCAATACAGGGAAAGAACCATGATGAAAATGTGCCAAATCAAGGTTGTTAAAGGAACCAACTTTTTCTTAACATGCTCTATAGAGATCGCCCTTGGATTCCACGCAACTTGGCGGCCGGGTTTTTTGGCAACTTTGGTTAACGACAAACGACAGAAAACAGCAGTAGGGTTACTTAAAAGATACGATAACCATAAGAGATCACGACAAAAGAGACAATGAACAGCTCAATTAGATCACGGGCACAACAAAATATATAAACCGAGCCCTCAGACCCCATTAAGCACACAATTTAGTTTTAGCTTTTCAAGTTGTTTTGGATCAGAAATCTAGGGACGAGGTTTAAAGATTTGAATAGCCTAATTTTGTCATATCAAAACTCTATTCCATAGAGTTAAACAAGTCAGAGAACTCTGCCGTATGAGTATTAATAACCCTTTTATTTATTGTCTAAATCATCGGATTTGAGAAGATCCTGTCATTAGTGATAATTTGGCGTTCATAAACATGCATTAGAGATATGTTCTCTATCCAAAGTTCAATGCTTTGAATAGCCTTTTGTCATATCTAGACTCAATTACTCAAAGACAAACAAGTAGAAGAGCTTAGTAGACGGTATATATTTTCGAATCGTTGGATTTTTGACCAAATCACGTCAAATTTTTTGCACTATTTGATACCGATTTGGAATAATGTGACAAATAATGTGAGATTCGGATGCACACGTTACCGCAAGACGTTCCCTACCTGATAAGCCTTCTGAACAAGGTACACCATGCTGCAAATGTTGAATACTACTATAAATATTGACCAAGCAAATCTTTGTACACTGACTGCAAATATTTCTTGCCCGCGACAAGATTTTATATCCACAATGCAGATACAAAAACAGTGTATGAATGGATCAAGAGGGTGGCTTGTTCAAAATTTGTGGAACCCCATTGCCAGTCTAAGTTTTAGTACTCGTTGAAATGGATGGCACCAACTTTCCACACAATGTATGTTGTGGCAAACATCACTGTGCTGATGAAGACGAATGAGAAAACGATGATGAACAAATCATTACCCCCAGGAAACTGGAAAGTGAAGCCCTGCTGTGGCAGCCCTCGCTTGCTGTCGTCAAACATATTTCCGGGGGCTTCTGGAAGTCCCTTTTTCTTCCCACGATCGCTCTCTCTAAGAGCATCCAGTACTTTGCTTCCCATGTCTGGTTTAGATGCCTTTGACTCTGTGTTGTAACGACTGATAACCCTGGCTGCCCTTAGTCTCTCCCTCACCGTTAGTGGTGATCTTTTCGGTTTCTCTTGCTGGTCAGTTGATGGTAATGTCTCTCCTTGATTTGGAGAAATTGGTGAACCGTTGGAAGCCTCGGAGGTTTGAGGCAATGACTCGTTTCGAGGACTAGTTTGGACCTGACTATTTTCAGCAGAATAATGCAAAGAAGGAAGATTACTAGTTGAAATTTGATCATTAGGAAATAATCTTTCAGCATTTCCAGAACCGCCATCGCTGGTTTCTGCAGTAAACCGATCGCCTTCTGCAACTGAGAGGCTGAAGTCCCACCTTTTTCCCTTTACAAGTCTCCTTGACCCTGATGCTCCAAAGGAGGATTTTACTTGGCAGGCCTTTGATATTGAAGCTCCACTAGAAGGCTTCGAGACATTCTGGTACTTGATTCGTAACTTCTAAAGAAGAAACACTTGTAAATGACAAACAAATACAGAGATCTTTTCTGTTCATTAGTAACAAATAAAAGAAAAATCATCCCTCCCTATCATAGGTATAACAAGACCTTGAACCATTAATGATCATGAGCACAGTGTTATAATCACACAACTACATCTATTGCCGAAAAGGCAGCTAACATGTCCTTTAAAGGAAAAATAGAAAGGTTGCATGTGACAAAAAATAGACTCGGTCTCGGGGAATGACAAAATTTTGAATGTGAGAAATTCCCTCCTGAGTTTTGCACTAAACTCCAGGATAAACATGTTATCATCCCAACAGTTGCTATAGATTAGCTAAAGTCACTGATTATTATTATTATTTTTAATAATCTCCAGTATTAGTTTGGGCATGTTAAAGTGGGAATTGCCATTGTTCAACCACCTATGGGAGATAAGAGTGGCTTAATCCAGTAGGGTCAAGTCAATAAAGAACAAACTAGCCTCCATTACAGAAGAAAGTAAATACCAAGCTCCAAAACTAAGCACATCATTTTTCAACATTTCCTTTCTTCTATTGCTTAGATTTTGTTTATCACTATCAGCAGATTCAGTAGTTGCAAGTTTTAAAAGGCTTCAAATATGCCATATGATTTCCACAATCTGAGATCAGAAAATGTCCTAAAACTCCTCCTCTCCCTCTCTCCCACGAAATCTACCTTATTCCAGATTGTTACACAAACAGTGATCAATACAAATCTATATGCTAATTAAGATATAAACAGGGATAAGTTTGAAATAAATTATTTAAACACAAGAAGCTGGGGCTGGTCACACGTTTACCACCATGAAAGGGAGATTTTTTTTTTTTTCTTCTCTTCTTTCATCTCCTCCAAAGTCCATTTTCCAAGCAAAACGACTTGTAAACAAACAAAATCCTAATACGAATAAAACTTGACTCCCACCAACAAAGCCACAGGAAAACTCAGAAACTTGGGAAGCAAAACATTAACAAGAAAGTATTCCACAAAAACCCAGATAAGAAAAATGGTTGTTCACAAAATGATATATATATATATATATATATATATATAGAAAATGAGAGAGAAGTAGAGAGCAAAGGTTTACCGTTGAAGTGAAACCCAGGACGGAGTTCAATGACACTGCCATTTGTGGTGTGTGTTTAAGGGCCAACCATTTGGAAAAACGAAAGGAAAGTGTTTTGCTGGGAATTTTGTTTGTGGGGGAACTAACTGGCGATAAGGTGAGTGGCTTGTACCTCGTAATCGAAAAGAAATCTTTTTTGGCATCCAACTGATTGCCGTCAAAGCGCGTGTTTGACACGCCGCTTTTAATGAGCTTTTATTTTGGGCCTGAAAAGTGTGTCCCATTGGGTAACTTCTGTTTGGCCCATATTTGCGTATTTAAAAAAAAAAAAAAAAATAACAACAAAAAAAAGAAAGGAAATAGGTTAATTCCACTAAAGTTTAACATTCAATTTCCCCTTATGGTTCAACTTTTCAAACATCACAAACTATTGATAGTCCCTCAAAGATTTTTTCCTATTTCTCCCTCCTAAAAAAAAGGGTTTTATTGGCACTATTAATTTTAATTCATCTCAAATTTTGGCCTATTTTCCTCTTTCTCCCTAAAAAAAAAAGGGTTTTAATTTTTCAGTCATCACGGATAGTCCCAAAGATTTTATTTTATTTTAATTTCAGTCATACGGATAGTCCCAAAGATTTTATTTTATTTTAATTTCAGTCATTTCATTAACTAGGCATTAAAATTTAAGAGTATGTAAATTAGAATCTAAAATTAGAAACAGTTAAAATTTTGAGTATATATATGGAAATTAACTTTTGATTTTTTATATTATTTTATGGGATGTTTGTTTTAAGGATTCGTCTCTAGTTCTAAATCATAGTTCTTGATTCTCTACAGTATTTTTCTCTCACAAAAAATTTAAATTTCAAAAATCAGAATCGTAAATCATGGTTCTAAACCCATTAATCAAATATCCTATTAGTCTCTAAACTTTATATGTTTCTAATTTTAGTCTATAGTTTCTACATATTTTGTCAAATATTTAACACCAAACTAATAAAAGGACTAAAATTGAAACAAAATAAAATTTCAGGAACTAACTGTGTAACATTTGAAATGTTAAGACTAAAGTGCGATTGAGGCTAAACCTGAGAGCATTTATGAGATTAACCCTAAAACAAATAAAAAAGTTTTCCCAATAATGATGACGATGATTATAAATGGTGGTTTTCACTTTTCCCAGCGTAGGAATTGTAAGTGCAAAACCCCATTTCCTCATTAATCGAATAAAATATTGCCAATGAGTTGGTGCTGCATGCGGTTAGGTGACTCCACTAACTAACTAAACAAAACTAAACAATAAGCCTAATGTTTACTGAAGAAAGCATTTCAGTAAACAATAAAACGTATCATCCCTAATTAACATTGTGACATGCACACACTCTACACGACTACATGATCAAAGTAAATTAAAAACTCTACAATATATAATAGTAGTACTACTAAAATGGATTAAGTAACTAAAGAATATAACGCATATAACATATCAACACCAAAAACTAATGATAATGAGCAATGGTATCTTCCAATATTTAGTGCTCTTCCGATCTGCGAAGCAAGAAACACTTCAGCAGTTGCACACTTAATCATGTCATCGGTCAGCCGCCGGCGGTCGAACTCATACTACGCGAATTCGACTACGTGATTTTTCTCCGCTTCTCATAGTTCATGTGTTATTCTCCAAGCACAACCCCAGCCAACTTGGCTAAAACATAATGATTCAAGTTAATGCACCTTCCGAGCAGCCAACGCTCGCAGCTCCAGCAACTTGGGTATGACCTAGGCATGGTCCTTCTCCATCTTCTTAACCACTTTCTCTATTCCGACGCCGACAACTGTCACTTTGCCGTCATGGAGAAAGTCCTTAAGCACCTTAGGGTTCCACATTTCGCATTCGTGGAGTTTAAATTTGTACGGAAGGCAGTGGTTTCGACGCCAATATGGGTCGCTTCATACGGTTCATCTTCGTGGCTTCCTAATATATATAGAGGAAAAAATTAAAATTTATTCAGTTACAAGAAATTATTGAATCTTTGCATATATGAAGTTAAATGATAAGATATTATTTACGCAAAAACAAAAGCTTAAGATATGTACTTGTTAGTTCCAACGCAAATTTGTAACAATATGTCATACGGTTTGTATTTCTGGTTTCTAATTAATAGTAAAATCTGTGGGCTGTGGCATGGTATGAAAAAAAAAAAAAAAAAAAAAAACCCTAACACCTAAAATGCAATTATATATAATGAAATTTGATAAAAATTAGAAAGTTGAAGATAATGCCTACAGTTTTATTTTTCTTATCCTAACAAAAGAATCTCGTTCTCAAAATTATATATATACATAACATGACATAGAGGAAACAAATAACAGTAACAAGAATGTTATGTATACGAGGAAGCAAATAACAGTAACAAGAAATTCTTGGACTTTTACGTATGAAGTTTAAGTGATAATATCATGTCTATATAGTTTTCATATAATCATAATAATTTTTGAGAATGAATATATAGTCATGTATTCACAATTGTTACCTTTTGGTGAAAGGCTGCTTCCGTTTGCATAGTTGAGACTACGATCAGCGGAAAGACCGACGACAAGGTTCTGGCGACGTAATTTGTGGCGGTAGATCTACCATTGTTTCGTATCGGACTCGGTTTGAGCATAAGTTGTGGCTATTTCGAATCTACTATCAACCCGAACAGTGTAGTTGTCTTCGTTATCAACTCGTTTAATGTTATCTCCATGGCTTCGCCTTCTTGCCTCCATAGTTCTCTGTGTTGGTTATTTCTGTGTTTTTTGCGTTGGTATCTTCATCTATAGTGGCTAGCTAGTTTAGGATATTTATATAGTCATTGAATAATGACACATGCCACTTCGATCCACAAACTTTTAAATTTGATAAATTACTGCTTAAATTTTAATTTTTAGGATGTTTTCGTCCTTCACACTACAATTGGAGAATGGTCTTGCAATTTCTAAGATAATCCTTTATAGAAATAGTTACCTTAAATGCAAAATGTACTAGCTTTGTTTTAATAATAATGAGGAGAATATATATTTTATATTTTTTTTGAGAATATATATTTTATATTTAACACAAATATTTATGTGAAAAAATTCATTTATCGTGTAACTAGGACATGATGTTTTTCTCTGAAATTTCAAAAACTTTTTTCAGTTTTACTGCTAGAGATCAAAACAGTAAAAAAAAAAAAACAAAAAAAAAAAAAAAAAAAAAAAAAAAAAACAAAACAAAACAAAAGTTAAATGACTAATTTATCAAAATTAAAAGTCAAAAAAAAAAAAAAAAAAAAAAAAAAACAAAACAAAAGTTTAATGACTAATTTGTCAAAATTAAAAGTTCAAGATCAAGTGCACAATGCTCAACTAAGAATCTCAAAATGTTGATTGCAAACTAGGAGTAAGGCTGTTTTGGAGGTTATTTGTGAAAATAACCGCTAAATGATTCCAAAATGAAAAACAACAGTCACCGGTAAAAATCCCCAGCACGTACGATTAAACAAAATTAAGAGGAATCCCAATAAAAATTGGGTGGAGACCCGGCGGTTTAGGTAAAAATAAAAAATTGCTAAAAGTGGGAGCATCACAACATTAAAATGTTTTTTCAGAGAGAAAAAAAATTTGATATTGGCTTTTTTTTGTCCCGCGTTTTTGCCGGAACATAAAACTGTTCTTGTTCTTCGCTTCCTTCAATTATACGTTGGAAATCAGAACTGCCCAATTACTTATTACCTCCAATAATAAAGCTTCATTTACCAATCCAAGTACTCCCCATCACAGAATCATGAAAAGCAGATAACGTCTCTATTAAATAGCTCTACGTTAACTGAGTATTTGTATGCCAGCATGTGTTGTTTGTCTATCATTTGGACACATGGTTTAGAATTGGTCGTATGGCAGCTTTGAAATCTTCGAAAAATCTTTGCTCCGAAAATCTGCTAGCTCGTCTCCTAGCTGCTGAAGCCATCTTGAGCCTCTCGGTCTCTGGCATTTCAATGATATTGAGAATAGCGTCTGCATATTCATCCACAGTGCAGGCGAGAAATCCGGTTTGCAGTCCACCTTCTTCCAAAACAATATCCATCTTCGGGCCAGCAGAATTATGAGCTGAAGCAGCAAGAAAGGAAAACAAGGTAGGTCGTTGCAC
The DNA here is from genome assembly GCA_012066045.3 of Morus alba. Classification (NCBI taxonomy): domain Eukaryota; kingdom Viridiplantae; phylum Streptophyta; class Magnoliopsida; order Rosales; family Moraceae; genus Morus; species Morus alba. Next base: position 6,815,398 of record CP050234.2, read on the forward strand.
ATAAAAAACATTAAAATAAGGCAGAATATATATGAACTTTCTTGACCAAATAAAAAATCAGTAGGGGGTGCTTACCAATTGGGATGGCGCCCGCAGCCATATACTCTACCACGCTAATGCCAAAGTGTTCATCAGTCATGGAATGAATCCCGGCGATGGCACCTCCCAAAAGTTTCACCAGATCCCTGAAGATGTCAAAATTAACTGATACTAAGAAAGAGAACATAAATCCAACAGATAGAAAACAGTTGGTTCCCAGAAAAAAAAAAAAAAAAAAAAATGCTAGAACATTGTGATCGCCATTAAATTTGTATTCATATCTTTCAAGTTTCACCAGCTACATATTGTGTGATAGTTAAGAGTTTTTCTTTGGGGTTTTAACAAATAAAGGAACAGAGCCATAATCACCAAAATTTCAAAAAGAGAGAAATTCATTTCATTTCTTAATTTCTTATGAGAGCCAATGAAATGAGCTCTAGATTCACAAAGTTTCTCGTGGCTTTTCACATCACAGATACGCACAAAGAGGTTCTGGATGTTCCTGCCAACACATTTAACTAGAAGACTAAAACACGCCACAAATAAGTTTCAGGAACAGACCTGTATGTAAGATTTTTATGGAATTCCACATCTGAGTCCACCTTCAGTTCAACTGCTCTATTCTTCAAATTTTGTAGTCTTTCCTCGTCCGATTTATTACGACAACTGCCGACAAACTGGAGCTTAGGTCTTGGCAAGTTGGCATCTAGACTTCCTAATGCAACTGAGAAGGCCTCAAGTTGGAGAGTGTGTGCCTGGGAGGGAAGAACCAAGTTACAAAGGGTTTGTGATAAAAACGAAAGGCCTCATAATGGAGCGGCCAAAAAATTTAGTACCTTCTGCTCATATGCCTACCTTTTCTGGACGAAATTGAGCAACGGATATAATCTTGGGGGGCTTAGCTGACCTTTCTAAAGGAAGTACCTGTTTCAGTAATGCTAGTTAAAAACTCACAAGTGATTGGCAACAAATATTAAGATACATGTTTGAAAAGTACGAATTGGAAAAGCATGGTCACGATAGTGCAATATGCCATGAACAAAAAAAAAGTACTGCATTGAAGCAGATAAACGATGGTGATTGATTAGAGACAGGAAATTTCGGCTTGATTGCACTAACAGTACAAAAAATTCAATGCAGGTACTGCTACAAAGATCTTGTCCAATCATGCACGGATTTTCTGATATAATTATGTAGAAAAATAGAAACAAAAGATTACAAACCTGAAGTCCAGAGGTATCACAAGGAGGATAGACTCGCTTTGTACGATCTGGGATCTTCCAAAGCTTCTCAATGTGAGACCGAGTCCATGAAGAGTTAACCATAGCAAGATGGGCACAAGATCCTACAAAGCCATACATCCAGCTGAATAAAGTGTAATAGATGATTTTGAACCTTGATAGCCAAACACTGCCAGAAGAGAAGATCTATGAGGTTTTGCATTAAAGCAGACAAAGGTAATACATAGTTTCTCAATTCTACTGAAAATCCTGAAGAGATGACAGCTGAAGCAACAGCGGACAGTCCTGGTAAATGTATAGGACTGAGATTTATCATCAGGTTCCAAAATTATCTTAAACATATTTGACCAAAAATTTGTGCAAGAATCACGACAACACAAATATGCAATCTAACAACCACAAATCAAACCTTTGAGGAATAAAGGAATTGTTATCAGTAGTTCAATAGTCTAACAACACATGTTTTCAACATGATGGCCAAATATTTAGTGCAACAAGAGTGTAGTATTCAATATTCATAAAAAAGATCTAAGGAGTCAATTCACACCTTCGAGCAATCAAAGCATCATTATTGTACATAGAACTCCGATCACGAACACGAGATAGCATGTCTACACTGATCGTAGGATAATGGGTATAGCAGATAACTTTGCATCCAAACATCCGGGCAAGTGGATATGTAAAAGCATATCCACTAGTATCAAGATAATATAAAGGGGTGAAACTGCACAAAGCTTCCCATGAGAGGTATACAGAACCGAGGCTTTGCCCAATCATAGTGAACCGAGGATAAGTCGTTTCTTCCACCCACTTCCTTTTATACAAATGCACCACCTGAGCATTGAAATATTATAGTGTTTGTGAATTATAAGTAACTTCATGGCAGCTCATTTATCATCTTGAAAACCAAAAATTATAGTCATTAGCGATCCTAATCTCAAAGTAGAAAAAACCCTGTTGCTGCTTATTGTTACTCAGCTGATTAACCAAGGGAAAGACCTCCCTCCACATTGAAATTAAACCAAATTTTCAACTAATATTTCAGTGCCTAGTTTAAACAGATTATTACATAAATTTTGAATGCAAATAGAAATTTTAAGAGCTATTATATTTTACATATTTCACCGTTTCTTTACGGGGTTTAAGAGCTAATTACACTTGTAAAAAAACCCTCAAAACTTGCTTAACCAATCAAAATTTGATAAAGAAAAACAAAAACTAGAATCACATATATTATATATGAATCCAATTAAGAAAAGAAATCGCAAGGAAATTTTATTCAAATTAAATTGATTACCTTAGGTGGATGAATGAGTTTGACTCCGAATCGGTCAAGGGCTCGAGCCATCAAGGTCTGAGGCGAGGCATCGTGGTCGCCAGTGTAGACGACGCAGTCAAGGTCCGGGATTTCCTCCTGAAATGCCTTGACGGCGCACCACAGAACTCTCTCTCCTCCGCCGCCGTCGTTGGTGTAGGGATGGAAGAACCCCACGGCTCGTTTCCTGCTCCTTCTGCCATTGATTACGTGCCAAACGAATCGAAGAAGCAGGGCTACTGTAGCAGAAATCAAAGCCCAAAGGGCAATTCCATTTGCCATTGAAGTGTAGTAAATCAAGGATTTCGGATCGAATCGGAATCGATCATCGATGGCCTAAACAACAAGCATGTAGCTTTGCAGTAATGGAATGGAAGTCTGGTAACTCTTCTTTTTTTTTTTTTTTTTTTTTTTTTTTTTTTTTTTTTTTTTTTTTTAGGAATCTAACGCCAAAAAAAGTAAAAAAGAAAAAAAAAAAAGTTTCTTCCATTAATAAGTAAATAAATAAGATTTATAATTCCAAAAAATTTAAAACATTCACATTATAATTTATGTGAAGTCTGGTAACTTTTTTTTTTTTTTTTTTTTTTTAGAATCTAACTCCAAAAAAAGTTAAAAAGAAAAAAAAGATAAGTTTCTTCCATTAATAAGTAAATAAATAAGATTTATAATTCCAAAAAATTTAAAACATTCACATTATAATTTTATAAAAAAAAAATGTATTCTTTAAAAAGTTAATTTCCGCTGCCGGGATTCGAACCCGGATACTAAACTGAAGTATTAACCAATGAGCTACAGCGGATTTAAGTTGACATGATGATTTTTTAATTATATATTGGACTTGGAACTCAGTTCTAATTACTCATGTCAATTGGTCCGAGCCGTCCCCAGCCCACTACAGTGCACGATTTGGCACGGCCCGGCCTTTTAATGTTACGGGTCAGACCGGCCCAGTACATCTAAAGGACTAGGGCGGGGTTGTGTCTCATTTTCTCAGCCTGCGGCCCAGGCATGGCCCTGCCCAGGGTCGGTGGTACCTCAACTGGTCGACCTCAGTGGTCAACTGGTAAAGGCATCACCGATCGCCTAGTGGATTACTACTTCTCTGCTATCGGTTAACCAGATTACACTAGATTCACATTTTTTATCATATTTAATGACAAAAAAGAAAAGATATAATTTTATTGAAATGATATGAATAATTACAAGTAAATGATTGTCTCGTTAAAAAACTTGCCAAGTAAAACTTGTGGGGAGATTGGGACAAAACCTTAGCGAAGGAAAAAATAGTGCAATATACAAGGACAATTAAATTTACATTGTGGCTGAATTGGTTCCAGAAGTTTTTGTTATGTCTAAGTTTGAAAAATAGTCTAGAATTGTATCATCTGTATAATGTTGTTTTGGTCTTCTTGTATCTCCCCATTCTTTCACGCACATTAGCCCCTCCAAGATATTCAGGTACATTATGCTCCTCTTAGCGTTAAGAATTTGATTGCTTGCACAAAATGCTAGCTCTGACGCTACTATGGACACCAGAGTTGTCAAAATATCACGTGCTATAATGGATAATGTTGGAAAATGATCTTGTTTGCTCTTGCACTATTGTAAGATGTCTAGTTTGTCATCATCAATTACAAAATTTAACTCAAAGTATTTGACAAGTTCTGAAGACGGTCCATGTGTTGATGATGATCTCGATGCTTTCTCTTTTCTCTTCAAGAAGCTGCACGATGAACCTTGAGGACCGACACTACTCTTTGAAGTTGAAGTTGACTATTGTTGTTGTCCTATTTCGTATTTTTTTTTTCATACAATGCAAATCTATCTTCTAACATTTTCCTTGCATCATCAATGGTTAGTTCCATATCAATAGATAAATTATTTGTTGTAGCAGACATCAAAGATTCTGTACCATCTAATTGACATCTAGGATCTAAAATTATTGCTAATGCATATAAAATTGGACAACTGGCCCAATAACTTTTAAATTTTCTTTCCATTTCACTTCCTATGGGTGCAAAAAGATCATTATGCCTATAATAAGCAAATGTTTCAGAAATATTAAATAATTGATACAAAGCAAGATGAGCAGTAGCATAATACACACTAGAAAGTAATTCGGTAGCATTGTAGAATACTTCTAAAAATTTAAAAAAGTACTCACCAATCTTCTGATCTGTATCATTAATAAAATGCTCACTATGCTTAGTGTTCACATATGTAGTGATTATCTGTTGATACGGAATAGCAGTTTTCAACATTAAGTAGGTGGAGTTCCACCTACGTCGAACATCTATTGGAAACTTTCTTAGTCTTATATGGGTATTCCTGCAATATTGTTGAAATTCTTGGAGCCGAGCTCCTGAACTTGAGATGAAAGATAACGCCTCTCAAAATTTAGTTAGATGATGGGATATACTTTCAATACCAGCTTGGACTACTAAGTTTATGATATGACATGCACAACGTTGATGAAAAATTTCTCCACCAAAAGATGGTTTCAAATTTGCATTGAACATGTTGATAGCAGCTCTGTTTGCTAATGCATTATTAAAACTAATGGTTAAAATTTTATCTTCAATGCCATAAAAATTAAAAATTTCGATAATAGCAGAAAAAATAGCATTTGCATTATGTGAAAAAGGGCATAAATGAAACCAATAATTTGCTTTTGCAAAGCCCAATCCCCATCAACATAATGAGCTGTGACGCATAAATAACCAATTTTATTACAACCCTCCCAAAGATCATATGTGCAAGACACTGTAGCATTAAAAGACCTAAAATTATCAATAAGCGATTGTCTGATTGCATAAAAAACTTTCATGCAATTAGCTCTAGTTGTGTTTCTACTAACCCTTTTAAATTGTAGAAAAATGCAATCTGAATAAATTCTTCAAATGCTTCATCATCTATAAAAGACAATGGTAATTCCGCACTAGCTAAAAATTTAGCTAGTGTCGCACGAGCACATTATGAAATTTTTGTAAACCTAAATTTGTGAGTGAAAGTGTTTGTTGGCAGGAGTCCACACCACCACCTTAGTGTAATGGCAGACATGTATTCCAATGCCTATCGAGATGGCTTGTAGCCCCTCATTTTTTGTTGGAAAAGTGTTTTTTGCAATATTTACAAACCGCATAGATTTCAATTTTACACCTGTTTTTAGATTTGGTCATAGCTCTTCCGTGTAATGTTGTCATGCATGAGCTGTGCGCGGTCTTTTTTATCTTGCACGTTCTCCTGTAACCTTGTTGTGCACCGATTGGTCATCAAGCAAAATATTACCCTCATCAGTGGGGTTGGAGTTGTGCATCAAAATTTCATCATCATAAAATGGTTGATCTCCAAAATCAGGAATATTTGATTCCGCCATTTTTTGTAACAAAAAATAGTGTTAACAAAAATATTTATAAACAATAACAATGTAAATTGCCATTATATAATAAAATATTATACAAAAATAATGAGTAGACTACCTTTTTTTCGGGATGTCTTCAATTTGATTGAAATTTGTAAATGAAAGAGATAAGATAACGTTAGGAATCGAGAGATAAAGATAAGAGAAAGTTAGGAATCGAGAGAGAAAGCTAAGAATCAGAGAGAAAATATGAGAGATAGAGTGGAGTTGAGACTTGAGAGTGATGTAGAAGAGTTGAGAATGTTGTGAGGGAGATAGACCTTTTATAGTGTTTTCTATCTCTTAATTTCGCTCTACAACGGATCTATTTTTGTTCGTTGAGTAGGATCCAGTCGACCACTGCGGTTATAGGGATAGCTCCATCACAAACATTTAACTCCAGAAAATGATAAGTCTCAAGCATAAAAAAGACTAGAATTAAAAAGACACCATTACTTTCTTGCAAAATTAGGCCATTAACAACACTGAACCCCTTTAAATTTTCAGACCTAAACACCTTCATATTCCATCCAAAATTCATGCACCTTTCAGCCATCAATCTTCCAAAAACGTTTTTGAGTTGTACTACTCCAATTGAATGAATTTTACAGCTCATTGATGAGGTAAACAAAGGCTCATCAGCTCCCCAAAGGATTCCAATAGTCTCAAAACTGGGCTTGAATGAAACATGTTAAATCTGAGGGCTTACTTAAACCCAACGTGCTTTCCTTGGGTCCACTTGCAACTTGCTTTGTCCGTATCTCTTAAGCAAGGCCATTTAAAGCCTCCTTAAGCTTTTTAGCCTGTGCTCTTGTAATTGGCTCACTTGAAATGTGCAATGGATCAGCTTGAACCACCTGGTGAGTTGATCACTTTCCATTTTTACTCTCAACTTTTTTTACTTTTCATGTTAGCTACTCTTTTATCTTACTTGGAGTTTAATAAAAAGAGGTTAACTTTTATTTTCATTTATTCTCTTTATCTTTTATACTTTTTACTCACTTGTTATCTAATTTTTTTTTTTATCTTTCTTAGGTTTAAGAAAAAAGACGTCTTAAAGCAGACGAGTGTCATAAATATTTTTTTTCCATTCATACCATTCACCTTTTCTACTTTTCACTTACTTGTTATCTACTCTTTTTTCTTACTTCGAGCTTAAAAAAATGGTTAATTTTTATTTTTATTTATGCCTTTTACATTTTACACTTTTTACTTACTTGTTATCTACTATTTTTTCTTATTTAGACTTAAAAAAAGAGATCGAATTTGTGTTTCCATTTATACTCTTTTTGTGCATTTACACCCTTTATCTTTTATACTTTTACTTACTTTTTATCTACTCTTTCCTCTAACTTACAATTTAAGAACAAGTAGTTTAATTTTTGTTTCCATCTATGCACTTCACCTTGTATACTTTTACTTACTTGGAGCTTAAGAAAAAAGTAGTTTAATTTTTGTATGTACTTATACTCGGGCCGAGTGCTTTTTGACAGTGTTTTCTTTTTTTCATAATTCGATGCCATTTTTTGCAGGCATGCTCAAAAAAATGTAAGGATAGTGTATGCAAAATTTTAGAACTTTTTGACGTTGTTTTTTATTTTATTTTATTTTTCAAAGATGATAAATACAGAAAATTAAAAAAAAATAAAAAATGGAGCCGCTTGTTGCACTAATTACTAAAAATAATGTATTAATTTTAGAATATAAAACATAAATAAAAATGTTAATGTTTGACTCATCGTGGCTCCTATGCGACCCACTACGCGGGTCGGGTGCTTTTTCACATCATTTTTTTTCATAATTCGTGACCATTTTATGCTTGCATGCTCAGAAAAATGTAAGGGAATTTTTTGACGTCGTTTTTTATTTTATTTTATTTTTGAAATATGAAAAATAGAGAAAATCATTAAAAATAGAATATTCATCAAAAAATGGTAACACTTGTTTCATTAACTCCTAAAAAGCATGTATTAATTTTAAAATAGAAAACATAAATAAAATTTTTAATGCTTTACCCATCCTAGCCCCTGGGTGACCCACTGCGCGGGCTACGAATTTTTTGGTAGCGTTTTCTTTTTTCATAATTTGATTCTATTTTTTGCAGGCATGCTTAGAAAAATGTAAGGATCATGTCTCCAAAATTTCAAAATTTTTTAACATCATTTTTATTTTATTTTATTTTTGAAATACGAAAAATAGAGAAAATTAAAAAAAATAGAATATTCATTCACAAATGGTGTTGCTTGTTACATTAATTCTTAAAAATCATGGTGTTAATTTTAGAATGTAAAATGTAAATAAAAATGTTAATGTTTGAGTCATCCTGGCTCCTGGGCGCCGCACTGCGTGGGCCAAGTACTTTTTGGTAGAATTTTCTTTCATAATTCGAGGTCACCTTTTGCAGGCATGCTCAAAAAAATGTAAGGACCGTGCTTGTAAAATTTTAGAACTTTTTGACTTCATTTTTATTTTCTATTAATTTTTAAAGATGAAAAATAGGGAAAATCATAAACAATAGAATATTCATAAAAAAAAGGTGTCGTTTATTGCATTAATTCCTAAAAATCATATATTAATATTAGATTGCTTTCTGATAGTGTATTAACATTAATATTAATATTAATATGGTGCATGTTTTGATGTAAAATAGGGCTTTTTGACAGTGTTTTATTTTTTAAAAACTTTTTTAGGCCATTTTTTCGAAGCATACCCAGAAAAATGTAAAGATTGTGTCTATAAAATTTCATAATATTTTGATTTCAATAACCAAAAATAAAGAAAATTATTAAAAATAAAATAGTCAACAAAAAAATGGTGCCGCTTGTGGCATTAATTCCTAAAAATGATATATTAATTTTAGAATGCAAAACATAAATAAAAATGTAAATTTTTTACCCATCCCGGCCTCAGGCGTCCCACTACGCGGGCTGGGGGTTTTTTGATAGCGTTTTACTTTTTTTGGTCATTTTTTAGGCCATTTTTTGCAAACATTCCCAGAAAAATGTAAGGATCGTATCTGCAAAATTCCAAAATTTTTTGGCATCATTTTTATTTTATGTTATTTTTCCAAGACAAAAAATAGAGAAAATCACAAAAAATAGAATATTAATCAAATAATGGTGCCACTTATTGTATTAATTCTTAAAAATTATATTTTAATTTAGAATGCAAAACATAAATAAAAATGTAAATTTTTTACCCATCTCGACCACTGGGCACCCCACTACGCGGGCCGGTGGCTTTTATACAACATTTTTCATTTTTTTTTTCATTTTGAGATAGTTTTTTTAGGCATGCTCAGAAAAATGTAAGGATAATGTCTGTAAAATTTCATAATTTTTTGAGGTCATTTTTATTTTATTTTATTTTTCAAAGGCAAAAAATAAAGGAAATCATAAAAAATAGAATATTCATCAAAAAATAGTGTCGCTTATTGTATTAGTTTCTAAAAATTATATATTAATTTTAGAATGCAAATCATAAATAAAAATGTAAATTTTTTATCAATCTCGGCCCCTGGGCGCCCTACTACGCGAGCCGGGGGACTTTTTGAGAGCATTTTACTTTTTTTTGGGGCAGTTTTCTAGGCCAACTTTTGCAGGCATGCCCATAAAAATGTAGGGATCATGTCTGTAAAATTTCACAATTTTTTAATGTCATTTTTATTTTATTTAAAATGATTGTGCTGCTCATTGCTGTAATTCTGTAAAATCGTATCTTAATTTTAAAAAGCAAAACATAAATAAAAATGTAAATTTTGAACCCATCCTGGACTTTGGGCACCCCACTACGCGGGCTGGAGGCTTTCTGACAGCATTTTATTTTCTTTTTGATCATTTTAGAGCCATTTTTTAGAGGCATGGCCAGGAAAATGTGAGGATCAGGTCAATAAAATTTTATAATTTTTTGTCGTCTTTTTTATTTTATTTTATTTTATTTTTCAAAGACAAAAAACAAAGAAAATAAAAAAAATAGAATATTCGTCAAAAAATGGTTGTATCAATTCCTTAAAATTGTCTATTAATTTTGGAATACAAAACATAAATAAAAATATATATTTTTTACTCATCCCGGCCCTTTGGCGCCCCACTACACGGGCCGAGGGATTTTTGATAGTGTTTTATTTTTTTTTTGTCATTTTTTTAGGCCCTTTTTTTGTAGAAATGCTTAGAGAAATGTAAGGATCGTCTCTGCAAATTTTAGAAAATTTTCACATCTTTTTTATTTTATTTTATTTTTTAAAGACAAAAAATGAAGAAAATCATAAAAAATAAAATATTCATAAAAAATAGTGTTGCATGTTGCATTAATTCTAAAAAATCGTATTTTAATTTTAGAATGCTAAAGATAAATGAAAATGAAAATTTTTTATCCATCCCGGTCCCTGGGCTTCCTACTACGCGTGCTGTGGGCATTTTGACAGTGTTTAACTTTTTTTATCATTTTTTAGGCCATTTTTTGCGGGCATGTCCAGAAAAATGTAAGAATCATGTCTAGAAAAGTTCATAATTTTTTGGCATTATTTTTATTTTATTTTATTTTTTACAGACGAAAAATAAAGAGAATCATAAAAATAGAATATTCATTAAAAAATAGTGCCGCATGTTATATTAATTCCTAAAAATTGTATATTAATTTTAAAATGGAAAACATAAATAAAAATGTAAATTTTTTACCCATCCCGGCCCCTAAGCGTCCCATTACGCTAGTTAGGGACTTTTTCATAGCGTTTTACTTTTGTTATCATTTTTTCCAGCCATTTTTTGCCGGGATACCCAAAGAAATGTATGGATTGTGTCTACAAAATGTTATAATTTTTTGACATCTTTTTCATTTTATTTTCTTTTGAAAGACAAAAAAAAAAAAAAAAAATTGAATATTCATCTAATAATGGTGGTGCTTGTTACATTAATTGTTAAAAATTGATTATTAATTTTAGAATGCAAAACATAAATAAAAATGATAATTTTTGACCCATCCTGGCCCCTGGGAGCCCCACTACGCCAGTCGGGAGCTTTTACATAGCATTTTTTTTTTTTATTTAATTATTTTTTAGGCCTTCTTTTGGCAGGCATGCCTAGAAAAATGCAAGGATCGTGTTTGCAAAATTACATAAATTTTTTGACGTTATTTTTATTTTATTTTATATTTTAAAGACGAAAAATAAAGAAAATCATAAAAAATAAAATATTCATCAAAAAATGGTATCACTTGTGGCATCAATTCTTAAAAAGCGTATATTAATTTTAAAATGCCAAACATAAATAAAAAGATAAATTTTTGAGTCATCATGGCCCCTGGGAGTCCCACTACGCTAGCCGTGTGCTTTTTGATAGCATTTTATTTTTTTTGTCATTTTTTGAGGCCATTTTTTGTAGGCATGTGCAGAAAAATGTAAGCGTCGTGTCTCTAAAATTTCAGAGTTTTTTGGCGAGATTTATTTTATTTGATATTTTAAAGATGAAAAATAGAGAAAATCATAGAAAATAGGATATTCATCAAATAATGGTGATGCTTGTTGCATTAATTTTTAAAAATTGTATATTAATTTTAGAATGCAAAACATAAATAAAAATGTTAAATCTTGACCCATCCCGGCCCTTGAGCGCCCCACTACGCGGGCTAGGGGATTTTACTCATCATTTTTCACTTTTTTTTTCATTTCTGAGGCCACTTTTTACAGGCATGCCCCGAAAAATACATGGATCGTGGATGCAAAATTTCATAATTTTTTGGCATCATTTTTTTTTTTTTTTTTTTAAGACAAAACATAAAGAAAATCATAAAAAATAAAAAATTCATGAAAATGTAGTGCCGCTTTGTTGCATTAATTTCTAAAAATTGTATAATAATTTTAGAATGCAGAACATAAATAAAATTGTAAATTTTGTACCAGCCCGGCCCTTTGGCATCCCACTACGCTGACCAGAGGTTTTTTGACAATGTTTTACTTTTTTGCATACATTTTTTTGGCCATTTTTTGCAGGCGTGGCCAGAAAAATGTAAGGATCGGGCCTATAAAATTTCATAATTTTTTGACGTCTTTTTTATTTTATTTTATTTTTCAAATATGAAAAAAAATCATAAAAAATAGAATATTTGTCAAAAAATGGTGTCTCTTATTGCATCAATTCCTTAAAATCGTCTATTAATTTTGGAATGCAAAAAATAAATGAAATTCTAAATTTTTGACCCATCTCGGCCTTGGGTGCACCACTACGCGAGTCGGGGGCTTTTTCAAAACGTTTTACTTTTTTGTCATTTTTTGTGGCCATTTTTTGTAGGAATGCCCAAAATAGTGTAAAGATCGTGTATGCAAAATTTCATAACTTTTTGATGTCATTTTTATTTTATTTTATTTATAAAAATGAAAAATAAAAAAATCTAAAAAATAGAATATTCATAGAAAAAAATAGTGTCGTTTGTTGCATTAATTTCAAAAAAAATTATATTAATTTTAGAATGTAAAACATAAATAAAAATAAAATTTTTGACCCATCCAGGCCCCTGGGCGTCCTACTACACGGGCTAGGGGCTTTTTGATAGCATTTTATTTTTTGTCATTTTTTCAGGCCATTTTTTGCTGGCATACCCAAAAAAATGTAAGGACAGTGTATGTAAATTTTATAATTTTTTGACGTCTTTTTTATTTTCTTTTCTTTTGGAAGACGAAAAATGGAGAAAATCATAAAAAAAATAATATTCATCAAATAGTAGTGGTGCTTGTTGCATTAATTCTTAAAAATCAATTATTAATTTTAGAATGCAAAACGTAAATAAAAATGTTACTTTTTGACCCATCTCGGGCCCTGGGAGCCCCACTACGTCGGTCAAGGGCTTTTACACAACGTTTTTCTCTTATTTATTTAATTATTTTTAGGCCTTTTTTTTGCAAGCATGCCCAGAAAAATGCAAGGATCTTGTTTGCAAAATTTCATAATTTTTTTGACGTCGTTTTTACTTTATTTTATATTTCAAATATGAAAAATAAAGAAAATCATAAAAAAAAAGAATATTTACCAAAAAATGGTGTTACTTGTGGCATTAATTCTTAAAAAGCATACATTAATTTTGAAATGCAAAACATAAATAAATATATAAATTTTTGAGCCATGTGCTTTTTTATAGCATTTTACTATTTTGTCATTTTTTGAGGCCATTTTTTGTAGGCATCTGCAGAAAAATATAAGCGTCGCGTCTCTAAAATTTCAGAGCTTTTTGATGAGATTTATTTTATTTGATTTTTTAAAGACGACAAATAGAGAAAATCATATAAAATAGAATATTCATCAAATAATGGTGCTGCTTGTTGTATTAATTTTTAAAAATCATGTATTATTTTTAGAACACAAAAGATAAATAAAAATGTTAATTTTTTACCCATCTCGGCCCTTGGGCGCCCCACTACGCAGGCCAGGGGATTTTATACATCATTTTTCACTTTTTTTTTTTCATTTTTGAGGCCTCTTTTTACAGGCATGCCCCGAAATATGAACGGATCATGGATGCAAAATTTCATTATTTTTTGGCGTCTTTTTTATTTTATTTTATCTTTTAAAGATGAAAAATAAAGAAAATCATAAAAAAATAGAATATTCATCAAAAAATGGTGCTGCTTGATGCATTACTTCCTAAAAATTGTATAATAATTTTAGAATGCATAACATAAATAAAATTGTAAATTTTTTACCATCCCGGCCCTTAGGCGCCCCACTACATGGACCGGAAGCTTTTTGACAGCGTTTTACTTTTTTTTGTCATTTTTTTAGGCCATTTTTTGCAAGCATAGCCAGAAAAATGTAAGGATCGGGTCAAAGATGAAAAATAAAAAAATCATAAAAAATAGAATATTCGTCAAAAAATGGTTCCGCTTGATACATCAATTTGTTAAAATCGTCTATTAATTTTGGAATACAAAACATAAATAAAAAAGTAAATTTTTTACCCATCCGAGCCTTGGGCACACCACTATTCAGGCAGGGGGCTTTTTGACAGTGTTTTACTTTTTTTGTCAATTTTTGAGGAACTTTTTTTATAAAAATGCCCAAAAATATGAAAGGATTATTTTGGTAAAATTTCATAATTTTTTCACATCATTTTTATTTAATTTTTTTAAGATAAAAAATAAAGAAAATCTAAAAAATAGAATATTCATCAAAAAATAGTGCCGCTTGTTGTATTAATTCTTTAAAACTGTATTTAATTTTAGAATGTAAAACATGAAGAGAAAAATGTAAATTTTTGACCTATCCCAACCCCTGGGCATCCCATTATGCGTGTCAGGGGCTTTTTGATAGCATTTTACTTTTTTATCATTTTTTAGGCCATTTTTTGCCGACATACCCAAAAAAAATATAAGGATCGTGTCTATAAAATTTTATAATATTTTGACATCTTTTTTATTTTCTTTTATTTTGAAAGACGACAAATGGAGAAAATCATAACAAATAGAATATGCATCAAATAATGGTGGTGCTTGTTGCATTAATTCTTATAATTCGATTATTAATTTTAGAATACAAAACATAAATAAAATGTTAATTTTTGACCCATCTCAGTGTTGGGAATGGTGTCCTAGAAGCAGAAGATGTAATAGGATATTTATTATTTATTTAATAAAAGAGTTTATTCATCAATTTTATGTGTATATATTTGTGAATATTTTATGAATATCAATGAAAATTTCATGATTATTTATGTAACCTTAAACATTGTATATAAGTGTTATATATGATAGGATAATATTTAAGGATAATAATAAAAAAGTAATGTTCATAATGAATTTAATTAAGTTCAGAATCTTTAATTAAAACATTATTAATACATGTCATTCCCATTTAGAATGGAACGGTGTTATCCGCACTGTTAAATGGTGAGATATTGAATGAGTGTATTTCACATAATGAGATTATGTGGAACAAGGACACAGACACAATATGAATTTCTAATAATTTATGTTAAGTATAAAAATTATAATTGAGTCTACCGATGGTCATATATAGAATGATCTTAATCTTGAGTTCTTAACAAACTCCTATTTATGGATTTGTGTCTTTTGATTTACTCGGTACGGATTCTGAGACTCTGAATCTTATTCCTTAAATTTTGGAGACATGATGGAGTAGATAGCCGAGAATGTTATTATACGAGATGGAATCCATTCCTTCTTAAGAAAAAAGTAGATAAATAATTCTCTTAAGGGTTGATTCCGTACTTGGACCAGTAGGAGCTCTGATTCATGAATGTATTTTATGAATCACTGTCCATTAGAGAATCAATGGTACTCAAGGATAAAGAAGTAATTAGAGAGGTTAACACATTTTACCTAGCTCTAATTATGAACTATTTATGGAGGATTGATCTATATGCAATGACTATATCAAATGGACACTTCACAGTTTAGAAGTAATTTATATCTATAATTTCAAGAGTGCAATTCCAAGTTTATAGTGGAGTAACTATTGGAATTAATAGAATTAAAGTGTTTAATTGATTATTAATTTTATTGAAGCTCGGGATTATAGGTCCATTAGTCCCCGCTTCGTCCTAGTAACTCTACCAGACACAAAAGGCAAAATGGAAATTTTAGAATTACGGAATTCTAAAATTAAACACTCAAAAATGATTAATTGAGAATTAATTATTATTTAAATAATGTGATTATTTAAAATTGAATTTGGACACATCTAGATTTATCCATTTAAACTTATTTGATAAGTTGTTCAATTTAGAATTCAAATTAATTTAAGTTTGACTTAAATTGGAATTTGAATTTGAGTCAAAATTGGACTACAAGATAAATGATGATTTTTTCTTCCTTCCCGATTTGATATTGGCGCCTACACATGGATGAGAATCCCCTAAGGTGGCCAGCCATAATGGATAAAGGAAAAGAGGATTTGTTGTTTCAAATTCAAATAGGAGATAATTGACAAGCTTTATCTTGGAGATAGAGATTGGATTCCTTTTAGAAGTTTGACTTCTACTCTATAAATAAGAGAATAGTAGAAAATTGTGAATACAATTTTTGAAAACAATTTTTGCCCTATTTTGATAGTTTTGGCCGAAATTATCATGGGAAAGAGGAAGGAAAAATTTTTTCTCCAAAAATTCCACATCGTGCATGCGTTGGTGTTTGTGAAAATTCGAGTGTTTATTGTAACCTGTTTTGTCTCATGTGTGCCCACACACACGTCTTCGTGGATTCTAGGAATTGACGTGGAAGACATTGATTTTCTAAACACAAAGCTTTAGGGCAAGGATTGTTCGAGGTCAAAGACTCAAGTTATCAACCGAGTCGGCCTCCAGGTATTTTTCCTAATTGAGTTCTTAATAAATGAATTAATGAGATTAATTGATTCATGCATAAATTAATATAATCTTTAAAGTATCTCAAAGGTTTTATGAAAATTTTTGTTATACACGATCCGCCTTCCCCCCACGCTTTTGCATCTGAATTTAATTCGGCTACCAACACTCAGTCCCTGGGAGCCCCACTACGCTTGTCGGGGGCTTTTCCACAACGTTTTTCTTTAAAAAATATATATTTTTAGGGCTTTTTTTGCAGGCATGCCCAGAAAAATGCAAAGATCATGTTTGTAAAATTTCATAATTTTTTGACATCGTTTTTACTTTATTTTATATTTCAAAGACGAAAAGTAAAGAAAATCATAAAAAAATAGAATATTCATAAAAAAATGGTGTCGCTTGTGGCATTAATTCTTAAAAAGCGTATATTAATTTTGAAATGCAAAACATAAATAAAAATATAAATTTTTGACCCATGATGGCCCCTGGGCGTCCCACTACGCGAGCCGTGGGCTTTTTGATAGCGTTTTACCTTTTCTTATCATTTTTTGCAGGCATGCCCAGAAAAATATAAGCGTCATGTCTCTAAAATTTCAATATTTTTTTATGACATTTTTTTTATTTTATTTTTCAAAGACGAAAAATAGAGAAAATCATAGAAAATAGAATATTCATCAAATAATGATGTTACTTGTTGCATTAATTCTTAAAAGCTGTACATTAATTTTAGAATGCAAAACATAAATAAAAATGTTAATCTTTCACCTATTCCGGCCCCTCGGCGCCCCACTATGCAGGCTGTGATTTTTTTGACAACATTTTATTGCTTCTCATTTTTTGCAAGCATGCTCAGAGAAATATAAGGATCATGTCTACAAAATTTCATAACTTTTTGATATCTTTTTTATTTTATTTTATTTTTCAAAGAATGAAAATAAAGAAAATCATAAAAAATAGAATATTTATCAAAAAATAGTGCCGCTTATTGCATTAATTCCTAAAAATCGTATTTCAATTTGAGAATGCAAAAGATAAATAAAAATATAAATTTTTGACCGGCTCCTAGGTGTCCTACTACGCTAGCTGGAGGCATTTTGGCAATGTTTTTCTTTTTTTTTTTTTCATTTTTTAGGTCATTTTTTACAGGCATGCCCAAAAAAAAGTAAGGACTGTGTCTGCAAAATTTCATAATTTTTTGACATCATTTTATTTTCTTTTTTAAAGACGAAAAATAAAGAAAATCAAAAAAATAGAATATTCGTAAAAAAAAAAGTGTCATTTGTTGTAGTACTTCCTAAAATGTATATATTAATTTTAGAATGTGAAACATAAATAAAAATGTAAATGTTTGACCCATCCCGGCCCCTGGGCGTCCCACTATGCAGGGCGGGTGCTTTTTGATAGCATTTTAGTTTTTTTGTCATTTGTTTAGGCCATTTTTTGCCGACATACCCAAAAAAATGTAAGGATCATGTCTGCAAAATTTTATAATTTTTTGACATCTTTTTCATTTTATTTTCTTTTGAAAGACGAAAAATGGAGAAAATCATAAAAAATAGAATAGTCATCAAATAATGGTGGTGCTTGTTGCATTAATTCTTAAAATTCAATTATTAATTTTAAAATGGAAAACATAAATAAAATGTTAATTTTTGACCCATCCCGGCCTCTGGGAGCCATACTACGCCGGTCGGGGGCTTTTACACAGCGTTTTTCTTTTATTTATTTAATTATTTTTAGGCCTTTTTTTGCTGGCATGCCCAGAAAAACGCAAGGATCGTGTTTGCAAAATTTCATAATTTTTTAACGTCATTTTTTCTTTATTTTATATTTCAAAGACGAAAAATAAAGAAAATCATAAAAAAATATTATATTTATCAAAAAATGGTGTCGCTTGTGTCATTAATTCTTGAAATGTGTATATTAATTTTGTAATGCAAAACATAAATAAAAATATAAATTTTTGACCCATCCTGGGGCCTGGCCGTCCCACTACGCAGGTCGTGAGCTTTTTGATAGCGTTTTACTTTTTTTTTTCATTTTTTTGAGGCTATTTTTCGCAGGCATGCGCAGAAAAATATAAGCGTCATGTCTCTAAAATTTCACTATTTTTTAACAATATTTATTTTATTTTATTTTTCAAAGACGAAAAATAGAGAAAATAATAAAAAAAAATAGAATATTCATCAAATAATGGTGTTGCTTGTTGCATTAATTCTTAAAAATTGTGTATTAATTTTAGAATGCAAGCATAAATAAAAATGTTAATTTTTGACCCATCCCAGCCCCTCGACACCCCACTATGCAGGCCGTGATTTTTTGTTAGCGTTTTATTTTGTCATTTTTTGAGGCCATGTTTTACAAGCATACCCAGAAAAATATGAAGATCGTGTATGCAAAATTCCATAATTTTTTTACTTCTTTTATTTTATTTTATATTTAAAGATGGAGAAGAAAAAGAAATATAAAAAATAAAATATTCATCAAAGAATGGTGTCACTTGTGGTATTAATTCTTAAAAATCGTATTTTAATTTTAGTGCAAAAGATAAATAAAAATGTAAATTTTTAACACATCCCAACCCCTTGGCATCTCACTACGCTGGCTGGGACTTTTTGACAGTGGTTTACTTTTTTGTCATTTTTTGAGGCCATTTTTTGCAAGCATACTTAGAAAAATGTAAAAATGGTGTCTGTAAAATTTCATAATTATTTGATGTCGTTTTTATTTTATTTTATTTTTTAAAGACAAAAAATAAAGAATATTCATAAAAAAAGTCACTTGCTGCATTAATTCTTAAAAATCGTATATTAATTTTTGAATGCAAAAGATAAATAAAAATGTAAATTTTTGACTTATCCTAACCCCTAGGCGTCCCACTACGCGAGCTGGGAGCTTTTTTGACATGTTTTACTTTTTATTATTATTTGAGGCTATTTTTTGTAGGCATAACTAGAAAAATGTAAGGATCGTGTTTGCAAAATTTCATAATTTTTTGACGTCGTTTTTATTTTATTTTATTTTTTAAAGACAAAAAATAAAGAAAATCATAAAAAATAAAATATTCATCAAAAAATAGTGCCGCTTGTTGCATTATTTCTTAAAAATCATATAATAATTTTACAATGCAAAACATAAATAAAAATGTAAATATTTAATCCATCCTGTCTCCTAATCACCCCAAATCTGTCACGCGTACCTTGTTCACTGCTGGACGGGCAACTTCTCTCCCTGTCTCGGCCTTCCTTTTAACATTTGCTGCAATCAAATTTCTATTAAGATTCAAACCTTCTTGTTGTTACATTTCACGTTCCGCTTGCTGGTTCCATTTCTCAACGTGTCCTAAACCATATACCACATTCTTTGTACTATTTTTCAGTAACTATTGTGCAAAAGAACAAAGATAGACATATTCATCACAGTTTCGCAATCCCTTTTTCAATAGCCCTTTTTAATCCACTATCTACCGGTCAATATCTAATGTGCCACAAAAGCCAAATGATTATTCCCCTTTCACTAGATCTTTTCCTCCTTTCCACCCTTTTTTTTAATTTCTAACTTTTTGTTTTTTTTTTTTTTTTTCTTGTTTCTTTGCTTTCGTTGCCGCTTCAAGAACTGGGAAATTTTCTACAATAAAAGAAGAATATGTACGTGTTAAACTTCCAGTTTCAAGTAGAAAAAAAAAAAGGAGAACAAAGGAAATAAATACAATGTTATCGCCAATAGCAGAGAATGCATTTCTCATAGCATGAGGGAACTTTAGTAAAATCTGTGCCAACAAAGAGAAGATGCATAAACCAAGCTATTAATAGAACATAAATAAGGAAATGTGCTCAATAAAAAAAATTGTTCTCAATGTAACAGATGAAACTCAGATGCAACTGAGATAAAAAAATAAAAAAATAAAAATAAAAAAAAAAGTTCTCAATAAGAAAAATTATGTATTGTTGTAAAATTTTGCTCATATGTTACCTAAGCTAAATATAGCTAGCTCTATAAGATGTTCTTAATGTAAAATGAACAGTAGTGAGAATTTCCTTCATGATGGAACAAGTGTGAAATAACCTTATATGCTTAAGAAATATGGAGAAGAAAAGAAATGTTATCATGATAAAATTTGTTACACAAAGCTACAAACAAGTGACGTAGACCAAAACATATAAAGAATAAACTGTACCACCCCCAAGAGAATCGTTTCTTCACCTTTCTATACAAATTTGAAAAATTCTTATTTTTTACCTTCCATACGATTTCCTTAAATTTGAAACCAAAAGAGAAATCAAATAGAGAATCAATACAAGAATATTAAATTTTATAATATGCAACATACCGTCACCCACAAATAATACTCATACTACTCTTGTCATTGATCGTTTTCATTATTTTTTTTTTTAAAAAAAGCATGCATTCTCCCATAAAAATTCAAAAAGCAATTGCAGAGCATTGTTTCGACAGAATAATAATTGTTCATACCTCTAGCTCTTTCTAAATGCCCATGCAACTTTGAGGCAAAACCTGTACAAAAGATGACTATTTATTTGGTAAACAAAACAAACAAAAATAAAAAGAAATAAAAAAAACACAAAGCAACACTTAAGAGCTAATTTAATAAATAAATAAAAAAAGAACCGTAAATATTAGTGCAATATAAAAAACTTAAAAATACCAACAAAGCAATAGTCAAGAATCAATTTGATAAAAGAGAAAGGACATCAAGGCAAGGCATAATACATCAAACTTTGCAGTGCACACTATTTGACTGCAATAACATACCAATACCACCCTCATTAATTTTCACCAACAAAGCAATAGTCAAGAATCAATTTGATAAAAGAGAAAGGACATCAAGGCAAGGCATAATACATCAAACTTTGCAGTACACACTATTTGACTGCAATAACATACCAATACCACCCTCATTAATTTTCAAGGCACCAGATTTTTTGTTCACA
This sequence comes from Morus alba, assembly GCA_012066045.3. Classification (NCBI taxonomy): domain Eukaryota; kingdom Viridiplantae; phylum Streptophyta; class Magnoliopsida; order Rosales; family Moraceae; genus Morus; species Morus alba. The sequence continues at coordinate 6,836,656 of CP050234.2, forward strand.
TTACCAAGTATTTGTTTCCCTTTTTTTTTTTTTTTTAATAAAACTATCTTCTATGTTTCTTCCATAAACCTTCTGGTAGTATTTCTTCCTTAAAGTTATCATGATTATGAATTCCATAAGTAAAATCAATGCAAAAATTCAAGCTAAAATCAGTTATCATTTATCAAAGAATGACTATGCTTATCAAATGATTGAACAACCGGGAGCTAATGTTACGAATAAGACCAGTAGTAATATTGGAGCTACAACCTGAAGTAACCCCGAAATTAAAACCAATAGTAATATTGGAGTCCAAACCAACATTTAATTAGGATTAAAACCAGTAGGAAAGAGGACTCGCCCCATTATTTAAAGAATAGCCAAAGAACATTTTTTGAGGAGCAACTTGGATTATCAATATTCAAATAATTACCAATGTTTTTCATATTAGGAGCTATATCTTTTATCTACTTTTTTCTGCATGACCTTTACCAAGAGAGGGGGGTGGGGGTATGCAAGAACTCACCCTTCAAGAACCATGGAATAAATATGGTTGTGTAATTGTCTGAGGTTTTGTCATCAAATGCCTCAAATGCATCTGTCCAAAGTCAATGACAAGTTAGTCAAAAAATAAATGAACTTCCTTGAAAACACGATTAAGCATAGAAGAACAAAAATCAGTCCCATACGACAATACTTTAAAGAATGCATAAGAAAATTAAGACTACATCGTCCTTTTTCCTCAGCTCATCATGATAAACACAAGGAAAAAAATCGAGAAAAAAAAAAAAAAAAATTAAGTAGTGCGTATAAAAAAAGGGCTAGAAAAACTTCGATGGAGCTTTATTGTAGTCTTCAGTGGGGTGGGGGTATGCAAGAACTCACTCTTCAAGAACCATGGTACAAATATGGTTGTGTAATTGTCTGAGCAGTTTTGTCATCAAATTCCTCAAATGCAAGGTTTTAAAAAGCAAAATCGGGCCTCGAAGCGTTTTGCCTATACGAGACGAGGCGTAAGCCTCAAGGCGCTTTGAGGCGTAAGCCTCAAAAACTGCCTATAAAAAAAATTAGAAAAAAAATAATAGTAACAAAAACTAAATCCATACTTAATAATCATTAAAATCAAGAAATTTAACCAAATATCCACATAAAGACTAAATAATTATCAAATCCTAATATCATAAGGATCATAATGCACTTCTAAAAGCCTAATCTCCCAAGTCATCAATCAATAATCATCATCAGATTCATCACTACTAAGAGAAGCATCAGCCAATTTAAATCTCTCATTGTCCACGAATTCTTGACTGTTAGTGTCAGAATCACAGTCTATCCAGTCTTCTTCTTCATCCTCTTGCACGATCTCCTTGCCTCTTATCACCTAATAATAAAAATTAAACTTAAGTTACTATCTCTTATATGATAATTAGAGTAAATAATAGAGAAGACAACTAATAATTCATATGGCATATCTTGCTACTAACCTGTCTTCTTCTTTTTAGAGCTTTTTTGAGCTCTAGTAGTATTACTAGTACCTTCTCCATCCTCAAAAAGATCAATGTCAAGATTGTCAATTGCTTCCTCTGTTTGAATCGCCTTCATTTTCATTTCCGGCTATCCATTCATCATCATATGGCAACTCATCAATGATTAAGGGATCCTCATCTTGCTGAAGTGCCTTCTTTTTCAAATGTTGATCTTTTAGCTTCTTGTTGAACATGATGTAGACCAAGGAATTTATCTTTTGTGCAGTGAAGCGATTTCTTCTCTTGGTATGAACTTGGTTGTGGGTACTCCAATTGCGTTCACATCCCGAAAATGAACAAGTGAGACTCAAAACTCTAACTGCAAAGCTAGCCAACTCTGGGGTACCATCTCCAAATTGGGTCCACCAATCATCTGAATTTAAAATTGAGATGAAAATAATTAGTCAAACAATCTAAATTATTTTATTAGTCAAAATTAATAAGATAGTTTCTACTTACTAGGATTGCGTTTCATGTATGATCCTTGAGCTTGACGAAGGCCAAAAACCCATTCTTCTGTTGAAATTTATCTAGTTGGAGGTCGGCCTTCTCTAGATCATTTGGGTCCTTAAACATCCTATTCATGCAATGGTACAAACCAAGTTTGATCTCAGGATGGTTGGAAGGATTATCGGAGTATCGAATCCTTGGATTCAAGTAGTATGCCGCAACATGTAAATGTTGATGCAACTGAAAATCCCACTTTTCGTCAATGATCTCCCAAATCTCCTTGTAGTCTTTCTTTCTCTTTACCTCCCAAGTTTTTAGCAATTTCCTCTTTTGCCTTGTCCATAGCCCCATATATAAATCCCATGGCGGGCATCTTTTCAGAGTCGACAACTCTCAACACCTTCACTATGGGTTGTGTAAACTTAAGAACATACCCAACAGCAGCCCAAAATTGATTATCCTTCATGACTATCTTTTTCACTTCTTTCTCATCCGGTTTCTTTGCATATGAACTACTGTTCCATTCCTCCGATACAAACATAGATTGTAGAGGCTGCATTAGTCTATAGATGCACTCCAAAATCAAATAGACAGTAGCAAATCTTGTTGCAGCAGGTCGAACAAGATCCCTTTTGGCAAACTTTCTCATCAATGACAACACCCAAGGGTGATTGTACACATAATTGCTATTTTTTTTTGCTTTCAACAAAAATCCTTTTATGTTGTGGCAATTCTCCTAGTTTCTCAAGCATCAAATCAATGCAATGAGCAGCACAAGGGGTCCAAAATAAGTGTTTTCGTTTCTCCATTAGTTTTGCTCCAGCAGCCATATAAGCACTTGCATTGTCAGTCATAACTTGAACAAAAAGATCTTCCCCAACTTCTTCAACAATCTCGTCAAGCATCTCAAACAATAGATTTACATCTTTCTTTTTATTCGAGGCATCAATAAATCTCAAGAAAATAGTTTTATGAGGATTGTTAACTAAAAAGTTGATCAAACCTCTATTTCTAGCATCCGACCAACCATCAGATAAAATAAAAACTCCTATTTGTTTCCAAGTCTTTTTAACCTCCTCCACAAATTTTTCAGAGGTAAGTACTTCCTCCTTCAAAATCCATGTTCTAAGCTCATGCATACTTGGGGGTACAAGACCTCTACCATAGTCGCCAATTGATCTACACATATTAAAATAGGAGGGGCTCCTAGCAATATTGAAAGCAAGTGCATTTTCATAAAAGAACCTACCAATGTCGAGACATACTCGAGAACAGGCCTCTTTTTCTCTTGATGTCGTTGTAAGGGAAGGTCTTTCGTTTGCTTCCTTATCATCCACAACATTGTTCAAAAACTTGTCCACATGACCTCTAACTCCCCTATCACTAACCACTTGTGGTGATTGACAAGAGCCGACAAATCCATCACCATAATACGACCCAACATCCACCATTTCTTCAAATTTCTGATGCGCTACCTGTTTTTCAACAGCTCATTTGTTCATATAGTCATTAATTTCTTTCTTCACATCATCAGGAACTTTAGGACAAAGCCTTACATTCTTATGAGTGCAAGCAAGGTGTTCTTTCATCCTCTTAACACCTCCTTTAATAATTTGATTGCAAAACACACATTGGAGGTAAATATAAGTCTTTTTGTCATTTTCCGATGTAATTTCTTTTCCATATTTCCAAGCCGGATCTCGTCTCCCACTACGACTACCGCTAGCATTTTATGGAGGTCTCATCCTAATTTTTTTTTTCTACCTTAAACCGGAAAAAAAAAAAAAAAAAAAAAAAAAAAAAAAAACCAAAATTACAAGAGAAAAACAAACAATATAGCATATAGCCGTTTCTCTCATAAACACAGATAAGGAAAAAAAAAAAGAAAAAAAAAGAGGCAAAGACAAAGACCAGGAAAGAAATAGATATAGCCTTCAAAAGAGGCGGCACGGCACCGGGAAAAAACAAATATGAGCCGTTTCTCTCATAAACACAAATATAGCCTTCAAAATGAAAAAAAAAAAAAAAAAAAAAAAAAAAGTTGAGTAGAAGGAAGGAACCTTACGAAGAAGAAGGAGGTGGCACGGTACCGGGAAAGAAGAAGAAGAAGAAGAAAGAGGCGGAGGCGCACGGCGGTCGGCGATGAAGGAGGCGGCGAGGCACACGGTGGTCGACGGTCGGCACGAAGAAGAAGAAGAAGAAGGAGCTGGCTGCGTCTATGAAGGAGTCTCCGGTTTTTGGGAAGAGGCGTGAAGGAATAATGTACTCAGAGGAGGAAGACGTTATGTAATTATGTTGAGTTTCTGGTTTTGGGCTTTTGGGCCAACGGGCCCAATTCAATTAGGGTTAAAAAACCCACTAAAAATCCTACACTGAGTAAGGCGTGCGCCTCACTACCGCCTGAGGCGCTGCTCAAAGGCGTGCGCCTCAAGCGGCTGAGGCGCACGCCTCAACTCCTACCCTCTGAGGCGTAGGAATGGAGGTGCTTTTCTAACGCCTCACCACGAGGCGCGCCTCAAAGCATGCGCCTCAGGCGCTTTTTAAAACCTTGCTCATATGCATCTGTCCAAAGGTCAATGACAAGTTAGTCAAAAAATAAATGAACTTCCTTGAAAACACGATTAAGCATAGAAGAACAAAGATCAATCCCATACGATAATACTTTAAAGAATGCATAAGAAAATCTACATCGTCCTTTTTCCTCAGCTCATCATGATAAACACAAGGAAAAAAATCGAGAAAAAAAAAAAAAAAAAGAATTAAGTAGTGAGTATAAAAAAAAAGATAGAAAAACTTCAATGGAGCTTTATTGTAGTCTTCAGTTGTCTTTACAAAGGTCTTTAGCCTTTCAGAATAGAAAAGACAGCTAGGTAAGGGAATAAAGAGACTAGGCTATTAGCCTTTAGGAATCTATGCCAGGGCGCCTCTCTTAAAGTAGAAAAACGAGATCTCCAGTGCCTCAACTTTTTTCTTTTTTCTTTTTTTTTTTTAAAAAAAAAGGAACAAAAACCAAACAAACAAACAAAAAGAAGAGAGTTATTACCTCATAGACAGAATGAAAATCTCCTTGCTCATGTTTATCTTTAATGACAAAATGTTTTGTAGTAGCTAATCCAAATCTAAAAAGTTGAAGCTAAGATAAGCAACAGGGAACAAAAAATGCAAATTCGTCAATAATAACACTTAAAATCAGAAAAATCTAATAATAGAAGTATTTCCTTTTTCCTTTTGCACTTCCTTTTTTAATTAGTTTCACAACCAATATCTCCACCAAACCAAAATTTCTCCACCAAAGCAAGGAAACAGAGGAATCCTAAATACACAAAGAAAAACAGTATGACAGCCTTAACATTAAACAGAGAACCTCAATTTTAATTATAGTCGTCAGTTTTCTTTAAGAAAGAAAAAAGAAAAAAGAAAAAAAAGAACATGAAGATTACCTTACATAACCAAATCGTTCTTGCACAAGTTTAATTGCGGTGACAAAACATTATGCAGTACTTAATATGTCGACCAAATAGGTAAAGTTGAAGCTAAGCCTGGTGCGTGCTTTCTTGTGTAGATTTGGCGCTTGCTTTTGCTCTTTGCCACTTTAAGCATATTTCTCTCTCTGTATCAGTTATCTAAAATCAAAGATTCAACATCAAATTCTAAGTAAACCTCTAGACATAAGACTCTCCTTGGAGGCCAATTTTTGAACAATATTTAGCTCCTTTTTTTTTTTGGATACCCAAAAATCCCCCAAACCCACTGTCAATTCGAGTTAGCAACTGGAGCCCTCCACCCCTACAATCTTTGGAAGGCAGGAAACCATGACTTTGGTCATGTAGGTACCCATGAGGTGGTTTAAACCCCAGTCCGTATGGGAGCAAAGCAAAGGCCTACTACAACTTTTAGCTATTTTGTAGTTTTTAACTTAACAAAAACAGTTTAAACGATTAAAAGTTATAACTATTTTTGTGAAAAAAACGTTATATGCAAATGGACACATCATGTCTAATTATATGCAAACGGACAAATCAGACACCACCTACGCATTCTGATGAAACTATCTCATGTCTAATTATATATGCAAATGGATTAAAATCGGACACCACATACGCACTCTAATGAAGCTTTCTTTTCCCTAATACATGAACACCGGAAAATCTATGGGAAAAACACCAATAAGATGTCACAATTAAAAACAAAGTGTCATGAATTCTCAATTATTCAATTCCAATTTGTTTTCTTCATTCCAAAAACCAAATTAAACCAGAAAACAACCTGCAAGATGACCTCGAAAGAAAAAAACTTGATTCATGGGGGAACCCAAGAAATCCAAGAACAACAACCACAATGACAACTATATTAGTTCCATATATAAACATGGAATATAAGAAACTATTGAATTATGTACATTAATTAGGAGATATTGCTTAAATTAGAATAGCTAGCATATCTTTCCTAGTTTAGGGGGTAGTTCCTATTTTTTAGGAAAGATCCTAGGAATATCTTGAGGATAGTTTCCCTATCCTATTAGGCTTCCTAGTTTCCCGATTCTGTTAGCCACGGGACCTAGGTATGTTGTACACCTATTTCTACTCCGGTTTTCTACCAATTAAATCAAGAAAGGTTTTATATTTTTCCTCAAAAACTTTCATGGTATCAGAGCCTGGTTTAGGACTTTAACTTTGTCCGCCATGGCCAAGAATCCAGAAAACCTTCCCTCAACCCAAACCGTACCCTCTGCCTCTTCTAATAATGTTGATTTCAACCCTAATGCTTCCATTTAAATTACTACCGTACGATTGAATGGAAGGAATTTTTTAGAATGGGCCCAATCAGTAAAACTAGTCATAGATGGTCGAGGAAAACTAGGGTTTCTTACAGGGGAGGAACCAAAGCCGAAGGAATCTAACCCTTCATTCCGAAAGTGGAGGTTTGAAAATTCACTCATCACTACGTGGCTTCTCAATTCCATGGAGGAATCAATCCGGAAGCCATATCTGTTTATGTCAGCCCAAGAAGTGTGGGAGGCCGTGCATGAAACCTACTCTGACCTGGAGAATTTTTCACAAGCCTTTGAATTGAAGACTTGGCTGTGGAATTCCAAGCAAAGGGAGGCAGATATCACTACATATTACAATAGAATGTTGGCACTTTGGCAGGCATTAGACCTCTGCTATAATGACGAATGGGAGAATCCCAAAGACCTTGCTAGGTTTAAATTAAAGGAAGAAATTGATCGTGTTTTTATGTTTTTAGCAGGGGTTAATGCAGGATTTGACGATGTTAAAGGGCGTGTTCTAGGCAAACGTCCCCTTCCTACAATCCGTGAAGTTTTTTCTGAACTTAGACAGGAAGAAGGACGAAAGAGAGTCATGACTGGTTCATTATTGCCACCAGCAGAGCCTGAAAGTTCAGCCTTAGCAGTCCGTGGCAATGAGGGCGACTCAGACAAGAAGAAGAAGCCGTGGTGTGACCACTGCAAATGTCACTGGCACACCAAAGATTCTTACTGGAAGCTTCATGGGAAACCACCTAATTGGCAGCCAAATTGGAAGAAGAAACAGAAGGGAGGCAAGGTGTTAAACACTATGACTGAGACTATTGCAGAGCCACCATCTACCTCAGTACAGCCTCCATTTACCAAGGAACAAATTGAGCATCTTCTAAAACTCTTTATGTCTCCACAAATTTCTAATTCTCCTTCTACCTCTTATGCTCACCAAGGTAATCAAGCTCCTTTTGCCCTCACTTCCTCAAATATTTCTAGCCCATGGATCATAGATTTTGGTGCCACAGATCATACCAGTTGTTCCCATTTATTTTCCACTTACAGTCCTTGTAGGAAATAAAAAAATTAAAGTGGCCGATGGTTCTTTTTCAGCCATAGCAGGGAAGGGTTCCATCAAAATTTCTCCATGTTTAATCTAAAGGATGTGTTACATGTTCCAAAATTGTCACGCAATTTACTGTCAGTCAGTAAATTAACTCTTACCAAAACTGTCATGCTAATTATTTTCCATCTTACTATGAATTTCAGGACATGGCCTCAGGAAAGATGATTGGCAATGCTAAATTAAGTGGACTTTACTACTTTGACGATGGATCACTTCCTAAAGATTATGTTTCCAATACTTGTTTTAGTGTTATTTCTGGTTCTAGTAAGAATGACATTATGCTTTGGCATTTTAGGCTTGGTCATCCAAGTTTTCATAATTTAAAACGTTTGTTTCCTCGTTTATTCTCCAATAAAGATCCATCTCTTTTTCAATGCAAAATTTGTGCTTTAGCAAAAATGCATCGATCTCCAGATATCTCTCGTCCATATGTTCCTTCCAAACCTTTTTCTCTTATGCATAGTGACCTTCAAGAATTTCAACTCCTTCGGGAAAATAATGGTTTATTACCTTTATAGATGATCACACAAGAATGACTTGGGTTTACTTGATGACACAAAAATCTGAGGTTGAACACATTTTTAAAACGTTTTATAACATGATTTACACTCAATTTGAAACAAAAATCAAAGTTTTAAGGAGTGACAATGGTCGTGAGTATTTCACAAAACATTTGAGTTTTTTTTTCTTCACAAAATGGAATTTTTCAACAAAGCTCGTGTTGACACGCCTCAACAAAATGGCATTGCCGAAAAAAAAAAAAGGCATTTGTTAGAAGTGGCTCGGGCACTGTTATTTACACATAAAGTACCAAAAAAAATTTGGGGAGACGCTATTTTAACAGCAATTTTTTTGATAAATAGAATGCCTTCGAAAGTTTTGAATTTTGCCACTCCTATAAGTGAATTTTCCAAAACTTTTCCCCAAACAAAAATTCAATCAACTTTGCCACTGAAAACATTTGGCTGCACTGTTTATATCCACAATAAAGATGTAAACTTAGGAAAACTTGATCCTAGAGGAACTAAGTGTGTCTTCTTAGGATACTCTCCAAGTAAAAAATGATATAAGGGTTATGATCCCAAAAAAAGAAAATATTTTGTCACCTTTGATGTGCAATTTTTTGAAAATCAATCATTTTTTCAGCCTCATCTTCAGGGGGAGCACACACAGGCAGATTCGGCTTTAGGGGGAGATGAAAAAATAGTCTTTGACTTTCATGATCAAGGTGAATCTTTTTTTGAAAATTTTTCATCAGAATTTGCCCTTCAACATTCGGATTTTTTGCAAAACTTAAATAATTCCGAAGATTCAATTGAAAATACATCCAACAATGAAGGCAGTTTTGAAAATTCTGAAGAGAGTCATCAAGAGAATAACTCTACATATGTTTTAAATAATGAAAAATTTGGCACCTTCCAGTGTTAGTCTAATTAGAACAAGAAATAACACTGAAAACAGGTTTGGGAAAGTTTTCTCAAGAAGAGAACCAAAGTCAAGTGGATTGGCCAATAACTTGCAGCATGGTCAAGAATCAACCTCAATACCAAGTCCAGAAGCTTCAGGTTTGAGTCCAATCCCTGAAAATTTCTCAAATGAGCTTGATTTACCTATTGCACCAAGAAAAGGAGCTAGAGAATGCACTAGGCATCCTCTATATCCCATGTCCCATTTTGTTTCTTATAAAAAGTTATCTCCTTGTTTCCGTGCCTTTGTTACTCAACTCTCACATGTGGAAATTCCAAAGAGTATTAAAGATGCATTTCAGGTACCAGAATGGAAAGCAGCTGTTTTGGAGGAGATGAGGGCTCTGGAGAAGAATCAGACATGGGAGGTTATAAATTTGCCAAAGGAGAAGAAAATTGCTGGGTGCAAAGGGGTATTCACGGTCAAGTTCAAATTTGATGGATCACTGGAAAAGTATAAAGCACGTCTGGTGGCCAAAGGTTTCACTCAAACCTATGGCATACATTACTCTAAGACTTTTGCACCAGTAGCTAAACTGAATACTGTATGGGTTCTTCTCTCAATTGCGGAAACTTGGACTGGCAGTTACAACAGTTAGATGTCAAGAATGCCTTCTTAAATGGAGATTTAGAAGAAGAGGTTTTTATGGATCCTCCACCTGTTTTTGAAGATAAGTTTGGTTCAAAGGTGTGCAAACTGAGGAAATCTCTCTATGGGCTAAAACAATCACCACGAGCATGGTTTGAGAAATTCACAAGCTCAGTAAAGAGACAAGGTAGCCCATGCAGATCACACACTCTTTTTTAGAAGATCAAAGGAAGGAAGAATTGCCATCCTTATTGTCTATGTGGATGACATTATCTTGACAGGTGATGATATTCTAGAAACGGCTCGGTTGAAAAGGTGCTTGGCAGATGAATTTGAGATCAAAGACCTCGGGAACCTAAAATATTTTTTAGGTATGGAGATAGCAAGATCTAAAGAAGGAATAATGGTCAGCCAAAGGAAGTATGTACTTGATCTTCTCGAAGATACTGAAATGAGTGGGTGCAAACCAATTGATACTCCTATTGATCCCAATGTAAAACTCGGGAATAGGGAAGGTGACAGTGTTGATACCACGAGATATCAAAAGTTGGTTGGAAAGTTGATTTACTTATTACACACTAGACCAGACATAGCTTTTGCCGTGAGTATGATAAGCTAATTTATGCACTCTCCTCAGAAAACTCATATGGAAGCTGCCTATCGAATCCTTAGACATCTCAAGGGGTCTCCGGGAAAAGGATTAATGTTCAAAAAACATGACAACCGAACAATTGAAGCCTATACAGATGTTGATTGGGTTGGATCCGTGACTGACAGGAGGTTTACAATTGGATATTGTTGCTTTGTGTGGGGAAAACCTAGTTACGTGGAGAAGCAAAAAGCAAAGTGTTGTTGCCCGTAGCAGTGCAGAGGTAGAATTTCGAGCAATGGCTAATGGGCCATGTGAGTTAATTTGGTTGCAGCAAGTTATAGGAGATCTTCAATTAACAATAGAAGTTCCAATGAAGCTTTAATGTGACAACAAGGCTGCTATTAGCATTGCTAATAACCCTGTTCAACACGATCGCACCAAACATGTGGAGATAGATCGGCATTTCATCAAAGAAAAACTGGAATCCGGAACTGTGTGTTTACCCTTCCTGCCAACATCTCAACAGATAGCTAACATTTTAACCAAGGGGTTATTTAGACCAGGGTTTGAATCTTGTATTAGCAAGTTGGGTTTAAGAGATATCGATGACCCAACTTGAGGGGGAATATTGAATTATGTACATTAATTAGGAGATATTGCTTAAATTAGGAGATATTGCTTAAATTAGAATAGCTAGCATATCTTTCCTAGTTTAGCGGGCAGTTCCTATTTTTTAGGAAAGATCCTAGGAATATCTTGAGGATAGTTTCCCTATCCTATTAGGTTTCCTAGTTTCTCGATTCTGTTAGCCACGGGACTTAGGTCTGTTGTACACCTATTTATACTCCAGTTTTCTAATTAAATCAAGAAAGGTTTTATATTTTTCTTCAGAAACTTTCAGAAACCAACAGAACAAGTAAAATACAAAACCACCTGCAAAGTGCAAAATGACCTCCAAAGAACAATATTACTTGATTATAGGGGTAAATCCAACGACAGCAACAAATATACAAGTTGTACGCACAAACAATTAATAGAGTATGCCACCAACAATTATCTATTGATTTATCCCATGCGCCACAATGTGTGAGTCACCAAGATATATCGATTAATTTATTGTGGAATGAAAGAAATAGTTAACTACAAGTAGACATAGTGATTGTATCTTCACTTTTTGATGATTGATAATTTGATATACAGAGACCTAAAGTAACATCAAATTATAATGTTAGTATGAGCTCTCTATTTCTCTCTTCTTTTCTATTTCTCACTCCAGCAATAAAACACATTACAACATTTCTATCAAATAGCACAGCATGAATGATATGGCGAAACATCAAATAAATATTAGAAGCAAAGATTGGATTAAGCATTCAAATAAGAATATAAGAATATATATTAAACAAAACTAAATACACAATAAGAGCAATCAAATAAGAAGATATATTAAACAAAACTAAATATACAATAAGCAGACATCCATAACACGAATAGGATATTTACCCATTGTAGATGATACCAACGCCAATCAGAAGGCAACTCAAGAAGTTCCATACGACAGAACTGCAAATGACTTAGGAAAACAGAAAAATAGAAGGAAAAAGGAAACAGAGAGAAAGCGACAAGCAAAAAAAGAAGGGTATCATAGAAAAAAAAAAAAAAAAAAAAATGAAATGAAGAAAGTAAGAAAGAGGATGACTCTTTGGTCGAGAAGGCAGGAACATGGTCTTCATTTTTTCAACCAAAATAAACAAAAAACCCCAAATTAAAAAGGAAATCATAAGATAAGGAGAGAAGGGGGAAAGAACAAATAAATCTGAAATGAAACCAAACCTAGGGCTAAACATGGAAATCGCAACCAAGAAACCGTTGTGGAGTGCAAAGAAAGAGAGAGGTAGAGGCTATGGATGCTAATGAGAGAGCAGGGAATAAAGAGGGAGAACAGAAGTCGCTGGGAAAGAGAGCAGGAAGGGAACGAGGAAGAAAGAAGCCCTGTTTTCATCCAAAATAGCAACATTTTGGTCGAAAATTCTCAATGAAAACATTTTTGTTTTGGTTGAAAACACTAGGAAGTTTTGAAATTTCTATATTAGCTATAGATTAAAGGAAAAAAAAAAAAAAAAAAAAAAAAAAAAAAGGTCTGGGGCTTTTTCCAACCAAAACGACGGTGTTTTGGTCGAAAATTTTCAACCAAAACGACCATCAAAAATGGGAGAAGCTTTTAAGATCTCTATATAAATTATGGATTATATATTCTATACCGCAAACACAGAGCAAACTAAAAGCAAATTCAACATACCTCTCAATGTGCCAAAACGGAACTGTTGAAACCTGCCATACAATTTTCAACAAAAGGAGCTCCCACAAACTGGAAAATATTAAGCTGCAATAGAAAGTTGAACAAACCCAGTCATCTAATGAATACTTTTCATTTAAGAGTCCAGTGAAACTCACATCGTCATGAAGACCGACCGTACCTGTATTGCATCTGTGTCTATAACTGAATCGAATGTGAAAGTTAGCCTATTGATTGTCAAAGAAATTGGAAATTTTCTGAACTATCATTTCTTGTTCATTTTTGTCTTTGCGAGGTGGCGTCATTCACACTACTACCTAGAAACCCATAATAGGATTAGGAATTTTAGGAGTAATGAAGATTCTAAGACTGAACATGCAAGGAAAAGAAAAGACACAAATGTGAAACGTCAATCAGTTTAGAATTTGGAGAACAAACTTTAGAAGCTGACCATATAGCTATTTACTGGAAAATATAATAACTTTCCTTAATAAAACTCATTTTCCTTAGCAACACAAAATTCAACACATTTTTCTTTGTAAAACCTAAATATCCTTTTAGGATTCTAAAAAAATTTTAGAAGGAAGAAATGTCAAATGGGATAATTGCATCAATAACATACAATTAGAAACTTTAAAGAGTTAAATTAAATGAACAATTTGAATAAATGGAAAAAAAAAAAAAAAAATCCCTCTTAAGAGACTCAACGAAATCCAAATCAAGCCCTAATTTAACTCTCCAGATTAAAAAACGCACTTCACTTTTTCCTTCCGCAGCTAAACAGAAGAAGTAACTCCAGAGTCAGAAACCACACCCAACCATACCTGGATACCAAATTCGCAGGTTCCAATGATGGATAACTCGGGAACCGTCTCTATGCGCAACTTCCTTGGCGGCGGAGATAGCAAGCGAGTGCTTCACGCAAAGAGTTCGGATCCGACGGCGGAGCGTTCTCCTTGGAGCCCCTCTGCTTCCGCAACGGCCAGGGCTTGGCTACGATAGTGTCCCGCAACGTCGGAGACTCCATCTTCGTGTCCCTCAAGATCGCGTTTCTTGGCTACATGAAGGGCTTCATGGTTGCGAAATCTAGAGAGAGAAAGAGAGAAGAGGGGGAGGAGAGAGAGAGAGAGGGTGAGATATTGATTGAGAGGGTTTTGGATCGGGAATGGAGCAGAAGACAGAGGAGCGAGAGATGGTAAATGTAGCCGTTGGAGGAAGACTCTGGGAGACATGAGAATTTTATTTTTGGGGGAAAAGCAAGCTTTTTTTTTTGTTGATTGTTTATTTGTCGGTGTCATTACACGTCTATTTCGAGAGAAAGTCAGTGAGCCAGAGAAAACAAAAAAAGTTTTTGAAATTCCTTTTATTTTTTTAATTTTTTTGTTATTTTTTTAAATGGTAAGTTGTATTGTCAAAATAATAATAAGAATGGTAATATGAATGGTAATAAAATTAAATTAGAATGTATTGAAATTATAAATTGATTCTTTTATTTGATTGGAGTTATAAAATCAATACTTAAATGAGTCACACACGCTTTTGTGTCTTCTTTTGCCAAAAGAATAGGATGGTGATGTGAAAATTACAAGTGCACAATATCGCACACAAATAATAAAGTAGTAAATAAAGTATCGTTCTCATGAAGATTGCGTAATTTTAATTAAGTATCAAAATTGATTAACTCTAAAATTATTTGAACAACCTAAAAAAAATAGAAAAATAGTAAAAGCAAAATACAAATAAAACTCAAATAAATAAAACTAAAATAAATAAAATAGTCAAACAAATTAAAGACTATGGCAACTGATTTCATCAAATCTAATCTTCTTTAATTCCTCAATTTGAAGGTGTCCGGGGGTTTCGGGGGTCCCAAGGGTGTTCCGGGGGTCCCAGGGTTGTCCCGGGGGTCCTGGGTCCCAAGGGGTCCCGAGGGTGTCCCGGGTGTCTTGGGGGTCCCGGAGTGTCCTGGGGTCCCGGGGATCCTGAGGGTGTCCCGAGTGTCCTGGGGGTCCCAGGGGTGCCGAGGTTGTCCCAAGTGGTCCCGGGGGTGTCCCGGTAGTCCCGGGGGTGTCCTGTGGATCCAGGGGTGTCTCGGGGGTCCCAATGGTGTCCCGGGGGTCCTGGGAATCACGGGGGTCCCGGGGTGTTTTATCCACTCTTTCCTCTTTAAAGTGGTTTAATTTTTGTTTCTATTTTATGCTTTTTACTTGTTATCTGTTTTCTCTTATTTAGGGTATAATAAAAAGTTGTCAACTTAGATTATGTTTAAATTATGGCGATCAGATTATATATAGAACTTATTTATCAGCATCATAAATTTGTTTCTCTACTTTTTACTTACTTTTTATTTGTTTTCTCTTATTTAGGGCCTAATAAAAAGTAGTCAAATTAAATAATATTATCTGCATCATAAAATTATTTTTCTAATAGACAATAAATATGATACTCAAATTCATGCCTTATTGCAATAGCCACGTGCGTGGCACGTGTTTTTTTTTTTTTTTACTAGTAATTTCTTCATGTTTCTATTTCTTTTGACTTACTGTCGTTTTCCGTTTCTGCGTTTTCAGGTATTCTCGTTCCCCTACTGTCGTCGTTAAATGTTTGTATTCTTTCAAAAACATGTCGTTTTGACCTTGTTTACGTGTCTATGACCTTTTTTTTTTTTTTTTTTTGTCCACTTTTCCTTTTATGCTAAATTTTGTCTATTCCATTTTCATTCCGTTGTAGTTTTCACTCTGCGCGTCTAAATAGTTGTTAGGAAGTAGTATTAAACTGCTGTCCTCCACTTCCGGTTTAAAATTTATTTTCGTTTTTGTGTGACATTTATCCCTTTTTTTAAGTCGATTCCCAAATCGTATTTGCAAACTACCTTCAGAAGAAAAAAGAAAAAAGGATGAAGATACACACAAGTAGGGCGAGGCAGATCCAGAAAACACAGAAATATATGTAAACTAATGTCACTAAGTGATGTGTTAAACAATTCAACCAAAACAGTAGAGGAGAACAAAAATAATATTTTCAAAAAAAGTACCAAAAAAAAAAAAGAAGAAACTTTTGGGTAATAGGAATAGAAAGCAATCATGCAGTGTGTAAATTATATGAACTGTGGAAACAAACCACAACAATGCAATCAGCATGTTGTGTTTCAAATTATACTCCGATAGTTCTGGAAAGAGGATAAAATAGTACAGTGGAGAAAATCCCAAAGCTAGCTCTCACCAGCAGCCAAAAAAAAAAAAAAAAAAACCTCTCCTACCAAAAGAATATTACATAACATATCAACACACCCCTATGGCAAACAAAAAAGAATTATTGGACTGCACCTTTCAACCCATGGAAATAAAGAACAACAGAAATGGCACAAAATTAAATTAGAAGTATCTCCTAGGTTGCTCTAACACCTAGAAACGAGGCTTCAAAGTGGATCTGCAAAATGAATATCCTGCCACATATCTCAGTAGCTGCTACCCATTGGCGGCATGCCAAAGGGTGGCATTGGCGGCATCCCCATTCCGCCCATAGGAGGCGGCGGTGCAAAACCTCCACCCATTCCCGGCATTGGTGGCGCAGGCAAAGCAAGAGGTAATAACTGAGCATACATGTTCTGCAGCAGTGGACAACATTTTAGGAAAAGAACACACAAGTAGCAAATAAGTATCGACGTTAATACTACACCCGTGAACACATACATATACTGGATGCAAAAGAGGTGGTTTCTGTAAGAAAATAGAAGCAACAGATTGATTCGAAGTGTTTACCTGCTGTGCAATGACGTCCTTCTCTTCCTTTTCTTTAGCCTTAACCTCAATCTGAGCTTCAATTTTGTCCTTCACAAGTTCATCAACTTTGCCTGTGTATTCACGGATAAACTGCAAAAACAAGCAGAAAGATTTAAGTAAACACATGTTTTAAAGTTTTATTATGATATGTCCATGATTCATCTAGATACCCTCAAAACACGTAACATTTTAACATTTAACGCACAAAATATAGCTTCTATTTTGAAAAGTGTGAATGACTAAAACTAACAGGAGATAAAAACAAGAAGACGCCCATTTATAACCTCCCTTGCACTAACTCCTGACAACAACCAGGAACATAAAATAAAAATAACTAGAAAAAGGTTGGTTACCTGTAACAGATACGGAAAAGCAAAGTCGATCATGTTGTTCATCCAGGCAAGCTCAAGGGCAACATCCACCCGAATCAAATCATAGCAAACAAAGAGACATGATGCAAAGCACTCCTTCTTTCCCTGTAATCAAATTGAGATACATTAATTAAGGTAATCCAATAAATTATTTGTCATTTAGCAAAACAAAATCAAACTGAATTGAGTACCTGCTCAATGAAATAAACAAGCAATTCCTCAGCAAGTTCACGATCACCGGACTGTGAGGCTGTCTCCATAGCATCTTTGTAAAGGTTGTCCTTCTTTGATAATGCAATAGACTGCTTCCATCGGCCAGCCTTTTTGTATATATAAGCAGCAACACGTCTCATTTCAAGAAGTTCATGTTTCTCAATCTGCACAGAAACACAACAATGAGACTCATGCAATTGATGCATTAGCATGGAACCATTGACTAAAAGAGTTATTGCTAACCTTCTGGGCAAGGCCTATTTGGTCGAAGTTATCATGCATATCAATTGATTCACGCAGCCTATCATAGTCTTCCTCCTCAACATATATCTCATTCAAAGCCTCATTTACAGCTGACACATTGTTGCTCTGAACTGCAACCATGTATGGCTTCACAAGGCGCAGATGCCCAGCCTGATTTTGTTTAAAGGAAGAAGAGGAAAGAATTTAGTCTTACAGGTATAGAGATATGCAATACAAGCCGTTATAAATTTCCAAACAGATAATATGCCAACAACAATAAATTACCCTCCGCATAATGTCAACAACACGGGTATGGTCCACACGAAGTGCAAGCACATTGAGAAGATCATTAATAAGGTCTGGATGTTCTTGCAAGTAGAAGTGCACAGCCTTATAATACAGCTCCACATTTGCAACTTTGACTGCCACATCTTTGAACTGCATGTGATCCCACGCTTCAGGAGAATGATTCATGATGGTCGTGGCAGCATTGTCAAACTCGTCATATTGGATGTACAAATAGGTAAGCTCCTTCCAGTGTTGTTGTTCATCACAAGCTCGTATAAGCTTGGGAATATTGAGACGAGTTGAGAACAATTTGATATGCTCCATAAGCTTCTCCGGACGATATCTAGCATACAGAACTCCCAACTCTGTAAAGATGCCCATATGTGCACGTTCCAACCCTAGACCACTCTCCATGAGAGATATAAGCTCATTGAAGCATCCCCTGTTCTGGTAATATTCACTGACCTCTTCCAAGTCATCAACCTGCATAAGCCAAATAACAACTCACATAAGCAAAAATGCTTGCAGGCTTTTATTACAAGAGAAAACTTGCAAGAGTATGCTTTGGTGTATCATACAAGCAACATAACTCCAGAAGATCCATGAAAAGGTCGGTGTTATTAGTCTTTAAAATGCCAAGAGGAATTGCACAGATGCAAAATTTTACCTGAACAATGATGTTGAGCCCACAAATCTGAGCTAAGCGGAACTCCTCTGCATCAACACAAGCAAAGCAGACTTCCTTCCATGTCTTAGCACTGTTGGCTTTCCTTGCAGCATCAACAGCACCTTGGAACTGTTTCAACTTCACAAGTGTGCTGGCCAACTTGGCCCAGTTAGATATAAAGGCAAATATTATTTTTGCTGCCTCATATAGGGCTTCATCATACAAGCGATCACCCACATTCTGGAGATTAGCTACGTTTGGCATAAGAATGAACTCTTCAATGTCGGCCAGCCTATCAATCTTTGCATATGCATAAATAAGCTCACTGTCCACCTTTGGCTCTTTTGCCTTCTGCCTAACCATCAGAAGGTACCTCACCAAGTCATGGTAGACATTTGCATCCTCAGCAGCACGAATAACATCCAAGAATTGAGTAGCATCATCAGCACGAATAAATGACTCAATCGCATCGCTCACTAGTCCTTCCCTGAGTTGAGCCTTTGCCACCTGGCTCCAAACAGCATCTTCTTCAACACGGAATGCAAACTCCACAGCTCGTTCAACGCTTCGAATGTTGTCCAACAAGACATTGACAGCCTGAACATTCAAGTTAAACTTCTTGAAAATTGCAAATGCTTCTTCATACAGTTGAGCTTCCACAGCTACTTCTCCAACTGCAGGTCCATCAAAATTATCCAGTCTATTGACATAATCCATAACTCTAGATGGATCTGCCTTAATGGCTGTCAATATAAGCAAGTTTTGCAGATTGAAGTTCCCACTGAAAGCAGAGTTCTGAAGCACAATCTTCTCAAGAAGCTCAATTAATTCATGGGGCAAGTCAGCAGTCATGAAAGCCTTAACAGCTGCAGAAACTTGCTCGGGGCTCTTGCTTTCAGGCAAAGCTGTAGACACAACTTGATCAATAAGCTGTCTTCTATAGCCATTCTCAGGGTTAAGAACTTTCTCCCACAAATCACCATCCATCCTTTCAACCACATATCTGTAAACGAGAAAGTAATTAGTATGTCCAAAAAATGATGGCATAGATGGAAAATATAAAAATGAATACTAATTACACCACAAACCTTGCTTGCAATTTGAACAATGAATTTTTGTTTGTCACATTGATGAGTTCTTCATCACACTGTCCTCTCCGGTAAGCAACAACAGCCAAGGTAGGATCACGTTTCTCACAATATTTACCCACAACACGAGAATCATAGTATGGGTTGGTGGTAAGGAAGTGCTCTGGGTTGTTGTTGCTATCAATAATGATTTTCCCTAGAGC
This sequence comes from Morus alba, assembly GCA_012066045.3. Classification (NCBI taxonomy): domain Eukaryota; kingdom Viridiplantae; phylum Streptophyta; class Magnoliopsida; order Rosales; family Moraceae; genus Morus; species Morus alba. The sequence goes on from CP050234.2 coordinate 6,856,294, forward strand.
ATTATGGACATGAACATCTTGGCTTCCCTCACTCACAAGATGCTCCAGGAACTGTGTGAGCAAGCGAAGTCGATTCCTAAAATAAGATAACAAAACATTAGAAATTTTTATGAAGCAATGGGAATAATAAACATAATGGAAGGAGAGGAATGTCACCTTTTCTCACATTCTTCCACAAGGGCTCTACCGGAAGCAATGAACGGACAGAGAGAATCAAACCTTTGATAAAATCTTCAGGACACTCATCATCTAGCAGCTGCCCCACAACTAAAGGTGCATTTCCAGGGTTCACCTATGAGATGGCAGCAAAGTCTCGTATCAATGAGCAATACATTTGTCAAACATACGGTACTTTTTCTCTCTTTTTTTTTTTTTTTTTGGGCTGCAAGTGTAACATTGGTACTTGAAAGTGTTAATGGTGGCAGAAAAGAATACCTTTTGAACATAACCTTCAATGTAGCGAAGCATGTTGTTTGAGTACAAGTAATGTGTGAGATCTGGAACAAATCCAAAGCGATCGCAGACATTGATCAGTGGACGCGCATCTGGGAGCTTAGCTTCCATCAAAAAGTTCTTTGTTTTCTCAGGGTCATAGAAATTTGATTCCCTTGTAACACGTTCGACCTCTTTGATTTGACCAGTTCTAGCAGCCGCTTCAATGTACTTGAAGTGGATATCAGGATCCTCACTGTCACACACATTGACAAAGATTTAAGAAAAAAGAAAAACAAAATGAATACTTGGACAGGAACAGCTAGGAAATACCACCTAAGAAAACAAATAAGTTCTCCTTAAAGGAAAAGATTACCTTGAGCTCAAATACGATCCTAAGAAAAAGTACAGGCCTTCATAAGACTTAAACTGCTCAAAAATCTTTATGCACGCATCAATACCCAACTGCTCACAATATTCCTTAGCAACCTGCACAAGAAAAGAAATAGAAAGTTCAGTCACTGCTACAAAATAATAGTTTTCACCAAGAAAAAGACCAAAAATTAAATAAAACAACAAACCTGCACAATTATCTGAAGGTTGCCTCTTAAATTGACCAATAAAAGGTCCTTCATGCACTCCAATGCCCATTCTCGCGAAAGAGTTCCGAAAAATTCTACAAGGGACTGTAAAAACCCAACAGTTACTAAGAAATATTACAACATCCTCTATCAAGAGAGATAAACAAGAGTGCACTTACTTGTGGCTCAATTGCATGTGTATTCACAATAACTCGTTTAATATCTGGCAACTCCGTGTAATGCTGCACCCAATGTGAAATGTTTTTCAGTGGAGGCCAATTTTAACTTAATAAATTGAGACCAAAAAAAAAAAATACAATCATAGTTGAAAAAGATTTTAAGAAGACATATTACTTGCAGTGCTCGCACGTAAAGACCAGCTTTTTCACAAAGTTGGGCAATTCGAGGGCGATCATAGTGGCTGAACATTCCATTCGCTAAAATTGCATCAGCTACATTTGGAAAAGTTACCAAATTGATTTCAAGAACCTGTGTAGATGAAAAATGTCAGACAGCAAAAAATAGGCAGCAATGTAGAGAGAGCTTGTAGTCTCAAAGAACAATAGGCACCTTTGTTTGCAGGAAACCATGTTCTGGTAGATTTGGCTTCAAGACATCCAATAGAAAGGCTGTTGCCTCGCGGATCAAGTTCCTCTGGGGTGCACAGAAATACAAATAAAAAGTATGATCTGAAATGCTTTACAATTTTGTAATGCCAACAATTGCATAACAAAGATATACTAAAATAATAAAAAGGATTTTTAACAGATCACTATATATCCAATGCCTAATAACGCATTCCTTACGGATAGCAACAAAAAGCACCAACCCAGAACATAACCTGGAGATGAAACTAAATGTCCCCAAAGAGGAGAAAAAGGAAGCTCGCCGACCGTGAAACAAAATGTTATGATTTCACAAGAGTAAATGGCAACAAACCTGAAGAAATAGATCTGTTATGGTGTTGTAATCAACCGGGCAACCTCCCTCCATTTGAGACATCATTAATGCAAAATTAACAGCACCCTGCATCCCCAAACACAGATAAAGTCATTCAGAATTTTTAGTCTACACTTGAGAACAAAAGTTTTTATCATATATTAAAAATATATATATTTTTTCGCCTCTAAAAAAATTTTCTTTGCCCTCTCTCTCTCTCTCTCTTTTAATAGTTTTCTTGGTGGATGAGGGGGTTGGAGAAACTTTGGGAACGCAAGAAGCCAAAAAACCCAGATAATATTACTTGAAATTTAGCTCCACCTGTAACTTTTCTACTATTGTACAGTTTGAATATGCCTTAAATTTCGTCAGCTTGAATATACTTGCATTATTCTATGCATACCTGAGGATCTGTGCGAAGAATTGTTTGCAAAAGGAACAGATAGTCCGGCGTGTATCCAACCTAAAACAAAACAGAGGAAAATAAGATTGATCCCATTATATAGCTTTACCTCGAATATTATGCCAAATATAATTTAGAGATTGATAAATAATACATATCAGTCACCTGCTTTGAGTAGATTAGAATTTTGTCAAACTCCCTTCGTTCAGCAAAAGCTGCTACAACTTTTGGAGTTGCTCTGGCTTTGATATATATTTTCAAAGCAAGGTCATTGTCAACAGTCTACAATAAAAACATGATTCAACAATGAGCATACACATAAGAGGTGACATATTGAAGTCAAGGACTAAGGCATTGTTAAGGGAAGAAACAAATACAGAAATTTAATTTCAGACAAACCTTCACAAGATCTCCTAGTTCCTCACTGCATTCCAGTTTGTCTTCTGCCAACCAATTTTCTAACAAATTCTTCTTGTTCTGGTTCACTACAAGACGTGATAGCTCCAAGGACTCAAAAGCATTCAGTTTTCCTCTTGTCAAGAGTGTCCCAAAGTACTGCAGCAGAGGCGGTGTTTGCCCAGTTTGCACAGGAACACTCTGCACCAAAAAGACCACAAAAATTACAAAGGTCGATCAAGAAAATTCAATATTCTCAAAAGCAATGTTCACCTCGAGAAGGGAGCGGGAATCTGTATCTCGTTACAGCCAAGGAATATCCAGTTCAACTTATAAGTCAATTATCCAGTGTTTTATCTCAATTAGGTCTATTCAGGAATTCTAGCTTTCTTGAAAACTTGATACTGAAACAACCATTGCAAATTTTGTCTCCTCTCTCTAAACAAGCATCTCAGCCAACATAAGACCATTCAAAATAAATCAGAGATAGCCATATCATCCCATTTTAGTAAACTGGCCACCAAAGGGAACGTCCTCTACTTATCTCCGACAGAGTTTTGGTCAACACAAGCATCTTTCATAGTCGGCACAAAATTGAAAAGAAATTTCCATATACAGAACAAATTTTATCAGAAATGTAGCATTGGAAGCAAAATAAAAACCTGAAATTTGGCAACAGTATCAGGGGTACGGAGGATTCCTTGTGGTGACTCAGCAGCAAGCTCAGCAGCTTCTTTATACTTTGTCTGAGCAAACAGTTCTTGGAATCGTTGGACAACCTATAAGGATCAACACAGCATAACAAGTTCTTAGTATTCAACAAAAGTATGTAGTAACTAGTGATATCTAGTCAACTTGTGACAAACGTATCCAGTCATAATCAGTAAGAAATACGTAAGGGGTATGGGGTATGCTAACACACAAACCTTGGTGTCCTAAGTCATGCAATCTCAGATTCTATTAAGTAGTGAAACAAAAAAGTATATAACACAAGCAACAGCAGCAGAGGTACAGCTGCTTCAATGGACGTGCCTGCCAGGTCACTAAGTTACTAACAAGTGAAAAGAATTAGCGTAGTTGTGTCATTCAATAAATTATTTTCTAACATATCCTACATTTCAGCCAAAAACACGTGGCTTAATGGCTGTAAAAATGGCAACCAGAATTTCTTAAGGTGTTTACAACATTAGCACAAACAAAATTATAATTCCATTACCACTTATAGGTATAAATAAATCTCTACCAAAGACTATTTGTTCTTAAGAATCTAGTATATTTGATGGGGGAAAAAAAAAAAAAAATCCTTACCAGATTCTCAGCACCAGGAAGGTTTCCTCTTTTGGCAAGATTGACAGCAAGCTCCAAATTGTTCAACTGCAAGAAATTGCTAGATAATATTTATAAACAATAATTTGAATCTTTTCTAATATCAATAAAGAATAGACAATTTGTGAGACATACCTGACCACTGACAAAAGGGACAATTGTTTGTTCATTAACTGTAGCCAATAACACCTGACCCCTCCTATTGATTGCATAAAAGCCTCCAAGAGATGAAGCCTCCGCTGTCAAAAAGATTGGATCTGGACTAATTCTATTTCTGTAAACTGCAGTAGCCGTCTCCAAATCATAAACAAATAGCAGTCCAAGCTTGGTGATTACATAAATCAAACTGTACTTGTGCGAGATCTGCAATTTAAAAAACCAATGATTAATATGGATACTGTAGAATCTGCAGTGTAAATTAGTAGAACAGATTACAAATATTAAATCTTACTACCTGCATCGCAACAGGAAAATCATCGGCAAAATCTGGAGGAAAGAAAAGATCTGCTTGTTTCTTCGTAAAAGATGGCTTTCCTGCAAATAAATAAATTCGCAGAGTAAAAAATAGATAATAATCATTCCTCAAACAGCATGAATGTAAGTGAAAAGATTGACAAGAAGATGATCTTGGTGATAGTCTGAAATCTGATTCATAGTTTCCCTTTGCACCCAAACCAAGATATTGATCCATACATTCCCAGCTTAACCTAAAATCGTAAAATGGAAATTGCATAACTCCATCATGGAAAAACTTTTCAACCCATTTCCGACTTGCTTCAAATCATTTGAACTCATAAGTAACAAAAAAGGTCATGAACAACATTTTCAGATTTTTAAAGCTTTCCAATGGTTCAGTTAAAATGCTCTATCTATCCAAACCACAGTAAAAGCATTTCACCCTACATAAATTCTTGACAAATTTGAAGATCATGTTCTCACATTAATTTAACCTGGATTATTGTACTGGAAACAAGTAGCAAAACAAAATCTTATTATGAAATAGTTTCAAGATTCCTCAAATAAAACTGCACTACTGGAGAGAGGAATCAATCGGATATATCAGGTTAACCTGGTTGTGCACCAAGCTCGATGATATGTAGCTTTGATGTAATCTGCCCAGCATTAAGAGTCTTTGTTGCAAAGGAAATAAGAGTAGAAGGATTCTCATTTCCTGGAACCTGTTTGCAGCCCAAATAAAAAGGTTAACCAAACAATTAAGTAACAAATACAAAGCATATTTCATGTTAAGTGAGTGTGTGCATGTGAGAAAGAGGAGGAGATGGGGCGGGGTAAAAAAGAAAAGGAATGTTAGATAAGTAAACTTGCACACTTTGAATTGGGCAAACGCAGCAGCATGTGCTTCCAGAGCTTGACTACGCTGTTGATCTACCGAGAAGAGTTGCATATTCCCTTTCACCAATTGTGGCCGCTGCAAACAGGTAAAAACAAAAAGAACATTAAGAGCAAGAATCATAACAACTATACTGCATTTCAGAGGATTTCAAGTGACTCGCACCACGGCAGGAGCACATGCAGAAGAGCATACAATAAGGTATGGAAGCATTTCAGAGGCAAATAAAACTAAACAGGGGCCAGTTAGATTTGAGCTCTTTGGCTAGCAAGATGGGTTAAAACAAGTCCTTCTGTTGAAGTGAGATGGAGTATATGCAACATTAACAACTACATTTATATAGTGGCCAAAACTCTATGATTAGTCTACGCATAAGAGTGCATATGAGTAAAGATCTTCAGACTAGTGTTGAAGCAATAAGAACACACCTCAGGCGCACCAGGAGCAATTCCAATCAAAACCAACCACTTCTCAGAAGGGTCACACCGATAGTTTATTATTTGATTGTTCACCAGATTAGCAGTTCTTTCAAACATCTTCACAGGTTCACTCTCACCTACAAGGGAGATGAGTGCATATAGTCACCAACAATATAATAAAACGAGAAGACAACAGCATCACATTTAAGAAAAAAAAAAGTTTAAAAAAAAAAGCAAAAGAAAAGAATTTTACAATTAGCGCAAAGAAATATGAACTGGAATCAATTTTTATCAGGGAACACTACCTTCAATTGACCAATGATAGACTGAGGTCTGGGTGACCAGACCCAACAGCTTTGGGGTAATCCATTTCCAAAACACCACCTACAAAAGCAATTGGAGGACATGTTAAACCAAATAACTTTAGTATGATGAAGTTTAATACCCAATCCTGATCACATCTCAGAAAGATACTATAGAAAGGATCTTCTCACCTGCTCAGGCATTAGATGAGATTTCAATTTTGTTTTCAACTCAATGTTAAAGATTTGTAGGTGATCCTGATTAGTCCCTGGACTTGAGCTATAAAGAACATAAGAGGACATTAACCCATGAAGAAGAAAATAAAAAATAATAATAATAACGCTAAGAAACAACAGCAAATAAAATTCAAAACATAACCCTATCGAATAAAAGCATTGCACACGCATTTAGAACTTTAAAAGTATGCGGGTAAGCCTGTAATCAAACTACATAAAAGATTTCATAGCCAACCTATATATATATATGTGTGTGTGTGTATAGAACAACTGGGATTTAGGACTAAGCAAATTCATCCTTTATGAGCAATAGCAATCACAAATAACATAAACGTTGTTAGGGAAGCATTCACATCATTGCTAACACCATTTATCACCAGTCTAGTACTGTTACGATCAAAAAATAAGAAGGAAACGGTAGCATTTCAGCCATCAGAAGCATCGTCCATTATGTCATTAACAGCAATCGAAATATTAGAAACCCAAAAAATTGTTGTACGAGCTAAATCATCAGGAGACGCAATCGAAATATTCAAAACCAATCCAAAGGGTGGACTAACAGGTAAACAAAGGTATAAACTATGATGAATTAACAATGAAAAACTTGACAGGAATGCAATATTGAATAACCCATGAGACAATAAGATTGATTAAGTACAAGTAATTACTGGAAAATACACTCATGACGCATTGGATATAAAGAGAGAATATATACAACCAAATACCAAATATTTTCAAATTCCATATGAATAATCATAACTTACCTTTCAGTGCAAGAACTTTTGAATTCGGATTCATTAGTGCAGAGTCCGCAGTAATAGGCCTCCTCAAAGGTTGATTTGGCAAATTCATATCAACAATAACAATACTATTCTGAGGCGCCGTTTCCCGCACGCATATGTATTTATCCGATTCCATCGTGACATGCGTAAATGTGATGAATTGTGGACTAATCCCAATGCTCGGAAGCTGCAAGCACATCAGATCACAAAAAGTAAATTCCGATCGTCAATTTCTAATTTTGGGGCAAGAACTATCATAACCATACTAATCAACAGAAAAGTGCAATTGCAATTATATCCGATATAACATGAATTAACTCGACAGATCTGACGGGAACCCCAAGGAAAACAGATCATCAGATCTGAATAAATTTCGACACAACTAAGCACTAGAAGCACATTTCAAATAAGAAATCGAGCTAAGCTACGAAAAGTGTAAAAGAAAAAACCGAATCTAAAAGTGAAAAGAATCAGCAAGCCTTTGAAATTATCAAAACCCAGACTTTTTCAGCTCAGAAACCATTACAAATCCAAAATTGAGCTTTTTCCACAATCACATCAAACGGAATCAGAAAGGTGGGAAATGAAATAGAAATCGAGAGAGAACTCACCGTTAGGGCCTCCCTCATGGCGATTGGAGCGCTAGCCGCCGCCATGGTTGCTCGGATCTAGAGGTGAGATCGAACCGCGAATTCGCGCGACAGTAAAAGCCGAAAGGGCTACGGAGAGCGTTTCGAACCCTCGCGAGGGATCCGAATCGCTTCGAGATCTGGAGCAGCGAAGGAAATCTCTGCAACTTCCGGCGAGTTACGGAGGAGAGAGAAAGAGATCTACAGACGAAACAGAGGGATAGAGAGAGAAAGATGGACGAAGAATGATGGTTCCGATATTTATAGTCGGAAAGGGAATGGAAATGGAATTTCCAGTGAAACGACGAGAGAAGCAGAGATCTTGTATTAAGGCACTACGAAAAACAAATTATTATTTATTTATTTATATTTATATTATCAAAAATGAAAATTCCACAGAGCATTTGATAGCCTTGGGCCGGGTTTGTGGGTCTCTTTGACCCCGAACCGTAAAACCGGATGGTTTTGCTTGGCTGGTAAGCAGTTTTACCACTTTCTGTTAACATTTCTTTATCGGGTTCGTTATTTTTTTTTTAAATGAGAATTAGGTATTATTTTTTGCTCGTAATGTTAATATTGATCTGATATTGCTTTTTTTGCTCGTAGTTTTTTTTAAGGGGGAATTCTTCAACTTAGGTTGTTAGATGTATTTTACATAATGCAAATATAAAATTTCATTCGAAAAGCCAGAACCAAAAAAAAAAAATCATTCGGACAAAGTGATTTAAAAATTTAAATCATGGTTTTTGACGTTGTGGAATTTATAGTTGTCAATTACCAAATCAAAAATTAACAATTGTTTGTGAATTTACATATAAATAGCCAAGTTAAGTGGGATCTGATGAGCCTATTGAAAGGAATTGCAAAATAACAAAGTAGATGAGTACGAAGACGTTTAATTTATGTATTTATAATTATGATTTAAAATTATTCTCGTTTTACATGTATTTTTTGTGAGAAAAAATACTGTAAAAAATTAAAAATAATAATTCAGAATCAAAAACGAATATAGAAAACAAATATAATTTATATTTCTCTAAAAATAGAGAAGTACATTCTATGAGAAATTTTATGGTGCATCTCTCATTTATGACTCACTGATGGAGCAAGTATTTTTGACAGGAAGCCATAAAGGTTTTGTTGATTTTTTTTTTTTTTTTGCGGAAAGATCTTCAAAAGCTTATTATCTATGACTTTGATTAAATGAAAGGAAATGACGGAGCATTGTAACGTTAGCCAAATTACCCTACTACTGATAGGGTGCGATCTAATGGTTTATATCACATCTCAGTGTGGTCTATATAATCTCTCTCTCACAGTGTATTGCAGCATAAACACACTAGAGCGGAGGAGCCTCTATGAGACTCTTTAAAATAAAAATTTACCAGTAGAATATTTTATTTTAATCATAAAATTTAACGGTTAGATAGGTATATATTCATATTAAAATTTATAATATTCTGTATAAAACTATTTTTTAAAAATTTAATCGTTAAAAAAGTGATTAACAATTAAAATAAAGTGTTTCACCTTAGTTTTTTTTTTTTTTTTTTTTTTTTTTAAGGAGGTCTCAGTCTCAGATTAATTTTTATTTTCTTTTTGAAAATCACAATAGGAAATATGAATAACGATGTTAATGCCCCCTGCGACACATCACCGCCCCACCCACACCGACCCGCCGCCATCACACTCGGCTACCGTGACTCCCAGCTCTGGCAAGCTTAGCTTTGTTCTGCCCAAATTCCGACGTTTCTTTTCTTCTTCTTCATTATTTTATTTGGGGTTTTCTTCTTGAGCACGAAACTCTTTGAGAGACCCAAACAAACAAACTGGGGTTTCAGTTTCACAACGAAGAAATTCCAAAAATCGTTAGAGCACAGATCAGAAAATCTCAATAGGCGTCACAAAGACTTGGCAAATATCATCGAGACCCATCGAGAAGATCATAGTTCGAAGGTGGGAAAAAAAAAAAAAAAAAAAAAAGAGGCATATCAAGACTGAAAATGGAAACCCAGTCTCCTGGGAATCATGGGATCGGACCAAGCATATCTGGACAATAGGAATCAAAATAAAATAAAATAGCAAAACCATAGAGAAGTAAAATTTGGAAGGGAGACATCCGTGGTGGGTGTTTTGAGGGTTGCTTATAATGGGTGTTTAAAATAGCTAATGCTGAAATGAAGAAGGCAAAAGCTATTCGTCTGCTTCCTTGAAGACATGCTCCACAATCTTGAACAGAGGGAGTTGTGTGCAAATGTTGGTTTGCAACTAGGCAATCCGAGTAAAATGGCCATTCTCCTCTTGGTTTTTGTCGGCGATATCGCAGGTAAAGAGTTCAGAGATGGATTGAGGTGAAGGGGAGGCGATGTGCGGTGGTCGGCGGCGACACGAGCGGCGCCAGTGTGGTGCCGGTTTGGTGCCGTTTGTATTGAAGAAGAGAGTTTCTTTTTTATCTTTTTTTATTTGCTTTTGTGAACATAATCAAGTAGGGTAGTTTTGTACAGTTTATTTTATCAATTTGAGTTTATAATGTCCTATTTATTTTATTAATTTAAGTTTAAAATTTAAATTTTATTATAGTAAAAAACTCTCATAAATAATTATATTTAATTTTTTTACTACAGTAAAAAATTCTCACATAAAGTCACATCTTAACTCAAATTAAAAATTCAAATCAGCGAACTAAACGAGAGAATTTGAGTTTTATTACAGTAAAAAACTCTCAGAAACAATCACAATTAATTTTTTTGCTATAGTAAAAAAATTTCACATAAAATCACATCTTAACTCGAATTAAAAACTCGAATCAACGAACTAAACAGGTAGAAAAGATTATTTTGACATTGTTTGCTTTGCAGATTCGAGTTTTTAATTTTAGTTAAAATGTGGCATTTTTTGAGAGCTTTTAAATGTAGTATAAAAAATTATATGTGATTATTTCTAAGAACTTTTAACATTATAAATTTAAAAATGAAAATTTGAATTGGTAAAATAAACGAGGCCTTTCATTTTTTAGCCACTATTTTTAATCTGAAGGTTGTTACGATTCACGGGACAAAGCGACCCGTACCATAGATTTTCCCTTTTTTAGTATAACTTGTTATGTTTTCACATAAATAATATCCTAACTTTTATTATACAACGATCGTAAATAAAAAGACACGGAAAATTCATAAAATTTATTAAATGGTTGTTCTTTTGTAATGAAACTTAGAAAAAATTTGAGCTCGAATTACAATTTTATTCAAGTTCACGTTATTTTGTAAAATTTGAGTTTGAACTCGAGTTCAAGTTTCCTCTTCAACTCAAACTCAAGTTAATGAACATTATTTTTTTATTCTTAAAAATGCTATAACTTTTTCGTTTTAATTCTGATTGAGATTTTTTTTCTATATATACGCAACGAAAAGACGAATAAAACCTCACTCATATACCCTATTAAAATTTTTCATCACCATTGAGTTTTTATTAAAATATTATCTAAATACAAATTTAAGTTTTAACTCACTCAAACACAAACTCAAATAGATTCACAATTCAAATCATAACTCAAATGTGCACATACAAACACAAACTCAAGTTACAACTTCAACTCAAGTTATAACTCAAACTTAACTTAAGATTATTACTCACGTCACCCTAACTAAAAAATACAAATGAATAACCCCTTTAGTAAATAAGGGGTTGTTCTTTTGCAATGAAACTCATAAAAAGTTTGAACTCGAGTTACAACTTTATTCAAGTTCATGTTCTTTTGTAAAATTTGAGTTTGAATTCAAGTTTGAACTCAAGTTTAAACTCGAGTTTGGAGCTAAACTCGAGCTTAAGTTTTTCCTTCAACTCAAGTTCATAAATTCAAACTCAAGTTAATGAACAATATTTTTTCTATTCTTAAAAATGTCATAACTTTTTCGTTTTAATTCTGATTGAGATGATTTTTTTCTATGCATTCACAACGAAAAGACGAATAAAACTCCACCTATATATCCTATTAAAATTTTTCATCACCATTGAGTTTTTATTAAAATATTATCTAAATATAAATTTAAGTTTTGACCCGTCCAAACACAAACTCAAATAGATTCTCAATTCAAATCATAACTCAAATTTGCACATACAAACACAAACTCAAGTTATAACTTCAACTCAAATTATAACTCAAACTTAATTTAAAATCATTACTCAAATCACCTTAATTTAAAAATGTAAAATAACAACTCCTAAGTAATCCATTACAAAAGAACTGCAATTTGAGATCAATTTACCTAACTTTTAATAAAATGAGTCGGCAAATTTCCTCGCATCCATGAATTTTTTGTATTTTTTATGATCAATATCCTTGTTGTTGTTGTTGTTAATCAAAAACACCATTTTGATATGATTTATTTTACCACTTTTAAAATGGGTAATTCAATATGGTACTATTATGATGAAAAAATGAGAATGGAGATTTATAAAATAAAATTAAATAAATAATATATTTTAAAACTATTTAAAATAAATAATAATTAACATAGTAAATGAATCATTTATCGCATAAATAGTTTGTTTGTGATTAAAAAAAATATTTTTTTCACATAAATTTTCTTTTTACGATTGAAAAAAATATTTTATGTAAGTAAAGATTTTTTACTGCATAAGTTATGTTTTACCAGTTGTAAATAAATTTTTTGCAAAATAAATTATTCATTTATTACATAAATTACTATTTACTTCATATAGTTTTAAAATATGTTATTTACTTAATTTAATTTAAAAAATATGTTATTTATTACAACTCTCTCAAAAAAAAATAGGTATCATTTTCTACAAAAATGGTGAAATTCAGCCCTCAAAAAGCGGTAATTTGATCCACCCTGTAATCCCTTCAAGCCAACCCAACTAAAGGTAGGTTGTAGGCTCATCCTATTTCGGTATCGGAGAAATAAAACAAATATCCTTAAAAGTATATGCGTCATAATTTTTATTTTTTATTCTCGATTAATTATTTTTTTAATTAAATAATTATATTAATAAGATAATATTAATTAAAAATGAAGAATAAAAATTTAAATTTATGCACAAGTTAAATTATGTAATTTTCTCTTAGAATTTCATTTTATAAACTTTTCACATGGACTGGACCACTTTGGATATTTGCACGAAAAGTTGTGGCACTGCTCTAATGGACTTCTAGGATAGCCAAATTTTTATATCTTGCCCACTTGCCACTTTTATCATTTTTTTAGAAAATTGTTTGAAGTTATTTTTAGAGCGTACAAGTTTAATTTTTTACCTCTTATTTTTTATTAATATAGTTACTTAATGAAAAATAATATTAATCAAGAGAGAGAAAAAGTTTAAACATACATTTTTAGGAATATTTATCTCATTTCAACTAATTTTTCTGTAAATTTAAATACGGTGTCCTTAAAAATAAAATTGAAGATGTCCATTTTTGTCTCATACAACTTATAATCTCCTTATTAAAGTGACTTTGATACTTTCGTCAATACAGCATTAAATCTTTAACGGTTTTAATTGTATATAGATCACATAACTTGTTGGTAAAAGATATTGTAGGAGAGTGATAGAAATGTGGGGTTTCGAGTAAATAAGGAGACAACGCTTGGGATTAAAATGAGAAATATTTTACAAATTTTTCAAAGTATTTTGTTTACATAAATTATGTTGCCCTTTCTCAAGCAATCAAGTAACTGACAAGTGTTAAAACCAATAAAATTGACACTTGAAAAATGAAAGTGTAAAAGTTGCAATTTTTATAAGTTCATGGAGGAGTCTCGTATCACTTTGAATTGTATAGGGTAACATGCTGTTTGGTAGTGTTTTTAGTCGTTTTTTAAAAATGTTTTTATATGTCTTTTAAAGCACAAAAACAAATCGTCTTGTAGACAGTGTTTCATTAGCAAATGCGTTGAAAATGATAGGAAAAACATAAACAAAATGATGAGAACGTTTCAGTTAAGGAAATAAGAAATTAGTAAAAGTTGTTTTCACATTTATGTTTTAGGTTGATTTTATTTTTAACTTTTGAGAATACTAGTTTTCTCATTTTAGCACCTGAGTTTAACAAACGTTGCAATAATAATGCCTTAATGATAGAATCGTTAAAAAAAAGTGGGTGGAATATAGTACGTGAGGCTTGCATGATGATTTAATGAGAGTAATTTAATAAATTTAATGTTTGCTAGTTGAATAGGCGGGTGAATTAAACTAGATATAAATTTTACTAGTTTGTTTTACCCACGCGTTGTTGCGGAAAAGATTGTTATAATATAGAAAAAATTATTAATTTTTACATTACAATAATAATTTATATGTACATACATATATATATATATATATATTTATTTATTTGTTTAAAGGTCTAGTAAAATGGTTTGTACATTACAATTATATAAAAAAATCAACATTAAAAAGTAAATGGCAAAAATGCCTCTCCAATTAAGCTAGACAATGTGGAAAAATCAAAGACAAAAACATGAAATAACATAACAGGACACAATGGGTATTAAAAAAATTAAACATTAAAAAGTAAGGACAAAACTGAGAATTCACTGTTCATTTACTGTACAATGAATAGTGAATCCCGGTGGCAAAAATGCCCCTCCAATTAAGCTAGACAATGTGGAAAAATCAAGGACAAAAAAGTAAAATAACATAACAGGACACAATGGGTATTAAAAAATTAAACATTAAAAAGTAAGGACAAAACCGGAATTCACTGTTCATTTACTGTACAATGAATAGTGAATCCCAGTGGTAAAAATGCCCCTCCAATTAAGCTAGACAATGTGGAAAAATCAAGGACAAAAACGTAAAATAACATAACAGGACACAATGGGTATTAAAAAAATTAAACATTAAAAAGTAAGGACAATTAAGAATTCACTGTTCATTTATTGTACAATGAATAGTGACTACCAGCTCTCTTTTAGTATATATAATAATTTGGGATACAGAGCATTTGACTTGCTAAAGGCACTAGCAATAGCATTTTAAACAACATCGACCACTACAAACCTCACGTACTATGTTTGGAGTTGGTTTTATTTTTATTTTTTACATTTTTTGAAGAAAAAATGAAAATAAAGAGAAACGACGTTTAACATAAATAAAAATAAAAAATAAAAATAAAAATAATTTTTTAATTTAATGTAAAATATGAAAAAAATAAAAATAACTTTTAGTTATTTTTTATTTTTTATTTTCGTTTTCTCTCTCTCTTGAGCACACAAAAAAAAACATTAATAAATTTTTATATATTAAAAATAATCTATTAATAAAATTATTAACACATTTTTAAAAATAATTTCTATATAAAATTAAAAATATTTTTATTTTTATTTTTATATAAAAATAAAATTATTTTTAAACAAATTCTAAACACACCTAATATTTTTTAAAAAGCTAAAAAGTATGTCTTTGGACACCCACAATCACAGTACGTTTCAAGAATAAAATTTTAAAAGTCGTCCAAACTTTCATTATCAGCGAACAAGAAAATCTTTTTCGTTTCCTCCAGAAATTTATCTCCATGCCAAAATTGAGTGTGGTTTCTGATTGACGCCGACTTCATCAGTCACACTTGCGTCCACAGCAATGTTCAACCGTCGTCCTCTTCACGGCACACGCGCGCCGTGAATTAAAACTTTTTGACTTTAGCGTCCATGCAGGCTCCGGAAAGTTCAGCCAACCCATCGGGAATTTTGGGCTGTAGTCTTTAGATCACGGCATAACAAGTCTCATCATGTCTTTTTCTTTTTCTCTTTTTTTTTTTTTTTTGAACAAGATCACGTCTTTTTTTTTTTTTTAGTTAGATATCATTTTATTTTTGTATTTAACCGTAGTAAGGGCATAAGGGGGTTTTCATAATTAGAAGAGAAAAATTATCATTTTGTTACCTTGTCGTTTCTTGACCTTATATGGCATCATATTTTGTCTTTTGATAATCCCCGTGGTTCAAAAAAAAAATATATATGTATATATATATGATCTACGGTACTTTAAAGTATTTTCGAGGACGTGTCAGTTTTGCTTCTTCAATCTAAAACCACAATCAAAGAAGAAAAATAAAGGAGAAAAAGTATAAGGGAGGGGAGAAAGTTTTTCCATTTTAATATATATATATATATATATATATAATTTTTTAAGTATGTTTTTAGACTTAAAGAGCATAAAAATAAGCTCTTGAGGTACCTTGATGGTGTTATGGTGTTATCTATATATATTACTAAAGTTTTTAAACCTTGTGTTCGTTAACGTTTTTTTTATCCTTTTTCACCCCTCATTTTAGAGGTTGTTTAGTTGAGAGATTTGTCTTCCTTAATTTAAATCATAATTTAAAATTTATTACAATATTTTTTATAAAAAATACACATAAATTAAAAATAATTTTAATCATATGATTTTAATTCATGAACTAAACATCAATTTTTACAATACGTTCTTTGTTATTTTTGACTGATCATCACTTGACTTCATTATTAAGGCCCCATTTGACTTAAGCCACCGCTTGACTATCATTAATATATTCTATATCCTTCTTCAAATTTCGTCAAAGAAAAACCATTTTACTTTTTTCGCTTTTCTTTTTCTATTCTCGCCTCTTCGTTCAATTTTCTGCAACCAGCTATGCCTTTACCTCCTCCATCGTTGGTCTCGCTTGCCTCACCACCGATGTTAGCTTGGACACCGCCAACTATATATAACTGAGTTTTTCTTCAGCATCTTCATCCTTCTCCCGTTAATCTTTTTGTAAGTTCCTTATTCCCTCTTTCATCTCATATTTTTCTTAAAGTCTTTTCCAATCCTAATTTATTTTCCTTTTTGTTCATTTTTTCTCTGTTTTACTTCAAACTTCAGCTGTTTTTCCATTTGATTCTTGGGCTCTGTTTAATTTAATGTGCATCAGGTTGGATGTTGATTCAATAAAAAATTTCTCATAAAATTTCTTATTAGCTCAGAAAATTTTTGATCAAACAGTATTGTTGTTGTAAAGTGATTTGAGATGTATGAAAAGTGAAGTAAGTTTTTTTTAACATTTCACCGATATTTACTCTATAAAATTTTAGTTCTAAAATAATTCTAAACATAATATAGTTGTAGACTTGTAGTTATTTGACTTTCTTCAAATTTTAAAAACATAAATTGTTTCACTTATTGAGAGCGGCGGGAAGTATGATTTTTTTTAGTCATATCTCTCCTTTAGATTTTTTTTTTTAATGACAAGTAAATTTTTAATCATGAGATATTTGCATTTCAAGTCTTCATCAAGATACTTAAGAAAGAAAATTATTACTTTTGCCTTTTTTGTGATAACTTGTTTTTTTTTTTTAATAGTATTGGTTAGACCCGTTGACTATAGATGAATTTCTACATCAATGATTCAAGACATATAATTCTTTTTTATGATGTCAAGTGCAACGAACTTAAATTTAACAAGATTCGACATGGTGATGATTATAACAAAACATCAATATAATAAGAATCACAATATTATTATTACAATAGATGATAGAATTAAAATTATTTGTTAATCATAATAACAATAAATAAAAGGAGAAATATTACAAGTATGAGTATTACAAGGAAAAATTAAAAATCATGTGGAGAATGATCTCTAATTAAAAAAACTAAAAATATAGAAAATGAGTATTAAATTAATAAACATCATTATTATATTCGTCACATCGTGAAAATTATATTAAGAATAGTGAAGAGAAAATGAAAAGTCAAAGATAAAAATATTAAGAAGGGTGAAGAGAAGAGAAGAAGTTAATTGTATGGGTTAAGAAATTCACATTTTATAGAATAAAAATTAGCCGTTTATAGCAGTGGTGTAAAAATCTATTATATTACCGTTAGAAGTAGAATAAAAATTACAATTGTATAACTCAAATGATGTAGAAAAATAAACATATGAGAATAGTAATATGTATGCAGAAAGTGCAATGATAAATTACTACATGTAGCCGGCGTAGCCGGCTATTTATGAGAATACAAACACATCAAACTACTCAGTAAACCTTTCAAAGGGTGATGTATAATGATAAGATTATAAAAATATAATACGTTGGTAGCATAATCTCTCTTTGCATGAATATAAAATAATAGAGTATATTTACATATCTTTCACTTGAATTAATAAAGGTATAAACTTGTTGTAGGACTAAGGCTAGGACTTACTTTCTTTTGACTTTTAAAGTAAATGTTTGTAATTGGATCAAAGCTTTTTTTTTTTAATTAATGAATGTAGATAATCACAGTAGGAGTATAACGTTCATGCTGATAACGTGTTATGAAAATTAAGAAAATGCAAAATTAAGAAGAAAAATTTTAGAGAGATAATTTTATTAATCTTGTGAAGGTGTACAAAATGAAAAACATTAAAGCTTTATTTATAAGAAAATTTTTAGCACTATTCACGATTACTATTTACACAGTACTTATTATTTACATAATATTTATTATTTATAGTTACTATTTACACAGTAAAATTATGACATGAATAGTTTTGACTGACTTGTATAATAATTTTGCCTAGAGTTGTATAATAATTTTGAGTGAAATTGACAACTAATATTAATATAATAACATATATAAAGACCACTTATTGCAAAATATTGTAATCGAACTTAAAAAACTGATATCACCTACAATATGTGAATATTGTAACGCAAAGAAATTTGCCCAAGAAACAAAATTTTTTTGTTATTGTAATGGAGAAATAGCATTGATTACAAACGATGTTCCTGAAGAATTAATATAATATATATACTTCTGCATAGAAGAGTCTTCACATTTCAGAACTTATATTCGAACTTATAATAATAATTTCGCTTTTAATTATATACGCCAAACAACCAAAAGAAATACACACCAAATTTGGAGCCGCAAATATTCAAGAAATTTATCTCATCAACCAAGAGTATCAATTATATTTTATATTACCTGTTTGCAATTTGAATATTTATTTATTAAGCATCTATATATCAAGATATGACATTATAAATCTTTTGTTTCATTATAGGC
This sequence comes from Morus alba, assembly GCA_012066045.3. Classification (NCBI taxonomy): domain Eukaryota; kingdom Viridiplantae; phylum Streptophyta; class Magnoliopsida; order Rosales; family Moraceae; genus Morus; species Morus alba. The sequence continues at coordinate 6,875,125 of CP050234.2, forward strand.
AAAAGCCTATGTTACCAACAATGTGGAACCAGTTCGTCAAAAATGAAGGGCGAATATTTCCAGTATTATTGCAACAAGGCTTGTAATTGCAGGTGTTCGACTGAAAGCATCTCCATATATAACAGTACATTAATACTCAATTCTTTTATAAAAAAAAATTATTCAAAAAAAATATTATCTTACATACTGCTAATATAAAAGTCTGCTACAGGTTTGTCATTAGCAACAAATCCAACAAAATTTTCATCAATCCAAATATACCTAAAGCTATTGAGCTGCAGAATTGGTAAGTGTTACACCACGGTCCATGAGTCGACCATTCCCTAGTATGGTATATTCAAATCCGCATTGTAATAATAGTGTCCTTGACGCCGAGTCAACATCTATTTTGATCTTTTTTGTACAATTATTTATCAATAACATCAAAACTATAATAGTCGTGTTTAAATAATTAAAACTATTTGTATAACAAAGGCAACATTTTATTCATCTCAACGAATTTTAGGCACAATTTTTAAACCACTATAAAATCGTTGTTTTCTTTTTTAATTTCATTATCTCGTGTTTAAAAAATCAAAAAGAGATTATTACGAAAAAAAAACACCGTCAACGATAAGTATTGTATATTCAAATTGTAATAATTGCAACATCTATTTTTTTTTTTACAATTATTTATAAATAACATCAAAATTATAATGGTCGTGTTTAAAATTGATTCTGTTTTTATTTTTCACGTTTTTTTTTAAATGAAAACGTTTTCAAAACGATGTTTGGCACAATAAAGATAAAAAATGAAAATGAAAATGATTTTTTAGTTTAGTGTAAAATGAGAAAAAATAAAAAATGACTTTTAGTCATTTTTTATTTTTTGTTTTCGTTTTCTGCTCTCTCAAGCAAAGAGAAAGAAATAAAAACATTAATATATATTTTATACTGAAAATAATCTCTTAATAAAACTATCAAACACATTTTTAAAAATAATTTTTATATAAAATTAAAAATATTTTTATTTTTATTTTTATAAAAAAATAAAATTATTTTAAAATGAGTTTTAAATGCCTTCAATATTTTATTACAAAAGGTCTGTGAGTAACGAGGATTATCTCACAAGACTAACCGCCGACGCTTCAAATTTAACATGTTCTTCAAGACCCACAGCACCTTCAATAGATAAGATTTCTAAAATTTATACCATAAAAATTTCCCAACAAATGTAAGCTTTCTATACCCTCTAAATTAATACGCTCTTAAAAATCATATTTGATCCTTTTTTTTTACAATGAAGATATGATCTAATTACAACTTACTATCAGGAAACAAATTTACAAAAGCAAATGCGATATTTACGAATTTTCAACAAAACTTTTGCCATCTAGCATGCTCACAATGTTACAAATCTACAAGCACAGCTCTTGATCAATAATTTATTGTAACGTCAGAGCAAGTCCCAGGTACTTTTTAAAATTATAAAACAATGACACACAATATTTATTGTAATTTTAAAATTATAATAACTACTCCCATTATTATTACAGATGTCTTGTAGAAGGTCATTTTCCTTCTTTTCATATGTACACCCTAATTAATTTTCTTTTTTATTTGTATTTTTAAATATGTTTTGCATTTAAATAAACCACCACTAAAATAATTATTGTCAAATATACTTTTACTTAAAAATCTTTTTTTTTTTTTTTATGTACATCCTAATTAAGTGACTCACACGCGACACGGAGCACGTCCCAAGACTAGTATCACAGAAAAACTTTAAAACGATATTTGTTAACATAAGGAAACAATGACAATAAAAACGACAGGAAAATAATAGATGACAAAAAACTGGAAACGACAGCAACCATTAAACAACATCAAAATTGAAAAACGACAACTCATAGGGACCTTTGTGTTATTCACTTATTTGCCTTTGCCAGATGGTTGGTTTCTGTCAGCATATTTTACACATTTATCCCTTAATTCGTATGATTTTAGTAATTTATTTTCTAAATTTTTAATTTTGATAAGTTACTTCTTCAATTTAAAAAAATTACTGCAAACTATTTTGACATTGATTGTGTTAAATTAGTGTCTTCAAAACATATTCAACGAAACACAAATATATTAATTCCTCAACTCTTAATCACTTAATTATAACAAAAAAAAAAATTTGAGCAAATTTAGTAAAATAGGATAAATTGTAACAATTTTATAAATTTAGAGGGTTGATTATTAAAAATAAAAATTTAAAAGATAATTTATTAAATCACGATGAGTTTATAAAGTAATTATGCTGAAAACCCGTTTCTGTTAAGTATATTAGATTTGACTGTACTTGTTGTGTTGTGTATATCACGCTGGTGCTGTGTGGAATGCGCAGCGACTTCAGCAAACAATCTCGTAAATGGTATCATTTTCTCTGATTTGTGTGGTTCTTTTTCAATTTTGGAACATATTTAGAGCAACCAGTATTAGTACCTGGAAGCAGTTGTGCATGTAAATGCAGAACAATTAAAACGACTAAAACTCCAAAAAAATGGAAAACTAAAAATAGCAAAATGAAGATTTAATTGCAAATTTCATAAAATATACACTCGGAAGTTAAAAACTTTATAAATCCAATTACCACCTATGGATATATTCTAATGGACTACATTTGATGCAAGTGTTACTCATAAGTTGAGTGTTGACAATGAGAATGATAACCAATTTAATTTTTCTTTTAATTTTAACTAAATTGAAGAACATGAATTAGAATATCTCAAGGGTGAGATATGGCAACTTATGTCATGTTTGTGTAGACCAAATTTTTCGTGTTGAGTTAACCCATGGGTGACACTCACATTTTTATAACAAAACATACAAATAATAATGTGAGTGTTGATGCCTCGTTCACTTTGCGGATTTGAGTTTTCGATTCGAGCTGAGATGTGACATTTTCTTAAAATTTTTTACTGTAGCAGAAAATTTTGATGTGACATTTTCTGAGAACTTTTTACTGTAAAAACCTAAAACTAAAAACTCGAATCGGTGAAGTGAACGAGGCAACCCATTTATAAATTACTTTGTGAATTTAAACGACTATTCTTATATTTTCATTTCGTTTAAATAAATTTATTGAATATTAGTTTTTTAAAACAAAATATTTTTCTCCATCCATATATTTTGAATATTTTTTTTTTAATAAATAAGCCTATCAAATATCAATCATGATATTATTTTGAATCGAGTTTGATTCGTGTTGCCTTGATATAATAATAAAAAAAATATTGCCATCTCCTAAGCTCAATAGATAAATGTATTTCTTTATAATGGATTCAATTATAGACTCCACTAAACTTTTTGTTGAGTGACACCACGTTTCATTTAGGAAGTACTTGTATAAGGAGAGTGACGCAATTGCTTTCCGAATGGCCGGAGAGACCGAGAGAGTTTGATAGGCTGAGATTGACTGGAGAAAATGATGGTACAAAGCTGAATCCCACGTGTTCTGAACAATGGACTAGTGACTCAACAAAACGAACCCACGTGGGGTCCCAATAAAGCATCTAGACGAAACAAGACAAAAATTAAAGTGTCTCGCATGCCAAAACGAACAAAAAATGGGCCCAATTCACATGGCAGTTGCCAAATGAGACCGGCCTGGTCCAAACGGCAATACAGAAAAACATGTGCTTCACGGGTTGACTTAAAAAGAAAAGAAAAAAAAAAAAAAAAAGGGGACAAAAATGGTCAAAATTGTAGTTTTGCCGTCTAACACGGGCGTTGAAAATCTCATTCGAAATTTTAATTTAAATTGAAATATGATATTTTTTAAAAATTTTTACTGTAATAAAAAAAATTAAATATAATATTTTTTGAGAATTTTTTATTGTAAAAACTTAAAACTGAAAACTCAAATCGGTGAAATGAGATTACTCGGTCACTATAACAACTTGCTATTATGGCCAATGGCCGCTTACTGCCATGACCACTAGACTAAATTATTCAAGTCTGAAACTATAATTGGGGGTAAATTTTGAGTAAAAGATGGGATAAAGTAATGTAGTGAAATATCAAATAGGCTAATATTGATATGCTTTGATAATTACGATTGCAATTACATTGTTCTGTTCTCAAAGTATTCCTACACGTGAGGAAGAAAACTATTAAAAGTTGTCATTTACATTTGTGAAAAGTTAACGTGGGCATTTTGCCACAGCATCAAGGGCTATTTCCTGGAGGAGTTTTGTAGCTTCTTAAGCCGCAAGTTTCTTGGTCAAAAAAACACTTGCACGAGAAGCGAAAGGTCACCTGTTGTTTTCATCTGAACTTCTATTCACCCAAAAGAGCTAAATTATGATATGAAATGACCTAATTGGACTATCACCACGCTTATATCGTCGGTAGAGCCTCTTCTTACTGATAGGTCAACCAGCTTTTTACAAGCAGAAACTGGCTCTGGCTTGTCAACACCTATGCATAAAGGGCGAACTATATCTACTGCCTCCTGATTAGTAACCTGTAAAACAAAAGAAACATTTCAGAACACAAGCCTTTATGTTATCAATACTGGTTATAGAGAATGATTCAAAAGATAGTACCAAATATGACATCAGTTTGAAAAATTACCTTGTCCCACAGCCCATCAGAGCCTAAGATCAAGAACTCGCAATCACGCTTAATCCTTAAAACTTTGGTCTCTGGTTCAGCTATCACCCATTGTTTAAGATTCCGATCTCCGATCCCTCTTGACACAGCAAGTGAACCCTGAATCCGCCAAACACCATTGCAACAGTCAACATAACCACCCTGCAAAAGAGCACATTGCAAAATCCAATCAATTCCACTCCTAGCTTAACACAGCATCATGAAATTATTATTAACTTCTCAAGTACACACTTCACCCAGTCGAATGAATTCTTACCAGTGTTTCGATTCTGTCCCTCTCGTCTTTCCTCGAAGGCCCGTGATCGGTAGTGAGGGCCACCGCAACCCCACCTCGGCTCATAACAGCACGGCAATCACCGGCATTCGAGACCACCAAGTTATCCTTTTTAATCAATGCAGTGACACAGCATGTACCACCACCGGTGTCCTCTTTTAGAAAATCGGCATCTGTTGCGAGGTATCCATCTTTCACAGCCCCCACAATTTCTTCTTCACTTCCTCTCGTCAATTGATTTACTATATTCTTTTCCAAGTTCTTGGCAGCAAATTCTGCTGCCTTAGGCCCTCCGTGCCCATCAAAAACACCAAAGAACGCCTGCAGTCACAAAATCTAATCAATTCAAGGCTCTAAAATCATTTAAGCACCAAAGATAATTAAGCCATCGAATTCACAAGCAAAATGAAAAATCTTCACATCATATAATCTCCACCGCAAACCCCAAGTGTCAAACTTTGCTCTTATGTTTCTCTTGTAGCTTTAAAACGTCCTAATTCACCTAATCCATGTATATGTAATTAATAACGTCTTCTCTATATAAACTATCCTTCTTTAACTAAGATCAACGCGAAACAAAACTGAATTTTGTATAATGTTAATCACTTCCCAAAATTAAACTTGATTTTTTAATTTTTTTCCCCGAAATACCAATAATGTTCCTTTCTAAGTTCGTTTTAACAAACCCTAAGTTTCTAAATAAAGTAAAAACACATGATTATCCTTTCCTGAGTTTTCTCGGTAACCAAACAGAAACCTGAGGAATGAAAGGAAGTAACCAAACAAAGTCAACAGATGATTGTCTTATACTTTCCTAAGTTTTCTCGGTAACCAAACAGAGAATACGTAACGAACGAAAGTGAAGCCAAAAATCAAACAATCACCTGTCTAGACTCTGCTTGAAGGTCAACAACAGCCGAGTAGCGATCCTCCATAGCGCCTCTCCTCCCTCTCTTGCAATAAACCGAATACCCATCCGCCTCTGCCTCCACAACGTCCACTCTCTCCTTGGGCGAATCGACGGCGAAATTCAAAGGCGCGATCGGAATATCGATCCTCGACGGTCTCTTCCGCTTCAAAACGGCCCCGGAGCACGACGGGATGCCCATGTTATCGGGAGAAGCCTCCTTCTTGGAGCTGCTCAGAGCCGTTATCTGCCTCTGAATAAGCCGGCCGGCTAACGGCGATGAGGTGGGCGCCGGCGAAGGCCCATGTACGTGGATGATTCTCGGAGACACCGGCGATTTGTAGAAGATCGAAGAGACTTGCGACGGTGGGAATATCGGCGAGTTTGGTACTACTGCCACAGAAGACATTTCCTTTCCTTTCCTTCCCTTTCTTCTCTTTTCGTTTCGTTTCCTTTTTAGCTTTTCAACTTTTCTTTCTTTTCTTCCTTCCTTTTCTCCGCTGAGAAGCACAATGGGTTGCGTAGTATCGTATATATAAGGGAAGATGGGAGCCAAACGGTGCCGTTTGGGGGGAATAATTGACTATGCATTGGCTGTGATTGTAATATTTTTTTTTTAATTTGGATTCGTTGACGCGCTTTTTGGCTTGCAAGTTGGCCACATTTGAATGATATAAGCGGTGGTGCTTTACACGCGCTCTTAAGATCAGTGTGGTTAAAGTTGCTGGCCACGTGGCTCAAATTCAAATAAAATCAACAAATTTTAAATTTACTAAATCAAAGACGAAAAAAAAGAGGGGGCGGTGGTTTTTGTATGAGAAAATTCGTTCAACGGTCAAACACGTTAAATTTGGTGTGGATTCAGGATTTGGATTGGATGTCAGTTGTGCGACTGGGTCTCTTTTCGTCGTCCCCTTTTTTTACTTCCTTTTCGTTTGAACCGGAATTTATTTTTTTTGTCCTGTATGCAAAAAAGATTTTTTCTTGGCACCCTACATTCTGAAATTATTAAAAAATCATCCTTTATATTTTAAATTATATTAAGTTCATATATTATATTTTAAATTCATGTAAAATCCTTAATTATTTTGGCCAAAAATTTATTTTGATTATGAATTTTACTTGAATGTCCTCATATTTTTTTAATTTTTTTTTTTTGTTCCTTTTAAAGGTGTTTAGATCTTTTTATAATTAGAGCTGATCATTAATTGATACTGTATGAAGAGTATGGATTCAAAATCTGAATATAGGAGCAGGGGGGCCATGGCCCCTTAGCTTTTTTTTTTTTAATATAAAAATGGTTTTAATTTTAATATAATAGGTACACATTTATTAATATGTTCTTAATTAAAATAAAATTTAAACCCCTATTAATAAATCTTCACTCCGTCATAAGTGCTAATGCAAGTATGATCTTTTGATAATTTTGAAAAAAGAAACTCTAAAGAAAAAATACTATTTGTTTTAGCTTTTATCATAAAGATTTTTTTTTTTTTTTTTTTTGCGTTTAATATATAAAAAGCTTGGTGATTTAAATTTTTAATTTAAATTAAAATATAATTTTATATAAAAATTTTTTACTGTAATAAAAAATTAAATATGATTATTTTTTAAAATTTTTTATCGTAATAAAATTTAAATTTTAAATTCGGTAATAAGATTAGAGATTATAATTTGTTTTTGTTGTTTGCCTGTATACGTGGCAGTTTGTAGCTGGTTCTCCGTCGGTGGTCAGAGTTACAATATACGATTGTTTGCTGGCTTTCCAGCTATTTTAAGCTCAGTGTTGTCTTCAGTCGGTGGCGGCTGGCATGTGGCAACACCAGTTATACACTGCTAACTGCTAAGAGAAGCTACACACTGCTTTCTACAATTCTTCTCCCTTCTAGACGTAAAATTCGTTTCTAGATTTTTATATTTTTCTTAGACTAGACGTAATCTCCCATTCTAGATTCTTATAATTTTTAGATATGAAACTCATTTAATTAATTTAAATCACAAAAATTTTTATTACAGTATTTTTTTACATAAAAATTTAAATTTAATTTTTTTAATTATAATATTTTATTTTATATAAATTTATTTTTTAATTTAAATTCTTAATTCACATAAGCAAAATAAATGAAGCTTTATTTTACTTTTTTTAGATTATATTAGTTTTTTATCCGTGCATTGCTTAAATTCTTAACTTACACAAGCAAAATAAATATATACAAATATATATGACAGAGGAAATCAGAAATTTTTAATATATACAAATATATATGTACATATATTTCTGTAAAGGTCCACTAAAAAGATTTAATAAAAAAAAGGAAGCCTGTAGAAAAGTAGTTCAATCACGGGATCTAGCCGCAACATGGTTATTCGCAAGAGAAGGCAATGTCAATGAGACGAATTGCATGCAAAATGATTTAAAATGGAGTGTAGGTTGTTGACCAACGTGACGATTCAATATTCCCTTAATCCATGTGTAAATAATTTGTGTTCTTATTTCTACCAAAAAAAGTAATTTGTATAATTCTTACGTCTTCGAATTATTTTCTACCGTCAGTTGCCTTTACCATTTTTGGTTAATGGTTGATTCTATGAGCTGTTATTTGGACCCGCAGTAGGTGTAAAATCCACATTTCACAAACTAAAAACGGCATAATTTCTCCAACTTGGAAATTTTTATGAGTTGTTACCGCATAAAAATTTGATTACTGCGCCGTAAACATTTGACTACCAAGCAATTTAATGATTTTCTTTTGCCTGCAGATGTGCTATAATTTCACTGATCGAAACCTACAACAATATGAAACGCAACATAAAATCGAAAACGACAATAGCCTTAATAAACGACGTGAACAAAAAACTACATCAACGACCTGTAAACACTGCACGCGCAAGCTTTGATAATGTATTGCGTAAAATTGAATTATACTTGAATACTATTATGTATTTGATGTCCTCTGGATTTTGGATTTTTTTTTTTTTTTTTTTGTAACAACGGTAATTATTATCTTGATTAATTTGTGTTATTTCTTGTTTATTTTGTATTTAGTTGTCGTTTTCATCTATAAAATCTGTTTCTTTACGTTTTTTGTGTAGCCTATGGTTTCTCGATATCAGTTGGTCTAAGTTTTTCATCAAATATAGAGGAATAGAAGATCTATTAAAAAGTTATGCATGTGCTCGATTTGCGTTACATTTGTGGTTAAGTGCTAGTTTTTTTTTTTTTTTTTTTTTTTTTTTGGAAATGAAAAATCAATAACACAGGTATTATAATTAATGTCAAAAAGCATTAGATTTACTCTTATATATATACATATTCTCATTTAATTTGGATTCTAAAATAAAAAATAAAAACTCTTTTAAGTGGGATCCCACACAAACAAGATCATTATTTTTTGCTCAAGAAGTAATTTTTTTTTAGTGTGACATTATTATTAACACCCATCCAGTCCTTGATCATATTGGACAATTTATATAATTCTTTTACTTTTGAATTAATTCCAGTACTGGTGTTTTTGTACTTTAAGGTCATTATCATTTTCATTTTTATCTCCTAAATTTTGAATTATACTCATGACTTAACATATTATGTTATAATTTCTATTAAAAACAGATAAAAAAAATAGAATAATATAGTTATATAGTCTTTCTGTTTAAATTCCTGCTAAAAACAAACACATAAAAATCAAATAGTCATACTTAACCCTCTTTTTTCAGTCTAATTATAACAAAAATTATTATAAAAAGAGTTTAAATTGAAGATAAATTAAGAATGGCCTTAAGATTTAAGAACAGCCGTAATAATAATATTTTTTTATATTCAGTGATATCTATCGGTAGAAACGTAACTCGTCTATACATAATGGAGAGCACAACTCAGGTATATCCAGTTTCATGTAAATGACAAAGTCGCTTTTCACATTGTATAACATCTGCGGTTTGGGCGCTTTCTGTAAAAGGAACATCTGTGGTTTGTTTAGCATTGCTTAGGAATTCAATTTAATTCTAATTACAACGTACAAAATTAAATATGGTAATTATATCAAATACTACAAATGCAAACTCCCGTTTTCTTCTGATTTATTTGGAAAAAAAAATATATGTGAAAATCAAAATAGAACACTGCATAATTTGCATTACATATATATTCTGAGCTCTAAATATACCCGTCTCTTCTTTTGCTGTAGAGAACTGTAGTAGCACTTATAATATGGTTTTCGGGCTTAATTTTCATAAACAAAACAATATCCCTGCATATTTTCCTACCCAATTCCACAAAACGACTAAAAAGCTAAAGGTAAACTTCACCAATTTTATCTAAATATATTTTGCATCTCCAATCTTCTCACCAATCCACACTACGGGTGTAATTCCACCGGATAGAGTTGGGTTGAGTCAAAAAATTAAGTCGACCCGCTCAGTACAAGTTGAGAAAATTTTAGATCGTAACACTCTCTTAAGCCCACAAACTTACAATATGTTTAGTGATCTTGGGTAGACTCAAATTACTCAGATTACTCGGGATTGGTAAAAACTAATTTTAATCTATTACTTCATACCTCTTTTAACAGTCTAAAAATAGAAAATCCATAAACAGTCCATAAGCATTAACATAACATCAAACATATTTTTTAACAATCAATAAAGTTTAAAAATAAAATTAACAATACGTTAAATAAATAATTCATATAAAAATAGTCTAATAAAATAGATTTAAAAATTTAAAATTACATACTTAAATTGAATTAGGTCGAGACAAAATAAATTCAAAATACCCGCTTAACTCTCAACCCGCACAATGCGAATTGAGACTATTTGAATCTAAATTTTTTATTTAAATAAAAAAAAAAAAAAAACTACACTCTTGAGTCGGGTCAGGTCGCACGTGTTATTGGGAATCATTTCTTACGCCCCTGATCGACACTGGAACTGAACAAAAGGACAAATGAAATATTGACGTGTCGTTCAAGTGGGGGTCCTTCGTGTCGTTTTGAGTAGCGGCAAAAGGCATCGTGTAACCGTGTCATTCCTTTCAAAACCATAATCCTCCACGTGTCCAGCAACTCTTCTCCTTCTTGACTCGTCACTCCCACACTTGTCAACCGCTCCCACAAGCTGTGCCCTTTTCTCTCTTATAAAAAAAAGAAAAAAAGAATATTTCTCATCTCGTCGATCGTGGTGGTTTATAAAAGGCATGAAGTATACGTCGTTTTACAATCATCAGATCATAGTTAAGAAACTTACATATAACCTGCGTAGTACCTCATCATTAATCTAACGACGACGACAGCAACATTTGATCGTAAGAAGAGTGATTCCAGTAAGAGAGATGGCTTCGAATCAGCAAGACGTGAGCAGGCAAGAACTCGACGCCAGGGCCAAGCAGGGTGAGACTGTCGTCCCTGGTGGCACTGGCGGCAAAAGCCTCGAAGCCCAAGAGCACCTCGCTGAAGGTTAATTATATTAGTTTCGGTGGCTACTTCAATATTTACTTATTAATTATCATATTTATCTTTTAATAACGATCATTCTTTTAGCTATAAAATATTAATCCAACCGTAATAAATTATATAGTTAACTGTTTATGACAATTAATTTATTCATTAAATCAATAATAACTACTAATTAATAGTAACTAATAAAGTCGTAACCATAAAAGGACCACAAATAAAATCGTAAACGCGTATTTACACACATAGATAATTACAGATAACACATTACCTACATAGTAAATGTATGTATATGTGTGTGTATATATATATATATATATTCAGCTAAAAACGTATGCATATCCGGTTTATTTCATATCATAGATAATTACAGATAACACATTACCTACATAGTAAATGTATGTATATGTGTATTTGTGTGTGTATATATATATATATATATATATATATTTTTTTTTTTCTTTCAGCTAAAAACGTATGCATATCCGGTTTATTTCATATCTCACTTGGTACTATTTTACATTTTGACACACAAGTATATATGTGTATGTATGTATGTGTATATCTATATATATATATATATATATATATATCTGCTCGTATATATACGTTACTAGTGAGTTAATTTGAATTAGGGAGGAGCCGAGGAGGGCAGACGAGGAAGGAGCAGCTAGGGAAAGAAGGGTATCAGGAAATGGGGCGCAAGGGCGGGTTGAGCACCAGCGAGGAGTCTTCGGAGGAGCGTGCACAGCGCGAGGGCATCCCCATCGACGAGTCCAAGTTCAGGACTAAAAGCTAAGCCACCTTAGAACGTCGTCGTCTCGTTTTGTTTCTATATATACGATCAATATGCATGTATCCGACGTCATGCATGCATGGGTTTATGAGAATAATAACGTCTTTGGTTTTGTACGACGTTGTCTGTACTTTCTTTTACTAGATCAGGTCATGTTTAGCAGTGTCATGTCACGTACGTGTTAGTCTTCATGTAATTTTCGAGTCTGGGTCGTCGTAAAAAAAAAAAGAGAGAGAGAGAGCGTAGCTAATGCTTTTGTTCATGCATGCGTGGTTGCTACGTTCTAGTCTTTTTAAGTCATGTAGTAGTGGTTCTTCTGTGTTTGACCTTTATTTTGGAAAGGAAGTGGTAATAGTAGATTTAAATATTGGCGGCGTCTGCTTTGTTTGATTAGGTCGTTTCAATTTTCAAATGCTTTCAACGATCAAGAATTGCACAACCATTTTGCCCATTGGTTTGTGCTCTCAAATATATATATATATATATTGTGTATATATAGCATCTCGTTTTTTAAATTTTTTTAGAAAACGATATTTTGCATTAAAAGTATTTTATATTGAAAACAAAAATCTTAATTTTTTTTTTTTTTTTATTTTATCAGAAAATGAATGGTTTTAAAAAACAATCTCGTCCTATATATATATAACAAAACAGCAAGTTTCATGGATAGCTGTCGATGTTGAATAAATCTTGAAACGTCATGCCTTTTTTTTAACGGAAGAAAAGAAAGTAGGGATATTTATTTTTTTTTATCCTTTATTAAATTATAATTATAAAGTCATATTTTTGATGATCAACTATGGGATTTGTAAAATTTAAAAATGAATTTTTTAATTTAGTATAAAATGAGAGAAAAATAAAAAATAATTTTTAATCATTTTTTATTTTTTTGTTTTTGTTTTTCTTCTCTTCAATAAGAAAAGACATTAATAAGTTTTTTATATTGAAAATAATAAATTATTAAATTTATTTATGTCTGATATTAAAATTGTTTTTTATTTTTATTTTTATACTAAAAATAAAATTATTTTAAAACAAATTGTAAACACGTCCTATATATAAAAAAACGGCAAGTTTCATGGATAGCTGTCGACGTTGAATAAATCTTGAAATGCCATGCCCTTTTTTTTAACGGAAAAAAAGAAAGTAGGGATATTTATCTTTTTTATAATTATGAAGTTCATATTTTTGATGATCAACTATGGGATTTGCAAAATTACACTGCATACAAGAAAGAAAAAATAAAAAATCTTTAAAAAGTAAAACAAAAACAGAAAGATAAGCCTAAAAGTCGATGGCTTTCTCTTAAACGAGCATTTGAAAGTGAATGAAAGTGATAGTGGGTGATATAATTTTTTAGAAACTTAGATTATTATGTTTGGTTATGTGTAAGAATTTTTTCGTTAAATTTTCAATGTTATTTTACAGTCTTTAGTTTTGCATGGTAATATAATATAATTTTTTATAAAATTAATTTTAAATTGTATTAAATTATATTAAATTTTATTTAATTAAGTTATTATAATTTTTACACCTTAGTTTTAAAAAATATTATAAAGAATAAATATTAAAAATTTTAATAAATTTGGTACTAAATTTTAAAAATCATGAAAAAAATAAACAAATAAACTTAAAAAATAAACATCTGACGCCTCTTATTCTTTCTCCAAGAGAAGTTTATTGAAAAAACAAAAAATAAAAAGCACGTTTCTCTCTCTTGATTTGGGAGGCGCTGGATTTAGCGGATCGGCAACAGTGAGGATGGAAACGAGGCAATCGCTATTGTAGATGAGGATGGGTGGTGATTAGGGGCTCCGGTTGGTGCTCCGCAGCCTTCCGGCTCCGGTTGGTGATTCGCGGCCTTCCGGCGAGGGTAGGTGCAGATGAGCGCATTTAACAGTGGGTTGTTGGAGTGGGGATAGGCAACACTGCAAGGCTCCGGTCGTGATGGGCTACGACGGCGGTGGGATGCAATGACAATGGGCAGCAGCGACGACCTTGTTCTGCAACGGCGGGTCTGTAGCGTTGGTGGTGGGGAAGGGAAGGAGTTGCTGGTCTGTTGGTGTTTCATTGATTTGATAACATTGTTTTTTAATTATTTTTCATGGTATCGAGATTCCCACGAAAATAAAAAACACCTTATTAAGTAAGTTTATGATTATTCTAAACTGTGATAATATAAAATTTATGGGTTTTATTTTTTTGAGTTTTTAAAAAATCTAATAATTATATCAAATATGGAAATTTAAAAAATTTATATTTCTATTCTTAAGATTATTCCATACAAAACACTCCCAAGAGTAATTTGAGCAAGTCTGTAGTTAAAATCTTAAGTCTCATTCACTTTATAAATTTAAATTTTTTATTTGAATTGAGATATAATATTTTATAAGAATTTTTTACTGTAATAAAAAATTTTAATGTAACATTTTCTAAAAAAATTTTACTGTAAAAATTTAAAATTAAAAACTCAAATTAATAAAGTAAATAAAGCCTTAAAATATAGCTTAATGGAACGAAAATGCCTACACTCCAAAATGGAGGAAATTTATTACGTATGAAAAGGTAAATTCGAAAGACTTTTTTACTCTCTCTCTCTCTCTTTTTTTTTTTTTTTGACACTTGGCTTTTTCGCTTTTGGGTAAACATAAATTGTGGTTATAAACAAATAATGTATTTAAATCTAGATGAGAGATTTTTTAAATCACTATTTTTTCAGAAATAGTAAAAATAGTAAAAAATAGACTAATATAAAAATGTTAAGAAAATATATAGGCTAATTTTTTATTATAAAAATTAATATGTTATAACTTATCAAGTTATGATTCATAATTAGATAAATTATGGATAAACTTGTTAAGTTATAATTCATAACCAGACAAATTATGGATAAAAACTGTGAATTATAGACAATAACTTGTCAAGTTATGGTTCATAACCAGACAAATTATAAATAAAAACAGTAATTTAGCATATTTATTAACTTATGTAAACTATTGATCTATTAATTTTAATTCATCTTAAGTCTTGACCTATTTCTCTCTTTCTCTTTTTTTTTTTTTTTTTTAAGATATCATACAACAACATTTTATGTTAGGATGTGAATGGGATGGGGCTCGCCCACCCCTATTTCCTACCCTCCTTTTGCGTTATTGATGTATTGATTGGATGGAAATTATAGTAAAGAGATTGAATTTGAGAGGAGAACAGAATAAATGCAGTTAGAAGAGACAGAAATAGAAGGAAAATAAGAGCCAGAGGATTAAATCATGAACTCAATATTCATATATTAGTAATCAACTACTTGCTTTATGGAAACTTGAAAAACTTGAAAAGAAACGTCGTATGGAAAACATAGAAAGAAGAAAGCCAATCAACTTATAAATATCCACATGTTATGGACACTTGAAAAGAAAGTCGTTTAAAATTTCATGTATCTATATTCTATGTGTATTTTAAGACATGGTTGTTCTTATTCTTCCAATATTATTTGATTGCGTAAAAATCCATGTATTTATTGGCATGTAAGTGTTAGGTAATTGACTTAAATTAATTTTATGAAAGTTATTATTTTGTACTTTTTGATAAGTTATTGTTTTTTGTTTTTGGTAATGGTTATTTTATAGCTTATTAAAAGTCTATATAAATAAGCCTTTTGTATAATGTAATTTTTTTTAAGCGGTTTGATTTGTGGTTTAAACTCCATAAATCACTCAAACCATCAAATAATCCGCTTAAAAATATACATATATTATTTTTTTAATTTTTAAAATATTTTTTATATTTATTTTAGTTTTTATTAGTTATAATAAAGGTTTTGCACTCATAAAATTATATATTGTAAACTTAAATCTTATTTTTATTTTTACGATTAATGATTTTATAATTTTTTATGAATTATTGCAAATTCTTTTTTTTTAGTCTTAAGCTCAAACCACCCAAACCAAACTGTTCAAATCGCTTACGAGTGATTTAGTTCAACTTGGTTTTTGTTAAAAAATCAAACTGTTCAAACCTCCTAAAAGAAAAAAAAAATATTTTTAGTTTGGTTTGTAGTTTTTAAAAAAATGCCTAAACCGACCGTGAACACCCCTAATTAGTATGAAGCATAAATAAAATTTACTATCTTAGTAGGAGGACATCGCATAATTTACAATGCATTTGGTAGGGTGGAAAAGAGAGAAGAAATAAAATAGATGAATGATTTTGGAAAGAAAAATATAATTTTAGGTTGTTTAGTAGAAAGGAAACGAGGAAGGAATGAAAAATGAAGGAAAATGAAAATTCATGGGGCCCACCAATTTTTAATTCTTTTAACTTTAGAAAGAAAATAGAAAAAAAAAAGTTTGACAAACAAATGAGGTGTAAAATAATAATTTTAACATTCATCATTCATCATAATTTTATTTGTATTGGAATATTATTGTAAAATACCTTAAATTTGATATTTTCTTTTTACTTTTTTTTTTCTACCAAACAACATGAGATAAACCATTTTACTTCATTCACCTAGGTATTCTTTCATTCTTCTTTTTTATCCATCCTACTAAACATAGTGTTAAGGTCCCAACAAGGTGCAATTAGATGGTATCGATATGCCAGTCCCAAAAAAAACTTAGCTATATAGTGGTGTCTAAAATGTGATATTTTCTAATAACTTTTAATTGTATTTAAAATGTTAAATGTAATATTTTTTGAAAATTTTTAACTATAAAAATTTAAAACTAAAAACTCAAACCAGTGAAATAAATGCAAACTAATAAAATTCAGTGATTGTCGTTGAACTTCGCAATCCCACATTTCACGATATGGTTGAGATTTGAAACATCAATTGTTAGGGTCGTACTTTTTGAAATTGTGTAGCTAGTCGTAGAAATGATGGGATAGTGACGATCCCTTCATTCCAAAGAAATCACCGACTACTATCATCTTCATGAGATGAGAAAATAATAATTTGTTTTAAAATAATTTTATTTTTTATGAAAATAAAAATAAAAATGTTTTTAATCTCAAATATAAATTATTTTTAAAAATGTATTTAATAGTTTTATAAAGAGATTATTTTCAGTATAAAAAAGTTTATTAATATCTCTCTCTCTGCTTGAGAGGAGAGAAAATGAAAGTAAAATTTTTTTTTTTTTTTCTCCCATTTTACATTAAATTAAAAAATCATTTTTATTTCTATTTTTTTATCTTTAATTGTGTTAAACGCTGTTTTAGAATCGTTTTTATTTAAAAAAAATGTAAAAAATAAAAATAAAGACAATTTCAAACATGATAAATGATTCCTCTTTCTTTAGCTTCAGCTGTGAGATTCCAAGAACATGGAGTTGGACGAGTATTTTTCCTCGACAACACGACTAGGTTCAAACTAAAGACAGTCCTCAAACAGTGTTAAAAAGATTGTGTGGTGATAGGTTGTTGTCATCTGTGGAATATTGAATTTTAAGTGAGTAAGGTTTAATCTTAATAGCAATTAACTTCGTTAATGAATATTGTATCGTAAATTTAATTTAAATTAAAGTTAATATAAATGTAATTTATAGTTAGAGACATAATTATTTATATTATCCGATTTTAGAATTGAATTTTTTAATTATAGTTAAGAAAGATATCTTAATCATATTATTATTTTATTAATTAGTACTTATAATTCAATGATTGATTTAAAAATACTCCCAAATTACTGATGATGGTACGTCACATCAGTAAATCTATTAGTGATTTATAAGAAAGTGAGGAGAAGTATTTAAGGATTTTCTGTAGATAGGAAAATGAAACGAATTGTCTCAATGAAAAGTGGACGTTTTTGAGAAAAATTCTTTTAATTTTTATCTAAAAAAATCACGTTTTTTTTTACCTCGGGCTCGGGTGAAACATAATTATAAGGTTTTTTTATATGGACATCCTCTTAAGTTTACATATTTAGCAAATTGGACTCTTAATTATTAATTTTGGTAATTTATTCACTAAATTTTAAAATTTATTATAATGTTAGTCAAATTAAAATCAGAGTTAAAAATTTTAAATGGTTTCTTTCACCTGACTATTTAATAAGGGTAATTATGACCTTATTGCATCAAATTAGCCCTTATCTCAAGGGGGAAACTTTTTTAAAAATTTTAAACATAAATACATGTGAAGTCATTCTACATGCTTTTCTACATCCTCCTGTGCTCAACAAGACCTCTCAAAATTATTATTTTTTTTTTTTTTTGTCTCCCCTGTTTGATTACATTACAAAAGACAACTAATTTGCAAAACGTACAATAAAAATAACATATAATTCCTATAGGTATAAGGATTGCCTAAAATTAAAAGCAAATATTGAATTAAAATTAGACAACCACCGTAGAGAAGTAAAAAGATATCAATAAACTGGGGTCTTGTTTATTTTATAATTTAAATTATGACTCAAGTTATATTATTATAGTATTTTTTTCTACATAAATTTAAATTTAATTTTTTTATTATAGTGTTTTTTTTTCACATACATACACAACTCAAATCATAATTTGAGTTGTGCAAATAAATATACTGTGAGTTTGGACTAGAACGAGAAAAATAAATACCGAGGAACATAAAACATAAAAACCTAGCTATATAAAGATGGAGTCATGTAGAAAATTAAAGTTGGCAAGGACAAATGACAAATAAATAAAAACAATACAAAGCCTATACCACCGAGGAATTCTCAACATGAAATGAACGAATGAAGAATTGACATATAGATTGGAAATAAAAATAATCTAATATTGTACATCGCAAGACTTTTAAGTACCAAAAAGTAAATAATTAGTGACAGAATATGCGTTCAGTTACCGTTTGTAATACTTTGCAGGCCTAAAAATCTCCCAAGGTGGAACCATCATAATAATCAAATTCATCATTCGTAGAGACCTTAGATTCACAGAAGCGACTGTCCTAGCATTCCAATGTAATAAAATACGTCATCTCAAAAACATCTGGGATAAAATTTCCTCTAACAACCCTGACCAATTCCAAATCAGCCCCTGTATACAAAATATAGACGGGAAAGAAAATTAAAAACATAATTGGAATCTAACTATTCAAAGTTGGGTTCTTGAATGCTTAAACAAAGAAGCACATTAAAAGGAAAGACAAAACCTATAAATTATGTATTTTCTCTATCTAAGGGCCAGTATGGTAGTACTGTAAATTTTTTTTTTTAAAAAAATTGATGTTAGTTGTGCTAAAAAAATAACTGTTATAAAAAGTAACTTAGTATTTGGTAAATTATAATTATACAAGTATTAATTCTAAGGGTGTTATGAGTATTATAAAAGTTTTATTAATTGTACTTTAAAGTGATTGCCGTACAATTTAAAAGTTAAAATTGTGATTCTAATTTTGACTGTAAATTCTTTAAAAATGATTTAAAATCACTTTTTATGGTTTTTACTAAACACAAATTTCAACTGTGAATAGCTAAAGAATTAATTTTGGGCTCTAAAAATCACTACCAAAGATACTTTAAGTTTGAATAGACAACAACAATTAATCATCACTAATTCATGTGTCATCTATGTTTGATGGTTTTGGCAATCTATTAAATTGCATATTGCTAGTGCAAATGTTCTTGAATTAATTTGGGAAGGAAACAAAAAAGAGCTAGCTTAATAAATAAAATTTAAAATCAGGTAGTATAAACAAAAAAGGCAAACCTTAAGTTCGTTGAATTTTTAAACAGCAATATAAGCTACTGCTAGTGTGTCTCGCTTTGGTGGAATCGTTTCAACGGGATAAAAACTGGATTGAAATATTCCCGATCACTAGGAGGAAAGTGATCAACAGCAAAACCCTAAAAGAATTCACAACAAAATTATTATTTGTGCAAGCAACAACATTCCATTTTAAAATAAGGTTTGAATAGAAATTTAAATTTTATGAGAGAAAATTTTATAGTAAAAAAGTTTTATTAACAATTTAAACTTGTGAAATAGACGCATGACTAATACTAAAAAAAACTAAAAATCATATCTCAGATTCAATGATTTCTTGAATATATTTATATGAAATATCATCCTTACGATATTCTGTAGGAAGTTTATGGGTAAATAGGGATCAGGAACTGTGAGATCAATGTATTCTAGTGCCATATCTCGCTACACCTAGAAATTTAATTGTCATCATAATAATTATAAATTTATTAATTATCATATGAAGAGAAAAAAAAACAAGGAAGAATAATTTGAAGGGACGACAACTAGACAAAAAGAAAAGAAAAAAAAAAGCTATTAAAATCTCCGATTCCTGTATATGATTGTTTTTACAGATAAGAATGATGTTATTATCAAATTACAAAACGATGAAATAACACGCACAAGTATCAGATTGAAAACCATACAACGTACCAAGAGGACAACTAAATTTCAATTTTTCAGAGACAACTTTTTTATTTTTTTTTTTTTGGGATAAAGGTTTAGCAGAGGCAGCCGGCTATTAAGAAGAATATAAACAGGGCCTTAAATTTACGCACTGTCCGATGATCAATGTTGGCGGTTGAGATTATATAGGGCCCGTTTAGTTCGTTGATTTGAATTTTTAATTTGAGTTGAGATGTGATTTTATGTGAGAACTTTTTACTCTAGTAAAAAAGTTAGATGTAATTATTTATGAGAACTTTTTACTATAACAAAACTCGAATTCTAAGCTCAAATCAACGAAATGAATTTTTAACTAAAGTTGTAATGTTTTATTTAGATCTGGTTTTTTTTTTTTTTTTTGAAACCCATATTGCTTTTTATATAAACGAAACATGTAAAGGATCTATAATGGATTTTGTGAGAGGGATTTTTTAGACCTTAGGATCATTGTTAGATGTATTTTATGTAATGCAAAAATTTTATTCCAAAGCCAAGGGATTTCAAACTTAAATCATAGGTTTTTTTTTTTTTTTTTAACTTTTTTTTGACGTTGTGAAAAAAAAAATATAGTTGTCAATTATCAAATCAAACATTGACAATTGTTTGCTGATAAAGCTAAGTTGTAGTCAAGGACTCAAGTGGGATTCCATGAACCTACCGAGATAAATAGCAAAATATAAGTATATTTGCCTATAAATAAAAGTATATTTTTAAAAGTAATATTTAATTTCAAATAAATAAGGGTTTTTTTTTAATTTTTTTTAATATGTGATCCTCAAATTAAAAACTATAATTTAGGCCTCACGGGGGTGAAAAACATTAAACTGTAGTAAATAGTAAATTTATAAAATAAAATTAAATAAATAATAAATTTTAAAATTATTTGAAGTAAATAGCAATTTATATGGTAAATGAATAGTTTATTATGTAAATAGTTCACTTATGATTAGTAAAAATATATTTTTTCCACGTAAATTTTTTTTATGAGTGATAAAAAGATTTTTTCCATGTACATAAAAATTTTTATACTACATAAATTATTTTTTACTAGTCGTAAATAAATTATTTACCTCGTAAATTGTTATTTATTTTAAATAGTTTTAAAATTTATTATTTACTTAACTTAGTGTTCTGATGGTAAATATTTACGAAGGAATACAAATTATGTTGTGATAATAAATTCTAGATTTACATGATAAATCTAAAATTTAAGAATAATAATATGTGCTCTGATGGTAAATATCAAATTTACTGTACTAATATATATTAGATTTGTGAGCAGAATTAAAGTATGTTTATCCTATATTACTAAAGTTAATATAAGCTAATAACAGTAAATTCTAGATTTACAAATACAACATGTGTTTTAATGGTAAATTTAGGATTTACGAAGAAAAAATAAAAATTTTATTATGATAGTAAATTTGACTTACATTTTAAATCTAAAATTTACGCATAATACAATTTGTATTTTGATGGTAAATTATGGATTTACTGCATGATAAATTCTAAATTTACGAGCAGAACAAAAAATATTTATCTTATATTAGTAAAATTTTGAATTTACTGTGTAAATTTAAAATTACAAAAGAACATAAATTTGTGTTATGATAGTAAACTCTCAATTTACAATATAAATTCAGGATTTAATAAGAAGAAACACAATGTATGTTTTGATGATAAATTTTGATTTTATACTGTAAATCTTAGATTTATAATTGATGATAAGAGAGAGAAGAGCATATCCATAAACGACAAATAGAGAGAAGAGAGAGATCTAGAAAGAGAGAGAAAAAAGAGTAAAATTAAAAAAATAAAAAACTATTTAATTTTTATACATTAATAAATTAGTTATTTACTAACATAAATTAAAATGTATACCTATTTTCTGCAATTCCCCAAACATCATTTAGAAATCACTTGGTCCACATGGCCGAACAGAACTATCCCTAAGCTCTAGGGTTTCAAATGGCGCTAACGTCTCAGCCTTTTTGAAAGCAGGGAAAAAAAAAAAAGAAAAAACCAAAAAACAAACTAAGAAAAAGAGCGGGAGTCTCTCCCGCACAGCCGGTCTCCCAATCCACCTACCCAAACTCCTCGTATAGTCGTGTTGCTCCTCTCGCCGGAAAATGTCGATCGGCGTTCGTCGCCTCACGGTGCTCGGCGAGTTCAAGCCCTTCGGCTTGATCGCCGAAGCTCTCGACGGCAAACCCGCCGACGACTTCACCGAGAAGTGCGATTACTTCCTCTTCGACCCCGAAGTCGTTCGACAGCGAGATGAAGCCGACGATTTCGACGCGTCCGGCGCCGCTCTCAGCGATCGCTCTGATCACGAGCTCTTCGTCAGAGGAAATCGGTAATCCCTAGTGGAATTTTCCGTTTGGTTGGTTAGAAATGTAAAATGGGGGAAGGGGAAAAAGAAAAAAAAAAGAAATTTGTGAATGAGTTTCGCGATGGAGGATTCAGAAATGCGTTTGGATTAAGTATTGTATCTTAATTAAGCTTGTCAACGTGTTCAATTGTTATCAAGAAGAGAATCCGATTCGTTCTCTCATTTTGAGTTCTGAATGCTTTCAGCTATGGAGGTTCTATGTTCGATGAAATGCGAAAGTTTGTTGGATTTAGTAGCACACCTTAATTTTAAGATTGACAGTTTGTTCAATTGTTGTCAAGAAGAGAATTTGATTCTTCTCTCTTTCTCTCTCTCTCTCTCTCTATGATTTTTTTTTTTTTTTTTTATTTTTTACATTCAATGATGGAGATTTTATGTTCGACGAAATGCGAGCTTCTTCTTTTTATTTTTTATTTTTATTTTTTCCCTCATTTTTTTTTGTTAAGTACTTCACCTTAAGTCTTAAGCTTGTCAATTTGTTCAATTGGTTCCAAGAAGAGAATTCGGGTGTTCTTCTCATTTTTCGTTCAGTATGTGTTCTGCGATGGAGGTTTTCTGTCGACGAAATGTGAAATTTTATTGGATTAGTATGACACCTTAATTTTTTAAGCTTGACAATTTGTTCAATTGTTGTCAATAAGAGAATTCGATTCTTCTTCTGATTTTTGGTTCTCAATGCGTTCTAAGATGGAGACTTTAAGTCGGATGTAATGTGAAATTTTGTGGGACTCAATATCAGACATTAATTAGTTCTTAAGACGGTTAGTTTCATTTTGTCAAGAAGAGAATTCGACTGTTCTCATTTTTTGTTCTGAATCCCTTCTGCTATGAAGATTTAATGTTCGCCAGTCTGCAGAATTTTGTTGGATTTAGTACCGCACCTTAATTAATTCTTAAGCTTACTAATTGGTTGAATTGCTGCTCTTGAGAAGAGAATTTGATGGTTCTTCTCATTTTCCGCCTAATGCGAGTTTTCTAACGTGACAGGATAATTTGGACATCAGGTGCACGAGTGTTTAAGAGGTTCACGTTATCCTCCCCAGTCATTATGGTAAGATTTCTTGATTCGGAGTGACCATCAGCAGATAGCTGTAAAGTAATTATCCAATTCATTTGAACATTATATTGTTTAAGATTCATAAGTAGTAATTATTATCTTTATTTTTTTTTTCCTTCTAGAATTTACAGCAGTTTTGAACTCATATGGTATTTCTTTTTTGGTCAAAGCATCTTAGTATTGATTTTCGCTTAATTACCAAAAAAAAAAAATCATCATAATGTTATTCAGGGTTTTTATTGACTCGCCTTGTTGTATCTGCATACGAGTTTATGTGACATGTGTTTTTGCTCTTAATTTTCTTTGGGCAAACTTCTTACACAAATTCAAGGCACGATGGTGTCGTCTGGGTGATATGGCTGAGGCTCTTCTATGTGTTTTGCAAGTTGGTTCTTTGACAATATACAACACATCAGGTGAGTTTTTACTTTTAACACGTACGTAGTAACCTCGGGACAATTATATCAAAGGACTTACTCACTTCCCCATGTCGTATTAATGTTGCAAAAAAAAAAAAAAAAAAAAAAAAAAAAAAAGAAAAGAAAAAGTAGCAACATAAGAACCAAGGAAAGATGCACCTACGAATCACTAGATTGAAAGAAACCATAGGAATGCGTTGTTGCACTGATGAACTCAAATTTTTTTTAGGATAATTAATAATTTATTATGTTTGTAAAGGGCTTGAAATTGACATGATAAATAGGACTTATATGTGAAGGTTTCTTGTAGAGTAAGTATATTATTTAGAACTATCAGGGATGATGATTTAAATGCTGCATAGCGTTGGAGGCTTCGAGCCTGATCTATGAGTCTTGATCTAAGTTGTCTGAAATTTACCAGAGTTATTTAAGTCTGTTACTTGGTCTATTAATGTATTTGGTAATGTTTATTTTGTAAGCCATCTTTTAGCTTTCTCGTTCCTTGCTATGTCTTGAGGTTGAAGCCTGATTTTTATAGGTGAAGTAACATCCACCCCCTTGTCTCGTTCCATCACATCAATATGGGCTCTTCCTTTTGGGTTACTGTTCCAGCAACAAGCTGACACAAGTACAACAAGTCATGTTCCTATTTCATCTACAAGTCCTTTATTTGGTGTGCGTGAAATGCCCCGTGCAAGAAGAGAAGCTGGAAACAGTCCACAGCATAATTACACTTTTCCGAGCTTATTTGATAATATTGTAAAGGGAGAAACGACTTCAATATCCTCACATCTGCTTTTGAAGGATCCACTAGAAGAACCGCAAGTATTTTGCTAGAGTCTTGTTTCTCTGTTTATTTTTTCTGCCATGCTTGCATTTATCTTGTTTAATGTATAAACTTGGCTTCTTTTTTTAATCTATTGTAATAAAGAGATTTTGTCCTTAAAATTTTCAGTTGACTTATATTGAAGAAAGAGGAAAGTATAACATAATGAAGGAATTTGATGAGACAACAATCTGGACGAGTGACCAAATACCTCTTATGGCGTCATATAACAAAGGTGGCTTAATCTCAAGTTCTTTTCTCTTTTGTTATTGTCCAAGGATTTATCATTTTGACATTGTTGTGTTATTTGCAGGAAAGATGCAACACTCAGTGTGGGTTGTAGAAGTCATTAATTCCAACCTTGAGGTGGCAAATGCTAATTTATTGGATTTAATTCCTTCCGGAGTAATACCAAAACGGTTCTCCTTTCGTAGAATATGGCAGGGGAAGGGTGTGCAAACAGCTGCTTGTAAGGTATTGGTTTATTCGCTAGACTTTGTTTCAAGTGGATACCCATACTAGTATTTTGTTTCAGTGCATGGTATTTATAGAAATTTGTGTAGTTCTTTGACCTTTATCTAATTTTGTTCAAATGCTTGTTAGGTTTTCCTTGCAACTGATGATGATTCGGCTCCTATAATTTGCTTTCTTCACCAAGAACAAAGGAAATTGTTGTCTGTAAGGCTTCAAAGTGATGAAATAAACAATGAAATCCTCTTTGACATTAAACCTGACATGAGCTGGAGTATACCTGCAATCGCAGCTGCTCCTGTGATTGTCACTCGTCCTAGGTAAGCCATGTCTTACTCTTCAGTCTTTAATTCTTACTGATTGTCCTATAATCTCGGGGATTTGACTTTCTCTGTTTACCAATCTCTTTTCAGAGTGAAAGTTGGGCTGCTGCCATACTTAGACATTATTGTTTTGGCACCAGAAAATGCTCTTCTTCTTTATGTAAGTCATATTTATTAATGATGGATATTACTTGAGCTTGATCTTTTCTCACGTGGTCCATTTAGTAAAACCCTTTGGATTTACAAATCTATCACTGCAATTTTATTATGCTTATATTGAGTATGCAAATACTTGAAGTTATTAAGTTGGGAGAGTTACAACTTATAATTAATCAATTATTTCGTTTGATTGTACTGTATTATACCAATTATTACTCTAGAATTTTTTTCCCTTTGCAATAAAATAAATATTCCTTCCACGATTGTCTGCAAGGATACATTGTGTTTGTGTTGAATCATGCTTTTAGCAAGCAATAATTGCTTGAAATAATTACTCGTTCTAGGTAATCATAATTTGGGGTCTGTCACCAAAAATTCAAAATCAATTGCAGAAAAACCTAGAAGGTTCAGAAGTTATTAAAGGTGCATCCTTTAATATTGTTCTGAAAGCTATTTGGGAACATTCTTTGGAAAATAAAAGAGAAATATGGTTCTCAACTCATGCTGTTCTCAGTGTTTGTTTCTTGAATCATGAGCAGGGAATGGAGACTTAAACATAGCATATATTTGTATTATTTGCAATACTAGCACGCATGATTACCCTTTGGTGTCTACATTATTTTGCTACTGGTGCATAATTAACTATGTTGTATAATTGCAGTCTGGGAAACAATGCCTATGTAGGTATGTGCTGCCTTCATCATTGAGTAAAGATCGACTTTCACATAATTTGGACTTTCGAGAAACATCTGTTTCCCATGAAATGAAGGTTGTTGGAGTAGCTGATGCTATTGAGGGGCGTATCAACATCATAGTAAACAGTGGGCAGGTGCGATGACTGGTGTGTTTATTATGGTAATTAGTATTTGATGTTCATACATTTCTAACTCCAAGTCTAACTACTATGCAAAGTGTTAATATAAGTATCACTTGAGTCCATTCTCAGCTTGATACTAAGCTATCATGCTTCTGCTTCTCTTCCTAGTTTTTCTTGTCATTCTAGTGCCTTGCGACGTTTTTATGATTCTTATGATGAACGCAGATGTTTAGATGTGCATTACGAAGAGGCCCTTCATCTTCATTGGTGAATGATTGCATTACAGCAATGGCTGAGGGTCTTAGTTCCAACTTCTATAGTCATTTTCTTAGCCTTCTTTGGCAAGATGGTGACTCTGCATATTTGTCAGAGGCTGACATTGGTATTAATTCAGAATGGGACTCTTTCTGTAGCATTGTTCTGCAAATGTGTAGATCCTCTATGAGTACTCAAAAGCATGCAAACCCAATGCCTACCTCATCCTGGGATTTCCTTATCAATAGCAACTTTCACAAGAACTTTTGCAAACACAATTTTATTACTGGAGTTTCCTCAGTAGCATCGCTTGATATGCAAAAAATGGATTCTTTTGAATCAAATCTAAATATGGAGAAAATAGATAATTCCTTTTACTCTGAGCTAATGATGGAGAGCTTGGATTGTTTGCATGCTGTTTATGAAAGTCTGAAACTGGATACTCTTCGGAAGAGGTATGTATTTTCTCCTCCTCCTCCTCATCTCTCTCTCTCTCTCTCTCTCTCTCTCTCTCTCTCTCTCTCTCTCTATATATATATATATATATATATATATATATATATATATATAGCTCTGTGTATGCGCGCGCGTGCGCTGATATTTCTGTTAAGTAACTATTTCTTTTTGTTCCTCGATTCAAATGTCCCACGGTGGAGTGGGGAATTTAGTTTACCATTTACTTCTGGTCTCACGAATAAAGCAGCATTCTGTGTTTTATGTTTCTTAAAAACAATCTAACACTATTTCTAGGTTTGTTTTTGTGTCATTTTATTCTGTTATCTCATTTAGTAATATTTGCTTTTTTTGGTATTTGCAGGGATCTGGAGCTTCTGGGAGTTCTATTATGTGATATTGCCAAGTTTCTAGGAGAACAAAGCTATCTGGACCATTACATTCGGGACTTTCCTGGTTTCTCCAGAAATGTAGGGATGTCCAAAACCTCTCTTTCATGTAAGACTCCACCAAGTTTATTCAGATGGCTTGAGAACTGTTTGCTGCTCGGATGCATTTCTCCTAACCTTAATGATCTTTCACCATTAATTTGTCAAAATGGAAATTCTGTTGTGAGCTGGGGCCGGAAGATAGTCTCTTTTTATAGTTTGTTATGTGGTGCTAAACAAATAGGAAACAAGCTTTCATCTGGTGTTTACTGCAATATTGTTGCCGGATCATATTGCACAAAAGAGGAACTTACTGTCTTGGCAATGGTTGGAGAAAGATTTGGACTAAAACAACTTGACTTGCTGCCTTCTGGAGTATCTCTTCCTCTAAGACATGTAAGCGATGCAACCATTTAGACATGGGAAGCTTTTGCGGAATCTTCATTCTGAAACATAATAAAAATTCTGATTATTACTATAAATTTAAGTGCTTTATAGGTCTTAACTATGGTTGCAGCAGTATGCTGCGAAATGCTAATCATCTGGAACTCAAAAATACCTTGGACACAGAAATAGAGTGATTTTATTCCCATATGAATAACAATGTGCATGCATGTATGATGTATGTGTTTATGTATGTATGTCTTAAATATTATATACATTTACATATATTTTCGTTGTATGGAATATATGTTGGCTTTTTATCATTTAAAAAAATGTTACCTTTCTATAAGAACTATTGCTGTATTGCTTATGCATTGCCATGCTTTTTAGCACTCTTGGTTTCGTTGTGGATTTTAGTTTGCCTTGTTCTGATATTGTTGATTGTTTCTGCACTTGATAGGCATTGGACAAGTGCCGGGAATCTCCTCCCACTGACTGGCCTGCAGCTGCTTATGTTTTGCTTGGACGAGAGGACTTGGCTTTGTCATGTTTGGCACGTTCATGCAAGTCTAAAGAATTTGAAACCCAAACTAATGTGAATTTAATCTCTATTTCCACTCCATACATGCTACATTTGCATCCGGTGACAATCCCTTCCACAGTTTCTGATACTATCGGATTAGAGGGTGCAAAGTTTGAGGATACAGATTCTGTTGATGGTTCTATGACAGATGGCATGGAACATATCTTCAACTCTAGCACACAATTGCGCTACGGTCGTGATTTGCGATTGAATGAGGTAATTTTTTTTTGGCACTTTGCATGCAGTACACGGCACTTATTTGATCAAAGCTAAATTTGTTTAAACTATTCTTCTTCCTTTTACATTGCAATTTTGTCACTGAGCAGATGTCTGTATGTTTATATTATAATTTTTTATGTATAACTTTATACCCATAATACAAAACTCAATGAGGTTGTATACACTCAGTTAAGGTATGTTCACTAATAACAATTTTGTACATGTGGCTTCTGAGGGCTCAGTGACCAACTTGTAGAGCTTATAAAATTTTCTGAAGTTGATTTTACCTATATGGAAGATCTCTGTGGTTGATTGATGGTGGTTAAATAGTTATTGGGTCTTCAACCAACATCACAAGCTGATTGTTCAGTTCTATTATTAGTCAGGTGTCTCTTACCTGTTTCTCCCAGTGCAATATGGGCAGAAATTGGATTCGTATGCAAGTCTGTGATAGCTCATAGCTACTTTTATTTAATCAGGTTAGACGCCTTTTGTGCTCAGCAAGACCTGTGGCGATTCAAACGTCTATTAATCCTAGTGCCTCTGACCAGGATGTTCAACAGGTATGCCCTATTTAAGCTGCATTTCAGGCTTTTCATACATCTCTCTTTGCCTGTCTGCCCGAAATTCAAACTAGCATGTAGTTTTGGATGCCAATAAGCTTTTATTTCGTGAAAGATATTATTCTCTGTCAGGGAATCTTTTTTGTTTGTGACTGGATTAACTTGCATTGTCTTACCGCTTACCCAATGGCTATGCTGTTATCAGCATATCATTATACAAAGGAGAAGAATGAGTTTAGTTTTGTCGGGCTCATTGTATATGTTCTTTCCTTAGAATTCTCTTTTGGTTTGCTAATATAAAGTTTCTTTCCTTAGCTTTTAGCATCTTGTGAGTTTTCAAGAAATTTCCAAAATATTCTTTTGCCATAATGCAATGTCCAGAATTTGGAATCTAGGCAAGAAAATCATTCTCCATTACAATTCTATATTAATGCAAAATTTGCATCTGGTATACTTGGTAGAAAATCTAGCATCAAGTATACTATATGTCAAATTTTGGCATATAGTTCCTTATTGGCTAACGTGTTGACTTTTTCATTTTATAATATTAATCACAACATTGGCAATTTTTTGAATTTTTAAACTTAATTTATTGCAAAGTCCTTTGAAATTGTATACATTAAATGGTCGAACAACACAATAGATCTCGTCAATTTTTTGGTATGACTTTTGTCTCTCTTGTTCTACTGTTCTTTTTGCATGTAAATGTCCTTAATGCAAAGTTCCACATTTTTGATGCTTCATATATATACTAGTTTTGGTACGTGCGATGCACGTACTTAGTTATAATTGAAGTTTTTATAACGTAAAATATCAACAACAATAAATAAGAAAAAAAATAGACGGAAATTTTTACATAGAGATTAAAAAAGAGTATATATTAAGTGGTAGTATGCCTATCCTAACAAAGATTGCACACCTAACTCCACGACAAAAATATAGAGTTTGAATCCCCCACACAATCTTTTCTTTTCTTTTTTTTTTTTTTTTAAAGAAGTATACATTAATAGTATTTTAAGTGAAAATGTGATGTTTAATTATAAAAATACATGAAACACTCTTAATTATAAGATAACAAAGTAAAAAGTAAATAAATAAAGGAATTAAAACTTAAAAATAAAAGGAAAAATAGTAAAACACTTTAAAACTTATCGTTATGAAAACCACCGTAAGATGAACATAAATTATAAAATAATTAAAAAAAGAAAGGAGTTAAAACTTAAAAATGAAAGCAAAAATAAAGCACCTAAAACGTACTGATTGGAACTACCATATGCTGAACAACAACCAAATATCTACTTTTTAGTTTTTTTTAGGATTAGGGATACAACACGTATGGAAAACAAAATAAGGAAATAAAAAGTTAAAAAAAAAAGCACTGAAAAGAGAGGGAAAAAAGCATCAAAATGGTGCGTAAATGATTACAGAAAATGAATAGTATAGTTTTCAACTCCTATTGTTATATTTAGCATTTACTATTTGGATAAGATAGGATTTAGCGTTAAGATTATGATAAAAAGTGAAAAAAGGATAACATATGATGGTCCATATTCTAGGTTATCTACTAACAAATCGTTTATTTTTATTTTATTTTTTTTTTTTTATTTCAAGTGTTTGAAAAGGGAAAAAAAATGAAACAAAAAGAGAAATAAAAAAAGATGAAAGAAGGAAAGAACCAAAACCATTTTCAAAGGAAGAAAAAGAGCCAAAATGACTCGTTTTAGATGACTAAAAATGGAATAGTAGAGCCATGATAGCTCTTTAATATGTGTAGGATAGTAGTGGTCAAAAAAATGGGTAGGCTCACTGAAGGAGACCAGAATTGGAATTCTCTCTCTTGTTTATTATGATGAATTCGGGTATATTTATACACAAGGATCCATTTTAATTGATCCTTATTTCTAGGAACTACTCCTACTTTTAAGGAAAGAAATATACAACTATATACACCAAATAAAATCTCTAGATACTCTAGATCCACAAAAATAGGGAACAACTAATCTTGCCCTATATGGTTGGTTGGTTTGAATTTCTACACTCCCCCTCAAACTAGCTGGTATATACTCATTAAACCAAGTTTTGAACTTAGTTCAATAAAGTTCGGTCGAAAGAGTGCCTTTGTGAGAATGTCTGCCGCTTGATATCTAGATGGAACATGTTTTAGTGAAATAACATTGCTCTCTATCTTCTCGCTGATGAAGTGTCTGTCAATCTCAACATGCTTCGCTCTATCATGATGGATAGGGTTTTTGGCAATGGCTATGGCTGATTGGTTGTCACACATCATGTCTATAGGGCCAGAAATGCTCACTTTGAGTTCATCTAGTAGCCGTTTTAACCATATTCCTTCGCAAATGCCTTGAGCTAAGGCTCGAATTCTGCCTCAGCACTGCTGCGTGCTACCACCTGTTGCTTTTTGCTCCGCCATGTCACTAGATTTCCCCACACATAGGAGCAATACCCTGAAGTTGATTTTCGGTCACTAGGGGATCCCGCCCAATCCGCATCTGTGTAGACCTCTAGAGAGTGATTGAGAGTCTTCTTGAACATTAGACCCTTTCCGGATCCCTCTTAAGATATCTAAGAACTCGATACACTGCTTCCATGTGGGAGACCGAAGGGTTGCTTAAGAATTGACTCACACGACTGACTGCAAAACTGATATCAGGACGTGTGTGAGTTAAGTAAATTAGCTTCCCAACTAGGCGTTGATATTGTTCTTTATCCACAACCATCTCTTCAGTTCGAGGCATCAACTTTGTGTTAGGATCCATAGGAGTGTCCACCGGCCTACATCCAATCATGCCGGTTTCCTTTAAGAGATCCAAGACATACTTTCGCTGGGATACTGCAATTCCAGCCTTTGATCTTGCTACTTCCATTCCCAAGAAGTACCTTAGATGTCCCAACTCTTTGATTTCAAACTCTTTTGACAATAGAAGCTTGAGTCTCCGTATTTCTTCGTCATAATTCCCAGTGAGGACTATATCATCAACATATACTATTAGTACAGTGATCTTATCATCGGTGAAGTGTTTGAAGAATAGAGTATGATCGGCTTGGAACTATAAGTAGCCATCTTGCTTTAGTACCCTTGTGAATCTGTCGAACCATGCCCGAGGTGATTGCTTGAGCCCATACAGTGACTTGCGTAGTCTACATACTTTGCCTTGTGTTTGATCAGTTTCGAAGCTAGGTGGGATATCCATATACACTTCTTCTACTAAGTCTCCATTCAGGAAGGCATTTTTCATGTCTAGTTGAAATAAGGGCCAATCTTGGTTCACGACAATGGATAACAGGACTCGCACGGTATTGAGTTTGGCTACGGGGGCGAATGTTTCCTGATAGTCAATTCCATACGATTGGGTGTAGCCCTTGGCTACTAGGCGAGCTTTGAATCGTTCAATACCTCCATCTGCTTTCTGTTTTACTGAAAAAATCCATTTGCACCCCACTGTTTTCTTTCCGGGTGGTAGAGTTGTTAGGACCCACGTACCATTCTTTTCTAGGGCATGGAATTCTTCTAGAGTAGCATCTCTCCATTTGGGAACCCTTAATGCATCATGGACTGTTCTGGGAATCAGGACATCGTCTAGAGCAGTCACACATGCCCTGAATCTCTGTGACAGTTTGGAGTAGGTCATGTAGTTGCGGATGGGATGTTGAGTACATGAGCGGACTCCTTTTCTCTGAGCAATTGGTAAGTCTGACTCTGGATCCCCACCTATCACTGTTTCAACACTCATTTCAGCCTCATCCTGTGTTGTTTCTGGGCTTCTTGAGTTCGGATTCTGCTGCTGGTTTTGCTGATCCTGGGCAAGCGGCTGAGATTGTTGTCTCCTAGTGTAGACTCTTACTTCCTCATCAGGTAGAAGGAGGTGTTTTGGGTACATCACAGACTCATGGGAGGATGATTTGGGAGATTTGAGAGACTCATGTGATGCTGGAGAGGTAGTATGTGGAGTTGAGGGTCGGCTGGAACCTGCTGGAGGTTGTGGATTGGTTAGAGGCCGGCTGAACCTGCTGGAGATTGCGGGTTGGTTAGAGGGTCAACCGGGTTATAGGAATTTGGACTTGGTACCGAATCAATGAGGGAAGTCCAATCCCAATTTTGTGATTCATGTGCGGTGGTTGTCTCCCCCTGAATTACAGAATTGGGATAGAATGGTTTATTTTCGAAGAAGGTGATATCCATGGTGTGATAGAATTTTTTGGTAAGAGGGGAAAAACATTTATATCCTTTCTTGTTTGGTGAGTAGCCGAGGAAGATGCATTTGAGTGCTCTTTCATCAAGTTTTCCTCGGCTGTGAGGGTAGATGTGGATAAATGTAGTGCATCCGAATATTTTGAGAGGAATTTGGGAGAGTAAATGTGAGTTAGGATAGGAGGCAAGGAATGTTTTGACTGGAGATTTGAATTTAAGAACACGTGAGGGCATCCGATTGATGAGGTATGTGGCGGTGAGGATTGCCTCACCCCATAATTTCTTAGGCACATTTGATTGGAAGAGTAGTGAGCGAGCAACCTCGAGGATATGGCGATTCTTGCGTTCGGCCACACCATTTTGTTGAGGTGTGTCCACGCATGAGCTTATGTGGACAATGCCTGAGGTTTGGAGATAAGGGCTGAGAATTGAGTTAAAGAAATCACGTGCATTATCGGTTTTTAACACTTGGATGGTGGCCTGAAATTGGGTGCGAATCATGGCATGAAAGTGTTTGAAGATTTGGCTGGTTTCGGTTTTGTCTTTCATGAGAAAAGTCCAGCTTAACCGGGCGTGGTCATCAACTAGTAATAGAAACCATCTAGCCCCATAAATATTAGGAATTCGGGTTGGCCCCCATATGTCACCATGGATAAGTGAAAAAGGGTGAGTCGGTGTGTATGGTCGTGGGATATATGTACTTCTAGTGTGCTTTGATAATTGGCAAACATCATATTGAAATAACTTGGCATCTTTATTAATGAATAATGATGGAAATAGATGTTTTAAATACAAGAAATTTGGATGACCTAGACGGTAGTGCCATAACATTATGGCATTGGTCTTATTGGACTGATTTATTGATTCATGACTCTGAATGGACCAACACTGAGGTCTGACACTATCTTTATTGTGGCTTTGAGTGGGGACAGAAGAGGAGTCTACTTTGAGGAGATACAAGCCTGCACACAGTTCAGCATTGCCAATCACCTTCTTCGAACCTAAGTCCTAAAAACACAAGATTTGGCAAAAAATTTAGTCTCACAGTGAAGATCTCGGTTTATTTTGCTAACAGAGAGTAGGTTACAATCAAGGTCAGGTACAAATAACACAGAGTTTAGGGTAAGATTGCTCGAGAGGTGTATGGTTCCTATTCTAGCAACTCTCGAGCGTGAACCATTGACAATCCGTACTGTTTGATACTTCTGACACGGAGTATAAGTTGAGAAAAGTGATCTATCACCTGTCATGTGGTCTGATGCGTCTGAGTCTACTATCCAAGGCGTAGACGGTGGCTGAGCTACATGAAGGGCCTGGTTTCCGTTGCTGTGCACGGATCTGCTCCCTGTTTCAGGTGGCTGTGGGCTGATTGACAGGCTGGTTTTGCTGAGTAGATGCTGAAGCAGTTCCAGCTGGTCCTTTGTGAAGGAAACTTGGCTCTGGGATTTTGTTGCCTCTATGGAAGCAGCATTTACTCGGCTCTCACGGTCAGGCGTAGCCCTGTTTGGCTTCCAATCTGCCGGTTTACCATGTAGTTTCCAGCAGGTTTCTTTGACATGGCCAGTTTTCTTACAATGGTCGCACCAAGGGCGTCCTCTTCGTGGCCGATTATCTCCTGAAGTCTGGAACATCCCGCGGGTGGCATAGGCAGCAGACTCGGCCATGGTTGTGTGGTCTTTGGTAGTCGCAAGGGCAGATCCATCCGTGGTTGTAGGGGCATTTGATTGCCCCATCATGACTCTTTTGTGGCTTTCCTCTCGACGAACCTCGAAAAAGGCCTCGCGGAGACTTGGCAATGGTTTGGTTCCTAGTATTCGACCTCGCACCTCATCAAGAGACTTATCAAGGCCCATCAGAAACTTGAAGATGCGTTTGGTCTCTACTATTCGTTTGAAGTAGATTCTGTCATCAGGGCACTTCCATTCGTGTGATTCAAAGAGGTCCACCTGCTGCCAATACCGTGTAAGGGTGGTGAAAAAGGTGGTGACTGTGTTTTCCCCTTGCCTTAGATCATGTAGGATACTCTCCACATGGAAGAGTTTTGCGGTATTCTTACTGCTGGAGAAGGTGTCATGGGTTGCGTCCCATATTTCTTTGGCTGAAGTGTAAAGGAGGAAATTCTCACCTATCTCAGTAGTCATCGACCTAATCAACCAAGACATAACCATATTGTTTTTTGCCCTCCAGGTTCTAAACTTAGGGTCACTGGAATCCGGTTGGACAGCCATACCGGTAAGGTAATCATCACGGCCTTGTCCACTGATAAACATCATCATGGAGTGAGACCATTGGAGATAGTTGTGGCCATTTAGTTTGTGGTTGATGATAGGGTTGGCACTATTTCGAAAGTGATATGAGGATTGATAGAATTGTTGGGAGATGGAGTGGTCGGTGAGGATGAGTCCCTGGAGGTTTGCTCGGATTCTGCCATGGTGGACTAGATTTCCGAGAGAGAAAGAGGAAGGACTCGAAGTTGGAAAAACCGGGAATAGGAAATAGATTAGGGCCGGCGGCCAGGGAGATGAGAATTAGGGTTTAGAATAACCTGAGGCTCTGATACCATGAAGGAGACCAGAATTGGAATTCTCTCTCTTGTTTATTATGATGAATTCGGGTATATTTATACACAAGGATCCATTTGAATTGATCCTGATTTCTAGGAACTACTCCTACTTTTAAGGAAAGAAATATACAACTATATACACCAAATAAAATCTCTAGATACTCTAGATCCACAAAAATAGGGAACAACTAATCTTGCCCTATATGGCCGGCTGGTTTGAATTTCTACACTCACATTTTTAAAATTTTGTTTTAGTGGTACAAATAGACAATTAGAAAGAAATTTGTGAGAATAACTTTTAATACACAGTATATTAGAGCACTACGGGAGGTAACATCTAAAGTAGGATAACCTTTGGAAAAAAAAAAATTAATTGGGGTAAATGAAAGAAAAAAGTTAAAAAGAAGGGTAAGTATGAAGAATATAAAATTTTGGGGAAGAAAAGAAAAAAAAAAGAACATAAAAAGACAAAAAAAAAAAGGAGAAATGCCAAAGCTGTGCGTTTTGGACGACCAAAATGCTACAGTGTTTGGCACTTCTACTCTTTTATAGTAGTGATGTGTATATATTATGTGTGTATCAATACATGTATTTTTCCCTGTAAAGGCCCAGTTATGGCATCTCGCACAAAGGACCACTTCCCTTCCTCTTGGTCGTGGGGCATTCACACTTGGAACAATTTATACACTTTTGACAGAGGTACGCTTAGTGTATGTGCATGTTCAGGAAAGCTTTTGTATTAAAATAATTGCCTTGACATCTGTAATGTACTTGTTCAATTTGTATGCAGGCCTTTGCTGTTCCCAAGCTTGTTCTTGCAGGTCGGTTGCCTGCCCAACAAAATGCAACTGTATGTTCGTAGATTTTTTTTTGGTGATATGCTGGTGTATCTACATTTGTTCACACATGCAACGTGGATTTACTTCTTAGTTTTGACTGCTTTGGTGTTGCGTCTATTGGCTGGTCTTCAAACACTTTTTAGTGAAAGTTGTCTGTTCATTACTTTTTATTGTATTAAACTATGGAATATGGATATTTCCTAGTTCCCTGAGGGAGGGAACAAAGAAGTTCTATTGAAGTCTTGTATAATTTTTAAGGCCAGTCTCGATATGTTTACCAATTATTGAAAAGCAAAATTTTTAAGATGATGAAATTAAGGATTATTCCGAGTAAAATAGTACAGAGATTGGCCTAGTAATATATGGAAATTCCGTAGTCTGATGAGCTCTCTCTCTCTCTCTCTCTCTCTCTGCTGAACTTCATTTTATTCAATATGTAGAGTTGCTATAATTTATGCACCTAGAAGACTGCGTAATGCTTCAGTTGTTTATTTGACTTTTCATTGTCCAAAATCTGGCGCAAGTCCATTGATGTTCTTCAGTATACATACATACCTTTTCTTGGAGGGATCAGTACATTTCTTTAGATAAATTGCTTCTAAAATATTCATTGTAGGTTGCGCAAATATTGATTGGCATATATATGTTCTTGTTCATTTAGCTTTTCCCCCTTTTATCCCCATGTTTCATCATTGTGTTGATCTGCATATACTTTACATGGAAAGGTGAATCTGGACCCAAACGTGAGGAACATACAAGAACTTAAGTCTTGGCCTGAGTTTCACAATGCTGTGGCTGCTGGACTGAGGCTGGCCCCACTTCAGGTTTATCATCTTCTCTTAAGGGCATAAAGTAATTGCTCTAATCTGATGCTTAGATACACGTGCAAATTGCGAATTTTGTTATTTCCCTGAAAAATCTCTTAGTAGTGAATTTCTTATATTTTTAATACGTTTATCTCTTCTTTAGGACAATTCTTATGTGCTTGATCTAGCATCCTGTCATGCACTCTAATTGTATATTTTTGAGATACGTGAGCTTGTTTGCTTGCAGGGTAAAATGTCAAGAACCTGGATTATATACAACAAACCTGGGGAACCAAATGCTATTCATGCTGGACTTCTTCTTGCATTAGGGTTGCACGGATATCTGCGTGTTTTAAACCTTACAGATATTTACCAGTACTACGCTCAGGTTTTGTAGTTTATAAATACTCATTTGTTACTATTTTCATATGTAGTTTTCTTGGCTTACGCTTTTATCCGTTCTATCTTTAGATGATATTGTATTTTTGCTCTTATGTGAGAACATATTGATTGAGGGATTTATCGTCAATCGTAGAAATCATTTTGCTTTCTTCTCACACCTATAATTTCAGGAACATGAGAGCACGACTGTGGGATTGATGCTTGGCCTGGCTGCTTCATATAGAGGGACTATGGATCCAGCAATATCTAAAGTAAATACATGCTTTATTTATTTCTCTCTCTCTCTCTCTCTCTATATATATATATATATATATATATATAAATAGGGCTTCCTCTGTTACCTGCTTACTTAGTTTCCTTTTTTTTTTTTTTTTTTTTTTTTTTTTTTTTTTTTCTTTGAAGCGTTAATTTCTGCATATAAAATTAAACTCGTACCATTTCTGGCATAATTTGAGTCCTCAGTTTGCTTGTCTTTTCTGCTGTGAATCCTGTTTTTAAATCCTTGACTATGTCTGTCGTAAATTCTTTTCCTGTACTTCAGTGCCAGTGTTTGTTTATTTAACTGCTGATCTTCTTTTATGCCGGTAGAGAGTGTGTGTGTGGTGATTGACTACACCAAATATGTTGAATAGATATTTCGTAGTGTAAGCTGAACCCTCTCCTCTCTTAAGCTTCTGCGAGATAGTGAGTTAATTGCTACCTCAAAATGTGGATATATCTAGTTTGCTCATTGTTGTAGAGAATTGTTTCGTATTTTTAGCCGTGTTTATACTTAAAAAAATTGTAAGCTTAACCTATTTTGTTATACTTTTACAGTCTCTTTTTGTTCATATACCTGCTCGACACCCATCTTCATTTCCTGAGCTGGAGTTGCCGACCCTTCTGCAGGTATCCAATATCCATTGTGCTCTCATTTTTTCACTCTAAATATCTCCATGTCATTCAAGATATTGTAAACCAGGTACAGGTATTTGTCAAGCTTTGCCTTCTTGTGGCGCATTCTTGTTTTGCATTGATTTGCCTTTCTCCAATGTTATAAGTTGATGTCATTATCAAATATATCCTTTTTCAGCTTTTTAGTTGGTGTTACATGATGAAATTTGATCCTTTACATATTAGATTGCTGATTTGCAGAATTATTTGGTCTTCCCCTGAATATAAATTTTCTAACACTACACATTCTGTTGTTTGTTAATAATCAGTCAGCAGCTTTGATGTCAGTTGGTCTTCTTTATGAAGGGTCCGCACACCCGCAAACCATGCAGATTCTCTTGGTATGTTTCTTTTGTGTGTTCCTCTGATAATATTGTTTTTGCATTGGTACAATTCTCTTTGATTATGTGTGCAAAAGCATCAAGAATGTTTCTTTATGTCAAAATGATGATGAGCTTCCTGACTAGTGATGATTATGTTTGATTGTTAAAGAAGAGTATGAGCTCATTTTGAAGCATTTGGCGTGGATTCTAAAGTGTTCCCCAAGAGAGCTACTTTGATGTTACAAGGTGCCTCGTATGTAATTCACATTTCTGTAATTAATTTTGCAGGGTGAAATAGGACGTAGAAGTGGAGGTGATAACGTACTCGAAAGGGAAGGTTATGCTGTTTCTGCAGGATTTTCATTGGGTCTTGTTGCATTGGGTATGAGCTGTTTGATACTCTTAGGTTCCGTTCATTTCACTGATTCGAGTTTAGAATTCGAGTTTTGTTACAGTAAAAAGCTCTCACGAACAGTCACATCTAACTTTTTTGCTACAGTAAAAAGCTCTCACATAAAATCACCTCTCAACTCGAATTAAAAACTCAAATCAACGAACTAAACGGGCCCTTACACACTGAATATTGTGAAAGGTTGGTCCTCACTAACTTTGTTGTCTCAAATGTAGGTAGAGGCTATGATGCACTTGGTTTAATGGATGCAATGGTTGACCGATTGTTTCATTACATTGGTGGCAAAGAAGTTAATAATGTATGCTTCCGGATTTAATTCTTTTCGTGAATAGCATTTTGATTCTTGTAGGAATTTGCTTGCCACAAGTTCAGTTTGATTCATTTATATGTTCAAAATGCTCAGAAGTATCTAAGGGTCCGTTTGGTTCATGGATTCAAATCATGTGATTTGAACCATTTTTGATTTACGTGTATTTTTTGTGAGAGAAAATACTGTAGCGATCATGAATCATGATTCATCAGGGATTCGAATCTAGGAACCAAACGAACCCTAATTTATTTTGTTTTATGGTTGTACCAGCTTTAATGTTCTTGCTTTATTATATCATTTTCCTTTTGGTTTACTCTTCGTTAGGAAAGATATTTTTCCTCAGCACTTTCAGCGGATGATCATAGCCGTGTTGCTGCACAGGTGTCATTTGCATGCCCATGTTTTCTTTTGGTTCATCTCTCTACAATAGTTATCTAGGATTTTTTCCCCTTCCCTTGCAGCTGATACGGACTAATATTTGCCTGTGCACTATTCTCTTGTAGATGATGGATGGAAATGCAGTTAACGTTGATGTCACTGCCCCAGGAGCAATTATTGCTCTTGCTTTAATGTTTTTGAAGGTAAGATCTATAATCAATAAGTTATTTTGCACCATGTTTATCTATCTCCTTTTATAAGGGCAAAATCCTAATAAAGTTGAAACTTTTCGTGAATTTCTCACTTGGCATAATGTTTATAACAGACTGAATCGCAAACAATTGTGTCTAAACTGTCTATCCCTCATACACATTTCGACTTGCAATGTGTAAGGCCTGACTTCATCATGCTTCGTGTCATTGCTCGGAATTTGATAATGTGGGGCAGGTAGTGCTGGTTCTTTCAGTAAGCTTAATTGTTGAACTACATCTGTGTGTTTTTAATCTAATGTCCTTAGCTATATTTCTGTAGGGTACATCCCTCCCAAGATTGGATTCAGTCTCAGATTCCGGCTATTGTCAAAAATGGCGTCCAACGGCTTGGGGATGATACTAGTGATATTGATGAAATGGACGCTGAAGTTTTTGTGCAGGCATATGTCAATATAGTGACTGGAGCTTGTATTTCTCTTGGTAGGATACATTTTCATATGTTCTATAAGAAATACATTTTTTTTTTTTTTTTTTTTTTATATTGTTGTGGTACATTGCTCCAACAAAGTCTGGGCTTCGAACCACCTCATGGGCACCTACATGACAAAAGTCATAGTTTCCTGCCTTCCTAAGATTGTAGGGTTTGGTGGAAGCTCCACTTTCAAACTTGAGCTCACAAAGCGGGTTTGGGGATTTTTAGATATAAAAAAAAAATAAAATGTTGTGGTACATAACGATTGTTTTCCAATAGTCGTGTCTCACTTGGAGGCATCTTGATGACTTTGTAAGATGGGAGTTTGTTTGGAGTTGCTTGGTGCGTTCTATATAAAGAATCAGGACAAACATTTGAACTTAAGAAAACTAAAACTTCACAAAAGTATTTCTGAAATGCTATTTCAATTTTCTTTCTGGGACATATGGCTTTTTCAACTTCATCATCTTATCATGGCAGGACTGAGATTTGCTGGTACAAAGGACGGGAATGCACAGGAGTTACTATATAAATATGCTCTCTATTTTCTGAACGAGGTTTGATATTCAGGATGGTGGTTTCCTACTTATATATGCACTTGTATTAGAGGTAAATAATTTAACTTATTGTTGTTTGCAGATAAAACCAGTTTCTGCTATAAGTGGCACCTTCCCTAGGGGTTTGTCCCACTATGTTGATCGGGGCACATTGGAAATTTGCCTTCACCTCATTGTTCTTGCCCTTGCAGTGGTATGTGGACAAGTAATTTCTTGATATATTTATTTATTTCCCCCTCCCAATTCATGAATGTGGCTAAACCATCTGGTGTCATCTTCATTAACATCAGGTTATGGCCGGTTCTGGTCATTTACAAACGTTTAGGCTACTGAGATTTCTTCGAAGCAGAAACTCTGTCGATGGGCATGCTAATTATGGAGTTCAGATGGCAGTAAGTTTTTCATCAATTATAAGAAGATGCTGTATCTTCTATTTCTTGATGCTTTTATGTTATATCTTATGGTTTCATAAAATAAAGGGGTTTGCTTACTGGTTTTCTTTGTTCTCTTTTAATATGAAAGAAGTTGCTAAAGGTACACCTTATGGTCGTCTAATGATAAACCAAGAAATGTAACCAATTTTTTAAGGTACTGACTTAATGTTTGTTTCTTAGATCAAGTTATAACCGTAACATGTAATGTTTGCTTCCTACATTAAGTTAAGGGGTAAGGTGGTCTGAAAAAGCTAGCAGAAACTCCACCCACCCACCGATCCATCCACACACACACACACACACACACACACACACAAAAAAAGAGAGGTCTTTTAAAGATGACAATGGGCTCTTACAAATGGCTCTTTTCTTTCTTTGTGTTCTCTCTCACTTGTTCTCTCTTTATATCTGAGTTTTTCATACATTTGGAAGCGGTGGTGATTCTAGGTAAGCTTAGCAATTGGGTTCTTGTTTCTTGGGGGAGGAATGCGGACATTCTCAACAGGAAATTGTTCTATTGCTGCATTGCTGATTACTCTGTACCCACGCTTGCCTACAGGACCAAATGATAATCGATGCCACCTTCAGGTATTTTTACAACGCATAATTGATAACATGTCTACCGTAGAGGTAATAAAAATCTTGAAGTTGCAAATAGCTCGAGAAAATATGACTTTGATATGCTATACATTTTTTATTTTGAAAATTCTCCTTTTGTATGTTTACAGACTAATTAGAGAGTTGATGATGCAATGCATTTTGATTCTTCCTGAAAATATTGTCTTATGGACTTTCATTGTGAATACCCATAATGCTTTTCAACAAAAATAAAAGAAATTCCAAAAGTTTAATCGGATGCAGATGCTAATTTTAATATAAATGAGTCCCGTAAATGGAAAAGGGTGAAACAACACCTTCTTTCACTAATATGATTGTTTATTCTTCTTTTTGAATCTTGATGTATGTAAAGGACGTATACTTTCCAGGCATTCCGGCATTTATATGTGCTCGCAACTGAGGCTCGCTGGATTCAGACTGTTGACGTTGACACTGGTTTGCCTGTGTATGCCCCTCTTGAAGTCACTATTAGAGAAACTGACCATTATGCTGAAACAAGCTTTTGTGAAGTTACCCCTTGCCTGCTGCCAGAACGAGCTGTGGTAAGTTTCAAAGTCCCATGAACTTACCCTGGTAAAAAGCATCAATAGCTCATCTTATTATTTTTTTCCTCTCTGGATTGGTTGAACCCGGGACGTTCTCTGGGAAAATCTGTTGCTGGTAACTTGCTAGAATTTTAACTTTGCTAATGATGAGTTGCTTATATTGCTGCTTGCAGTTGAAGATGGTTCGTGTCTGTGGCCCTAGGTACTGGCCTCAAGTAATAGAATTTGTTCCTGAAGGTAGAAAATGCCTCAAGTTTTATCTATTATTTTGTTTATCATGGCGTTTTAGATAACTCAAAAATTGTATTCTTCAAAGAAAAAGATTCTCCCCATTCATTC
The DNA here is from genome assembly GCA_012066045.3 of Morus alba. Classification (NCBI taxonomy): domain Eukaryota; kingdom Viridiplantae; phylum Streptophyta; class Magnoliopsida; order Rosales; family Moraceae; genus Morus; species Morus alba. Next base: position 6,919,276 of record CP050234.2, read on the forward strand.
TTAACTTCTAGATGTTCCTCTCTATTGTTATTGAACAGATAAACCTTGGTGGACATTTGGGGACAAGAGTAACCCATTCAGTTCTGGCGTTCTCTATATCAAGCGGAAAGTTGGAGCTTGCTCATATGTCGATGATCCCATAGGATGCCAGTCACTGTTGTCACGAGCAATGCACAAGGTTAAATTACTTACCAATTGACAGGTCCCTTGATCTCCGACAGGCGGTAGATATGTACTCATTGAAGAATAATGAGTAAACTTTTATTAAATAAATAATGAATTAGTTACAAGCTATTCTACACTCTATTTATAGACACATTCTGTTACACAGAATCAGGAAACAATCCAAAAACAGATCCGCCCCCTTTCCTAGACTTTAGGATCCGGAAGATATTCCCTGATTTCCTATCCTAGAGAATCTCCTAGAAATCCTCCTCTAATATCTCATCTGAGATTTCCTACACTCCCCCTCAAGCTGGTGAATACAGATCCACCATTCCCAGCTTGCTAATGTTCTCATGGAACATGCTATTACATAACCCTTTTGTCATTACATCTGCTAGCTGATGCCCCGTAGGAACATAAGGAGTACAAATTAGACCACTATCTAACTTCTCTTTAATGAAATGTCTGTCGATCTCCATGTGCTTTGTCCGATCATGTCAGACGGGGTTGTGAGCAATGCTTATGGGCGACTTGTTATCACAATATAGTCTCATAGGTCTGCTCCATTGAATCTTCAGGTCTTCTAGAATAATCTTGACCCACATCAATTCACATACTCCGGTTGCCATAGCTCTGAACTCAGCTTCGGCACTTGACCTTGCTACCACGCTTTGTTTCTTACTTCTCTAGGAAATTAAGTTTCCTCCAAGGAATGTGCAATAGCCCGTAGTTGATCGTCTATCAACTGGTGATCCTGCAAAATCCACATCCGTGTATACTGCCAGGTCAATATTCGAGGCTTTCTTGAATAGGACTCCTTTGCCAGGATGTGTTTTTAAGTAATGAAGAACTCGATAGACTGCATGTAGATGAACTTCTCTAGGATCATGCATAAACTGGCTAATGACACTCACCGAATAAGCTATATCTGGCCGGGTATGAGCAAGGTAAATCAGTTTGCTAACAAGCCTTTGGTACGCCTCTCGATCCACTGTTTTATTTCCAAGTGCTTCTCCCAATTTGTGGTTCTGTTCAATAGGAGTTCCAACCGGTTTGCTAGCCATTAATCCGGTCTCCTTTAGTAGATCCGTGACATATTTTTGTTGAGAGATAAAAATTCCATGTCTGGATCGAGCAACTTCAATTCCGAGGAAGTACTTTAGCTTCCCTAGATCTTTTATTTCGAACTCCTTAGCTAGAACCTCCTTCAAGACTTTCTTTTCTGCCTCATCGTTTCCTGTTACTATAATGTCATCCACATACACTATTAATATCGTGACTCCCCCTAAGGCCGAATGCTTGATGAAGAATGTATGATCACCTTGACTTTGTTTGTACTCATTGGCTATCATTACCTTGGCAAACCGTCCAAACCAAGTCCGAGGTGATTGTTTCAGCCCATATAACGCCCTTTTTAGCTGGCACGCCTTGTGATTCGCAGCTCCATTAAATCCTGGTGGGATACTCATATAAATTTCCTCTTCTAGTTCTCCATGGAGGAAGGCATTCTTCACATCATACTGCTGTAATTCCCAATCGAAGTTGACAGCCACGGATAGCAAGATTCTTACTGTGTTCATCTTTGCTACCGGTGCAAATGTTTCTTGGTAGTCCACCCCATACGTTTGAGTATATCCCTTTGCAACCAGCCTTGCTTTATATCGTTCTAGTGATCCATCTGCCCTAAGCTTCACTGCAAACACCCACTTACAGCCCACTGGTTTCTTATCCTTAGGTAAATCAACCAACTCCCAAGTTTCATTCTTTTGTAATGCTTCCATTTCAGCTTCCATAGCAAGTCTCCATTCTTTTGTAGATAATGCTTCAGATAATGAGTTAGGAATAGGAATTGTGTTTAAGGTTGTGAGGAAACTTTGGTGGCTTGGAGAAAATATCTAAAAAGTCACGGAATGGGACATGGGATATAGATGCCTTTTTGTGCATTCTCGGGTTTGTTTCCTCATTGCTATAGGTAAATCAAGATCAAGGTTGAGCTCACTGTTGGGAGGGGAATCTACTGGTGATGTATTTAAATTAGGTTCACAGATTGTTACCTCATTTCCAGGAGTCGGTTCCGTGAATTGTTCCTGCCTTGAAGTCATAATAGGATCTCTTTTCCTTGTATATACCTGATCAAACCGGAAATGATCACATATTTTCCCATCTGTTTGGGTCTTTTGTGGCTGTGACGGCTGTGGCTGTTTAGGCTGTGATTCGGGATCTGTTTGGTTCTTTTGTGGCTGTGACTGTTTAGGCGGTGAGTTGGGTGAAGGTACTTCCAATGGTGGCAGACTTGACTCCTTATCTTCAAGTGTAGGCAACTCCCCCTGAAGATAAGGAGTAGAGAAATAGGCCTTATTCTCAACAAAAGTGACATCGGCTAAGACATAGAGTTTCTTAGTGGGAGGATGGTAACATTTATAACCCTTTTGAGTAGACGAGTACCCCACAAAGATACACTTAATAGCTCTAGGGTCGAGCTTCCCTCTGTTAAGGCCATGAACATGAACAAATGAGGTGCACCCGAATACTCGAGGAGTAAGATTGAAGGACTTTAGAGTGTCCGGGTAGAATTGAGACAAAGTCTCCAATGGACTCTTAAAGTTCAAGACTCTGGAAGGAATTCTATTTATAACATAGGCTGAAGTGAGTACAACTTCTCCCCAAAAGGACTGGGGTACATTGTGTTGGAATAATAGGGCTCTAGTACACTCTAGAAGATGGCGGTTTTTCCTCTCTGCCACTCCATTTTGTTGTGGAGTGGTAATGCAAGATGATTCATGTATAATTCTCTCTTTTCGAAAATATGGAGACAAGGTTTGGTTAAAGTAATCACGGGCATTATCTGAGCGAATATTTTTTATTTTTGTGCCAAATTGGTTTTGGATCATTGCATGAAAGATTGGAAAAATATGGCTTACATCAGATTTGTTTTTGAGCAAATATATCCAGGAGACCCTTGTGCAATCATCAATGAAACTTACAAACCACCTATGCCGTGAGACACTTGGAATGGTGGATGGCCCCCAAATGTCACTATGCACCAAAAAGAAGGGAAATGAAGATTTATTATTACTGATGGGAAAAGGTACACGAGTGTGTTTTGCGTACTCACAAATATCACAATGAAAAGATTGAACATTCAAGCCCTTGAACAAGGTAGGAAAGATTATTTTTAATGCTGGAAAAGACACATGACCTAGACGCCTATGATGTAACCAAATAGTCTCTTTATTAGAAGAAGAGAATAACACGACTGGGTTTTTCAATTCCGGTTGACTTGGTACATTAAAGTAATAGAGTCCATTATGCTCCTTAGCAAGTCCAATCCTCTTTCCCGACCTCGAGTCCTGAAATTCACAAGAAGAAGCATTGAATATAACACAACTAGTTAGATCTCGGGTAAGTTTTTGTATGGAAACCAAATTTGTTGAAAGTTGGGGAACATGGAGAACGTTTTGAAGTACTAATTCTGGGGTGATTTGAATATTTCCTACTCCTGCCACTGTGGTTGTAGAACCATCAGCAACTATAATTTTCCGGGTGCTTGGGCATGGTGTATATGTTTTAAAGAGGCTAGAAATATGAGTCATGTGGTCGGTGGCACCAGAATCAAGAATCCAAGCATTCCTAAACTCATTACCTAAAGTATTTAGTCCAAAAGATAGAGTCTCACCTGAAAGTGTCAATGAACACATACCCTGAGTTGATGCCTGAGGATTGATTTTTTGTCCCTGATTTTCCACCTTTCCCAATAGGTCCTTGAGTTTGTCAATTTCCTCCATGCTAAATCCTCCAAAGCTGTGGGTTGGCTCCTGAGTGACCACATGAGCCTGTTTGTAGCCTGATGCAGATTGTCCTCCTCTCTGTCCCCATTCACGGTTGTTTGTGGAGGGTTTCCCATGCAGTTTCCAGCACTGCTCCTTGGTATGTCGTGGTTTCTTACTGTATGTGCACCACATCTCATCACGGTCCTTGGGAGCACTTGTTCGGCCAGGTTTGTCTGCAGCAGTACCATCAAGTGTTAACCCTTGTGACTTAGAGCTTAGAAGGGCAGAATTTTCTGTTGTCGGTGGATCTAGCATGATGCCTCTGCGACTCTCCTCCGCACGGACCAGGGAAATCGTTTCATTAAGGAAGGAACTTCAGACCTACCCAAAATTTGAATACGTACCAAGTCAAACTCAGAATTTAGGCCAGCCAAAAAATCATATACCCGGTCCCGTTCAATGAATTTTTTGATAGCTACTGCACACTTGCTGCAGTTCAGATCAATTGTCCTATAATAGTCTAGTTCTTGCCACTGATTCTGCAGGAGATTTGCATATTCTGTTACGTTTTTTGACCCTTGTCTTGAACCCGTTGTCTTGGTCTTGATATCATATATGAGGGCTGCATCATTGACCTTTGAATAGGTTTGATAGAGGGCATCCCAGATTGTTTTTGCTGTCGGCAGAAACATACAAGTGTCACTAACATCCGGGTTCATGGAATTCCATAGCCATGACATAATCATTGAATCTTCTTCCTCCCATGCGTCTGCACCTGTAGCTCCCTTTTCCGGTCCTTGCTCCAGTAGATGACCTAGCTTTCCTTTTCCTTTCAAGAAGGTTCGAACCAATTGAGATCACTTCAAATAGTTTTTCCCATTTAATCTGTATGCTGCCTGGATATTCTGAAGCTCTGTTGTGCTCCTTGCTGCCTGGCCATCCTCAACCATTGAAGGTGATTGAGCCGAGGTGGTGGTATCCATCATGATTAAGGCTAAATCAGTGATTAAGGCTGAGAAAAAGAGGTAAACCAGCGATTAAGGTTGGGAGAATAGTCCAGCGATTAAGGCCGGGAGAGGAAGAGGTAAACCAGCGATTAAGGCTGGAATCACAAGAAGGGTTTTCGGTTGCCCTAATTTTTTTTTTCTCTAGAAACCCTAACCTTACAGCTCTGATACCATGAAGAATAATGAGTAAACTTTTATTAAATAAATAATGAATTAGTTACAAGCTATTCTACACTCTATTTATAGACACATTCTGTTACACAGAATCAGGAAACAATCCAAAAACAGATCCGCCCCCTTTCCTAGACTTTAGGATCCGGAAGATATTCCCTGATTTCCTATCCTAGAGAATCTCCTAGAAATCCTCTAATATCTCATCCGAGATTTCCTACACTCATACCAAGCTGTTCTTCTTGATCTAGGTATTTGGTTTGACTAGTTTAAAAGCATATAATCTTTGCGATGAGGGCTACAGTGGACCTGGTTCTGTTACAGTTGATCAGCTGGTTGCTACCTTCTCGTCTGATCCTAGCTTAATTGCTTTTGCTCAACTCTGCTGCGATCCTTCTTGGAATAGCAGGCAAGTGGTCCCTTTCACTTTTCTCAAAATGCATTCATTGATTACTTGGAAATTAAAATTAATATTCAAACCAAACTCATTTGTGGATTAAGAGAGAGAAGAATACTACTTTGGTTTCTCTATGCAAGTTGTAATATTTAGTGACAAAAATATGTGCAGAACTGATGTTGATTTCCAGGAGTTTTGCTTGCAAGTATTATTCGAGTGTGTAAGCAAGGACAGGCCTGCTCTCTTACAGGTAATAGATAATATTGCAAAGATGAACTCGTATTTTCATGGTTATAATTTTGACATTATCTTAATGCATTAAGTTGCCTCTGATATGGAAGCACAAAGAAGGTGCCATTTGAGGTGTAGAGACACCTGTATATATTCTGATGGGAGTTTTTATCATAATAAGTTTGAAAATTTATTTTATTCTTTCCATTGGATTTCCTTCTTATTTGACTCATGTAGTCGAATCAGTATTCTTTTGTGAATCCTCTGCAGGTATATTTGTCATTGTACACAACAATTGGGACAATGGCGGATCAATTTACCAGTGGTAGAGTTGTCCTAGGGGACTCCCTTTCTATTTCCAATTTAAAGGTAGTTCTGTAGTCATTACACTTCGTTCTACTATTGAACTGCTAAGTTCGACTTTGGCACACTATTTTTTTCATTAGAATGGTTGGATGTTTCAAAGACACTAGTTATGGGTGCTAAAGGATTGAATCTGAATCACAGAGTTCCTAGGGGCAGAAATTTTGGCCAATTCAGCCGCTACATTAATTACTTTGTTACTCGACTTAAGATATGCACATTGATGAAATTTGAAAATTATTTACGTCTTGGTTACTGAATGCAGTTTTTTCTCCGGTACAATTTTGTAATACAACAAATTTAATTACAGTTACGGTGAAAACTGACTTCAAATGCGGAGATAGTTCAAACGGTGTAGTTTTCAAAATAGGTGTTGAGTATTGGCATGGTCTCGACGTTAGCAGTTAGTGACTTGAGTTGAACAAAGACTTTTGAACTGACCTTTTGGATATTGCTCCGAGTTAGGCAGTAGTTTATTTTTCATTTTATTAAGAACATGCTTACTACTGAATACTGATCATAATGGGAATTGCGTGATATTTTGAATTATCAGGTGACCTCATTCATGGGATAGATGCATAGTCTTTCATTTTTTTTTCAAACCAGTTTCCTGCTATTAATTTTTATTCCCCTCGATCTTCCATCCATTTTTGGATTATTCCATTACCTTCACAGATGGATGATACTTTTCCGTAACCCCATTTTCTACTCGCAGCTTGCAGTAGCCTACAATGAAGCTCTGCTGGGGGGAAAATTGACCAATTCTAGAGGTGGCATTGTTCAATCCAATTTTCTAGGATCCCTCAAGAAACGAGTGGACGAACTGCTGAACTGTTGCGAGGGATTAAAGGACAATTTTCATAACTATATGATATCAGGGACATGGCCCGCTGCGGAATTCCAGGGAGGGAGAAATTCAATTCTTCTGTCTTGGTACCTTCAGTGGTTTGGTGTACCAGTTCCATCTGTTATTAAGACAGCTGTGGAGACAATCAGGCCGAAGCTAAAGTCGTCATCCTTCGTTCCGGTTTTGCATCTGTTGTTTCCAAGCACAGACATCAATGTGATTGGTGAGATAAACAAGTTCTTGTCTTCCAACGACAGCAAATAAGATTTTGATGGATGACGCAACAGTCAAATTGTTGCTGCAATAATTATGTTTAGCGTAAGATATTATTTATGGTCCTTGAATATGGAGAGGAAGAACAAAAAGTCGGTCATCAGTGTACCAAATTATCGCGATAGTTTTGCTTTCATTTGGTTGAGCTTATAAACATCAACCTCTGAAGTTGGTACGGCTGCCAAATTCATGCTGTATAATATGCAGGGCCTGTTTAACAGAATTTTTGTTTTCGCTTTTAGTCAGTAATTAAAGAGAAGTAAAAGTTGCTGTTTTTCCGTGTTTGGAATAAAAGAGCTTAATGGGTCAAAACAGTTTTTAAATTTTCTAATAAGTAACAAAAGTGTTGAAATGAGGTTTACAGTGTCCTAATAAAATTATGGTATATGTTTCAAAGTCTATTCAGGAGTATTTTTTTTAGAAGTTATATTTTATAGTTTTGACTGGAAGCACTTTTGAAAAGTTAAAAGTTCTTATGACAAATTATCTAAACACTTTAAAAAGTAATTTTTGAAGCTAGGAAGCAAAAAATTGCATTTAGAAAGCTTTTCAAAACAGGCCTGTAGGACATGCGTGTACAACGGCAAGATCATAATTCTGCATCTAGTGTTTATATTGGAAATTATTATTTGTTTAATTCTGAAAGAAATTTGAATCTTTGGTTGTTTGCCTGAACCATAATCAGTAGCCATTATGAGTTGGTAACAGGAGCGCACTGAAGAGGAAATTTTTCGAATTGTAGAAGTGGATAAACATAATTATATTATTTTATATGAGTGGACTGGTGTTTTAATAAGACAGCTGCGGAGAAAAAATCAGGCCGAAGCTGAAGTCATCTTTCGTTCCATGAGACCCGGATGGATGGCGCAGCAGTCAAATTGTCGCGGCAATAATTGTGTTTAGCGTAAGATATTATCTATAGTCGTTGATTATTTATCCAGTGAGCTGTGGAGAGGAAGAACAAGAAGTCGGCCATCAGTGTACCAAATTGTCACCATTGTTTTTCTTTCATTTGGTTGAGCTTTAAACATCAATCCCTGAAGGTGGTATGGTTGCCAAATTCATGCTGTATAACACGTAGGATTGTGTACGTCTATCATAATTTTGCATCTTTATTTATATTTGAAATTATTATTTGTTTAATTATGAAAGATATTTGTGCATTTGGTAACAATGGTCGGCGTTTTAAAGAGGAGAATCTTTTTTCGAATTTGTGGTAGTGGATAAACACAGAATTATGTTATATATGTATCTACGTATGTATGTTTGCATGCGAAGAAGAAGAAATGAGAGTCCTGTTTCACCCTTAGGCTAACAAGATGATTGGGCGAAACACTTTTCTCGTACTAAAGTAACTATTGAGCAAAAACGAAATTCATTTCCTTCCATAGGTGAAGAAACATAAATGCAGATAGAGATCAGAATTCTTGGTCGTTATTCATTAGCGGAATTACATACAATTTTCATTTGCTTTATTATTTGTTAAAAGGTACAATTCAAGTAAACCGTAGGAAATTTGCCCATCTTTTGGCCTATGCAGATTTTGCCCACCTGGCAACAAAAAATTATGGCGTTCTTAGCTCCCACCCCATCCAAATTGGCTTAACAAAGAACCAAAAATTGGACCAACCCCATCCCTAATATCCCATTGATCCCCAGCCTATAAAAAACTAAACAGAAAATTTTAAGAAAATTACATGAGTGAGGTGGAAAGCAAAATGAACTCGAAAGAAAAGTGAAAATTCAAAGGCCAAAAAAAAAAAGTCACGAGTAGTGACACCGTGGCACCTTCGAATCCACCAAGTGTCAAGAGCGAGAGATGATACGTGTGTAGAGGAACTCGTTCCACGTGTCGGGCAACCCGGGGAGGCACCAATGTATGCAATCTGCATACGTGGCAGGGTCAGCCTGCTGCTCGGGAGTCAACATCTTGCCTTGGCGGATGGTGTAGACCGATGTGTGTGCATCCTTGCGGTACTCGGACAAGGCAGTGATGTTGAGGAAGTGGACTGGAACTTCGAGCGACTGAGTTATGTTGTGTGAGATCACCAACAGCCTACGGTCCGTGCCAACCTCCAATGGGGTGGTCATGTTCGTAACCGGCATGGTCTCTTTGGCACACTTTATGCCATCCGGGTTGTTCCAATCCAAGCTCCTATTGAAAATATTTATAAAAAAAAAAAAAAAAAAAAATGGTTTCATTGTGAAAATACATCACGTCAAGTACATAACATAATCATTGTCATGATTCATTAGTGGAATATTTTAGTGGTTTTACCAACTCAAGACCAAGGGTGAATAATGGTGTGTTAGAGGGTTAATGGGCCCATTACAACCTCCAAGGTTAGGAAACTACTCACCTAATTCATTTTCTATTAGGGGTAGTTCACGAGTGGTTAGATTATGTAACCACTAATGAGTAAATTTTTTTTTAAAAAAAAAAAAAAAAAAAAGATAAAGGATGTAGGGGATTTGAGAATTACTTGATATGAAGAGGGGACATGCTGCTGAAGAAGACAGTGGTACGATTGGGGTCTACATTTTGGTTCACCCAATTAGCCCACGTACTCAAAACTCTTTGATATGCTGCTGGCCGTTCGATCTCATCATACTCCGTGGCACCTTCATTGAACGATCCTCGCCTTTTTCAATTAATCCAAAAATTAAAAATTAAAAATAAAAACTGGATCAATCTCATGGTTTTACTGGTAAATATACAGAAACAAGAGAATTAAAGGAATTAATAACACACACACACACACACACAAAATGTTCTTACAAGATTTTCATGGTGAAAGTGTTCATCCACCAAATATATGTGTTGAAGACAAGGTAGTCCACATCCTTCCAATTAACACCATGCTTGTTGATAGATTCAGGCATGATTATGCGATTCAATATGCTGTGCATATTTGGATCGTCTGAATTTGACTCTACCAAGAATGGAGCCCAGTAAAACTCCACAGTGGCGTTATAGTCCTAGTAGATCCGCAAAAACCATAGAAAGATACAAGAAATAATTCAGTAACCGATTCTCAAAGCAAAGGTCGCATCTTTTGTGGCAATCTAACTGGTCATAAAGTATGCTGTCCCATGCCGTGGCAATAATCATACCTTGATAACAATGCTATAGCCTATATTGCTAACCACAATGAATAAATAAAACAAAACAATAATAAAAGGGAAAAAAAAAAAAAAAAAAAAAAGAGAAATTTCTTTTCGAGTTTCTTAAGAATCCCAATGACAAGGAAATTGTCGGTATACTAGCGCCATAAAACGACAATTTTTTTTTTTTTTTTTTTTTTAAAAAGGATTAGAATCCTCGTTGGTGGTGTCACAAGATTGGTAATTGATATAATTAAATAATAAATTAGTAATCATCTTTATTTTTCTTTTTAATTCTCTACTATTAAAAATGTGGTAATGGGAACTACTTTTAAAACCGTGGCAATAGTTCATTAGCTGACTTTTCGTGCATCACACAAAAAGACAATAGTTCATTAATCAAATTGCTTAAATTGTAGCGTTATTGTTAATGATTCTTCACGATGAAAATAGTGTTAAGTGCTCTCATTCCAAATAGTTAACACTTTAATTACTCAAAAACTATATAATTATGTACCTGTGTCTTATCCTTAATAATTAATCATCATGTAAAAGATCCAAAAAGATATATAAAGTATTCCACAACACGATGGAGAGAGAAAATTCAACAAAAGCAAGAAAAGAAAAGAAGTTTAAATAATGAAAGTACCTCAATTCTGAAAATGTTGAGAGAGCCAGACTTGTTCAAGCTCTTCCTTCCCGGAGGGATCACAGATTGAGCCATGCAAACCATGGATTCCCACTGGTTTCTATTCAACGAATCCCCAACAAACATAAGCCTCTTGTTCCTCAGTTTCTCAAGCAACAATCTTGCTTTAAACCTTTAATCAAAAAATAAAAAAATAAAATAAAAAAATTAAACCCAATTAAGAAAACCCACAAAAAGAAGTTAAAATAACAAAAGATTTCAGTTTTACTTTGGCAAAGAGCAATCTTTAGGCTGCCATTTCCAATTCTGGTACATGGAATCTTTCCTTCCATTTCTCATGCAAGTCACTTGTGCTGTGAGAAACTCGCATTCATCTTCCTTATACAACGGGTGGGTGGCGTTATCAAAAACCCATTCCCCATTAAACAAGTCACACTCTTCCGGAGACAAAACGACTTCTTCATCTTCGTCGTTTTCCTCGACCGGCAATTCGATCTTCTCTTTCTCCTCTTTAATGGGCAATTCCGAAGTAACCTTATTCTCCTCGGAATCTTCGGCTTTCTTGTCTTCCAAGGAAGTTCCGGTGCTGACCAAAACCTTGGGCTCTTCTTGATCTTCTTGAAGTGGATTGGTCTGTTTGGTTTCTTGAATTTCTTGGGATTTGGGGCGAGAAAATGGGAACTCGGCGATGGACTTCACGTCCTCGTTGTACATGAAGACCCCAAAGAGGAAGATGGAGAAAACGACGACGAGTATCGAGAGGTTGTTGTTCTTGCGACCCTTCATCGCCCCTGTTTCGGTAGAGAACAGGGGAGACTTTCTGCGTGTTGGCTGCATTATAGAGAGAGAGAGAGAGAGAGAGAGAGAGAGAGAGAGAGAGAGAGAGAGAGGATTGCTTAATGGTGTGTAGTGACAGATAAGAGAAAGAGAGGGAAAATATAGAGAGAAGAAATAAACGAAAACGAACAAAATAGAGCAAAAAAAAAAAAAAAAAAAAAAAAAAAAAAAAAAAAAAATTTAAGAAAGAGAAGAAGGAAAAAAAGAAAGAAAACTTACTTACGGAAGTTAGGATTAGCGATTAGGTTATTGGGGTTTGTTTAATCTGGCGTTTGGTGAAATGGGTTTGTCTGAAAGAAGAGAATTGGGTTTAAAATTTGGTGGAGGGAGAGTTGTCCTTCTCAAGCTGTTTTATTATTATTATTTTTTTCTCCTCTTTGTTTTTTCGTTTTATATTTCATTGCTAACTACTTTCTTCTTCTTCATTTTGCGATTTTTTCAAAGCAAATGAGAGAGAGAGAGAGAGAGAGAGAGAGAGGAGTGATTTCAAAGCTTGAGGAAGTTTGTCATAGTCTATCTCTCTCACAGTTGGATGTGGGTGACAACTGACATGAAGAGGGTTATGGGCCTCTCTATTGCGGACAGTGTGTTAGATTGTTATTTTCTTATCACAATTTTTGAGAGAGAAGCTGAAGCCATAAGTCGTTATATCCTAAATAAATGAATATATAAGAAGAAGAGCTAAAAGCAGTTACTCAAGGGGAAAAGAAAAAAAAAAAAGGGTCCAATGAGGTCAAAGGGTAACGGTTGGTCAGTGTCTCGGAGGATTCTGTGTTTCCATCAGATAATATTCTGGGGAGAAGAAATCATGAAAAGGGTCGCCTTACTTTTCATCAAAACGACATGTCGTTTCTAAGTTCACTTCCCATAGATAGTTGATGGATTTTGAAGATCATCTCTGACCCAAGGTGATTTTTGTATTCTTTTGACGGTTGTGGTACGGAGTTCAGTTTTCTCTAACAAAATGTCAGAATTATCAACTTAATCAACGGACATTTTCCGGTAGGATCTCCCATGGGTAATGCCCATTTTTTTAATGTTGAATTTGGTCAAAGTTAAATTAGATTAAAAAATATATATATATGGAGAATTTCTAATGCAGATTTAACTGCTGAAGTAAGAAACTGTCCTTAATCAAATAATGAACATTAGTTTATTGGGAAAAATGAAACCTTCAAATTGACAATTCTAGAAAACCAAAGTCAAATCAGGCTGGCTAATTGACAATAAGAATATTCTACAGAAATTGTTCATAAGCAAATTAATTAAGTTATCATTTTTAGTCATCAAAATATTGATTAGTGTTTGCTTTGTATATATGTTGCCTGGTGGAACTAATTTCAATTGCTTATTTATTGAGAAATCAGAATAGAAGAGCTTTTTGAATCTCTCTGAATCTGAACACATCCTGAATCTAAAATGCGCTAGGTTGCATCATAGTTCATAAGTGAAAAGAAACGATACAAATGATATTTTTGTAAGCGTGCTGTTTTTTTTTTTTTTTTCTGTAATATTATGCAAACATATTACTATTGAGCAAAAATCAGATTCTTTTTTTCTTAACAACCTTCTAATATAAACCCGACCTGCATGATGTCAGGACCGCTAAAATATGCTAACCTTCATATAAGCCAAGAAAAACAAGACAATTTGGTCTTCCATTGCTGTGTTCTTAATTGTACTAGTAAATCATATTATAACACGTCATGTATAAAAATCTTACTAACCTAATTTAAATTATATGTCTAATTTTTAGTACTTTAAATTGTACAAACTAATTATATTATGAAACGACATTTAAAAGACTCAAATATTAAAGTATGAAATTATCAGTTAAAAATATTTTAAATTCTTTAATGTAGTTGGTTAAATATCATTTATGACATCAAAATTGTATATGCACACAGAGTCTTGCTAAACGAGTGATTTAGTAAAGAATTGTCATCTATCATTTCAACTCATTCTCCGTCCTATCAAACAACATGAAGGATTGCTATAATCCTTTTCATCCTTCCTACTCTTTATCCATCAAACTCTCTCTATCTCTCTTATTAAACGGAGCCTAAAAAGAAGGCTGAGTGAGATTGTTTGGTCTAAAAGACAAAGTAAATTTATAAAGTAATAGCCTAAGAAAATAGGAATGATGAAATTTTTTAAGATAGGAATTTTTTGCCTATTCAATTTATTGTGCATATTTCAAATAAATAAGAGAAGAAATAAAGGTCACAAGGGATCAATAATCAATTTCATCTATATAACAGAAAAGTAATACTAATAAAAAAGAGGGACTTAATTTCGTTTGCTTCTTTTACGGTTAATAACTTTTAGGGCTCTAACCGATCTTGTAGGTTCTAACAACTAACATGGTCCTACACCTAATCAGTAATTTTATACAAATTTATCTAACCATATATACGTGTACATATGTATATGTTTATGTTGCTTTCTGGTAGAATAATGACAATGTTTGTTCCACCTCCTATTTCAAACCCACACCTAATCACTATACATGTCAAAGATTATTAAAGACTCGATCCTAAAACGAGGAAAAACAGAAATTTCTCAATTAGTCATCTTTCTTTGTCTTCAACAACTTCCCCAAAACTATTAACCCATAATTTTTAAGTTGATCTCAATAATGGTGTTATAGTTTTTGATCCTCGACAGATCCAAATCATTATTGTTAACTTTATGTTTGAGAAAAGTAAAGACCAAGGAAAGCTTTATCTTGTGTAGCCAATAACATTAACAATCAATATTCCTTTGTGTACTTGCTCTAACTTCACTTCTTTTTGGTGGTGTGGTTTGATGGGTGAAACTTGCTTTTTTTGCAAGTCAAGAAAACTACTGAAATAATATGTAACCAAGATATTTACAGCTCGTCAATTTCTTTTCCAAATAGCTAGCTATAACAATCATGACCAATTTGAGAAATATTTGTGTGTGCATGACACAATAGGGGAGTCCTTTTTTAATTGGTATTTATTTATTTTTTTTTTCATCTATTTGCTTTCTTTGATCTACAATGTCAATCAAGTACAATGTTATTTCTTATCATGTAATCTCATTATTAAAAAAAATACAGGAAATTTGGAATCTTTAACAATAACAATAATAATTGTGTAAGCATTTTTTGAGGATAGTCCATATATATATATATATATATATTTTTCCGATCTCATAGAAGGTTGAATCAGATTTAGAATAAGTATTATTATGTTTTTTAAAAAGGATACAGTTCAATAAATGATCTTTTGAACTCTGTCTGCTGAATGAGTAGGTACATTTCTTCTGGATCCTTCTGAATCTCCAAATATTTGGATGACATGTAAATTGGGTTTTCTCAATTATTTAATTTTCCTCATTACAATTTAGGCATACACGTGCATAAATATATGTATTAGGAACCTTCAGATCCAATCAATATTTCCATTAAAAAAAAATCAACATTTGTCGGTAGAAACTATGTAACAAATTCTATCGACGGTAAAAACTAAGATGATGGCGTATGCATGCAGAGACAGACTATGTAACAAGTTTTCGGGCGATAAGAACGTATCGAAACGCGCTAAGGTAACCACTGGAGTGTGTGCTAAGAAAACTATTCGAGCATATACTCGTTTATCATGCATCAATGTCACATAATAGTTGACAATTAAAGACATTCAATGATAAAGTTTAATTCATTTGTTAATTATTTATTGAATGTAACACCAAAAAAGGTAAAAAGTCTTATTGTATTAAAGAGAGAACAAACTCTTGAATTACTGAGAGGAATTAAACCCCTAATTTCCAATATACTATAAATTCTCTCGATTTTAAGAGAAAAAGATAGACACATATTTTTAAATACAATTATCATGTGATTGTTTTTACTTTGTTCTTATTATTAATTTGCTTTGATTATTTGCTTGTTCAATTCAAATTATCAATCTAGAAATATTGGATAAGTGTTAGACGAAATTTTACTCCAACAACTCATATATGATATATAACACCCAACAAATTTAAATCACCTATTTATTTTTAACGTTTCAATTAGTTTTTAACCGATCACACTATGACACGTTATTAAATAGACTCAAATATTAAAATTTGAAAAAATCAGTTGAAATGCATTTCAACTCTTTTAAATAATGTCGCTTAATGTTGTTGGTTAGATACAGTTTTGGACACTGAAATTTCATTACAAAATAAATAAAAGTCATTTTCAACAACAAATGGTCCACAAAGAGTAGTGGCCACATATGCCTAAAGTTTAGCCACAAGAAATTGACTCATTATGAAATAGCGTGATATATGCATATTCGACCTTGATTTTGCCTTAATATGTCGGACCAAATTTAGAACTAAAAGATAAATGAAATTCTAGACCTCATTATTAGAGGTGGGGTTAGATTTTATTTTATTTTATTTTTCCTTTTAAAAAACAAGTGAATTTATACGCTTTAATGATCTAAAAACAAGAATATATAAACTTAAATATATAAACAAGAGGGTTTCGGACTATAGACCTATTAGCTTATGTAATGTGATTTATAAGTTTATTACTAAAGCTATGGCAAATAAGTTGAATGTTCATTTACAGGAGATCATTTCGTGCCTTTGTCCCAGGGCGGTTGATTACAGATAATATTATTGTTGCCTTTGAAATTTTGCACACTCTGAGACGGAAGACAAGAGGAAGGAAAGGCTATATGGCTTTGAAACTTGACATGAGCAAGGCATGCCCCCTTTCACCTTATTTGTTTCTCCTGTGTGCGGAAGGTTTTTCGGCACTTCTCAAGCGAGCAGAGCAGGCATGCCCCCTTACTATTTGCCGACGACAGTATTTTATTTGGCCAAGCGGATGAACAGAATTGTAATGCAATTAAGGTGATGTTGGAGACTTATGAGAAGGCTTCGGGGCAGGGTATCCATTTTCAGAAGTCCAAGTATACACTATAGCCCGAACTTGTCTGAAGAATGTAAGGGTAATATCTTGACCTCTCTTGATAGTGATTCTCATGACTTTTATTTAAGCCTCCCGGCTTTTGTGGGACGCAATAAACGGCGTTAATTTAACAGTCTGAAAGTAATAGTTTGGAAGAAATTGCAGTTGTGGAAAGGTAAATTATTTTCTGTTGGAGGTAGAGAGATTCTAATCAAGGCTGTTGCTCAGGCTACTTCCACCTATGCTATGAGCGTCTTCAAGTTACCGTCCACGCTTTACGAGGAACTCCAATCTCTTGTCTCTAGATTTTGTTGGGGAGGAAATTGAAATTCGGAGGATCGCAAAAGTCATTGGTTACGGTGGGAGAAACTATGCTGGCCGAAACTGGATAGTGGGATGGGTTTCTGTGACATGTTAGCTTTTAATCGGGGACTTATAGCAAAGCATGGGTGGCGGATTTTGACAAATCCGACATCTCTCATGGCCAACATTTTGAAAGCTAAGTATTTTCACTCGTCATCCTTTCTTGAGGCGAGTATGGGCTATGACCCGTCTTACATTTGGAGAAGTACGTATTTTATGGGGGAGGGATCTACTTAGGAAGGGTGTTCGATGGAGAGTCGGAGATGGGAGTGGATTAAAGGTATTTAGGGACCCTTGGTTGCCGAGACCCCACTTTTTTAAGTGGCCTCCCTCATTTCTAATGGAAGATGGGATTTGGAGAAAATTGAAGATTTGTTTTGGGACATTGATAAGGACTTTATTCTTAGTATTCCAATTAGCTGGAGAGAGGGGGAGGATATTCCTATTTGGCATTACAATGACAAAGGCATTTACACTGTGAAGTCGGGTTACAAGCTCGAAATGGACTGTCAACGTGAGGAAGGTAGTTCTACTGGCAGTGGAGATCGTAGTTGGTGGAAAAGTTTATGGGGTTGTTGTATTCCTAACAAGATCAAGATTCATGTTTGGTGAGCGTTTAACGAAGCTCTTCCAGTGAGAGCCGCATTGGCGGGTCGCCTCATTGTTTCAAATGTGGTGCAAGCTACGAAGATGTTAGTCACTCTTTATGGTATTGTTCTATGGCCCAGGAAGTTTGGGAACTTAGTTCAACATGGCCGAAGCTTAAAGGTTTTAAGGGTGGACACTTTAGTGGCTTATGTGGTTTCATAGCTCAGGGAGGTTCCAAGGAAGTTTTGGATGTATTCTGTATGATTAGTTGGGGAACATAGCTCAATCGGAATGAGATGTTGTTTGCGAATTCTCATCGAACTGCTAAGGAAATAATTTATTGTGCGGGCCAGTTACTAGGAGAGTTCCAATCATGCAGGTGTTTGGATGGAAAGGTGGTACACCAATCGACTCCTCCCAAACAGCCTTGGAAACCACCTATTATGGGTCAACTTAAAATTAATGTAGATGCAACGTGAGACAAAATGAGAGTTTTAATGGTGTTGGGCTTGTTATTCGTAATGAGGAGGGAGAGGTGTTAATGGCTGTTTCTAAGCGACTAGAAGGAAGGTTTTCTCCACATGTTGCAGAGTGCTTGGCTATTCGAGAAGGGATCTCATTTGCTCTGGAAAGGAGGTTCCCATAACTGGGTGCTTGAGTCAGACGCAAACAATGTTGTTCAGACGATTCAACTTCTACGTTCTAGAGCTCCAGAATCTACCATCATTGACCATATCAAATCTAATTTAGATTTAGTTTCTTGTGGTTTTGTGTGTATCCCGTTTAAGGAATTACGTAGCCCACATGTTAGCATCATGTTAGCATCTTTTGTGTTTTTTAATTTGTCTGATAAATTATGACTGGATTGTAGTCCCAGTTATTTTGTTCAAACTCTATTGAATAAAAAGATGCTTTTCACTTCAAAAACAAGTACAAGAGCTACACGTCGTCACTTTTGTATACAGAACCGATATCGTTTTTCCCTATCAAAAAAAGTTTTGTTGTGGCGTAAACTGAAGACATGTCGTTTATGCAGCAGTGCCACTGCTCTGAGTCGTACGATCAATCAGACTACATTTGCTTTATCCTTTAGGATTTTCTGTCATGTGAAGAAAAATTAGAGGTACTCGTGGATTAGGGCCTTCGGATTAGCAAACCAATCTAAAATCGTTAGATTGAGAATTTTTTCAACTAAATCAAAAGTCCCCCAAAAACAGAGTTATTGTCGCGCCCTTTGAGTTTTACGCTAAAACATGCTGACAGTTACTGGAATGATGTGGTTTTAAAGGTCATTGCAGCTTCCATTAAATGTTGCCGTTATATTTTTGTTAATGAATTTACCTTTTCTTGAAACGTGTCGTCTAAAAATGTATTGTCATTTTTTGAACATCTTCTCGTTTTAATGTTATGTCGGCGTTGTCAATGGAATTTGTCGTTTTACTTATCCATTGCGGTTTATTAAAAAATGCTGTCGTATCTATACTTTTATCATTTATGTGTTGGTATCGTTTAGAAGAGACGTTGTAATTTGTAAGAGATGTCGTATTTTTTAGTCTTTATATGTTATTGTTGTCGCCCACATAATACGCTGTCGTTTCTCTTGAGTTGTTGCCGTCTGCCCCACCATCAGTTTCAAAGGAAACACCGACTCATGATCCACCTGGCTTTAGAATTGTTTGTAAACTCTCATGAATCGCTATGCCTAGTTTGGCCAAAGTAATTATTATGAAAAGTAATGATAGCTTCACTCTTTTATGCCACTCTTTACATTTATTATTTGACACATGAATTATTATTATTTTTTTTCTAAATAATAATATATTGATAACAACCACTCCCTCTTCGTACGTACACAAATAATTTAAAGCACAACTAAGTAACAATGTCCACCTCAATGCCACCAAATATGATCAAAATAAATAAATAAAAGAAACCACTAATAATCAATCTCCTGAAAGAGAAGGGGAAAACCGAAAAAAATGGTGTATCAAACTAGCTATACAACAAATTCAAAGCCAAGCAGCAGAATTACATATATATCCTCTTAGAAAAACAGCTAAAATTTACTTGATTCGGTACCTGTCAAGCGGATCTTTGATCGGAAGGCACAAAACTCATGATAGACTCTCAACCATAATCCTCAAAAGAAAATGAGTTAAACAACCTCATTTAATTTTTCCATCTTCTTTTTCTTCTTAACATTCTTCATCCTTATTATCCCGTGTGGCCAAATTAGTATTATTAGTTTTAGGGCAGTCTTTGGGGAGAAGAGGAGAGACCGTACTGTCTAGAGGAAGAGTTATAAGCACAGTCATTGATATGCTGCGAGTGTTGTTCATCTTCTCCTGAACATGCAATTGGTCTTCCTCACACTTTCTTCAACTTCCCATTGCTCAAGGCCTGTTGCAAGAATGTTATTCAAACATGCCCATAGTTGCCCTAATATTATATGTTATTCCTATTCTTGTATTTCCAAGTGGAATTCCATGATTTCTTCACTATGATCAATTATTGCATACCCAAGGTTCTCAACCATTGCATTCCTAAAACAACATCTAGTATGCTATTGGGAGGACAAACAAATCCATCTCAAAACCATTCCTTGTTCTAATTCAACCCCATTTTGTTTTTGAATGACATCAAATATTGTCCATTCCCCATATAAACTCTAAACCGCTAAGTTTCTTCCCAACATTATCCAAGTTTGTCAACTAAACATAAAATTATTGTTACTAATTATCGATTAGGACCTCTAAGGATTCTCTACCATGTTTGGCCATTATCCGAAAAATTTTAACTTTTAAAAAGGTGTTGAGACTTACCTCATTTCAATGGGGACATGCATATGGATCCTCACCACTTCATCTTGAGGCAAAGATCACTAATCTTACCATTGAAGTGGTACATAAATGTTGCCAAACTCAACAAAGACAGCAACTTTTCTCAAGTTCTTTGCGTTGCGCAGAATTTTGGACTCCCCTTATGAAATGGTTTTGGGACCCCACTTATTAACAACTAATTTCCCCACACATAATAATCTTCACATATGGTTTCCCCCATAAACCCTACTAACGTCTAACCACATCTATTTATCTAAAACCAAAAAAGGTTGGCCATCATATCTTACTTATTATTTACAAAAAAAAAAAAAAACCCCAAATGAAGAAAAAAGAATAAGCCCCCCGGAATCAAGAAATTTTTGAATGCGAGCCCATTTAAATACAATTTTAAATGTTTTAATTGGGGAAAAGAATTATTGATCCTATATACACTGAATCCAAAGTGGAACAACTATATGCTATTTTTTAATTGAATTGGTCATAATGGTGACATAAACCTCGAAACTTACTCCAATAAAACAGAAAGATAAAGAAAAAAGAAAAAAAGAAAAGAGAAAAGAGAAGCTTGAAACTTTTCTTTTTCTTCCCTCAAATTTTAAAAATAAAAACCAAAAGGTTGAGACTGAAACTTACTTGAGCAATGTCACCTATAGTAACCATGACCGAGTCTATCTGGGGCAAGACCGAGACCCAACCCGAATCCGCCATCAATGAATACTTTCTGCTCCAATTTGATACTGCAACCCGACTACATACGGATAAATATATATAATTCTCCTTTCAATTCTTGGAAAACAGAAAACAATTCTTGGAAAGCAGAAAACGAATAATCAAAATTGCGTAACAGAATCGGTTGGGCTCGGGATCCGCAAATCTTCGTTCAACCTCGCCCGGCCATCACGAAGTCCCTGAGCCAGCGAGGTCTCACGCGCTCCCTTCTTTCTCGCATCTTCACTTTCTCTCCTTCGACCTCCTTAGCCCCTTCCTCTGTTTCTTCAATCCGTTCTGATGCTAAACGACCTCCTTCTCTGGTCGTTTCTTCACTGGCAACAGAAGTCTCAGCTTTTTGGGCCTCAGCCCACGAGCCCATATATTCTTGGATTTGGTCAGAGTCCAAGATAAGTTTGAATCCGCTATCAAACATGGCCGAAGCTTAAAGGTTTTAAGGGTGGACACTTTAGTGGCTTATGTCGTTTCATAGCTCAGGGAGGTTCCAAGGAAGTTTTGGATGTATTCTGTATGCTTAGTTGGGGAACATAGCTCAATCGGAATGAGATGTTGTTTGCGAATTCTCATCGAACTGCTAAGGAAATAATTGATTGTGCGGGCCAGTTACTAGGAGAGTTCCAATCATGCAGGTGTTTGGATGTAAATGTGGTACACCAATCGACTCCTCCCAAACAGCATTGGAAACCACCTACTATGGGTCAACTTAAAATTAATGTAGATGCAACAGTGAGACAAAATAAGAGTTTTAATGGTGTTGGGCTTGTTATTCGTAATGAGGAGGGAGAGGTGTTAATGGCTGTTTCTAAGCGAATAGAAGGAAGGTTTTCTCCACATGTTGCAGAGTGCTTGGCTATTTGAGAAGGGATCTCATTTGCTCTGGAAAAGAGGTTCCCATAACTGGGTGCTTGAGTCAGACGCAAACAATGTTGTTCAGACGATTCAACTTCTACGTTCTAGAGCTCCAGAATCTACCATCATTAACCATATCAAATCTAATTTAGATTTAGTTTCTTGTGGTTCTGTGTGTATCCCGTTTAAGGAATTACGTAGCCCACATGTTAGCATCATGTTAGCATCTTTTGTGTTTTTTAATTTGTCTGATAAATTATGACTGGATTGTAGTCCCAGTTATTTTGTTCAAACTCTATTGAATAAAAAGATGCTTTTCACTTCAAAAACAAGTACAAGAGCTACACGTCGTCACTTTTGTATACAGAACCGATATCGTTTTCTATCAAAAGGTTTGTTGTACGTAAACTGAAGACATGTCGTTTATGCAGCAGTCTGCTGTCGTACGATCAATCAGACTACATTTGCTTTATCCTTTAGGATTTTCTGTCATGTGAAGAAAAATTAGAGGTACTCGTGGATTAGGGCCTTCGGATTAGCAAACCAATCTAAAATCGTTAGATTGAGAATTTTTTCAACTAAATCAAAAGTCCCCCAAAAACAGAGTTATTGTCGCGCCCTTTGAGTTTTACGCTAAAACATGCTGACGGTTACTGGAATGATGTGGTTTTAAAGGTCATTGCAGCTTCCATTAAATGTTGCCGTTATATTTTTGTTAATGAATTTACCTTTTCTTGAAACGTGTCGTCTAAAAATGTATTGTCATTTTTTGAACATCTTCTCGTTTTAATGTTATGTCGGCGTTGTCAATGGAATTTGTCGTTTTACTTATCCATTGCGGTTTATTAAAAATGCTGTCGTATCTATACTTTTATCATTTATGTGTTGGTATCGTTTAGAAGAGACGTTGTAATTTGTAAGAGATGTCGTATTTTAGTCTTTATATGTTATTGTTGTCGCCCACATAATACGCTGTCGTTTCTCTTGGTTGTTGCCCTCTGCCCCTTTTCAGTTTCAAAGGAAACACCGACTCATGATCCACCTGGCTTTAGAATTGTTTGTAAACTCTCATGAATCGCTATGCCTAGTTTGGCCAAAGTAATTATTATGAAAAGTAATGATAGCTTCACTCTTTTATGCCACTCTTTACATTTATTATTTGACACATGAATTATTATTATTTTTTTTCTAAATAATAATATATCATACTAATAGAGTCAATGTGTTAGACTGTAAATGTATATATCTTTCAACATTATATAAATGATATAAATACTGGACCGTAGCCTAATTGTCGTTGAAAGTAAAGGGTTGATAAATTGAAAATATCATCTTAATTATAACATTAATCTCTCTAACCAAGATTCCATCCAATCTTTACCACGTGATACAAAAATAACTTCCACATATTCACTGAAAAAAAAAAGGTGTATTAATGAAGGATCTAGAATGAACAAAAAAGATATTCGTTCTCTTAACCTTTCAAAAGCAAAGCATCGACAATATATTGATAACAACCACTCCCTCTTCGTACGTACACAAATAATTTAAAGCACAACTAAGTAACAATGTCCATCTCAATGCCACCAAATATGATCAAAATAAATAAATAAAAGAAACCACTAATAATCAATCTCCTGAAAGAGAAGGGGGAAAAGAAAAGGGTGTATCAAACTAGCTATAGGGCAAGCCAAGCAGCAGAATTACATATATATCCTCTTAGAAAAACAGCTAAAATTTACTTGATTCGGTACCTGTCAAGCGGATCTTTGATCGGAAGGCGCTCATGATAGACTCTCCAAGCATAATCCTCAAAAGAAAATGAGTTAAACAACCTCTTTTCTTCTTCTTCTTCTTCTTCTTCACATTCTTCATCCTTATTATGGTTGTGGCCACAATTAGTATTATTAGTTTTAGGGCAGTCTTTGGGGAGAAGAGGAGAGACCGTACTGTCTAGAGGAAGAGTTATAAGCACAGTCATTGATATGCTGCGAGTGTTGTTCATGCCTTCTCCTGAACATGCAATTGGTCTTCCTCTCACTTTCTTCAACTTCCCATTGCTCCATACCTGTTATTACAAGTATTCAAACATGCCCATAGTACAGTAATATTATATGTTATTCCTATTCTTGTATGTAACCAAGTGGATAATACATGATTTCTAAAAGTCGTATTATATTATTAATTATTGCATACCAAACGCCCACGTTGAAGTCGGCTCTAGTATGCTATTGAAAGTTGAAACTCATCCTAATTTTTGTTCACCATTTTGTTTTTGAATGATTTAAGGTACATGATCAATAGGCAATGCTAAGCCACCCAACATTATATTATTAACTAAAACAGTATATTGTTACTAATTAAAACACAGATGAGGTTCGTAAATTTCTTTTTAAAAAAAAGTGGTCATTTCAATGGGGACATGCATATGGATCTCACACTTCATCTTGAGGCAAAGATGTAATGTAACCATTAGGGGGTACATAAATGTTGCCAAACTCAACAAAGACAGCAACTTAACAAGTTCTTTGCGTTGCGCAGAATGTGTGATTATGAAATGGTTTTTGGGCCAGCTTATTAACAACTAATTTCAGCACACATAATAATCTTCACATATGGTTTCCAATAAACCCTACTAACGTCTAACCACATCTACTTATCTAAAACCAAAAAAAGGTAAGCATCATATCTTACTTATTATTTACAAAAAAAAAAAAAAAAAAAAAAAAAAAAAAAAGAATAAGCCCCCACCAAGAAATTTTTTGAATGCGAGCCCATTTAAATACAATTTGAAATGTTTTAATGGGGAAAAGAATTATTGATCCTATATACACTGAATCCAAAGTGGAACAACTATATGCTATTTTTTAATTGAATTGGTCATAATGGTGACATAAACCTCGAAACTTACTCCGATAAAACAAAAAGATAAAGAAAAAAGAAAAAAAGAGAAGCTTGAAACTTTCTTTTTCTTCCTTCAAATTTTAAAAATAAAAACCAAAAGGTTGAAACTGAAACTTACTTGAGCAATGTCACCTATAGTAACCATGACCGAGTCTATCTGGGGCAAGACCGAGACCCAACCCGAATCCGCCATCAATGAATACTTTCTGCTCCGAATTTGATACTGCAACCCGACTACATACGGATAAAACCCACCCGAATTCATCGCCTTTTTGCCTGGCAAATCCTCGGATATCCACATGTAAGAGCATGACCTCTCTGGGTTATTCCCAAACGGGTTATCAAATCCGACTGACCCGGAAAGCATCTCGACTATCCTCAACCCGACTCTCTCCAACTCCCGGGTCAACTCGCTGACCGAACTCACAGCCAACTCGGTCGACTCGGCGGAACACGCCGAGTCGAGACAGAGAAACTCGCGTTGCCCGTCTCCTTCCTCGTCTTCCTCTGCTTCGTACCCCAAAGGCCAGTTCTTTGGGAAACACGATTCCTTCTGTTCTCTGGGAAGGTTCAGGATCGCGATCGCTTCCGACTCGGCCGAGCTGGCGACTTGGGGCGGGACTGAGTGGCCCGTGAGTTGGAAGAAACCAAGTTGGGACGAGGACGAGAGGAGGTCGTCGAGAATAGCATCGCCAGAGAGGGAGATGGAGGGAGGAGACGTGGCGGGAGGGGAGGCGAGGCGGCGGGAAGGGAGAGAGAGGGCGGGCGGGAGGCGGTGGAGGAGGCGGGAGAGGGCGTCGGCTGCGGCGGCGGAGGAGGTGGTGGAGAAGAGGTTGTTGTTGGGCTGTGTGGACGGCGTTGGCGGCGGCGCTGACGTGGCGCCGCTGTGGATGTTTTGAGCGGAGGAGGCCATGGTTATGATATCGTGTGTATGAAATGAAAGTGGAGATCTTCTCAAAGGAAATGACTGCTCGAGGGGTGAGGGAATATGTTGTTTTGATTGTGGAAGTTGGTGTACGTAAAGTATTGTTGTCATTAAGGGAAAAAAAAATTAAAAATTAAAAACAATATTATAGAAAATAGAGGATTTTATAATAGGGTATAGAAATATATATTTATTTTCTTACGGTCAGATTGTTATTAAATTTGCCTGATTGTAATAATTTTTATCTTCGTGTAATTTTAATTAGGTCTTTAACAATATGTACAAACGATAGAAATACTTTCTAATAAATAACTTATTACTCAAACTCATAATAATAATAATTATTATTATTATTATTAATTTATTACTATTATTTTATGGCTTTATTTATTACAGATAGTGTTTAGGTGGTTGTGGATTTGTTTGTATGTGTGGGCACGCACGTGTGGGAAGGAGATGAAGATATGGGTGTAAAGTTGTAAACTTGTGATTGTCAATTGTAATATATATGTGATGTGAGCAGGAGATATAGGAGGACGATTAATTCCTTGCATGAAAGTTGAAAATGCGTTTGGCCCCATAAAAAGCTTAATGTCTTATGTATGTCACCCTTGGAAATGAGGTGTGTGGGTCATGGCTTACCTAAGCAAATGTAGTTATATCTTCTTCCCTTTGACATGCTTAATAAATAAAGGGAAAATTAATAAAATACCAACTCTAATAATATTAGCTGTAAATTGTTATATGAAGCAAGGAAAAATGGAATAATAGGAAAAAAAAAAAAAAAAAAAAAAAAAAAAAAAACAACGAGTGCAACTTTTCTTTCTTGCAAGTTGCTTAGGACAGTTCAAGTTAAAGATTTGAGCTACAAGCCTACAAGCAAAAAAAAGTTAAGAGATTTGAGCTTTTACGTACGATGCAATTGTTGGAATGTTGGTACTTTACAAACTAAATATATTTTCTTTTAGAGTGTAACTCTAGTGTAGTTTTTGAGTTGAATTTGAGTTATAACTTGAGTTGAAGTTGTAATTTGAATAAAGTTGAGTACTATGACCGGCTCCAAATTTTTTCTTTTTCTGAATAAAAAAATGCTTGGACACCAACAGTGTTATAAACACTACTATTAATAGAAAGTTGGCTTTAAAATCTCATATCAAAAAAAATATTCAGTCATAAATTTTATAATAAAGTTAAAACTCGAATTTCAATGCTAGCTTTTTTTTTTTTTTTTTCATATAACCAAAAATTAAACAGACCTAAATTACATGCAATAATTGATATCTCTCCCCCTTCTTTTTTTTACCTCAGAAAAAAAAAGGAAAAAAAAAAAAAAAAGAAAGTATCCTATATTGTTTTTCAAACTATGCATCATAGCTTTGCCAGCTTAAGTCCATTAATACATCAAAAAACACAAAAGAAGCTGGAATATTTTCATCACTGCTCATTATTCAGCAAGCCAACTAAGCTTATAGTACTATGACCGGGCTCCAACAGTGCTATTTTTCTTTTTCTATTAATAGTGGTATTTTAGGAAAAATGCTTGGACACCAACAGTGTTATAAACACTACTATTAATAGAAAGTTGGCTTTAAAATCTCATATCACGGGATTCACCTTCAACTAATAGGTGATATTCAGTCCTATTGAAAAGAAAACTCTTATAATAAGCACAAGTGCTAAGCATTTTCAATGCTAGCTGATCTGCATTACATGAAGCATATTATATAATATATATACCCATAAAATTAATTGGTCCTGCATGTAGTGAAGAATGCTATATTATTTAGTTTGTGAGCCCAAAATATTCGTGACTCTTGGCAGGTATAATGGCAGTCTGCTGCCTTGTTGTGAGGAAAGTTGTGCCTCTCTGGTGGTAGCATGTTGCACGGCTGCAGTGTTTTCTGCTGCATGCTTTATTAATTTATTATTAATTTTCGAAAGGCAGCTTTATTTATTATTAAGCATACGAATTATTAATTATTTTATTATTATAGTCACGCTATTTTTTTTTTTTTTGTTAATATGATTCTCAATGCATACTTTTCAGTATATTATTGCCTAACATTCAAATAATATCATTGCACAGATTTCGACTTTTGCTTTCTAAAACAAATAAAGTGAATTATGCGAAATGGCTTGAAGTGAGTAAAGAATTACTGGCTAAACTAAAGATTTGGAATCGAGAAAAAAGTTGATAGAATAGTATACAAATTTCTAAAACCAATATTAAAGCACCCCCTAATTAGGATCCGTCATAGAAGTTGGCATAAAGATTTCTAATTCTTTTTTTTTTTTTTTTTTGTGCATTAGAAATTGACAAGTTAGACAGCTCATGATATATATATATATATATATATATATATATATATATATATATCCCGATTCGCATTGGCAATATGAGTGCTTATGTTATTATCTTCTTTCGATATGTAGTTTAACATGTTTTGCTTTATGTATGCCCTAATTAAGAGGTTATTATCATCCGCGGTTTACCTGGTGTTGGGGAAAAGAAACAAGAATTTTAGAAAAAGAAGGAAAAAGTTACGCAAGCCTACAAAGGAAACGCCCAAAACGTGCCATGTTTACAAGCAATATATATTTGCAAAATAATTTATAAGGAAAACTAGTCATTATCATATCATATACGTACTAAATTGAACCTTATCAAGAAAATATCTCGATAAATAAGTTGGGCTGCTAGTTTGAACCAACCAACTCGATTAGCGGGACATATATAGACCAAGTTCAAAGTGCACAAAGATGACGATTCTAATTTTATAATGTGTGTGTGTGTGTAAACAATTTAAAAGTACACCGCGAGGCAATATATAGTTATAATTATATTGAATAAGTGATGTTAAGAAACGGATTTCTCCATTAAAAACATGTAACGAAGAAAATTCTTGTAGTGTGATTGTGTAGATCACAATTTTTTTATTTTATTTTTTATTTACTGATACGCAAATTTAATAATCTAATCAACTAAATTTTGGACTAATAAAATGAAAGAATAAACTCATTGGGTTGCCGTTTATTATGATTATAATCACTATAATTTGTTACTTCCGATTTCATATATGTATATATAGCGCTTTTTCCGGTCACTTTGAAGGGACTTTCCCTCCCGACATAACATATAAAAGTGAAAAATATATCATATAGTCTTTAGTCAACGTAACATTGACGTTGAAATGTAAAACACCAAGATATTAAATTATCTCTGACTTTTATTATATTTTTCTAACATTTTTATTATGTTAAATAACCAAATTAAAATGTAGCAATAGTATCAAATATTTAAATTTCTTGATATTATGTCTTTTTAGTGTTTGTTTTACGTTAAATAACTATTGTGTTATGTTAAATAAATTATAATGTTATGTTTCTCACAGTATAGGAGGGTCGTTCCTTTTAGAGGGATCGAAGACAAAGCTTATAAAGCGCACATATATATATATATATATATATATATATTGTTTGATTGCGCTTGTGATTTTGTTGCCTAAAAAGCATATCGTCAAAGCGTCACTTTAGGTCTGTGGTTATGGAGAAAAAGGTGTAGGCTCGCAGCATCTTAATTAAGGTTTGATTTCCCTTTGATTTTTTGGCTTAAGAATAAAAAAGTTTATTTTTTTTTTTTTTGTTTCCGTTCTAAAATTTTAATGCATCAGAACTCAAAGTTATAAGCTTGATGTTTTTTACTGAAGTCTGCAACATCATGCCATATAAGGTTCCATTTGCGTAAAATAAAAAGGTTTTTGGCACAATTGCTCTCTGAACTTGTCATGATTAGCAAGTTGCCCCTTGAACTTATAAATTTGTTGCAAAGTGGTTTAATTAAAATTTTCCAAAATTTTTATTAGATTTAAGGGATTAAAAGTTGAGATATTAGAAGATTTGTGTTAAATTTGAATTAGAATGTTAAAATTTTTGGCTGAACGTGTTTTTTTAACACTAATTTAACACAATCATCGTCAAATGTATATTGTAAATTTACAAGTTAAAGAGACACCTTGTCAAAATTAAAAGTTTTGGAGACAATTTGCTAAACCACCACAAATATAGGAGGCATATGTGCTAAAACCCCCCAAAAGAAAAGCTTTTAGTTTTAGGCTTTAATTTATTATATCTTTTTTATGCTTGAGTTTTTCCATTTAGTTCTAAACATACAAGTTGCAAAGTTCAAAGTTTCATGCCATGAAATAAAAAATTTGATTTTTGTGTGTAGATTGCAAGATGCAAAGTGAAGTTATTGTTGTTATAGAATGTTGACTGCCCAATAACGATTTTGTAGATAATTGATCGCAAAATAGTAGGACCTCCACCTGATCCAGTTAGGATAAAAGTGGTGTCACTGGTATTTAAAGAAAAAGAGAGAAAAAGAATTCTATTATAAAACAACAAAAAAGCAAATGTTTAATGCAAAAGAAAGAAGCTACTATATTGGTTCCTTGTAAGCTGACTACCACATTCGTGATGCTCAGTGTTGAAATTTAAAACTCTGGGCAACTATATAATTACCCCACAAATAGGGAAAGCAAAAAGGAAAATCTCTAACAAACTTATAAAATAAAGCTTAGATTAGGATGTAAAAATTATGGTCGTGTTTAGAATTGATCATTTTTTTAGTTTTCACATTTTTTGAGAAAAAAATAAAAATGTTTTTAAAACGGCATTTGACACAATAAAGATAAAAAATGGAAATAAAAACGACTTTTTAGTTTAGTGTAAAATGAGAGAGAAATGAAAAACGATTTTTAATCATTTTTCATTTTTTGTTTTCTTTTTCTCATCTCTCGAGCAACAAGCAAAGAGAGAGAGAGAAACATTAATGAGTTTTTTTATACTGAAAATAATCTTTTAATAAAACTATTAAACACATTTTAAAAAATAATTTATGTCTGAAATTAAAAAATTTTCATTTTTATTTTCATACTAAAATTAAAATAATTTTAAAATAAATTTTAAACATGTCTTTTGAGTCAAACCCTATTTATAATATACGAAAGACGAGCAACAACTCATTCTTAACCAAAGTGGTATTTTTTAACCAACTACAAAATAAACTAATATTTTGATAAATCTCCACTTGGCCAGTTTGTTGGTCCCACTTTTCCCAATCTACATATCCTCAAGCTCGCAGAATATGGACAGAGTCCAAACAGTGTTTGAATGGTCGCTGTCACCACCTTAATTAGTCGTCATATTCACAAGATTTTTGCCATCGTAATCTTTGAAGTAATATCTTCTCTTCTTCAAAATTCTATGCACAAAATGATACCTCATGTTGATATGTTTCGTCCGTGCATGACAAAGTCGGTTCTTTACTAAGTTAATAGCACTATGATGATTGTCACAATATAGACTAATGTAACTGTGAACCTTCTAGCAATCCATTAAGCCAAAGAGCTTACTTAACAGCCTTGTAATTGCCATGTGCCTCTGGAGTAGATAAAGCCACTGTAGATTTCAAGGTAGACTTCTAACTTATTAGAGCTCTAGTAAGAGTAAATACATTTCCAGAGTTGATCCATATTTATCTATATCACCAGCATAATCACAATGGACATATCCAGCCATATTCTAGCCAAGTTGTTTTATCCCACTCAAAAATTAAACCAACATCAACAGTATTTAAAAGATACCGTAAAGTCATTTTATTGTTTGCTAGTGTCCTTTACCAAGATCATGCATGTGAGTTCACACTTGTTTGCCAGTGTACCAGCTTAAACTTCAACTGCTTGTGAGTTCTGCACATTTTGTTCATAATCTTTTGATTTTTGACCATTTTAGTCCTTTCACATTTATGATTGATTTATGAAATTTCATAAAAATCATTACGTCCTAAACACATAAATAACTTAAATTTCTACAAAAATAATTACATTCAATAATAATATTCTGTTTATTTTACCAATTCGAGTTTAGAATTTGAGTTTTACTATAGTAAAAAGTTCTCACAAATAGTAACATCTAATTTTTTACTACAGTAAAAAGCTCTCACATAAAGTCACATCTTAACTCGAATTAAAAACTCAAATCAGCTAACTAAACGGATCTTAAATGTCTCTTCACTATCTTACAGACCCATTAAAAATTAGTTGATTGTGTACTTAATGTTATTAATTTTGTAAACATTTCAATTATTATGTGTTTGGATGATGTGATTATTTTTGAAAAATTTTAGAAACCATTTGCCAATTTTAATGTGCAAGGACCAAAGTGGTAAAAAAAAAAAAAAATTAAAAGTGCAAGTAATGTGTCAAAATTAAAAATTTAAGGACTAAAATGACACATTACACATAATTCAAGGATAGGTATGGATAGTTACCCTTAAATTAAAGGAAGAAAAACCACCACGTCGTTTGGTCAAAATATAACAAATTCTAAAACGAGAATGCAATGTTTATTATTCATTACTGTAAACTGAAAAAGTAAACAACATTAAAAGGCATAATAATAATAATAATAATCCTTTTTTATATTAATAAAGGCAAAAATGAGGATGGACGGTCATTTTCTGGCACCCAACCTAAAATATGGATGGAAATTTCAAAACTTTAAGGACTAGTTGTTTTAAATCCATTTATCTCCTACATTTTGATTTCGTGATCTTTCCTTCCTAGTGTGTGTGTTTGTGTACGAGTGTAATTTTAATAGTTATTTTAATAATTATTCATTAGATGTGTCTTATTATATTAATCATGTGTCATTGATTGATATGATGATTATAATAAATTGAATAATTAATGATATATAATAATAATAATAAGTGAGATTAAATTTTTATCACACTACATTATTAAATTTTTATATTTAATAGATAACTATTGATACAATTAACTATAAAAAACCGGTCTATATATATTTGCATGTACAAGTAATTAATGGTGGCATATAATTTGTAGTTCTAATAAATAAAAAATCAATTTTGATTTTAATATTTTTAGGAAGGTCCCTAATTTTATATTTTCTCTCCTAAAATTAATATAAAAATAGATAAATTTAAGAGTAAATTTATAATACTTGATAAATTTATTAAAATGGAGTTGAACTTGAAATATAGTAAATTTTTAAAGATTTTAGAATAGAAAAAATTACCTAGCAATGATTTTATTGATATTTACTGTAAATTGACATAGTAATTATTTTAATAATACTCATTTTTGTTAAAAAGAACTAATTAACACTTATCTCATTGAAGTGACATTATAAAAACATGAGATTAATTTTATAAATGCCTTTAAATTGTGTATCTCATTTTAAAATACCAAAAAAAAATTATTCAAAACAGTTTAAAACATCTCTTGATATATAGAAAAGGACTTAAAATGTCCCCTTCATCTAACTCTATCTATAAAATTAACAGATTTTGCTTATGTGTCACTCATTTTATCATTTTAAACTCAATTAAGCTGAAAAAAGATTAATTATTATAAATTAGTTGAAAAATCAAAATGTAAAAATTAAAATAAGAACTTCTGATTATGAAATTATTTTGCAAAAACCAACAAAAACAATTAAACAACAATTGCAGTAACAAAAACCAACAATTGCAGTAAACAAAAAAAAAAAAAAAAAAACCCATAAAACTTTCCCTGTCCTCCACGCCTACCCCGACGACGACGAAGCTCCCACTCCTACCCTCCTCCTAACGGCAACAATCCTCTCCCCCGACGGCAACCAAGCTCGCTCCAACAACATGCATATGAGCAGATCGCTCTAACAACAAGAGCAATGTCACATTTTCCAATGACAAGAGATCTCGCCGCCGTCCCTGCGAGCTCGTGTCATCAAGCAATACGTATTTCCCCATTGGAGTAGGCTAAAAGAAACTGTGTTTTTAATTGCTTTTTCGTCTTAGTTGAGTTTAAAATTATAAGATCCGTTTAGTTTATTTATTTGAATATTTAATTTGAATTGAGATGTAATTTTATATGAAATTTTTTTATTGTAGTTAAAAAAATAGATGTAATTATTTTTTAAAAAATTTTATTATAACAAAATTCAAATCGATAAAATTAACCGAATTTAAATAAGTGTTAAAGTTATCAATTTCGTTAGTTTTATAGACAAAGTTAGACATAAAAGGTATTTTGAATGCTTTCTTACATGTTAAGAGGTATTTTGAACAGCTAAAAATATTTTGAAACAAGATACATAGAATTTATAAAATTAATCTTAAAACATGTATTTTATTAAGTCAGTAAAAAAGTAAGGTTACGTAACTTTATATTATGAGTGGTATTAATGTAAAGGTAGAAAAAAGGGATGGTTGTATATGTAATTTAAAAAAAAAAAAAAAAGGCAACAAGCCCAGCCTCTGGTCCCCACCTCAACTAAGGGGCCCACAATGACCGACCGAAGGCCCAGACATTAACAGTTACAGTTTCCCTTTGTGGGTCCCCTTTTTATGTTGACGTTGCCGCTACATCAAGCAACCTCCTCGCCACGTCAACGGTCACAAACCACCCCAGCCGCAACCCCAAAACCTTCCCATCACCGTCCAATCACGAATTGCCCAATTCTCCAACATCACCATCGTCGTCTCGTCATTGCCATCCCCCGACCCGAAACGCCAAGAAGAAAAACCGAAACGCGATACGGAAAAGAAAACACAATTTTTCAATTTCGCGGCATCAGAAGATCAGAGAGACCAATCAACAGCTCAATGTTCGCCAAAATTTTCCAGAAATCCAAACAACAACAGCAAAATTCTCCTCAGGTAAGCGATCGCTTTTGATTATCTCTGTTTATCAACATCTGAAATTTCTTCTCCGTTGATTCTTCGTATCTACGATGAACTCGCTATGAAATCGAAGCAGAATTTGTATAGATATACGTAATTTCTCCTGTCTTTAGTAGTTTACTGAATTTCATTTCGAAATAAAGTTCGTTGGACAGAACAATGTGCCCGAGAGAAGTTTAACACCAGCGGATTTTAATCCGCGAATTGCTCTTCACTATGGGATTCCATCTACGGCGTCCATTCTCGCGTTCGACGCAATCCAACAGCTGATTGCAGTAGGAACTCTGTAAGTCAACATATAGGAATTGAATTATGGCAGCTTTGTTAGTATTTTATTTCTATCTGAATTTTTAGAATATTATTACATATTACAATTATCTATAAAAGAAAAGATCCAATTTTTACCTGAATAGAGCACGTCTCAATCATGCACTGTCTGATCATGCTAATATGGGGAGGGGGAGAATTTTATATTAACTCGAATTTATTATTTTTTATTGAAATTTGCAGGGATGGTAGAATAAAAATAATAGGTGGTGATAATATTGAAGGGCTTCTTGTATCTCCTAAGCAATTACCCTTTAAATATCTAGAGGTTTGTATGAGTTTTATTTTAATATAATTATTAGTTTGTATATGTTGCTGTTTTCTTTCCCTCACATTGGAAGTTTTGGAACTCTAAAATACGCTTTATGCTGAAATGAGATTATATTCTGAGAAAGCTAGTTTGTGTATTTTACTTGGTTTTTCTTGAAATTCATTTATTGATTTCTTCTGTATATTTTTGCAGTTCTTACAAAATCAAGGTTTTCTAGCCTGTGTCTCAAGAGATAATGAAATTCAGGTATCTAGTCTTCAATATGAACGCCATTATTATCTTTACATGGTTCCTTGTTATCTTAATCCTTCTTCGCTTTCTCTTTTATTCTCTCCTTCCCCACTTAAAAGAGATTCTTCACTAACAATGTTGATCACTTTAGTAGGTTAATCACATTGGCAGGTTTGGGATTTGGAAAACAGGGCAATAGCTTCAACTTTGCAGTGGGGATGCAATATAACTGCCTTCTCTATCGTTTATAGCACAAGCTACATGTATAATACTTGCATAGCTGTTTATTGGACTATAAACTATTTGGAATTTGACAATAGAAACGACCAATGAATCCTGATAAATGACTTGAAGCATTTTCACACTCTCATTACATTCAGGTATATTGGAAGCGAGCATGGGGATGTATCTGTGTTAAAGTACGATGCTGAAGACAGAAAAATTACTCAGCTTCCATATTATGTTCCTGCAAATATCATAGCTGGTACCATATATCTTTACTTGTAGCTGTTTGATAACTAATCTGTGTAGTGGTCACTAGTATTATTATATAGCAAGTAAACTATATATTTTAATATTTTATCCTTCTGGTTGATTCAAGTACATATAAGGTAAAGATACCATTTTTCTTCCCTGCACACACACATATTAATGACACTTGTGTTAATTCCGTAATTTTGATGTCTAAAGTCGAAGTTTTCATCAAATTTTGCAGATTCAGCTGGTGTTCCCTTGCCTGATCATCTTCCTGTTGCTGCGGTTCTCCATCAACCTTGTTCTCAGGGAAACAGGCAAGATACGATCTTCCTAAATCTACCGCACCTACTATGATTTAGTTTCGTGGTTTTGCATCCAAAAGATATAAGTTGGTTTTCAAAGATTTTTCTATGCCCAACTTTGTCGTCTTTTAAGAATTCTTTTCTTCTTTAGACATACAGATACCACCCATTGCTTTATATTTGAGTTATTTGGATTTGTGTTCTTTTAGGCCATGAACTTCAATAGCTTTTGATTTATTCAGAAATCAGAACTTACACCTTTTGCCAAAATCCATGTTTACTGTTAGACTGAATCCTCTATTGAAAATGTTTAATGAAGAACTCATAATTGTATGGGCACTCGCATCGAGTCTTCCTTTGTGACTAAAAACATATTACGATTATTAATATATGCAAATGACTGTTGCAAACCAATTTCACAACTTCCAAGTTCCAAGCATAGAATATTGCTTTCTATTTAAGTAAACAGATATATGGTCTTTCTCTTTCCCTCCCTCTTGCTAATCTTTGTGTGAATATCCATAACCATAGTTATATGATGCATTAGAAAAAGATTTTATTGTGTATTTGCTTTTCAGAATTCTAATTGCATATGAGAATGGGTTGATCGTTCTCTGGGATGCTTCTGAAGATCAAGTTGTTCTTGTTAGAGGCCTCCAACTAAAGTATGAAACAGTAGTTGATTGTGTACGAGGAGCAAAACATGACCTTCCTGATAATTTGTCCGACAGTGAACAGACGGAGAAAGAGATCAGCACTCTTTGTTGGGCATCTGAAATTGGTTCAGTTCTTGCTGTTGGCTATGTAGATGGAGATATAATCTTTTGGGACATGTCAAAGGACGCTTCTTCAAGATATGGACAGGGGGAAGAATCAGCTAACGATGTTGTTAAGCTGCAATTAGCCTCAGGAAACAGAAGACTCCCTGTAATTGTTTTACATTGGTCTGCAACTAAATCATGCAATCATCAAGGAGGACAGCTCTTTGTCTATGGTGGGGATCAAATTGGATCTGAGGAAGTTCTGACAGTATGGTTTTAACTTAAATTGACTTCTCTGAATTTTGTCCTGAGTTATGATACTTATTGATAATTAAACAAAAACCATAATGATGCGTTTCAACTAAAATGAACTGAATGTCTTTATAGGGAAAAAAAAAGAGTTTAGATTTGAACATAAGCTATAAAAGATGTTCCTCTTGCAGAAGATAGTTATACGAAAACTTGATTATCCATAAGTAAACAACAAGCTAAGATTTCTTGGAGTAGGCTGGAATGAGAATTTGTTAAAAAAATCGACAAGGTCATGAGTATGACTTTGCTACTATGGTTCACGTGATTAACTTTTAAGAGCTATAGAAAGTATCATTATTCACTTGAGCACATACTTTTTGTAGTTTTTTAATCAATATATTTTCTTTCATTGGCAGATTTTAAGCCTTGAATGGGATAAAGGGATAGAAAGTCTGAAATGTGTTAGTCGGGTTGGCCTCTCGCTTTACGGTTCTTTTGCTGATGTGGTTGTATTCCCAAGTGCTTATGCAGCAAACAGCAGGGGGACTTTGTTACTTATTTTGACAAATCCTGGGCAATTGCATGTGTATGACAAGTCTTGCCTGTCTTCCTTAATGCCTCAGCAAAAGAATACCCCTGTT
This sequence comes from Morus alba, assembly GCA_012066045.3. NCBI lineage: Eukaryota > Viridiplantae > Streptophyta > Magnoliopsida > Rosales > Moraceae > Morus > Morus alba. The sequence continues at coordinate 6,957,233 of CP050234.2, forward strand.
CCTGCAGTACAGTATACTACGATGGTACCTATTACTGAACCGAACATGACAGTATCAAAGCTTGGTTTTGTGCACAGAGATGGAGATCTTTCAAGAGTTTTGTCTCAGGTACTACTTTGGCATTTGAGAAATTCTAAATACGTTATATACTCCAATACTATCACCATCCATGAATTCAAAAATCTTTGTCCAATAAGAGAGTTGATCTACTCAACTTCCTGAAATATGTCTTTGGAAGAAGTTTAATCTATTAATTAGTTTCTCTTTGTTCATTAGATAGTATCAGCTGAAAAACTAAATGCTGCACATTTGCCCAAAGAAGATACAAGGTGGCCTTTGACTGGAGGTGTTCCCAATCAGTTTTTTGATCCCCAAACTTATCAGGTTGAGAGAGTGTATATATCAGGATATGGAGATGGATCTTTTCGAATCTACGACGCTACGTATCCAGATATGTCACTTATCTATACCATAGGACCCGAGGTTTGTTTGCTTTTGCAATTTGATAGCTTTGAATTCTTTTATTGTGGTTGACATATTAACCCACAATAACATCAACCAGTTTCCTTATTTTTCCTGTTTATTTATGATGTGGTATAATGTCAACGCAGGCAAAAGGTATACCTGGTGCAATTTCATCAGTATCCGCATTGGAATTTTGCTCTTTTACTTTAAGGTTGGCTATTGGTGATGAAAGTGGTCGGGTAAGAATTCATTATTTTGTCTCTGCCTTTCTCTAAGATGATTAGATGTGATGCATAATGATGCTCCGCTCATTGAGTGTATGTAGGTTCGTCTATATGAGCTAATAGAAAGTTCGCAAGAGAAGAATTTGCATCTTGTGAGAGAAAAGAGTACTGAAGGTTTCGCATATACCTCTATGCTGATTTTTTTCCTCCAGAGTTTCATATTTTGCGTTAATCTGCCCTACAACTACGCCTATTTCTTTTGACTTTGACCGGTCTAAGTGTATATCTGTTTATGTTTACCCACAGTTTACAATTTGCAACAAGGAGATGGGCCTCATTGCATCGCAGTCTTTTCTATCCTCTCTTCCCCTATATTCACCCTACAATTTGCAAATTCTGGAAACAGACTTGTTGTAGGATTTGAATGTGGACAGGTGAAAATAATCTACTGTCTTCTCTTTTTGGGTTGTATTTGCAATATTTATTCTTAGCCTTGACAAGAGTTATTAACTTCTTTCCACTCTTTCTTTCAAAAAGGGTTTATAATTGTGGGTAAGTTTTTTCCGATTGGAAAGCCGAGAATACTAAGTTCAATTTCATTTTTAAATCTTACATTACAGGTCGCCATGCTTGATATTGGTGCATTATCAATTTTGTTTCTCACAGATGCTGCATCTGAGACAAGTTCCCCTATAACTTCTCTGGGTGTGAGATCATTTTTAGATGCTCACGGCATAGAGAGCCGAATGGACTCTCAATCAGAAATTGTGGAAGATTCTGAAAGAGGGGTTCTGTTCATTACAACAAGAAATGCGCATATTATTGTTAGAGATGTCACAAATGGAAAGTTAATTAGCTCTCAGCCATTGCACCCGAAGAAGGATTTTATTGCAATTTCAATGTACATTATAGGTAAGTATTTGCTGTTGAAAATAAATTGAAAAAAGAAAAGAAAAGAAAAGAAAAACCCGACTCTCTACTCTGCCTTCAGTTGTAGCCTCTTAAGAACTGTTTTTGTGTAGAGGATATTGATCTTATATCCGAAGTCCATAGTGAAGAGCACTTGCAGGAACCACCTCAGAGTAGTCAGGCCAAAAATGTACCCTCACAGACTGATGCTCACTCCAGAAATACAGAACTAGAAGTTGGAGTGGTCCCCTCCCATCATTTTCCTCAGAGATTAATGAACTTTCTCATTTTGCTCTGTTGTGAAGATGCACTATACTTATACTCTTTGGATTCTATGATTGAGGTACATCCCATTATTTTCACTTTCAATTCGAGTATTTTGCATCTCCAAACTGCTAACCTGTAATAAGGCTCTACTCTAGGGTGGCAGCGATCCCATTCATAGAGTGGATCTTGCAAAACCATGTTGCTGGACTACAACATTCAAGAAAGATGAGAAAGAGTGTGGATTGATAGTTCTCTATCAAACTGGAGTAATTGAAATAAGGTGAATAGCTCGTTACTTTGTGAACTACTTTCTTTTCTCTCTCTCTCTCTCTGAAACCTATATGAATATGGTGACTCAAGTTACATGACTTTTTAGTGAAGTCAATACTTGATATATAGAATTTGGCATCATCTTTGAACAGGTCTTTGCCAACTCTAGAAGTGTTGGGAGAGAGCTCTTTAACGTCGATTCTTAGGTGGAACTTCAAGAGTGACATGGAGAAGACAATTTGTTCTTCTGATAACGGGCAAATTGCACTGGTTGGTTCCTTCAAAATGATTAGTAACAGCACACTTGAAATTCATAATTTCGTGATTCCCATTAACTGCATTTGAATAATCATTATGGCAACTAATTTGGTTTGTACCATCATGTTATAGCTGTGCTTTACTGATCCATCTAAATTTTCTTTTAATGTTGATTTTAGGTGAATGGGTGTGAATTGGCTGTCATTTCTCTATTGAATTACGAAAATGATTTCAGGTCTCTATCTTTCTCTCTCCCCTGTTCTTGCTGTTTGTATGAGCCCTGGCAACAACTCTAATACAAAGTCAAATGCTTAAAAAATTTCTCAAAAGAATTTGCTTATTGTAGGATTCCAGAATCTTTGCCTTGTCTTCATGATACAGTGCTTGCTGCTGCTGTAGATGCCACCTGCAGTTCATCTCCAAATGAGGAACAGGTTGCAGTATAATGTCAAGCTCTTTTATCTTCTCTGTGAAGAATTTGATTAATATGACCCTAATTTTGTCGCCTTAGGCTTCTAGCCCTGGAATCTCTGGTGGTATTACTCAGTGTTCAAACGATGGCAAAGCGTTGCAGAATGTTGATCTTAATGTTGTACACAAGCATAATTATTCGCGTCTAGAGAGTTTGTTCTCAAGTCCCCCATTCTTAAAACCTTCCGCGGCTTTGAAGGATGACCAAGAAATTCTTGAGCTTAATTTAGGTTCTATACTTGTTTTTCCTCCTACCATCTCCTCTTCCGCCTTCCTCCTCTTTTGCAGCTCATTTCTACTATTTTGTTGCAGATGACATCGTCATTGATGAGCCTCTATACGTCTCACCTTCATCTCAAAAACACAAGATTGAAATGAAAGGTAACATTATCTATTGTCAAGTTATTGCTCCTTGTTATGATATAACTGTTATTTTTCTAAACCACAGACAAGGGAACAGAGAGGGAAAGATTGTTTGATGGTGCAACTTCGGATTCGAAGCTAAGACTCAGAACCGCAGATGAAATAAGAGCTAAATATAGAAAGGCTGGGGTAATTCTATGCAAATATATAATCATAATAAAAGTTAAATGCTTGCTTGAGTTTTATGAACCATCTACATATAGTCCAATTTGGCATTTTACAGGATGCCTCTGGAGCAGCTGCAGAGGCAAGGGATAAGCTTGTACAACGCCAGGAAAAGCTTGAGGTATCATAAAGATTACAGATCCAACAAAAATTGCTGTCTTTTCAAAATCGCATGTGTGATTTTCCTCTTTTGACAACGCATATCATCTACTGTTGATTGACATCAGAGGCTAGGCCAACGCACTGAAGAGTTGAGAAGTGGGGCTGAGAACTTTGCATCACTGGCCAAAGAACTTGCCAAGTCTATGGAAAATCGTAAATGGTGGCAAATATGAACAAGTTAGTATCAAGTTGAAGTGATTGAAACCGTTAAAATTGGCTTAACCCCTCATTCACAATTCTAAAGAATCAGCCTTTGTTCTTTGTTGTGGATTTTACACTGCAATATAAGTCCACTATTTGAACCTAAGTTTGTATCTACTTGTATTTGATGGTGTGTGCTGCACCAAGTCTTTTATGTACACGTGGCTTGTTTTGATTTGTTTTTCCCGTTTTGTAACAACAAAAATCAACACACATGATGCACATATTGCATATAAACCAAGTATTTTGATCCCTGTGGATTTGATTTTTTTTTCCTTATATTGGACCATTTATATCTCATGGTTGTTGTGTGACTGCCTTTTGAAATGGGTATTGATTGGGTCTCATTTTACTCGTTCTTGTCATAAGAAAGAGAAGACTCGGCAACAAGAACCCCAAAAACTCTCAAAATCATGGACGGTAGATGATTGAAACTTCTGAGAACTTTACCTTTTCCAATATGCTTCAATTATAGCATTTGAGAACTTATGGTCGGCAAGTATTCATATTTTCCACGTTTTATTACAGAGGCGGTAACATGATTTACTCATGATCTGTTGCACCTAGGGCCTACAATTTTCATTCATCAATACTAGAAAATAAGGATTTTAAGACCTTTTTTTTTTAAATGTCCATAATTTTATTAATTTAAAAGAATTAACTTGAGCAAATCTTTGATTAAATTTTTTTTTTTTATAAATTATTGATTGATTTTGATACATTATTAATTTATTTTTAATCGCGTAAATTGATATTTTTAAATTTATATAAAGTGAATGGCCTTTTCTTTAACAAATTAAGAATATTTGCCACATTATGCTTTAGAAAAGATCATTTTTGCACATATTCTTTTCCCCCTCCTCTCATCAAAGTCAGTTCTAAAAAAGATCATTTTTGCAGATATTCTTTTTTTTTTTTTTTCCACTTCCTGGTCTCTCTTTTTTTTTTTTTTTTGCTTAAATCCTGGTCGGTTGTAAAAAGAAAAGGCGTTTTGCTCAACCCAACGGTCTTTGCAATTGACTTAATATCCGTGTAAAGAATGTGATTATTGACCCCTAAAAATCTCCGAGTGAAAAGAGAAAAACATAATCATATTTGGAGTGTAATGTCAAGTCTCAAGTTCAAACATTTTTGTCAAGAGGTCAAATTTAGTGGCTCACAACGCTTGAGTGAAATAGCCCCCCTTGTTTTTTGCATTTTCTTTCATAAGTAACCTGCTAATAAAGGTCGGAAAAGCCATCAAAAGACTAAATAAATAATAATTGACTTTTTCATGGTAGTACGACAAGGACATGTTTGACAGGGAAAAAGAAAACAATCAAATGACTTACACATGAGGAATCTACGAGCCAGATTTGACCACGTAATTCCCCTCTCCTTTCCCACTCCAAAGGACCCACTTTTCACACCATATGGCCCAATCAAATTTTATCATAGAGTTCTTTTATTTAATTAATTCCCAAAATCTTTTCTTTACTTTTATTTTTTTGCTCACACCGTCATATGCACCAAAAAAAAAAAAAAAACCATTCCCAAACAACCGAGTTAGGCAAAGAGAGAGAAACCAAAAGACACTTATAAAAGATAAGAGGAGAGGCAACAAGAAGCACGAGTTGTGATTCTTTTGTTGGTTTGGAGTGGACGAGAGTAATCCTTTCGTTATCTCCTCAAATCAAAAACTCTTATCAATTCGTTTTATAATAGTCATTTCATCCCTGGTCTTCATACCCATCCTTCTCTCTCCTCTTTACCCATATAGAGAGAGAAAGAGAGAGAGAGAGAGAGACCCAGAGCAAGCAAATCCTTGTTCTCCCACTTTCTTCATCTAGGTCTCCAATGGCGAGCTGGGTCTTATCAGAATGTGGTGTAAAACCCCTCCCCAGAATTCTATACCCAAAACCCAGAAATGGAATGTTATCAAAGACCATAATTTCTTCCTCAATTAGGCCAATATTATCCAACAATAAAAGCCTCGGCTTTTCTCTCGTGTCCTCCCCAATTAAAGAGAAGAATTGGGCGCTAAATGTGAGCGCTCCTTTGAGAGTCAAAGATTTGGGTGAAGAAGACAAAGAGAGAATCGTTAATGGAGTTAATGGAGAAGAAGAAAATGAATTTGACCCAGGTGCTCCACCGCCTTTCAAATTGGCCGACATTAGAGCGGCAATTCCGAAGCATTGCTGGGTTAAGGACCCTTGGAGATCCATGAGCTATGTCGTCAGAGATGTCGTTGTCGTTTTTGGCCTGGCGGCTGTGGCGGCTTACTTCAACAACTGGGTTGTTTGGCCTCTCTACTGGATTGCCCAGGGAACCATGTTCTGGGCTCTCTTTGTTCTTGGTCACGATTGGTAATTATTGCAACTTTTTTTTTGCTTTTTCATCTCGTGAAGTTTTTCATTTTTAGTTGAGGAATTTCTTGCTAATTCACAAGATGATTGGTAATGGAATTTGAGTTTTATTTTTATTTTTTTTTTCTTTTCTCTCATGAATTGTTGAAATTTTGAGCTTTTTAAATTTTTTTTTTATTACTTGAGAAATACAATGCTTATTCAGAAAATGTTCGGTAATGGAGTTTGAGTTTCATCTTTTTGCTTTTTAGTTGAGAAATTTAATGCTGCTTCACCAAATGTTTAGTAATGGAATTTGAGTTTTTTTTTTTTTTTTTTTTTTTTTTTTTTTTTTTTTTTTTGAGGAATTTAGTGCTTATTCACAAAATGTTTGGCAATGGAAGTTGGATTGTTTTTTTTTTGGTCTGTTTTAGTATTGGATATTAGATTGTTGTTTGTTACTTTAGATATGGAGTTTCAATTGTCTTTTTGGTTTGTTGCTGCAGTGGACATGGAAGTTTCTCTAATAATCCAAAGCTTAATAGCGTGGCGGGCCATATTCTTCATTCTTCAATCCTTGTCCCATATCATGGATGGTTAGTTTTTCCTGGACATTCTTTCAGATCACTGAAATGGACGGTGATAGAATCCCGTTCTTTAATGCAAGTTTAGTTTGTGGCATATATTGTTTCTTAAATTATCAGTTATGTATTTACTAATACAGGAGAATAAGCCACAGAACTCATCATCAGAACCATGGACATGTCGAAAACGATGAATCTTGGCATCCAGTAAGTTTAGTTACCAGAGAATATATATCCCGTTGCAATATTCAATCTTTATGAACCATGGATTAACAATTTGTATCATTTGTTTTTGCAGTTGTCTGAGAAGATTTATAAAAGTTTAGACAAGGCTACTAAAATGTTGAGGTTCACCTTGCCTTTCCCCATGCTTGCTTACCCTGTCTATCTGGTGAGCAATCTTTTTCCAACTTCTTACATTTTTTTTTCCGGCCAACTTGATGTTTATTTTTCTGATGCTAATCAGTTAATGATGATGCTCTTAATTATAGTGGGGTCGAAGTCCCGGTAAGAAGGGTTCCCATTTCAATCCGAACAGCGACTTATTTGTCCCAAGTGAGAGGAAAGACATCATAACATCCACAGCCTGTTGGACTGCAATGGTTGCTCTGCTTGGATGCCTCTCCTTTGTAATGGGTCCTATTCAAATCCTTAAGCTCTACGTTGTTCCATATTGGGTAGGTTCCATTTTTCTCTACGTTGATATGTTTTAATGACTTCAGGGAGAAAATACCTCCTATTTACCCTCTCTAATTTTGTGGTCTGCTTCTTTGAATCTATGTTCAAAATTGCAGATTTTTGTCATGTGGTTGGACTTGGTCACCTACTTGCACCATCATGGCCATGAAGACAAGCTTCCGTGGTATCGTGGAAAGGTAATGAAATTGATTCTTTTCTCTATAAACATATCCTTGTTAATGAATAGCTGACTTATTATCCTAATAAAAAAACAATTCAATCTTTGCAACACCTTGCAATTATCTCCCACTAAGATTATTTTGTCAAACATAGCCGGAGAGCCAAAGCGGTCTTATTAACTCATTTAGCTAATGTTTGTTGATTCTGATTTTGTCAAACAGGAATGGAGTTATCTAAGAGGAGGACTCACAACCCTTGACCGTGATTATGGGTGGCTCAATAACATCCACCATGATATTGGAACACATGTGATACATCATCTCTTCCCTCAAATCCCGCATTACCACTTAGTGGAAGCAGTAAGTATCACTTGGTTATTACATGGCTGAAACTTTTTATGATTCTTGAAAACCCATGTTTGCACATCTCTAACCGTTATAAATTTCACCTCAAAATCAGACTGAGGCAGCTAGGCCTGTACTTGGGAAATACTATCGGGAGCCAAAGAAATCTGGGGCTTTTCCATTTCACTTGTTTGAAAGCCTAGTAAGAAGCATGAAAGAGGATCACTACGTGAGTGATACCGGAGATGTCGTGTACTATCAAACGGAGCCCAAGCTCTATTAGCCTAGGACGTCAATATCAATATGAAGTAAGTTATGAGGATCTCCAGAAAAGCACACAAGACTATAGATTCTTCACGGTATTACACTGCTAACAGCTATCCAATTCTGTGTAAAACTAGTGCTGAGGACAGCCATTCGTGCCCTCAAATTCATTCTTTCTTCCGTTGGCCAAAAGGGGTGCCTTCATAAGTAAGAACTATAAATTAATGTAATGATGCAATTGTGAAAGAAAATTTTGCATTGCTTTGGCCTGGAATCTCTCTCTGTATCTCTCTCCCTATAGTTGCTTGTTTGTGTTTGTCCAGTGTCCACAATCCACATATTTTGTGGACAAGTTGAAAACCAAGGGAAAGTAATATTAGATGTTCAAATTAGTGGGTGAAAAGGCCCTCTTTGCCACCACATATCTGGAGGCAAAAAATCCAGCCAAACTAATGGACTAAAATCAATATAGATGGATAGAAAATACAAAAAATCTCCAGTCATAAAACACGTGACGCAAAAAAAAAAAAAAAACCAACACTGTTGCAGTTTCAGTCTCATCACAGATAAAGACAATCGTATATTGAAAGCTCATAAAATATCTTTTCTTTTTAAGAGAAATAAAAGGAATAAAGATGCGTTGCAATGTCCAAATGCTATCTTGCGGCCACCAATTTCTCACACTCAATCAGCCGCATTGTAATAAACTCTTGTGTCAATTTGGACAAGACCAATCTGGTCCAGAACAAAACTCACATCTTATGTCAATCAATAATTAGCTTATGAATTGTTTTGGAGCCATAATCACTGTTCACTATTAACAAACATTCTCAGGCTTTACATCTCTCCCTCCACACAGGCACAACATTTTTACTTCTAACTAAGGGTGTTCATGGGTTGGGTTGGTGCGGAGTATGATTTTTTTTTCCTCGCCTAAAAAGGTGCGGGTTACACATATTTGGTCCTAACGATGTTAGAAAAATTTCACAACCCAACGATGTTCGGGTTGGGTTGGGGCGGTGCGGGGTGGGTTGGGTAGTCGGTTTCAACATTCAAAAAATCAAAGACTTAAAGTTCAATATAATATTCAAACTTCATCATTAAATAGAAATAACAATCATCTTTATCAATCTATCTAACATCAAATATGAAGCAAAATAGTCCATCTAACACCAAATACAAAGCAAACATAAATCAGTCTACACTTATAAATTAGTCTTAACATAAAACAAATAGCTTAAGCAAAGCAAACATAGAGGCTTAAATCTTAATTCAAATCCATCCAAAGCAAGCATTACAACATTAACCATCTTTATCAATCCACACTCTTAGGCTCCTCAATGGTTGTAGGACATGAAGCTGAATTATCTATAAGAGAAATGAAAATAGCTAATCATTTGGATAGTTTAGAGTTCATATAATAAAATAGATTAAAATACATACAAATTATTGTCTTACCTAGATTTTCATATGTCTCCAAGTCATCTAAATAGTCTCTTACTTGCATAGAATCATGTGTAGACTTCAACCAATTTTGAGTACAAACAAGAGCCTCTACCATCTTAGGATTCAAAGAACTCCTAAATGGAGGGGTATGTGCTGCGGGTTGGGTTGGGGATTGCGGGTTGTTATTGAGTCAACCCACAATCCGCCCCAAACACTTCGGGCCAGAGATCTAATAGATTGAAAATTTAAAAATAATGGTACGGGTTGTTTTTTCGGCTTGGATTGGGACAGGGTGGGTTGGGTTTGCGGGTTGTGCGGGTTTATAAACAGCTTTGCTTCTAACGTTTAAGATGAAAGCAATTGAACCCCTAGCCAATGCAAGCATATGTACTGTAAGAATAAAGCAAATCAGAACAAGTCGGTAAAATACATAACATATGAGAGAATCAATAAATCTTCCATGAGTTTGTTTCATAGACATCAACAACTGTTTCAACTTTTTTTCTAGTGTTTTCTTACAAAATTTAAATTTCTGTTCAAACAGGCACCTAAACAACTTGATTTGGGGGGGGGGCGGGGGGGGGCGGGGTCTGTTCATTGGCGAAACACCATAACACAAAAACCTTCTTGCCAAAACTATAATTAAAAAAAAAAAAAAAAAAAAAAAGAGAACTTCTAGATTAGAAAAGCCTGCTCTCTAGTGTTGCCAACATGAGACAGTGGCACTTCAGAGCAGTACAAGACTAAGCAACTAATTTCTTGTTATAATTATATAAAAAGAAAAATGCGTTACTTTGTTATGCCTTAGTGGCCAAAATTTCTGGACCCTTCTTAATTACGCACACCTGAACAAGTTCAAGGTCATATGTCAAAAAAAGACTTGTATAGTGTCTCCTAATCATCGTCAACCACAAATAGCCCCAACTTTGAGTTCTTTGCAAACCTGAACTGTCACTTTGTGCAGCTTCCAGTTTCCTCAATGGGTGGACCTGATGATGATATGATCGTATTTCATGTAGAGAAATGTGTTTGAAAGCCCAATCAATGAACTTGTCAAGTTGTGTTGTGGACTTGGATTTTGCCAAGCGTTGAGCACTGCCAGTGGCCCAATTGGAGGTCTAACCTCAATGGCTAATCTTGACAAAAAGTTTACTTTTAATTTATAATCTTTTTAATTAAATAATTACATTAATAAAAGAATATTTATTAAGAGTAAAAAATAAAATTCAGACTACACTCTTAAGAGTAAATTTTCCATTTTTTCAACATCAATACGATCCCAATTGCATGGAATGACCTTTTGTTTTTTTGTTTTTTGTTTTTGTTTTTTTCTTTTTGGCAAATTAGTTGTTATGAGGAATAAAAAATAAGAAAATTTTCATTTTGATACCATTTATTATATCAAAATACGAGTTTGATATTTTTATTTTTAATAATTTCAAGTCGGTGGTACCTCTACTTTTTAGAAAATCTTCTATTAGTGCCTCATGAAAGTTTTTTTAGACATGAAAAGATAAAATTATCCTTATTATAAAATATATATATATAAAAAAGTTTTTTAAAAAATCGTAAGCCTGCAATCAAGATTTTTGCTTTATGTTTGGGGCAGAATGAAGTTTAGGTGTTTAGTTGTAAGTCTAAGATTTTTAAAAAGTTTTTATTATATATTTAATAATAAGGGTAATTTGGTTTTTTTGTGTCTCAAAAAACTGCCTTGAGGTACTAAAATAGAATATTCTAAAAGGTTAAGGTATCGGCATGAAATTATTAAAAAGAGAGAGTACCAAATTTATATTTTGATATAATATAGGATGGCAAAATGAAATTTTCCTTAAAAAATATATGGTGGAGATCACAATCACCTGCTTCACTGTAGGTCAGACGTATCTCATGATTTCATCTCTAGGATTAGAATCGAGAGTTTTCAATTTGGTTTTTCTTTTCATTTTTTGGTAAAAATGTGTTTACTAAATTAAAAGGCTAATAAATAGTTTGTTAATAATAAAAATTAACAAATAAAGCATAAATAAAAGTTGGTCAATGATATATTTACTAGGAATAAAAGTTGAAAAATAACGTACTTCTAAGTAAATAAGTTAACAAAGAATACATTTACTTTGTAAATAAATTGTTAAATAATGAATGTATTTGGTAAATAATGTATTATCGAGTAAATGATTTGGCAAATATCAGGCCACATAATATATTTACTTTTTTTTTATGAATGTGTTTACTAATTCTAAATAAATTTGATTAAAAATGTCTTTATTAACTAGAAATCCATTTTTTTAAAAAAATAAATAAATAAATATCATAAATACTACAATTTACTAAGATTTAAAAATTACACCAAAAACTAGAAACCGTAACCCCCTAAAAATTAAAATCTCAAGTTTCTGAATATTGAAAATTCTAACCCTAATACCTGAATGTCTTCTAAACCAAGTTCGGCTAAAAAATGATGTGCTTCTTAGTCTCGACTCAAGACAGAGGAAACCGGCAAGCCGCAAGGTCTTACATACTACATTTCATAAGAAGCCATTCCAATATTGACCTAATAATTGTTATTGTATGTGAACTCCACCAAGGCTAGATGCTCACTTCAACCACCCCTAAATTCAAGGCACATGCATGAATTATATCCTCAAGAATCTAGATCACACGTTGAAACTGGGCCATTTGGTGTTGAAATTCAATTTACGTCCCAAGATACTCTTTCATAAGCTAGAGGTAAACCTAGTATCTCGATCAAAAACAATTGTCCTAGATACCTTAGGCTCAACCCTTCCCCTCGGCCCCTCCACCAGCTCCATCTACCACGGCTGTGTCGCGATGAAGGCGTGCGATAAGGAGTTTGTGTCGAAGACGAGTTGTGAGGAGTTCGCGACAAAGCAAAGAGTTCACTATGGTCGTTTTTGACATTGGCACTGATCAGGGGTACTATTGCTATTTCTTTTCATCAGTCTTTATTTTTTATTTTTTATTTTTTATAAACATGGTCATTTCCTACAATTTTTCCTCTTTTTTGGGCTGAATAATAACTTGTGATCTGGTCCATACTCCATACCACATCAATCATGTGTTGCCTAAGAAGATATGTTTGACCATTCAATTGTGTAAAATATAATGAGAGAGAGAGAGAGAGAGATGTTTATTATTTATTTTTGATAATGAAATGTGTTTATTATTTTATTTCAACAAAAGTAGGAATAAGAGAACACGATACTATAAAAGGATCGATCAAACTCAGAAATATATTTTCAAGGCTTTTTCAGGACAACTCCTATTTTAGAACAGAGAAAAAACCCTTAGAACATCATTGAGAATCGTTGACCGTTTGCATAAACTATTATCCTTCCTCATGAAGTTATCAACGAAAATTCTCTTTGTTGGAGCTTTAAAATAACAAGAAAAGAGAGACATAATGGAGATTCTAAACAGGAAAGTTCTATTACAGAGTATGAAATCAGCAAAATACAATTTTGAATTCTTAAATTTCTATTAAATATATTAAATTATTGTAATCTTTTAAAAGGTATTTATTCGACCGTATTAGAGTATCATATTATATAATAATAATACAAATTTGATATGATCATCGTATTGTATAAAATAATACGGATGATAAATTAATACGATCTATATCGTATTATTGAATACATTCATTTTTAACGTATTGTATTCGATTATTTTATAACGGATTCATAATTCATGTCAGGGTTGAACACGATTAAGGGTCAAAGTCGGGTCAACAAAGAGTCATGTCAAAACTTATAATTATTTGAATTTGAGGGGGTGTAATGTAAATTTATATTTTTAATAATTGCATTTCAACCTCTTAATTTTTATAAAATAACATTTTGAACCAAAATTTTTATGTTTTTTTTTTATAATTATCCAAAATTTTTATGTTAATTATTAAGTCATGACACAATTTCAATTTGGAATTGGGTCCTAACTTAATAATTAATATAGTATACTGTACTACACAGTAAAATCGAGATTATCCTCCTAAATGACGAAACGAAGATAGGAGGAGACTTCTTCGGGACAAAGTAAGCTATGTTTTGCTTGGCTGAGAAATAATCTCGTGGGCGGCTCAACCATAATCCATAAATAAAACCCACTCATCCTTGCAAGGAAAAAGTCGGAATAAGCAAACGAAAAAATTAAAAAGAAAGACAGAGGTCAAGAGGGTTGGCCCCACGCGCCATATTTGATGCCTCTTGGATGACAGCCTTTTGCACCTCCATTATACAAAACAAAACCAAAGCAATATTTCTCAATAGCATAACGCTGTCTTTCCTTGGCACCTAGGAATGTGGTCCCATGGGGATGAGATGATATATTACGCTTAATGGCCTCCCTACTTCTAGACGGTCTCTTTCTTTTTCCTTTTTCCTATTTTGTTTTTACTCGACTGTCTTCATGTCTAATACAAAACATTCGTGGAGAAGATTTCTAGCACCATATTTTACTTTAAAATTTAAAGTAATGTTATAATTGTATTTATGAATTAAAAAAAAAGTTTTCAAACGATAGTTACAAATTTTAAATATTAAAGTCGGAACATTTATTATAAAATTGTGAATCAGCATCAGTACTATCCAAATCCCATTAATAAGAAAAGGCTTCTACTATGAAGAACTGTGTAATGTGCTAATGGCTATCCAAATACTCTTCTATGACGAACACTTTTGTATGAGATCATACTACAAAACGACAATGTGAAAATGGACGAAATACAAATAATAATCAATCACAATGTGAACTTGAACGAAATGGAATTTTGATAATCATTCACTGTTGATGACGAATGGTCTTATTCTGACTTATTTTTAGTGCAGCCACCATTATATTGGCAGGCCATGATAATTGGTTTACATCATGATGTTTGTAGCAGGCAATAAATTAGTACCCACTAAGGACCACTTTAGGTTCTAAACCCCGTTTCTCTTATCTTTAATAATAATAAAAAAAAAAAGAACATAGAAATGAACCCAAAAGCAATTCTTCCTTCCACTTGTGTATTTACTATTTGTTATCCGTGTTCAACTCTCCATTTGCAAGGGCCTGCATTTGGGAAAGGCAATGAACAGCAGCATTGAAAATTGTAATGGTCGGAATCTCTGATTTTCTAAGCCTATCACAAGGATTTTGGTCAATACCAATTCTCTAGCCATTTGATAGTTTTCAATGTATTAGCTCAAATTCGTCATGATGGTTTAGGACCAAATATCTATTTTCAAAGTTAAACGTAGAAACTCCTCTAAAAACATGAATTTGTAAATTATGGACTAGATTCTCATGTCCTAACAATTGTGGATGAGAAACTCCCACCAGTAAAAATCACTGTGCATGACTAGATTTTTTCTTAATAGTGCTAGAAACATCGTCAGAGCCCTTGTTGGCCAACAGTTTCTGTTGAAATGACATACGAAGAAGCAAACAAAAAGAAACAGAAGATTATGGTACCATTCAGCTCAAAATGCAAAAGTGATGGAAGCAGATCAGGAGATTTTGCACCACAGAAAAGGATATAAGAAGCAGAGACCAATCCCGTGTTCTATGGGTTAAACCAATTTTGCAAGGGAAGATAGAAGAATCATTCTTAAGGAATTTGAAAATTCAAAATTAATAATAATAATAATAATAATAATGATGATGATGAAAAAAGTAAAACCAATAAAGAATGATATTGAGAATTAGTCAATGGAGTACAGCTGCATACAAGAAGACTTTCTTTCATATTTTCATTTCCAGACGATAAAACACAAATTTGATCAGATCAGCCAAAGAAAATACAATTCCTAATCATTCCCTTGGGGGAAACATAATATAAATAGCGCCACCCAGTTTGGGAGAGGAAAAAATAATAAACAAATATAATAATATAATAAAAAAATACACGATCTGAATCTTTCTTCTGATTTTAACCTAGCAGTAACTTCAATTTGATTCCTGTTCATTTCCCCTTCTCTTGGACCTAAAACTGAACTTTCTCAAATATCAAATACGAGTGAGTTTGTAAAAATATTCAACTTTTTGTCAGGAGAAATGAGAAGCAGCACTTCTTATGCCACCATCTGCTCCTGCTCTATGTACAGTTGCTCCACCCATGGTGGAAGCACTTCATGAACTCCCTTGTTGAGTTGATAATGCTGCTTCTCTGAAGGGACATCCTTAACCAAGGAATGAACCCAAGAGACATCAGGCTCATCAATTGCCGATGGCCTCACGGCTTGTGGTGTAGCCCCAGTATTGCTGTTGTTTCTGAACCCAAAAGAGGCAGACTTCCTCAATTTGTTCAACTCATCTCCTTGAACTGCCCAGTCCAATTTCCCATCTGGCGAGCTCCAATCGGAAAAACCAGACGACACCATCATCGGCGCAGAATTAGCGGCTGCAGTTAGCCCCAGGTGGGTGGTTGCTGCTCCGCGGTCTATGAAGCTCTGGCTCCGCTTTGCAAAGGCGGAGGACCTCGAGTTCATAACTGCTGCTGCCACAGAGCCGGCTGAGGACTCGAGCCCATAAGCAGAGGGCTTCCTCACCGGAGATGATGATGACAAGCTAGCTGGGTAGCTAGCGCGAAGTTGGTTCATGTTTTGGCGAAACTGAAGCCCGGATGGAGACTGCAACTGCGTTGGTGTTGAGGCCTTTAGTGAGAGCCCCTGCAATTGAGAAAACATAGAAGGATCGAGTGATCCAAACACATCGTCAAGGTTAGTCGGCTTTAAGTCTCCAATCCTACCGAAGAAGGATGGAGATGAGAGACGAGATATCTCATCCAACAATTGTTGTTGCTGTTGTTGTTGCTGTTGACTAGACTGACTTTGAAGTCCAAGCAATTCCATTTCCAAATTCAAATCTCTGGCGCAAGAGGCAGTCTTTAGCCTGCTGCCAGGAAGCTGCAAAGCAGGTGGGGTGAGGCTAACTTTGCTCTGCCACAACCCTCCATTCTTCGGCGAAGAAGCAGCTGCCAATGGCGACATTGGTGGTGTTGAAGTTGCGGGCAACGACGATGGACCAAGAGCCAAGGGGCTCAAAGCAGCCATATCTGCCGGACTGGCAACAAGAGACCTCGGAGATGGCATGGCAGAGCCCGTGGAGGCATAGACCGGGCGCAATTCTTCCGGTTTGTGAGCAAAGAAGCAGACTTTCCTCGCGCAGCCAGTCTCATCCTTGCAAAGCCGGGTTCGGTACTGAGCAGGGTGAAGCCACGACTCGAAAACCCCATGAGCATATTCACAAGCATCACCCTTTTGGCAGGTCCCTTTGCGGAATTCCGGGCAAGGAACACAGGTGTAAGGGTACTTCCTCGGGTCTCTTCTTCTAGCGTTCTCACCGGGATGAACAAACGGGCATTCGGTCCAGTCATGCGAGTAAGCCCTTGAGCAAGGCTTGATCTTGAAACTATACATTCTGAAATCGTCAGTGCCGTATATCCCATTGTTGATATCCGGCAAAGACACATCAATCGGATATTCCTTCTTCTCAGGTGTCGCAGCCCTTTGTTGTTCCACTTCCTCATTGCCTCCTACCACCAAGCTCTCCCCTTTCAGCAGCATTTCCACTGTCTTCCTCCTCGAATTCAAAGGCGAATTTGAAACCGCGGCGAGAAAATCAACAGGCTTGTTTCCGTAAGAATTGACACAATCAGCGTCAGCTGAGGCCTCAAGCAAAAGCTTAACAGCCTCAAGTGAAGAACTCGACCCTCCGGCGGCAGCGCAGTGAAGGGCAGTGACCTTATCCGAACCGCAAGATCTGTTGACATCGACTTTGCCAAACTCAATTATGTATTTCAAGACCTTGGTGCTTCCGAACATCGCGGCCATCATGAGAGGCGTTCTCTCTTCAAAACCCATCTTACTGGACCCAAGTCTTCTTCCGTACCAGAAGCTAGCTTCGTCGACGCCGAAACCCTTCTCTTCCAATGCGCTCTTGAAGGCGTCCAGATCGTCGGACGCGGCGAACTCGAGCAATTCGGAGGATTCACTGAGGAAGCCATCGTTCCGCTTCTGGAATTCGCTTTCCATGGCGAACTTGGAGGGACTATTAAGTTTTTTCTTTGAACCACTGCACATGCCCTAATTTCCCTGCAAAATTGTAACAACAAAAGTTCAAAACCCTAATTCATCACACAAAAAAGAAAAAACCCAAAAAAATCACAACTTTAATAAAATTCATAGCCTGATTAACGAAAAAAAAAAAAAAAAAATTACACCCTGAAAAAGTTCTACAAACGTAAAAATCCAAAAAAAAAAAAAAAAAAAAAAACCAAGTACCCAATTTTATACAAGTTTGACCTATAGTACTTAAAACCAACGAAGAATTCTTCATAAATCATACAGAAATGAACGAAATAGAATCAGAAATCCGTTGCAGAAAGGGAACGTGTCGAGGTTTAAGGCTAAAAAGCAAAATTAAACCAAGTAACAGATGAAATTTCTTCGGTACCTTTGAGTGAATCGTTGTTGAGAAGAAGAAAGATGTGGAATTTGTTCGCAGAGCAGAATCAAGAAGACGCCAATTGAAGAAGAAGAAGAGGAATGATAATATGAGATGAGGATTGAGCAAGATATGGAGGAGGCTTTATATGGGGTGGTCTTGAGGTTGAAAGAAGAAGAAGCTAGGAAAGTGTGACTTTTCTTCTCACCCCCTTCTTTTTATTTATTTATTTTTGTTTTTTTGGTTTCAGTCAAAGTCAAATGTGGGGTCCACTTGCGAGGATTTTGAAATCGCTATGAGCTGAGAAAGAGCTGCTTCAAATTTTTTTTTTTTATTGTTTTTTTTTTTTTTTAATTTCTTCTCTGCTTGTTGAAATTACTTGAAATGAAACCCAAATGCGTGTGAAATCCAAATTCACCCACAGCTCACTCACTCTCCCTCTGTGGCGTCATCGTCAACCGCCTCAACGGGTTGCAACTTCACGTGTGGATTGGGTCTTGACTTACTTTTCTAACTCGCTGACTAGCGCGTGTCGTCAAACCGCTACTATTCTTTTTTCTCTACTTTTTATTTTCAGAATATAAACAGCAAGACCTTTACTAATCATGTTGAAATATAGTAAGAATTTAAAATATTTTACAACGTAATTATGTAACAATGTAAGATGACAATCATTATAATAATTAATATCTAATTGTGTTATTTTTAAAATATTTTTAAAAAAATATTGCATTTCAATT